>OW626785.1:17619485-18819485 GCA_939628115.1 Tribolium freemani
AATAGTCCAGTCAATAAACACTCAAAATAATACAGAATTTTTGTCTGATTTTGGACTACAAGGTAAGGTGCCATTTTATGGTCCTTCGCTTATATCGCGGTACGCTAAAATTAGTGATGGTCAAAATTAAAGCTGATAAAATGTGCTCCAAGATGCAGTTTTTAGGTTTTTTCTATCTCGAATTGAGTTTGAGATAACCTCTGACAAATTTGCCTTTTAGAATTTAAAGGCATCGGCAACTTATTTAAAAAACTACTTTATCTTAAATGATTACAGTAGCGAAAACCGTTTCATTCTTTATAACTAACCTATACAATGTGTCCAAAAATGGTTGTTCATAAAGTTGACTATGGAATTCAAATTTAATGTGCCGCTTCGTCCAAATTAGTATTGTAGTTTCTCTGCAAATCTTTGAGTTGATTTTGCTTTGATTTGTGTTTTATATTTCCGTGATTTTTGTTGTGTATTTTTTCGTTTTTAGGTTAGAAGTCTGTTTGCATTATTTTGACGAATCTGTCACTTTGATGGCATTCACAATTTAAATTAAGCGGCACATTCGCTCAAATTTAATAGGTGTCTTGATAAACAACCATTTTTGAACACATTGTATCTGTTGTTTAACTTGAAAGTATGACGTCATAACCGCCTCTCGAGTATTTGCTCTAATTTTAAGGTCTAATGACCAATTATAGAAAACCAAAAACCAGGACATAATTAATAAATAATTACCTATTTGAAAAAGATGGCCGTGGTACTAAAATATCTACTAGTTTTAACAAGAAAAAGATATTCATTTCAAACAAGCAAGATAAAGATTAAGATAAAATAAATATCAACAAAATTTCAATAACAAATTCAATTAAAATTATTAGAAGTGTGGGTGGTTTCTTAGGTTAAAGTAAGAAAAAAAGTTTCTGTAGATCTATGCTCTATGCCTTCTCTATTTTCCGTCTTCTGTCTTCTATTACCTACGCTCTCTGTTTCCTGTCTCTCCTTTCTAGTTTAACTTGTCTCCTCTCTCTTCTACAGAGTGATTCAAAAGTGTCGGACCAACTTTCGCATGGTGATAAAAGAAGTTCAGCTAAGCATAAAAATAATATCAAATTTTTATTTCAAGCAACTATTTTTAAATTTTTTGAAAATTTTTTAAATTTATTTTTCTTAGCAACTCCATTCATTTGTTGCTTTTTTCTTTTCCATGCGATCAGATTTCATTTATTGTCGAATTTGCTAGTTTGGTAAATATTTTATACACCATAAAATACGATTTTTTCAATAGGTATATCTGTTTAATGTTGCAAGGTCTGTCATTTCCGCTAACTTAATTCAAAAAAATATAATCTGAAAAGTTAAAAATTAAAAATCTAACTTTGCAGAGCTATATCTCGTGTAAAAACACACAATTTTTTGTCATAAGAACTTTTAAACTTAGTTGAATGTCTGCTATCTCAAGAGATGATCCGCGACTTTTCAATCATTCCGTATTTAATATACACGGTGTCCCACGAACGAGTGCAAATATTTTAACGATAAATTAACAATTATTTTCGATTTATTGCTTTTTTAAAATAGCTCCCAAGAAAGACGTTTATTTTTATATCTTGAAAAATATTTAACCAATTTTTATGAAATTTGGTATTCGAACATTATTTTTATTTATCATATGACAGCGTAATTTGTATTTATGTAGAGTGTCCCAAAAGGGGGCTGTGGGTGCCCCCTTGGAATAAATTGTCTTATAATTTTTTAGCACACATTAGTTTGTCTTGCAATTTTTTCTTAAAATTAACGGTTTTCGAATAAAATATTCAGCTTCATCCTAACAAATTTGTCAAAATTGAGTTTTAGAATTGATTTTGAAATCAAATTTGATTAAAATAAAAAATGCTTTATGTAGAAAGACTAGAAAGAGTACTGGATATTCCCACAGAAAAATAAATTAACAATTAAACATTCGATTTAGAAACTTTTTTGCCTCCTGCAATTTTTTCCTGACTGCATCGTTTTACACTTTTGCATTTTATTCGAAAAATTACAAGAGACAAAAAGGTTTTTAAATTGAATGGGCTATCAAATGATAATAATGGCAAAGACAAAGTAATTTGTGCTAAAAAGTTATAAGACAATTTATTCGAAGGGGGCACCCACAGCCCCCTTTTGGGACACCCTACATAAATACAAATTACACTGTCATATAATAAATAAAAATAATGTTCGCATGCCAAATTTTATAAAATTGTTTGAATATTTTTCAAGATATAAAAATAAACGTCTTTCTTGGGGGCTATTTTTAAATAAATCGAAAACAATTTTTTTTTAAAAAAATAAAAAATACGTATCAATTAATTTTTAATTGTTAATTTATGGTTAAAATATTTGCACTTTACCTTCTAATCTCTACTGAAAAACCAATTTTGCACATGTATACTTTAGGTTGATATTCACCAAAAAAAAGTTGACAAAACTTCAAAAAATAGTAGTCCTACTGTTTTTTTAAGAACAGTAGTTCTACTGTTTTTTTACGTAATCCGAGCTTTTATCTTAATCTTGTCACTTCAGTGATGATGTTAAGTTGTGGATGAAAAGCGATTGATTTCTTTTTATCAAAGCGATTATCTTGCTTATTTTAATCGCATAAAATTTTGCAAAACTCGCTGTACAAAAGCTAAAATCAATTTAGACTGGCAAAAATTCGCAAAACACATCTTGATTTTGGGCAATTACTTGCATAAAAATGGTAAAACTCGCTGTAGAAAACCTAAAATCGCTTTATTTTGGTGCTGAAAATGACGATTTCTTTCGCTCTGTAGCTTAAATCACTTAAACTTGCTAGAGAAGAGGCGATTTAGTCACCATTTTTTTAAAATCTACGTTATAAAACAAACGATATTTTCAATTTCCGTTAGAAGTTAAAATAGGTAAAATAAGTTGTCTATGCCTTTAAAGTTTCCACCAAATAAACAAACCGAAAGTCAAAAATTCTGTTTCGTTGACTCGACTAGAAATATTTTACCCGAATTTAGAATATTGTTAATATCCTCCAAAAAATCCTCTTGCACAATTTGCGTGTCGGTAAATAGGAAAACCGAATTTGCATTATTCGCTCCAGCATTAAAATACATTTTTCTCAAATCCTCAAAAAAGTACGACCGGTCATAGTTTCGCGTCAACTCAATTTGAAAACACCTGTAAATAAATGCCTCAATCACACATTTACCAACAAAATAATAAAAGAAACCAACTTGTATGCATTCACGTGTGATGCCAATCGAGTCAAACTTTGCTTCCCCATTCCCCCAACTCCCACAAGGAGGGCATTTCCTCTCTCAGATCGCAATATTCGAGCGATACGAACACAATGTTCGATCGCGTCCATGAAAAATATCAAATGCATGTCTTTCGATTCGAGAAGATTATAATCGTCCAAATAATCCTAAAATTTTTATTCACAGTTAACTGTAACAATTGGACAATTAAGCAGTGTTGGGCAAAATGTAATCTGATTAATAATTAATAATTACAATTAACCAGTAATTTGTAATTCAATTACTTTGTAACAGATAACTCAAGTAATTATCATTCATAATTACTCAAAGTTATCAATTAATGAGTAACTAATTACAGAGTAATCTAATTACAAAGTAATCTGATTACTTTATTCAATTACATTATACATAATAGTAATTACTTTTTTATTAAATACGAATATCCGTCATATGCTGAAAAATGAAGAAACACGTGTTTTAGGTTTTTTAAAAATTTCACCCTCAAGGGAGGAGGGTGGTTAGATAAGGGTTAAATTTTTTTAAAAACTGCAATTTTTTTAAATTACATTTATAAAAACTGGTATCTGGGGTTTGGTTAAGGGTGAAAACGCATTTGGTGGGATTTTTGGAAATTCCACCCCTAAGGGGGTGTAAAATAAATATCCGTCATTTTTAAAGTTACACCATGAAAATTAGTAGCCAAAAGATTAAGAAACGTGTGATTCATACTTTTCAAAAATTCAACCCCCAAGGGGGTTAAAATATAAATATCCGTCATTTTTGAACTTATATTTATGAAAATTGGTATTTGAGCCTTTGCTGAAAAATAAAGAAGCACATGTTCCAGTTTTTTTTTAATTTCACCCTCATGGGAAGGGGGTTAAAATTTCTATAAAAAGTGTAATTTTTGTAATTATACATATTTATAAAACTTGGTATTTGGGGTTTCGGTTAAAAAATGCATGTTTTGAGCTTTTCGGAAATTCCACCCCCAAGGGGTGCACGATAAAATTCTGTCATTTTTTAAGTTGCATCTATGAAAATTGGTATCTGGGCTGTCAAGACCTTTATATTTCTACCCCGTTGGGGGTAAAATTTTTAACAAAAATAAAACAAATGTTTCATATTTTTTCCTGAAAGCCTAGATACCAATTTTCATAGATGTAAAACTTAAAAAATGATGCATGCAAAACATGCATTTTGTATCTTTAACCGAAAATTCAAATACCAATTTTTATAAATATAATTACAAAAATTATTTTTTATAAAAATTTTAACCCCTGCGGTGGTAATCCTCGCTTGAGGGTGGAATGTAAAAAAGAACTAAAGCACGTGCTTCTTTATTTTTCAGCAAAGGTCCAAATACCAATTTTTATGGTGCAACTTTAAAAATGACGGATATTTGTATTTTAACCCCGTAGGGGTGAAATTTTTAAAAAGCATAAAAAACATGTTTCTTATTTTCTCCTGAAAGCCTTGATACCAATTTTCATGGATCTAACTTAAAAATGACGGATTTGTATTTTGCACCCCCTTAGGGATGGAATATCCAAAACGTCCAAAACATGCGTTTTTTATCTTTAACCGAAACCTCAAATACCAATTTTTATAAATATACCTAATTTAAAACAACTACAATTATTTATACAATTTTTAACCTCTGTTTATCCTCCTTGGGGGTGGAATTTTTGAAAAGCATTAATCACACGTTTCTTCATTTTTGGGCGAAAGCCTAGATACTAATTTTCATGGTATAACTTTTAAAATGACGGATATTTATTTTACACCCCCTTAGGGGTGGAATTTCCAAAAATCCCACCATATGCGTTTTTATCCTTAACCGAAACACCAGATACCAATATTTATTAAGATAAATTTAAAAAAATTACAGTTTAACCTGTTTAACCACCCTCCTCCCCCTTGAGGGTGAAATTTTTAAAAAACCTAAAACACGTGAATCTTCATTTTTTAGCAAAGGTCCCAATACCAATTTTATGGTATATGCATATTTAACGGATTTTCTGGAATTCTAACTTAAATACCCCATTTAACCTCCTTAGGGGATGATTTTCTAAAACAGGGCCAAGCCAAGCCAATTGGCCGCCCGTGTGCAAATCCCAAATATTGCGCCCCCCTACTCTGATTAAATTAGTTTCAGTTAGAAATTACAAAGTTAAATAACTGGAAGCTTGGAAGTACATGTTTATTTTTTAAATATTTTTAAATATACCTTGTGATCACTGATCAGTTTCAATCCCGAACACTATAGGTTACATATAAAATGTGGTTATCTTTGACTCTAAATTTGCTTAATATTCCTAACGATACCTTAGAAACGACATACTCGTATGTGGTGTTCGAAATTGAAACGAATCACCTGGTAAATACCATATAAAAACAAAATTACAATTAAACCACCTTACTCTAGATAAAATTTTTCAAATTTACCTTGTCTATTATTTCCCTTTTCACTGCAATAGTAGGAAGATTATTTAATCGATTTTGGGACATCAGTATTCTTAGATAATTTTTGAGTTTTTAATTGTGAAAAGGACCTCTTCCCAGATTGAATGTGGTAGTATATTGGAAAATACTGATTCTAAATTATTTTTAAAAATATACATAATGTAAAATTTGTTGCGGGTCATAGCCTAAGCCAAAAGGCAAAGAATAAATTTCTGATGTATTTCATTAAATAAATCAATCGAGATCCGATCCCCCTATTGACCCCTCCCCTCATTTTTCAAGTGAATTTGTAAATCTTTACAAGATTTAAGCAGTTTATCATCTGAAAAATCTTTCAGAAGATAATAATATTAGATATAGGTAAAATCACGACGGTTTGCGGGTGGAGATGACCTTCTTTCCTGCAATATTCATGCCATAGTGACTAAAATCTCAGTTATAAGTGTGTAAACAAATAGTATTAGAAGATAATATGCTGAAATACTACATTACATTCACCATAGCTTTGCAAACATTATTTAAAATAGCGAGCTAGACGCAAACCGTCATGAATTAACTTATATTATTTTTGGGTTTACCTATTGTAGATAAAACCAAAAATATTACATATTAATATTTTGCAGTATCTCAATTCTATCTCGAAGAGATGATAAAACCTCTAAAATGATAAAATAACTGAATGTAAAAAAAAATTAAAGATTGTTATGCCTTGTCCTCATTCTCATCAACAAATAGCTTTGTTTCCTTTCTTGGTTTCAAAATTTGAGGAACTTAAAAAGTAACTTCACCACCTGGTTCTTCTGTAAGTAACTAGCATCACTTAAAATTTTGTTAAATGTGTCATCTGATCGAATGTTTGAAAAAAAAGTTAACAACTTTGTAAAAGGTTTAAAAAAATTGTTACGTTTGTGGTCGCACTTTGCAACATTTTACTAAAATTTAACTGGAACGTTATACCAAAAAAATTATTATTAAATATACAAATTTGTTACTATAAATTTTGTGCTGACAAAAAAGGTCGGCTTTGTCCCTTTGATTGCATTCAGGCGTTTAATACTAGGAACAAGAACGCATTCGTAAAATACAAACGATTGTGTTACGACTGTTACGAGTATACGTAATTGAATGTTTCTCAGAAAAAAATATTTAATGGTCAAATACAGGGTGTCCTACCGAAACGGGCACCCCCCTCATAACTTTTTTATTTATTAATCAATTCGAACAAAATTTAAATTACACATGTTTGGACCAAAGGTCCACATTTTAAAGTAACCATTTCTTTTGAGGAGTTTACCATTTGTGAGACAAAAAAATAAAAATCATTAAATTGCATATTATTAGAAGAAGCTATGTTACATTGCCGTGTTGGCAAACTTTGTTTCAACAAAAGTAATCCAGATTTCCTTAAATTCTTTTTTTAAAATCTCAAAAAAAATGAAAATTTTGTGTGAAATATCATCGTCCATGGAGCGGTGTTGTCAGATTGCTGTAAACAATTACCTGTAAGATTTTGTCAACCTGTTAACAACTATTGTTGACAACTAATTTCAAAAATGTTATCAAATAAAGAAAAGCGATAAATCATTCTAGTCTACGGTGAATGTGGCAGAAATTTACGACTCACAACGCGAGTCCTTGAAGAGCGCTTTCCAGACGTGCGTTACTCTTTGAAAAAAGTCCGCAAAGTCGTCCAATTATTTGAAGGCACAAACTCAGTGGTTAAACCTAAAAGGGTTTATTTTCCTGTAAGACACAATCCTAATTAGACAACATTTTTTGAGATTTCAATGTCAGATTTACAGTATAAATTCACAGGTAGCTTTTACAATCTCACAACACCGCTCCATAGACGACGATATTTCGCACTAAAAAAAAGATTTTTGGCGAGATTTTTAAAAAAAGATTTGAGGGTATCTAAATGACTTCTGTTAAAACAAAGTTTGTCAATACGTTAATGTAACCTGGCTTCTTCTAATAATATGAATGTTAAAGGTTTTATACCTTTTTTCATAATTATTATTATTTTATCTCACAAACGATAAACCCCCTAAAAAAAGTAGTTACTCCAAAATGTGGACCTTCAGTGCTTACATGTGTAATTTTAATTTCGCCTAGATTAATTGAAAAATAAAAAAGTTACGAGGGGGGGTGCCCTTTTCGGTGGGACACCCTGTATATTCATGAAAGTAAAAAAAAAACAATAAGAGGTTCACCATTTCATACATAATTATTTTTATTAATTCTTTTATTTAACTTTGATTATGCGAAAGGTGGCAGGTCTGCGGCCGCCCCTGTAAGTGGCCGCCCGTGTGCCAGGCACACATTGCACACCGGCTTGGCTCGGCCCTGTTCTAAAATAATCTGTTATAATCACGATCATAAAATGGCAGGTCTGGAAACTCCATTCATAAGTACGTTACGAAAATGAAGCATTTTTCCTGCATCACAATAGCTATGGAGGGCAACTATACCCGTGGCGCCCTCACACAGTAATTTATATAAGTCTTCAACTTGGAATCAAATTCTTTATTATTCCAATAGTTTTTTGGATAATTCTTATCACAAAACTCTATCATTGTGTTCTTGTGACTTTTATTTCTGTGTTACTCACTTGCTTTTGGATATTTATCCCGTTTTTTGTCTACTTTACGTGATAACCTCTGGGACTTGATTATCTCTTTTAAATTGTTATTTTATATTAAAATAGGTAAGTTATTAATATCTACATTACTGCATTTTTGAAAGGAAAATGCAAATACACACTTTCGAACGTCTCACGGAGCCCTCCTTGCAGTTGTAAAAATCAGTTTTTTTTGATAGGGATTTTCGTTATTTTGCACCAATTCTAGACGTAATATTCGAGTTTGTCCAATCATCTACCTCAAACATTTGCTTTTGTTGAGTTTGGCTCACATTTAGAGTAAAATAAAGGCCAAAAGACCGGCTAATGCACAAATAAGGTCATGTTCCTACCTAAATATTTCAGTACGCAAATGGCTCAGGAACGTAAATAAACCCAACCAAAACCTGTCCACCACATTTATTACCACCGTTAAGCACAATTTGACTCCCATTTTGGGCATTTCTGATTACAATTCATATCCGTCAAAATAATTTGACATTTGTCAAATATTACGCAAGTTTCTCGTTTTTTCATTAATAAAAACCCACTTTCATCGTAGTATCCGCCAGGGGCGCTACGGGTATAGTGGCCCAAACAGCCACCCACGATCCAGGAAAAAAAACCTCATTTTTGAGACATGAGTTTCCAGACCTGCCAATTCTAAGACCGTGGTTATAATGTAATTAATTACAAAGTAATCGATTACTTTTCATTTGAATTAATATGTAATTTGTTACAGCTAATAAAAAAGTAGTTGCAATTACAATGTAATTGAATACAAAGTAATCAGATTACAACATTGTTATTAGATTAATCTGTAATTGAATTATTAATTTAATTACATTGTAATCTGATTACGCCCAACTCTGCAATTAAGTACTTGTAAAACGCTTCGAATCTTGTCAACGTTCTTAATTTCCTCATAAATGCGGTCCTCTTTATTGGCTCCGTATTGCATAAAGTCGCCGAAAAGTAGCAAAGGCGGGTTGGTTATAACCGGCTGATCTGGCAAGGCTAGAACCGCAGTACCGAAATTTCTGCCACAAATCTCCCTCATCAAGAAGTAAAAATACGATTTATCCTCAACATTGATCAACCGATCGTGAAAAACGCGCAAACACTCGTGATAAAACAGACGCAACATTGCACTCTCCTCCCTCATGGTACCAGAATCGGCCTGGAGCACCCCTTGTACACACTTCGACAGGTCTCGAAGATTGAACACGTAGTGAGATTTTGCAGGAGTTGGTAACAAATCGGTCGCAATCCGCATGTAAATTTCAACGGCAGCGCCCACCATATAATCGGCCAAATCTCTGATTTCGTTCGAAAAATCAAAGAAGAAACCTTTCAAAATCGCCTTAAAAATCGCCTTGAGGGAGAACTCATTCGGTGGCGGGATCAACAACATTGCGAAAAATCGCACAAATCGGGGTGTGAGCGGGTTTCGGCCGCCCCCAGGGGGTGCACAAGCCGCCGAAACAATCACATCGCGAATTTCCTTCCAAAACAATTTCTCCCGATCGTACAAACCACCATAAGTTAAAAACTGGCGGAGTAATTCAATCGGGGGTTGAGCTCCGTACGTTTCCAATTTGGGCATATTGACATCATCGACGAAAAGTAACACTTTTTTACCCAATGGGGCACCAAGAAGAGTCTTTTTCTTCTTTTCAAGCTTCAATTCGAGAATTTCCTGCGTTCGAAAACTGCTAGTTTGGGCCGAAAAATTGATAGTAACGGGAACAAATTGACCCGTTTCATATAAACGGTTCAGGACGTCTTTTGCAACGACTGTTTTACCAACACCTGGGGATTTTAACGGGTTAGGGATTTACCAGGTTTCGGTTAGATTTAGTACCAGTGTCTCCGACGAATAGTACCGGATAATTTACGTACATTAGACGTTCCATCACGTAACCAAATCGGACTGTATCATTGGTTGGTACCAACATTTCGAAAAATGGTACTTCTTGTTTGTAGGTGAAGGTTGGGAGGATTTTTGCCCATGGGTCCAAGCGGTGGTCCTGAGTGTTCATAAAAACACCGTAGAGGTCGACTCCTGGAGGCAACCTAGACACAGAGTGCATTTTGTTATTTTTATTTTACAATGTCCTAAACGTTTTTAGATGAATAGAGAGGTGCTCTGTTTTTTGAGGTGCTGAAAGCGGATTGTCTGAGTTTTTTTTATTAAAACAAATAAAAAGTGTCCTTAGTTTAGACCAGCGGTTTTTAAAGGCATTGGCAACTTATTTTACCTCTTTTATGTTTTAACGAAAATTGAAAATGTGGTTCATTTTATGTCGGTAGGTCCTTTTCAAAATTTTCTGCGATGAAAAATAAGCGAGATAATTCGAAAGGAAGAAATCCTGACGTCACAACCGCCTCTCATCACAGAGTCCTCTCATCACTGAACCCTCTCATTCACTAAAAACTTGACAGATATTTAAACATCTTCCACAAAATAAAAAATTAACTACTTTCTCGACTTTTTTCTGTTCTAAATTTTGTCTTGAACTTCGCGAAAACATCTCAGAAATTTTGTCAAGTTTATGAAAACTCTGACAGTGTCACTTAAAAGGCAAAAACTATTTGATTTTAAAATTGGACCAAATGCTCAAGAGGCGGTTACGACGTCATAATTCCAACTTTAAATCGAAATAACTCGAGATAGAGAGCAGATACAGAGAAACGGTTTCACTACTGTAATAAACATTTTCAGTACCATCATTTAAGACAAAGTAGTTTTTTAAGTATTAATGCCTTTAACCTACGCTTTTTATTTTTTTAATGAAACAGATCATACACACGTTGCTTACTGTAAGAGGATTTTATTAAATTACAATAGTATGCTTTAAAATTTTCACTTTTAGACTGATTTTGTTCAACAAGAATCGATTTCTTACTTAAAAAAAATGTTAGTGTATGCATAAAATTGAAGATTTTTTAATAGAGCGTCTAATCTAGCATATTTTTGAATGACTTGCCTTTCTCTGTTAAATTAGTCCACATATCAGCCGATTTTTTTGATACTAGAAATCGCCAGTATTGTTTATAACGACTTTTCTTATTTAAGGGATGCAGTAAGTTGCAAAAATATGTTCTAAATTTAATTTTCCCGCTTACTGTGTTCAAATTTACTTAAAAAAAAAAGATTTATTAATTTAATTGAAAATTAAATATTAAGTTGCTTGAAAAAAAAATCTGAAACCATTTTCATGCTTAGCTGTACGTCTTTTATGAAAGTTTGTCCGCCACTTTTAATCACCCTGTTGATCCATTAATTTTCTTGTTTTTTTAATAAGCATTGCTGCTCTTAAAAAAATTGCTCAATTTATGCAAATTTACTGGCCGGTTTTGGTTTTTAATGTAGTTATAAATGGGGTGTTCAATGCTATAACGAAATAAGTCCATTTTTAGTCTATTTTGAAAAAAATGTAGCTATAAAATCTTCTCTTTCAAATGCAATAATTGGTTTTGCAATAGGTTTATAGTTTATTTAAATCTTATTAAACAATTTTGTTATATCACTGAAAATTTCAGTGCAATAATGAGATAAGTCCATCAATTGTTTTTTCTCTACAAGTCTACAAATTAGTATTAAACATAAAGTAATATAAAAAATTATAAATTAAATCTGGCATCTCATTCTAAGTATTTTCCACAAATTTGAAGACAATATTTTTTTAAAGGGGTGGTTTTTATTAAACAAAATTGTTAAAATAGTGCTTCGTTCTGGCTCTTGGGTTTAGAGGTGTTTAAAAACAACAATAAAAAAATTATATAATGATTACGTCACTCTTAGAGACTACTGTAAAAGTTTCATTAATTAATTGAAGGAAGAAGTATAAAAAAATTAAAAACTTTTAAGGGTCGCCTCTTGTTCGCTAGAACGCTGGCTTTAGTAATCATAATTATTTTCTTATTTACATTAAAAATAATCTATCTTCCAATTTAGGGCTCAGAGAGAACCTTTACAAATTTTTATCACGAACTCCCAGACTTATTTTAGAAAAAAAAAGAAGAAAAAGGACAGTATTAACATTGGATGGATAAAACTTTAACGGGTTAAAAACTAAAGAATTTCTAATTTGAAAAAAATAAATAAAGAAATAAATTCTGTACTGCATTCCTCCAACTCGCGTTTTATACTAACTTTTATTTATTTATTTTTCAAACAAAATATTACAATGTTCTAACTATGTTGTTGTATAGTTTACGTTGTCTTTTAGCCATTACCAAAAAACCATGCCAGTCCAACATAAAACAGATTTGTAAAATGTCAGCACAGTTCAGACCTTTGTAATTCAAAACTCGTCTAATGGACCAAATACCATGCGATCATTTTTAATTTGGATAAAAACACCGAATGTGATAATTAATGAAACTGAAGGGTCAAATAATGATGTTTTTTTTCCTCAGTTTGTACTAGTTTTTTAATCACAAAAATACAAAACCGCCTACTTTAATTATAAATTCAAATGATCGCATGGTATAAATAGAACGTTTAGTGTTTATATTAATTCACATTTGTTAATAATTGATCCCGGCGCATCCACCATTTTTACCTAGACCTTGTTCCACCAATTTTCTTTGTGAATTTTAACAATTTTCTACCTTGTTCCACCAATTTTCTTTGTGAATTTTAACAATTTTCTTACATTGAGGCCCGGTCTCACCAAATTAAATCTAATGAACAGTTAATTATTCCTAACAATTATTTCTGTAGATTTATTCTACTACTAAATTTAACCAAGACAATCTAGAAATAGAGTGCATTTTTTATTTTGATTACAATATCCTAAAAGTTTTTAGACGAATAGAGGGATGCTCTATGTTTTTTGAGGTGCTGAATGCAAATAATTAAAAGCAAAAATTTCAATTGTAATAAACAGTAATTTAATAAACGCATTCTGTCTAGGTCAATTATAAAAACGAATAAAGAAATCAAGAAATTAAATCAAAGTCCACATAATTATGAATAAAAATGAAGAACTAAATTAGAAAGAAATAATAGAACTTAACAACTAAGTCAAAAATCAATATTAATGAATAAAAACTTACTAAAACCCAATAAATACGAGACTCACTGAAAAAATCTTTAAACACTAAAAATTATTATAAAACCAGCAAAAGTAGATAAAAGTAGGTCAGAATTAAATCTCATAATCTAAAACACCTGAAATCAAGTTGAACGACATTTGCCTGGTTTCAGTACAAAACTATTTAAATATTACAAATGTTATAAATAAAGTTGAAATAAAGTCAGTTAACTGCATAATCTGACAAAACTTATCCTAAGTCGAAATGTCGCTAAAGTCTATTAAAATGAATGACTTTAGCAAAAATTGTGCTTTTAAGTCAATTTTCTGGAAACTAATTAAATCGAACAAAAGTCAAAATTCGTTAGGATTCTGAAAGTGCGATAAATTAAATAAATCGAACAGAATTCAGGGTTCGCTAGAATTTTCTAAATCTAATAAAAGAAACAATTCGCACATAAATCAGAAAAGAGTTTTTCTGATATTTTACTTATTAAAAAACGTACGCTCACAAATAAATAAGTAAGAAGTAAATTTGTTTTGTCTTGTACATAATTCTGCTTTTAAATATTGGAATTTAATATCTGAAATTAATCAACTATTACGTAACTGGAATTATTGATTATATTAATGTTGAGTCAACAGATTTCTTTTATGTTTATTTTAGGCACAAAAATTTTACGCTTTGTTTTCATTATATTTTATAACTTCTTGAGATATGACGTTTTCAAAAGATAAGGGTTTTTATTATTTTATTCATATTATTATATTATTTATTCATTATCTTTACGACTTAAGAGATCGTGACGTACTAGTAACAACTAACACACACTTGTTTAAAGAAATAATGGTTAAAAAAGCCCCTAGTAGCACACTTTTATAACCGAGATATATCCTTACAATATAACCGCGCGCTCCCAAATGTGACGCTTTTATAAGCTAACTGTTAGTTAATCACCTTATCTAACCGTATCTACGCGTGGTTATATTTCGGTTATGTTATTGCCCTTACATCTCACTTATATTGCGGTTATGTTTCGTTAGCTAACCATTATATACGCATGGTTATATTGTGGTTAAATAACTGTTTTATATCTCGCTTATATTACGGTTATGTTTCGTGATCAAACCTTTATATTGCGCTTATATTAGTGGTGGGCAAAAAACATCGATGTAAGATAAACATCGATTTTTAGCAAAAAAATATCGATACTTTTTACTCGATATTCAAATTATAATATATCGAATAAAACATCGATATTTTAAAAAATACCTGATAATAATATCGTTATTTCAAATTTCACAAAAATGAGACTAGTGATTTATAGTAGGTATCTTTTTACTTTTTTATTTTCAAATATCTGTTTAACGTTTCTCAGGCTTTTTTCAAGCGCTAAACCGTATAAGCAGAAACCGATGTCAATTGTCAAATGTCAAACTAGTTTTAACACTTTTAACCTCTTATTTTATTTCATGCCGTCGAGCATGGTTCTTGCAACCGTGGTTCTTGTTTATTGTTATTACGTCTTTTGCTCTTATTAACACAATTTGGGTTGTGGAGTTACATTGTTACAAGGTAAGACAAAATTTATTTTAGAATTTCTAGTTTATTTTTGTTAAATGTATTTTGTATTTGAATAAAAGTTTTGTCCTAAATGGTGCATCGATGCCTTGAATATCGATGTTTTTTAAATTCGATGTATAGCATATCGATATGTTATTGATTTTGGAATCGATGTTTCCAACATCGATGTTCCTGTTCGATGTGCCCTTCACTAGCTTATATACCATTCTTATATTTTTCTTGTTTATTAAAAAAACTAAGTTTGTAGAGCTTAATGCAAATGAAATATTAAATGTGTAGGATAAAAAATTTGCGCTTTTATTCAGCCTGTTTGGAGTGGACGACATCACTAGTGCACAATAAACATTGTCCAGTGTTAAAGATTTCCAAAAGATCTTTCAGTAATGATTTCTGCAAGAAAACATACGATGACCAGAACTAAGAACTACTTATATTAAGATCGAACATGGTGTAGGCGTAATAAGAAAGATGAGATGCCATCTTACGGCAAGGCTTCTAACGTAGCTAACCGCTATTTGGTAGAAGTAATTATTGATTAATGATTACCAATTATACATCCATTTAATGCAGTGTTAGAAAACGCTGGTTTTGCATGATTTATCGACATGCAGAAAATTAGCCGGGTATTTCGCCAGTGTTTTTGTGTTAACATTTTTCTCCAAGGAATAAGAGTTGGTCAAACTCTAAACAAATTACAGTTATCAGGAACTAAAGTATTTCTTTTTTCAAAAACATAGAACCATATAACCAAAAACTTCTTAGATCACTTATTCTGTTTTATTATTATTATTATTATTATTACAAAAAGCCGGCGACATATCAAATATAACTGTAACATAACCATGCTTAGATCACCGATATATAAACTGAATCTAGCATGGGCCATATTGCTTAAGAAACATAAGGGTTATCTAACCGTAATATAACCATGGTTATATACGCTAAACATAACTATGATTAGATAACCGTTATATAAGCTGGGCCTAACATAACCAATGGTTAGATTTGTGTATTGCGGTTATATAACGTTATATAACCGAAAGATAACTCAGTAAAATTGTGCTACTAGGGAGACCAAATAAAATTGAAATAACGTTCTTAAAAAATATAAAGCACACTCTCTGTCGTTTAAAGAAAAAGTTTGGTGTTAATCAACAAGTCAAACCTTGCATCTGGATGGTCATCAAACTGTTCCCTCACATAAACTTCAAACTTTTCCTTGGACGCATCGGTCAGATTCCCTCCAAGTGACCAAATATAGGCAAAAATAAACACTTGACACAAGTAGCTCTTAACTTTACTCTTTTCGCCGATATTTTCCAACGCATTCGGCGTATTTAAATAACTCTCAATGATGGCACAAAGCATTGCAACTTTACTTATATCCACTTGGTGTATGGAATAATCTCCGTGTTTCTTCACAAAAGCAAAACCATTTTCGACCGCATATTCAAACAAACCAATCATAAACTGTTTCAGTTCGTGGTTGAGAAGCTCTTCGTCGCGTCTTTGCACCCATGATATTGCATAAGGTAACCAGCCAATTTCATCAGGGTCTATATAGACCATACCACAACGACTGACAGTAGCTGGAGAAGCCTGTGCCAGATCCATCACTTCGAACACCATATGGACGTAAGGTGTGAGTTTAATTCGTTCCGAATTCGCAAGACATAACATTTTATTGTCGTCCAAAACGGTGTTTAAGTTTTCAATCCAAACAGCATCCACTGGACCGTCACAAATAATCCATTGGTGGTCTTCGTCCGTACATTGTACAGCAGTTCGCATCATGATGCCCATGAGACCATCACGCCATTCCAGGGTATAAATATTCACTTCTCCGTACAATTCACCAGCGGTTACAGCCTTCGGGTTCATGGTATAAGTGTGAACTGGATGGTAATAAGGCCCTTCAATACCATCATTGTACATTTTTGTCAAGGCTTTATTCAATGTCTGAAATTTTTTATTCAAAATTATGCATCCGAAAGGCCAACCCTCACGTTTAAAACTGTGCTTTTTCCACCCCCTGTTGGCCCCACCAACATCACACCCCACCTAACAATCATGGTTTCGTACAATTGAATCACTTTTCGAATCATGGCTTTCTCCGGTTGGAGCTGTTGGTGCACCATGACGTCCACTATAGCCTCCTGGAACTTACCGTAATCCTGTTCTGGTAGCTCAACTCCGGGAAACAAATCGCTCAAAATTCCCTACATTATTATTATTATTATTATTAATAAGTAAAAATCGGGTGTAGTACTTGGAAAAGGAGAGCATCGTCGGCCAAAAATTTCGGCAAATTACTGTCGCGCAACGCACAAATCAACACCACGTCCTCGTTTCGGTCGGGGTTTGCCCTCTTCAGGGAGCCCGCCATCACCAAGACACTCTTAACGGCACGCATCCCGAAATCGTAGTGATCCTGTTGGGACAGTTGTTCGCTGCAAAGTTTATACATTTGGACCATTTTTTGGGAGAGGACTTTTGACGATTCGAAACCTTCCGAATACAAAATCACTTCGGCGATGAGAGCTGAAAGTTTGATTTGAGTTTCTAATTTTGAAACAGTCCAGGAGGTGGTGATTTTTTTGTTAAAGTGCACAACCTCCTGGACTAAAGAGCAGTGCCGAAACTGGATATAGATGAAGCCCAAAGGCGCCAAAATATTAAATTAACAAAATTTTATTCTAGAAAATTATGAAAATGAATAAAAATATATAGTTTCGTTTTCCAGTCAAGCTACTATGTTTTGTGCAGCTTCTGATTATACAATCTGTCTGTAAATGAATGTAGGATCGTAGTAGGTATTATTTCTTTCCAGAAAAAGCGAACAATGTTAGTATATGAAAAATATGATTTGACTGGTTGCCTGAGTCGATAAAAATTGGTATTTTTTAGAAATTTCATAGAAATAAAATAATTAAATGCGGCAAATTCAAATTCCAGAACCACCTGAGATCCTACACTCTTTTATAGACAGTCCGTACTAATTGAACAACTAAGTTCAATTAACAAAATTTGAATGAAAATCATCGTAAGAATCTTTGTTTCAACTAAGTTGATCAAGTTTTTACGTTGACTTTCAATTTTAGTCGAGAACGCGCCTTTACTACAGTTTTTGCAAAAGCGGTACCTTTTGTAAAGTTATATCTTATGCTTAATGTTTCTTCTTAGTTTATTTACTCAGTTTAGGAGTTTTCAGTCTTCAATAAGAGATATATTTTGTTGTTGTTGTTGCTATACATACAGGGTGTTCCGTCTAAACCCCACATTAAAAGTATTGAAAGTTCTAATAAAGATATTTATTTGAGAGTTGGTACTCAGGCATAATCCGTTGAGTTATCCTCATTGAAAATATTTTCAGGATGGCAGCACTTTCGGTTATACCGGAAGTCGCTATTAACTTCCTTATTTTTGGATTAGTTGAGTTATTTTAAGGGAGTTTTTATCAGCTTTCCCTATACCCAAGTTTAACCGTTCTCGAGATATTTGGGATTTTTGAAAATTTTTGAATTTGCACCTGTCCCTTAAAAAATCGGTAACTCGCTTAGTTTTAGAGATTTCGAGATCATGTTTGGAGAATTGAAAGAGAAAGCCTATGTCCTATTTTTTCAAATAGGATGTTCCAATTTTTATTCTACTAGATGGAGGAGAATTTTTTTCTGCATCTATCTGTATTAGCATTCCCTATACCTATCTGTGATAATTTTCAAGATATGTTGGTCTTTTTGTTATTGTAGGAAATTTCTTACTAACCACAGCTATTTTTGCATAGTTTGCCATAAAAACATTTCTGATTAAACTTAAACGACAAACTCTGTTCAAAATTGTGTTATCAGACTGTGAAAACAAAATAAATTCATTGGGTGTTGGTTTGAAAAACTTTAATTTCTCACCTTTTTTCATTCGTTTCCATGGCAACCTATGAGAAAAGGCCTATGGCTAATGAATTTCTCAATCCCAACAAAAAGGTATTGTAACTTGAAAACTATTAAACATAGGTATAGGGAATGTTAAACAGATCGAAGCAGAATTAAATTCTCTACCGTGTAGTGAAATAAAACTTTTGTCATTTCATTTGAAAAAAATTAGTTATGGGTGCTTAAAGTTTTGCAAACATAATTTTAAAAATTTGGAGTTTGTTATTCTTTTTTAGAAATTTGTAAACACCAAAGGAAAGATCTAGGCTTCCTCTTTCAAATGAGCTCAAAAATATTTCCAAATTTTTAAAAATCGCAGAGTTATCGATTTTTGAACTGGAAGGTGCAAATCCAAAAAAAAATTAAAACCATAAATATTTCGTAAACGGCTTAATTTATGAAAACTACCTTAAAATAACTCTAGTAATTCAAAAACGCATTAAAAAATATAGCATTCCATTTAAAATAAGGAAATTGATAGCGACTTCCGGTATAACCGGAAGTGCTGCTATCTTGAGAATATTTTCATTGAGCAGGACCTAAAAGATTATGGTTGTACACAAATTTTCAGATGACTATGATTATTAGAACTTCCAATACTTCTAATGTGGGGTTTATACAAAGCACCCTGTATTTAGTTATTGTTGACAAGATCGGTCAGGGAGTCAATTTTTGACATCCTTCGTTAAAATAGCTTATTCGCAATTTAACGAATGACTTGTAACGATAACATCTAAAAACTCCAGTTTTTGACCTCCTTCGTTAGTCGTTCGGTGATCGTTCGTTAAATAGCGAATGTCAGATTTGATAACATCGCATTATTTGTCAAATGTTTGAATTATTGTTCTACAAGCAAGTTCTACAAAAACTTTAGAAAAAAAGAAATGCTTGTTAATCAAACATGTTAAACACATGTCAATACTTATAAGTAGCATGTTTGAGCCTTCTTTTACCCAAAATACGCTCAGAGAAAATGGTAAAAAATTCATTAAGTCTTAGCAGCACGAAAGAGGCAGAAATAAAACTAGAAAGGGAAAGCTACTTATATTTTATAGAGTTGATACAAAAAATAATTAAACGGTGTTGGATTGTAGATGAGAGTCTCACATCTAAAAGCAAATCCAAAACTAGCAGCAATCGATATAAGACAAAACAGGAAAATGTTTTATGCAAAGAAGAAATTGTATCTTGTATCATTTTAGACTTAGATAAGAGATATTTAATTATGCAACTTGAAAATAATTACAATAGTATTTTAATAGATGTTTATCTTTTTTTTCTGTAGAGCAACCTCCCTCAAGAAAACCAATATAAATCTTTTTTTTACCTCAGTCATGTCCCAATAATGTAAAATCTAAATAAACATAAATAAAATGTAAATCAATGTATAAGTTAATGTGCAACAATATTTTTTTTATAAATGTGTACTCTTTTATTCAAGTTTGAAAGTTTCTCTTACAGATAAGCTCAGAGATCCGCCTTTACAAATCTAAAGGTTCATTAATAAATAAGTAGCCAAAAGTTTAGTTAAACAAAACATTTTTGTTAAGATTTGTGTTTGGCGATTAAATCAAACGGATTTTTTGTGTCTCTAATATTATTTTGTAACTGCTGTTAAATTCTTCTATATTTTCAAGCACTATAACCACTATAAAATCACACAAAACACCATTGTAATATAACACGTCGATGTGTCGTCCGCTCGCATTTTAGCGAATGATCCATTGCGAATACGTTAAATAACGAAGGGTCAAAAATTGACAAATTCAAATTTTCATTCGAATTCGCTATTTAGCGAATACGTTATATAATAGCGAAGGGTCAAAAATTGACCCCCTGGTGTTAAAAGAGTGTATAAATAAAGTAACTGCGAAAAAACCTCAAGGAACTGTGAGTAGGATGTAAAATGTTACTTCTGGACCAGGGCATGTGGCGTTTTAAAAAACAAGACAGATTCCTAAAAATTTAGCTGTTTGCCCAAAAGCGAATCATCGAAAAAGGCCTAAAACCTTTGAAAAAAGATTTAATTTTTTGCACCCAAAACTACCCAAATATCTGTAGACCACCAAAAATTGGGTAAAAGAATATAAAACGCAAACTGAAGACTATAATCAAGAACTCAAAAATAAACAAACAGAGCTAAATAATATACAAGGCAAGCTAATTCATAGTCAAGAGAAAGTAATTAGTATACAAGAAGAGGTAATACTATTTCAACAAAAAGAACTGGCGAAATGTAATGCAGCAATTTCTGAAAAATCTAATGCATTTTTCTATTTGATTTCAAAAAATGAAGAAAAATATAAGAAATTACTCTTACATAACCAGGTGGCACTGGCTAGTAATGGATTAACAAAATTTGAGGAACTTAAAATTACTGATTTTAACCCATTAAAAAGAGGAGAATAATATAACAATTTCCTAAAACAACATCAATCTTCCAGCAAACACCGCAACGTGTATTAAGAATTTATTCCGTAAACTCAATACAAGCATTCATTGTCATTCCGTTGAAGACTGTGTAATTCATTAATTATCGAGGAAGGTAAAAATGCATTCAGTAAAAGTGAAGCGAAATTATTAACAACGCTGTGGCAACTATCCCCCCCGAAAAAGGGCAAGATGGTAATAAAAAGAAAAGTTGATAGTGGTAGATAGATTAAAGAAATTGTTTATCAATTTTGCAAACTTTTTTAAATTTGTATTGTATTTGCATTATACTGTATAATAAAGTCAACATTTCACTAGTCGTTAGATTTTAATTATTGATTTTTGAATTTTCAAATCAATAGATTTTTCAATTCCTTATTTTTCAAATTTGCATTCAGATTTTATTTGTCATATTGTAATTGAGGGCGCCAGTGCAATAACCAGGTAAGTCCATGAAAAACTTTTTATTTTTTTTATCGTACAGGTGCAGTTTTTTAGGTACATTATACCCTTGTTTTCGGTGACAGCAATCAAATTTCACTCACTAGAGAAATAAAGCTGTCAGATTTACTCAATTGTCACCGAAAACAATGGTATAATGTACAATGGTATAAGATAAAATGTCGATTGTCGTATATCACACGTGATCGAAATGCCATTATAAAGCTCGTGAAAAGTGTCCCACTCGAGCGCAAGCGCACTAGTGGGTCAAAATTCTCACACGCATATAATAGCTTTGTTCGCGGTAGAAATCCTGAACTAGTTCAGGCATCAATCGCATGCGCAGTACGTCTGAGAGCGTTGGCAGTGAAAAAATCCCGAACTTTTAGTGACAGTCCGGCGTTCGCGGTAGAGAAAATAACCGTCCCGGATCGGTTCAGAACAAGTCCAAACGGTCCTCGGACTCGACTAAGGATTTTTAGTTCTAGACTTGCGCAGTTAACCAAAACGGTTTTGACTCTGTTACTCTTGTGTCTTTGGAGCTTTTTGAGGTTGGAATCATAATAAAGAAACTGTCTATTTTGGTTACCGACATTTATTTAATACTTTACTAAATTATTTGTAAAATAACGTTTATGAATTTAAAAATGAATTGTTTTCTACAATTTACACCTTTTTGTACCAAGGTTTTTCGTATAATTTATTTTCAACTTTGTGATAATTTTGTGCGACTTTTTAATTTTTTTACATTTGCTGTGTACTCGATAACTATAAATTATTGTTCGCGGTGAACGAAAATGCGTAACTGGTTCAGAACCGCGCATGCGCTTTAAATAAATCCTAGACTAGTTCAGAACTAGTCCTAAAAATCTTCCGCGAACAAAGCTAATGATGCATTTCTGTCACTTATAATATAATATACTATTTTTTGGGCTGAAAACACGTTGAAATTTTTTATATTATACGGTTTTGCGTCCTCAATTTGTTTTAGTTTATTTTTTCGGATTTCTATTATACAGATTCCTGTATATAAGGAATAATTTTATTTGTGTGAAGAGGGCGCCCTTTCTACCCATGGACCCCTGACAAAGTTTAATTTCTCCATATTTTGTCGAAAAATTTCCCTCGTTTTTTTGAGTTGTTGTGTAAAAGCCAACGACCGTCGTTTAGTGAATTCGCTAGTGAAAATTCTTTACCCCCTTCTCCTTTTCCCTTTTTCCGCCCTTCAAGGAGAGGTAGGAATTTTCACGTAATGCTTGGATGAATTGAATAAAAATTCAGAAAAAATTTCAATACATACTGTGTGAATATTTGAGATATTTTGCTCACTTCTAGCATCTTGTTTATTTTTTAGTTCTGATTTTGACCAATTTTCCTTGGTCCATAATATTATAGTTTTCGTTTTCTGTTTTGAACAGAAGGTTAAATATTGCTTTAAAAAAATCAACTAAGAACAAGGGGGGCACCAAACTGAAACTAACCTATCGTCAATTTATACCTAGTTTCGGCAGTGCTGTAAAATGAACAAATTCTAACCGTAATCGGGGACCATCATCGCAATGGGCCTAAACAAAGCCTTTAAATTATCCGGAAGTTCAGTCCTTCCGGCATATCCCGGATTCATCGTAATAAAAGTGGCACACTTCTGCACCAGCTTAATTTCGCGTCCCTCAAACATAAACCGTGTCAATTTCGCAGCTTTTGCATTCCGTATGGTGATAATTTGTTGCGCAATCACCGAAAGCACCTCAATATCGATTCGATTAAACTCATCGAAACAACTCCAAGCACCCGATTGTGCCAATCCGGCAAAAAACCGACCCATAATCTTATAATCCAAACCCTCCGAACAGTTAAACACCACACACTGAATGGCCAAAGCTTTGGCCAAATCCTTGGTAGTTTCGGTTTTACCGGTCCCTGCTGGACCTGCAGGAGCTCCCCCTAAGTCCAGCTGGAGGGCGCCCATCAAACAGAGGTAGCAGCGATCGGTTAAGGGGGTTATAACCAGGACACCCGAAGCCCCCAAATATTCGTAACCGTAAATGTAGTAAGCCGACGACATTCGTGTGACACAATCGTCAAGATGTTCGTCCCAGTAGTACCTCAAGACTTTCAACCAGTCGAAACTGTCGCTTTTTTTCACTCCGTGCTCGACCATGTTCCTTATGGTGTCTCTGGCGTGAACATCGATCGTGATTAAAGCAATCAAGACTTTTCGAGTCACCGAATCCAAATCCGATCGAATTAAAGTGGCCAAATCGTTCAAATCTCCGATGCATTTCTGCTCAAACTTTTCCAGGTTAGTGTGGGCGTTTCCATGGTCCAAAATCGCATGAACACCTCTGGCCCACATGATTTGGGACACGGTCAAGGTGATCTGACTCGGGTGTCTCACCACCCAATCAATTCTGCGACTTTCTTGAAAATCAATCAGTGCACCTTTCATCAAACGCCTCAAAGCGAAAAACATAGACGATTCCACTTTTCCCAACCAATCCTCGACGTTTCCGCGCGCTTTCAAGCCCTTAGTTAGGGCAACGCGTTCGCCTTCAGGGCTGATCATTGCCGAAATATTCGTCGTGAGCATCGTCACAGATTTGGATTTTTTCACATCTTCGTCACCGCCAGGTGTTATGCCGACTTCTTCTTCTTTTGCTGCAAATTCCAGACGCGCAATTGCGTCGAAACATTTACGCAAGTGGGGTTGGACGGCGTGTGGGTTCCGGGTTTGGGCCAGAATCTCCAAAAGTTCGTCGTTTGATAGGAAGTAGAAACGAGGGAATGCCACACGTTTCACTTCCAAGTAGGATTCCAGACACTTCATGATTTGTTCCAAAAGTGCGTTGTTTTTCTGGAGCTCTTCGAGCAGGTCGGGATAGAAGGCCGCTTCGATTGCGAGAGGCATCTAACAAAAAATCACAAAATTGGCAATTTGGCAAAAGAAAAGAAAAGAAAAATAGTCAAGGTGTCAACAAGCCATTTTTTTTTCGGATATTCATCACATTTGTGCTTGAATCAAACATGAAATAGTGCCAAAAAATAATTCTTCTTGCAAATTTTAATATTTTTGTTTTGTATTTGTATTATTAAAACACGTTGTTTGTTGTCAAAGAATTTTCTTAAATCGGTGAACAACATTACAAGAATTTTTATTTTTGGGTGATTTTGTTCGATTATGCTTACTTTCCAGAAATCAATCTTTAATTAAAATAAAAAGATGTTTTTTAAAAAAAGCTTTTATTTAAAAGATGCACTAAAAAGTAAAAAATAGTGTATTCCAGTCACAGGAGAATATTTTTTCTTATAGGTTAAAATTCTAAAATTGATAAAAGCTTTGGGAGTTGTCAACTGAATAAAGTAATTCTGTAATGCCGTAGTTTTATAACGCCCAAAGCTTTTATAGATTTTAGAATTTTAACCTGTAAGAAAAAATATTCTCCTGTGATTGAAATACATTTTTTATTTTTTAGTGCACCTTTTAAATAAAAGCTTTTTTTAAAAAACATTTTTTCATATACAGGGTGTTCCGTCTAAACCCCACATTAGAAGTATTGAAAGTTCTAATAAAAATATTTATCTGAGAGTTGGAACTTTGAGATATGTTGATATGTTGAGATATGTAGATTCTATTGTTTCCAGTACTTATTTTTTTATATTGCTTTTTGTCATATTAGCTGTTTCAAAACTATGTAAACGCCAACGTCGCATTTTCTCTCAAATTTAGTTGTTATAAATTATTTATGCCCTTCAAAAAATTAATAGCTAATGTAATTTGTAGTTTCAAAGAGAGATCTGATCATTAATAACTATTTTACATTTTTATCTACCTTATTTAAAAATAATAATTTGGTAAAATGCGACGTTGGCGTTTACATAGTTTTGAAACAGTTAATATACTATCTTATAGTATCATTATTCTTTTATTTAATTTTATAATATACATACAGGGTGTTCCGTCTAAACCCCACATTTGAAGTATTGAAAGTTCTAATAAAGATATTTATCTGAGAGTTGGAACTCAGGCATAATCCGTTGAGTTATGTTCAATGAAAATATCTTCAAGATGGCAGCACTTCCGGTTATACCGGAAGTCGCTATTAACTTTCTTATTTTAAATGGAAAGCTATGTTTTTCACTACATTTTTGGATTAGTTGAGTTATTTTAAGGGAGTTTTTATTAGCTTTCCCTATACCCAAGTTTAACCGTTTTCGAGATATTTAGGATTTTTGAAAATTTTTGAATTTGCACCTGTCCCTTAAAAAATCGGTAACTCGCTTAGTTTTAGAGATTTCGAAATCATGTTTGGAGAATTGAAAGAGAAAGCCTATATCTGTTGTTCAGTGTGATCAAAATTGGAATTGAAGTTAATAAACCCAAAAATTTTAAGATTAAGTTTGGACAACTTCAAGTACCCATAACTTAATTTTTTCAAATGAGATGTCCCAATTTTTATTCTACTAGATGGAGGAGAATTTTTTTCTGCATCTATCTGTATTAGCATTCCCTATACCTATCTGTGATAATTTTCAAGTTATGTTGTTTTTTTTGTTATTATAGGAAATTTCTTACTAACTAGAGCTATTTTTGCATAATTTGCCATAAAAACATTTCTGATTAAACTTGAACAAACTCTGTTCAAAATTGTGTTATCAGACTGTGTAAACAAAATAAATTCATTGGGTGTTGGTTTGAAAAACTTTAATTTCTCACCTTTTTTCATTCGTTTCCATGGCAACCTATGAGAAAAGGCCTATGGCTAATGAATTTCTCAATCCCAACAAAAAGGTATTGTAACTTGAAAATTATCAAACATAAGTATATGGAATATTAACACAGATCGAAGCAGAATTAAATTCTCTACCATCTAGTGAAATAAAACTTTTGTCATTTCATTTGAAAAAAATGAGTTATGAGTGCTTAAAGTTTTGCAAATTTAATTTTAAAAATTTTGAGTTTGTTATTCTTTTTTAGAAATTTGAAAACACCAAAGGAAAGATCTAGGCTTCCTCTTTCAAATGAGCTCAAAAATATTTCCAAATTTTTAAAAATCGCAGAGTTATCGATTTTTGAACTGGGAGGTGCAAATCCAAAAAAAATTTAAAAACCATAAATATTTCGTAAACGGTTAAATTTAGGTATAGGAACAGCTTATGAAAACTACCTTAAATTAACTCTAGTAATTCAAAAACGCATTAAAAAATATAGCATTCCATTTAAAATAAGGAAGTTGATAGCGACTTCCGGTATAACCGGAAGTGCTGCTATTTTTAGAATATTTTCATTGAGCAGGACCTAAAAGATTATGGTTGTACACAAATTTTCAGATGACTATGATTTTAGAACTCCCAATACTTCTAATGTGGGGTTTAGACAAAAGAGCCTGTATTTTTATTTTTTGCTTTTTAGTCTTTATTTATTGTTATTACACTGTGTATCTACCGTGACGTCCAAATGACCAACATACCGTCTGTCTCGGTATAAGTTACAAATCGAGAACCCCTTTGTAAACATAACCTGAAACTTCAAAACCCCATTTAACCCCTTTAGGGGGTATTTAACTACATGGGATTGCATTGTCCCGCAGATTAAGTAAGTATGCAAAATTTCAATTCAGTGGGACAAAAGGAACCCTTTCAGATTTGGCTCCGAAAATATAAACGGACGGACAGACAACATTGTAAGTTAAATAAAAGCTTTTAAAATGTTAATTTATGCAAAAATTGCAGATTTTTTAATAGATCATCTAATCTAGCATCTTTATGGTTGGCCTTTCTCTATTAAGTTAGTTCCACATATCGACCGATTTGCTAAATAACTAAACTTACCTATTTTGTAATGAAAGTTGCTCTTAATTAAAAAAATTGTTTAATCTGTGCAAAAATATGCTTTGAAACGAGTTTTTTGGTTTGTTTCGTTCAATCTGACTTTTCTTAAAGATTCATATTTTGTTGACTACATGCCAGAAATCGCAGGATTGTTTAAGACTTATTATTTTAAGCGATGCAGAAAATTGCAAAAATGTTTTAAATTTAAATTTTCAGCTAACTTTGTTCGATTTTACTTTAAAAAAAGGATTTAGTTTCTGCACAACAATCTGGCTTTTTTACTAATTGGCCTTTTAAGGTTGAATTAGTGCCAGATATCGCAAAATAGGTTGATTTGAAGGAAAAAAATCTTATTTTAAAAAATCTTTGATACACAGGTAATTACAAAATAACTTTTAATAAGAGTGTATTTTTTTTAGTCTTATGTCTAATTTATTTATCTAATTTGACAACATTGGAAACAAAAAAGCAACAATTAAGACAGCTGGTATATGGAAACATTTTTTTAAATGAGTAGGTGGTCTTCTATGGTGGTCTTTTTCTTTGTGGTTAATAAACTAATTAAATACTACAGTTCCAAATTTTATTATTTGACTTCGCTTGATTAATTATGATAATAATCGGCGTTTTCATACAAATTAAAAAGCTATTAAGCCTACTCTAATTATAAATTCAAATGATTACATAGAATTAAGTTTTCAAATTTATGCAAAACTGCAGGGTGGTTTTTAAAAACGGGAGGCGCTGTAGATTTTTTATTTGTGCCGCTTTAAAAAATTAAAAAAAAAAACAATTAAATTTAGTGTATTAATAAATACCTATAGAACGTTTTGTGCTGATATTATTTTACATTTTATAAATAATTGGTCCCGGCGCATCCACCATTTATCGCCTAGACCTTTATTCTACCCATTTTCTTTGCACATTTTAACAATTTTTTTTCCCTGAGGCCCGGTTTTACCAAGTTTGGTTAAAGCTAATAACCAGTTAAAAATATTCGAGTTACTATAATTATAACAATCGTTTCTGTAGATTTATTCTACTATTAAATAAAACTTTTATTGGTGAAATCGGGCCTAAATGACAATACTTACATATTGTACAGGCTGTAAATGAAATAAGTACATTAATTTTAACTGGTAATAGAACTCGTCAAGACCAACAATTTTTCCTAATAACTTTTTTTTCAAAACGTTTTAGTTTTTGAGTTAAAATTATTTTAAAATTTTACACAATTTTCTACACGCCACTGGAAGCAAAGTTACCTAGTCGACAAGATTACCGTATGAAACGGTTACCGTTGGTTGCGACTATTATTTATTATTAAATTTCTTTGTTGGAGCATTTCATAAAAGGTTCGTCAATTTGTAGGAAAAAAAAAAGATTTAAAAAAATGCGATTTTGAAAAAATGGTACATAGAAAAATTGTTTGTCTTGATGAGTTCTGCAACTGGTTAAAATTAATGTACTTATTTCGCTTACATCCTGTATTTTGTATTGTATTGAACATATTGTATCAGCTTATAACATATTAGAAGCCATTTAATCAATTTTTTTAATTGTTGATATGGGGCTATAGCAATTAATTATAATTAATAATAATAGTTTTCTTCGTAGCTTATAATGTTTTGTATAATTTGTTTATCTCAATTTTGTCAAGTTTGTTCTTTTTTGGTATTTCTTTTTATATATTGTATTGTTATATTTGTTAGAACTACTCGTCCATTTATTATACATATTGTCCACTCTAGACTAAGAAGTCTGTTGGAAATAAATTATAATATTATTATTAAAAATCTTTAAAAAAATTTTTTAAATCACACTTTATAAGCTTTAAAATAAGTCATTACGGATAGTATCGTTCAATTTTTTTGGTAAATTGGTAAAATTTGTAAAAATTGTGCTTTCTGTTGAAAGATTTTTTTGAAAATACGTAACCAAGAAGTTTGGAACAACAAAAAAAAGTGGTAGATAGGTAGTTACTAATTAAAAACATTTTTATAAAAAAAAAACAAGATAGGTAAGTCAAGTCAGGTGAGGTAAAAAAAAAAACTATGAACCACTGCTGGTTTATACAATATAATTTTTTATTGGCGTAAAATCAAGAAATTAAATTCATCCAAAAATTATTTTGTCTTAATAAGGGAAAAACCTTGTGTAAAAATCAACTTATTATTAGTAACTTTGAATTATTTTAAATGATTTTATTAAAATACCTAAACATCAACGTCAAAGAAATACCATGAGATCGAAAATATTCTGAATTAGAGCAAGCTGTGCCTGCTGAACTTTAGCCACATTTTAGCCGTTTATTTACGGCCGCACTTTTGAATTTATGTTGTCTTACGCTGGTTTTACACAGCAAAGATGTGACTAAAGCTACACATCACTTTCAAAGCTTACTCGAATTCAGTATATTTTCGATCTCATGTTATAAATAGGAATACGAGTATAATTTGCTAATTTTCGTAGAAAGTTATAATTTCTATTGAAATCATGAATTTATTAAATAAGCAAGAGTTCCTGTACACTATTTTCAAAGTAGTCGACACTCGTGCTTCAAAAATGAATAAACATTCAACTAAATAATTAGCAAAACAAGAAAATAAAACCATAAATAAACTACAATTCTTTACCTTTGCTGTCCTTCGCATAATCTGCTTCCACGACTTGTCCACAATTATAAATAGCTTCGACTCGCTTGGAAGCTGTCTTTGAATATCAGGTGCCGAAAAAATCACCTCCAAATAAAGCCAACTCTGTTGACAAGCCACCCACTCATCCAAAGTCCTCGAAAACAAATCCAACTGTCGAGCCCACTCCTCCACCCGTGATTTAATCGGACCCACATGTCTCGAACTCGCAATTGTCGTTATATTTATGGTACTATCATCCAAAACACTCTGCACCTCCTCCAACGAACCCAAAATATAAACATCCTTCGAATCCTTGTGCAACATAACTTGAAACTCGAGCGTCTTCCAAGCTTCCTCCACCTTCTTCAAAAGCTGCTCGAGACTTGCCTCACTACTCGCCTGACCCGAAATCTCCTGAAGCTCATTGGCAAAACTGAAAACTTTCAAATTTTCCAAAAGCTCAAGTGTGACTTCATCGTCCGGTTTGAATTTGTAGCTGAGGATGTTTTCCACTTGGATCCAGTGGCGTTGTCTCAGGCTCGGGTTTCGCAAATATGCAACGACTGGCAACTATCACACAAAATTATCCACTTAATTCATTTTTAAGAAATAAGTACCTTTGTTTTCATCAACTCCACATCGTCCTTCAGTTTCGGAACAATCAAATTTTTGGGCAATCCCTTCTCCAGGAGATTGATATTTTTGATAGTTTTGGCCGTGTACAAGTTCATGTCTTCGACGTTCAATTCGCTGAAATCAGAGTGGTACCACTCATCCACGGTTTTGCTCCAGGAAGTGACACTTTCCCATAAGAGCATTCGTAACTTCACGTCGGCCATAACTTCGTCCAAAATATCAAAACGAGTCACTTCCAACTAAAATTGCGTTCAGTTCGTTATTTTTTAATTTATTGATATGTAGTCGTACAGTCACCCAAAATGAAAATGACGCGTCCATAAACGAACGCCTACCGTGCAACCCCGATCCCTTGACCGCAGCCAACCCCTGCTATAAATCATTAGAGATCGTAAACTAGTTTTGAGTCGTATTCCACATTTCATTTACCGGCTTTTGAAATGTTTAAGGATTTCTTGATGGAAATTGTTGGTTATCCCAAATGTGAAATAATACAATTTTTAAGTTCTTCGCAACGCGATGTTTCGACGCTTTGAGAGAAGGTCACAAAAATAAAATTGTTAGTTGGTTTGCAAATTTAATTTATTATTTGGTTGATGCAAAATAAGTTTTAGTGTGCAATTAAAATCTGCCGAATAAAAAACACGACAAAACATGGATTCTTATTTCATTTTGTTTAAATTATCATTAAATTTAATTTCGTGGATTGTGATGCGATCGCGAAACAAAACGTCTACACTCTTAATGGTTTTAATTATTAATTGCACAATCGTTTTTGTGAACATTTTGGTTTACTAGGGCCGGTTTATAGAAAACTCCATTAAATTTTAGTTCGTTGTTAACAACGCGTTAAATTTTAATGGAGCTTTTTATAAGTCTGCCCTTAACGTTTTAAAAAATTAGAATCGCCAGAACAAAAGCTATCAATGAATGTTACGGCAATTCATTCATGGGAATACCCGGATTAAAATTCCGACTATTACCGCAAATAAGATTTACTGGAAAATAATTAACAAACCCGTAACGCCACAGGGGATAACTTAGACCAAAACTGCAATGAAAGAATTTTATTTACTATTAAAGAATTTACTATTTAATTGATGCAAAATAAGTTAAACTAAGTCACTCGTGTCCTAATTAAGTATTTACTATTAAAATTAAAATGTCTTAATCCAATTGTATTTTAAATTTTAAATAAAAAATTGGAATAATCAGAATAACAGTTATCAATGACGTTACGGCAGTTCATTCATGGAAATACCCGAATGAAATTCTGACCATTACTGCAAATAAGGTTCACAGGAAATGACAAACAAACCCTTACCGCAGGGGATAACTAAAGGCCAAAATTTCAAGGAAAGAATTTTCAAATTCTTCATAAAACTGATAAACATTTATTAATTTTCTTAGAAGACAAATGAGAAATAAAAAGATTTTCATCTTCGTCGCCACGTTTCGTCACTTTGAGAAGTCAAAAAAATGTATTTTTTTTAAATTAATTTATTATATTTTAGTTGATGCCAAAAAAAACAATGTTATAATACTATTTCCAATTCATGAATAAAATTAAATACTTATTATAAGTAGTTTAGTTATTTATTAAACAACACGATAAAATTTGATTTTATTTTTGAGAGTGGTTACAATTTTTGGAATTTTAAGATTACAACTTATTTTCGTACTCAATCTTGTCTTAATTAAGTATTTACTATTAAAACAAAAATTGTATTCCAATTGTATTTCAAATTTCAAACAAAGATGTTTTAAAAAATTGAAATAATCATAATAAAAGTTATCAATGATCCTTACGGCAATTCATTCATGGAAATCCCTGAATGAAATTTTGTTTGCGATACCTATAGATTCACTTTAAAAAAGGCGTTGATTAATCAATTTGATTGGTCTATTCCGTTGTTAGCTTTTAACAACGAATTAAAATTTAATGGAACTTTCTATAAACCGGCACTAGTAAACCAAAATGTTCACAAAAACGATTGTGCAATTAATAATTAAAACAATTAAGAGTGTAGACGTCTTTGCTTGAGATTTAAAAAAACAATTGGATGTCGACCTTTTTATTTTATCTTGTTTTATGCACAACTTTTATTGCAATAAGCTTTATATTCTTAAGAAATAAACTATAAAGACGATCAAATTTTTAGTTACAGTTTGTGACAATCAGATTTTAAGTATAATAATTATTTTGATTTGAAATATATTTTGGACAATATATATCAAAGTGATCGTTTCGCGATCGCATCACAATCCGCGAAATTTAATTTAATAATAATTTAAACAAAATGAAATAAGAATCCATGTTTTGTCATGTTTTTTATTCTGCAGATTTTAATTGCACACTAAAACTTATTTTGCATCAACCAAATAATAAATTAAATTTGCAAACCACCTAACAATTTTATTTTTGTGACCTTCTCTCAAAGCGTCGAAACATCGCGTTGCGAAGAACTTAAAAATTGTATTATTTCACATTTGGGATAACCAACAATTTCCATCAAGAAATCCTTAAACATTTCAAAAGCCGGTAAATGAAATGTGGAACACAACTCAAAACTAGTTTACAATCTCTAATGATTTATAGCAGGGGTTGGCTGCGGTCAAGGGATCGGGGTTGCACGGTAGGCGTTCGTTTATGGACGCGTCATTTTCATTTTGGGTGACTGTACGTACTCTAAATTGTTTCTGGTAGCCTTTAAATTCAGCTGCTCTCTGCTGACATGTGACAAGTCGTTCGTACAAATCGTTCAAAAATTCGGTCACTTCGCCGATATTTGACTCAATATCGTACAACCAAGGTTGCTGAAAACAGCATTGCAATTTTAATAGAAAAAATAAAACGCTAGTACCATGCATTCGTCTTTTATGGCTCCCACTTCCGAAATCAACGCACTGATATCCTTGTTCATTTGATCGTTAAAACTCTTGATGGTTTTATTAATTTCTTCCAATTTTCGGTCGACCAAATTGCGCAAAGAAGCCATCGTTACACTAACACCTAAATAATTGTTCATGTCTTCGTCGGGAACTGGTATTGCAAACTCTTCCATAATATCGTACAATTCCTTACAATAATCCAAATTGTTCTCCATATCGTTCAGTCTGGTATTAGCATCGTCCAAATATTCCAAATACTTGACATAATCAACTGTTGTGACCGGTTGTTGGTTGAGACTCGTCTCCATATTCTCCGATTCTTCAATCAAACGATCAATTTCGTTTTTACCAATCCATGGAAGAATATGTGTAAGGGCCGAAATGAGGCGTTCAGGTTCCGGTTTTGCACAATCTTTCAAGTGACTTAATTGCAAGTTTAACATTCCAAGAGATTGCGATACGATGACACCGTCAATAATGTCAAGTTCTTGATGGTAGCGGTTACACATGTTTCGAAACGTTTCAATATCTGCGAAAAGTAGTTATTTAATAAACTAAATTGTTAATCAAAACGTTGCTCTTTAAAAAATAATTAAACATTAATAGATGAGACTATTAATCGGCCATTAACAATTATTTTTTCCTTGACCGCAAACTTTTTTATTCTAAAGACAAAATCTTCAATTTCAACTTTGATAGCTGTCTAAAATTTACTGTGAAGTCAATGCAAGAAAAACAGTGGAAATTCAGTAATAATCAGTTGTGGTTGATTCAAATAAAGTGATAAAGTGTAATGTGTGAAACGTAATTTTTGTTTTTTTAAGTGCGGTCTGTGTTTTCTGTTAATTGTGTCCAAGAATAGGCCGCCAGGAGCCACACAATTTTACCTTAATAGACCGTTTAGGGAGCATTTATGTACATTTATTGACATGAAAGAGGTATTATATTACATAAATAACATGAGATCGAAAATAAACTCAATTAGAGCAAGCTGTGCCTGCAGAACTAGCCATATTTTGGCCGTTTATTAACGGACGCACTTTTGAAGCTATGTTGTCTTATGTCGGTTTATGATGTGGCTAAAGTTACACTTCACTTTCAAGGCTTGCTCTAATTGAGTATATTTTCGATCTCATGTTATAGATACCAGTGTTGGGCAAAATGTAATCTAATTATTAACAATTAATAATTACAATTTACCATGCAATTTATAATTCCAATGCTTTGTAACAGATTACTAAAGTAATGTTCATTTATAGTTTTCCAATGTAATCGATTAATGTGTAACTAATTATAGAATAGTATATACATTGCTTTGTATTCAGTTACTATTGTAATTTTTGTTAAATATCAATAACTGACATTTTTAAAGTTAGACTTACCATGAAAATTGGTATTTGAGATTTCGATGAAATACGAATAAGAAACACCTGTGTCAGGTTTATTTTAAATTCCACTCCCAAAGGGATTAAACAGGGGTTAAAATTAGTATAAAAAAAGAATGAAAATTGGTATTCGAATTTTCGGTTAATGATGAAAAGCGCATGTTTTAGTATTTTCCTCCACTTCTAAAGGAGTTCATTATAAAAATCCATCATTTTTGAAGTTATATCCATGAAAGTCATCGGTAATTGGGCTTTTGGTAAAAATGACTAAACACGTGTTTTGTGTATTTTAAAAATTTTACCCTCAAGGGGGTTATGTAACATGAGATCGAAAATATACTCAATTAGAGAAAGCCTTGAAAGTGAAGTGTAACTTTAGCCACATCTTATGCTGTGTAAAACCAACACAAGACAACATAATTTCAAAAGTGCGGCCGTAAATAAACGGCTAAAATGTGGCTAAAGTTCTGCAGTTGAGTATATTTTCGATGTCATGTTATAAAAATCCGACATTTTTGAAGTTACCTACAGGGTGTATCAGATTATACGTGTGTTAATTTTAACGGGTAACAGAGCTCAACAAAATTCTTCTTTTGTCATTTCTTCTATTTGTAATTTTTCAATAAAAGTTTCGCAAATTTAGTTAAAATTTGTAAAAGAAAACATATTGAAACGTGTACAAAAATAAGAGTGCCGAACTATTTTCGTTGTGATAGAAACGGACAAATTAAACAATTTAAAGCAACAATGAAAATTGTTACTATGAATACAAACTAATTATTAAACTCGTTTATACAAAACCAAAGGAGGAAAACAGTGTAAATAATAAATAAGAATTTTGCAAAATGTTGTATAGAAAAGTTATTGTACTTGATGAGTATTATTACATGGTAAAATTAACACACGTATTTCTGATACACCCTGTATATTAATTATTTTTGGAAGATTTTCCAAGAAGGTTAACAAAGATTCCCTAGTAACCCCGTTGGAGTTGCATTTTTCAAAAATCCTGAAACATGCGTTTTTCATCTTTAACCGAAAACCCAAATACTAATTTTCGTGGATATAATTTTTAAAAAATTACAGACTTTTATACAAACTTTAACCCCTATATAACACCCTTGGGGGTGGAATTTTTAAAAAGCACGAAACACGTGTTTCTTTAATTTTCAAAAGCCCAAATAACAATTTTTGTGAATATAACTTTAAAAATGATGGATTTTAATTCGAACTTAAGCACTTCATTTAACTTCCTTAGAGGATAATTTTCCAAAATAATCTCTTATAAAGTAATTAATTTAATTAATATGTAACTTGTTACAACTAATAAAAAAAAATTATTATAATTACAATGTAACTGAGAATACAAAGTATCAGATTACATTCTAATTAAATGTATTATAATCTGATTATGCCCAATCCTGATAAATACATACCTTTTTTTTTAGACAGAATAATTTATTAGTATTGATATTAACAAAGGGTAGTATTAATAAAGCGATCCAGTAATCAAAAAAAAATCGTATATTCACAGTATCTGATTTATTATTTTTACTGTGCAAATTGAGCACAGTAAAAATAATAAAGGTTTAGTAATATTTAAATTAATTGGCTTTAAATCGAAGATCACTGAGATTTTTTCTAATAAATCATCTCTAACTCAAAAACAAAGATATTTTTTCTGTTGGAATTAAATAAGGATTTTCAACATCTGTCCAAAAACATTTCAAAAAGTACTGAGTGCCATTAAAAATTTTGAAGAGGGGTAGCTAGTAGCAAGGGGATGAAACCTAAAATGTACCGAATTTTGAACTTTCCCTCACAATACTAATTGACCTGTTTTTACTTAAAAATACATTTTTTAAGATAAAAAGTTATTTAGACTGGTCACTTTTGAAATGAATTATATTAGTTGTTTCAAAACTATAAAAACGCCAACGTCGCATTTTCTCTCAAAATTAGCTGTTATAAAATATTCATGCACTTCAAAAAACTAATAGCTAATGTAATTCATAGTTTCAATGAGAGATCTAATCATTAATAACTATTTTACAATTTTATCAATCTTATTTAAAAAAAATATTTGGTAAAATGCGACGCTGGCGTTTTTATATAGTTTTGAAACAGCTAATAGCCCCAGATGTATTTACTTGACGTTGTTAAAATAAAATTTTGTGCATTTAATTTGTACCGATTACAAACGGTCAACGAAAAAATTAATTTTTGTGTCCCGTTTTGCCAATTTTCCTCACCTCTTTCTTCCTTCAAAGCTTCTTCCTTGACTTGCTCGTCTTCGGCAAAAAATTCCCGAATGAAATTATATTTACTAACATAGAGTTTGGCCATTTTGTAATTATGGACGAAATGTTCAACGATTTGTTGTGTGGAAGCTTTCAGTTTTGTATCGTCGTCTAAATAGAAATGTAACGTGGGGCCATATCCACAAATACGAGCCTCCTCTTTACCATTTATTATCGGACTAAAAAAAAAAATAAACGAATTTTTCCCACCTTTGAAACTTTGAAACTTACTTTGTGAAAATTCGATACGTTTCATCGGCCGTAAAAGACTTAATTTTTTTGCAATGCTCCTGCCACAAATCCATCACTTGATTGAAAATGTTCAAAGTGACTCTGAGGGACGGATCCAGTGACAATTTTCTCGCATTCAAAACAACATCAATGATAAATAAGGGAAGCTACAGAAGTTAGTGTTGTTTCCGAAACACCTTATCAGTGTTTTAAACCAACCTGAGGGGCCTCTTCTGGTCTTGGTTCCTCCAAAATCTCCGTTATGGTCGCAGCTTCGATTTTCTCCTTCGAGGGCAAAAACTGAACGTGTTTTTCCAAAATGGCATCAAGATCGTGCGTTGATCGCGTTACCAAATTGTGCATCAAATCAATCATTAAATAATCGGCAAGAATAATAAAACACGTGAGACGCATACAAAATTTTTTCTTGGCCGCTTGCTCAATGTACGAAGTTTTCTTGGCCTGAGCTTTGGTCACAACACCACCACGTTTACGGTCTACAAATTTGATTGGCGCAATTTTTTATTTTGTAGTAACATGTGTCCAATATTGGTTCTGGTCGTGGTTTGCTGTGGTTTTCTCTTTCTAGCATGAACGTAGGTTGCGTGATAAGTTCATATTATATATAAATATCACATCAAAAACTAAAACCACTAAAAACAAATCAAACAGGGAAAAAAATTATAAAAAACAGTTCAATATACTTCATCAAAATATCCAATGTATTCGTAATAAAACTGAAGAAATCGAGATCTTCTTAAAACCAATGCCAGTGGATATAGTAAAGTAGCGACACGGACCTTGACAGGGCAACAATAACGATTATACACTCCATAGAGGGCACGACGGTCGAAATTCGACATATACCGCATTATTTACGTAAAATGTCCAGCCTTGAAAAGCCTTATTAAAGGTATTCTTGCTCCGATTTTACGCTTCATTTTAAATAAATAAAATTGTTAAGGGGATGCTCAAAAAAGATATTCATTAAAGGTCACGTTAGATGTTAGATTTGAATCGAGAATGTATTTAAGCTGGCAATTTACTTTTGCAAGGCTCGACATTTTTTGTAATAACGCTGTAATTTTAAAGGTTCGTCAAATTGTCAGTAATTTTGAACATACGTCAAAACTGTCAAGACTTTTTCACCTTTGAGAAGTTGGTAAAGAGCACAGTGACTGTGGTGTTCATCTGCAGTCTTACTCTGGTTATTGGTTATGAACAGATTCTATGGAACTTTCAAACCTGTAAATAATAAATCGACACCAAAAACATTAAACAAAGATGCCTCCAGACTGTTCAAAGTCGTCCACATTACGAAGCACTTCTGTGTGAGGATACTGGAAAATCATTCAAACAAAAATTGTTTCAGAAACATAGAGTGTTAGTTATCAATTGGAAAGAGAAATTTCTAAGATACCAAATTTTCATTATGTATTTTCAGGTAGATTTAAACAATATTTCCTCGAAAATTCATTCTAAATTATTAGATTCCGCCCTAATGAGAAAGAATTTAAGACTGCTCTGCTTACACTGACCTCCGTTTCACAATATTTAATGCATCTAAGTATGGAAATTATAGCGCATCAGTTTGGTGGACTTTTTATAGCCACTTATTTACAGCAACTATGTTATACAAAATTTAAATAATAAAGAGCAATTTAAGTTGTACTATTTCTATTTCTTAGGTAATATCGAGGTGTAAACCGTACCCCAAATTTTGTACACCAGATGATTTTCTGTGATTTAATCATGATTCCTTCTGATTTCCCCTAATTTTTTAAAGTGATTTCCACAAAATTTCTTGATTTCCTCAATTTTGTACACTGAGTTCCTCTGCGGTTTACCTCTCGGATAATATTAAAAACATAAAACTTAACTTTTCTTTTCTGTTAATAGTGTTGAGGGAGAAAATTTAAAATTGTTGGCCAATTTAACATCCTGGAGTAATTGAATACGATAACCTACTAATTTTCTCTCCAAAAGACATTTTTGTGTATAATTTTGGAGGCTCAGATATTTTTTAGGTTACCTATAGATCACTTAGGGAGGAGTTTATTAAAATTAGAAATGTAAGTAACAAAATTTCTTGAGTTCCAACAACTATTATTTTAAACGTGTTGTTAGCTTTTTCATTAAATACAAAGTTCAAATTTCTTTAAGAAATGAATTCACTGTTGAAGCGCCAGCACCTTCTTCGAAATGTCCATAAGAGTTGCTGTATTCTGCGCAATCTAAAAGCCTTTCTCATTGAAATGTTCAGTTGAAATTAGGGACGATCTGATTTATTTTTACGTGAGTGAAGCACAGGTTTGCAAGTTTCATGATGTCTGTACATATAAACAGTAACAACCAGAGTGAAATTATAGATGATCACCGAATTTATTGTTCTGTTTTACCAATTTTTCAAACGTGAGAAAATCTTGACACTTTTGACGTACGTTTTTGAATTTTAATGGTGGAGCCATCTCTAGAGTGTATAATCGTTATTGTTGCCCTGTCAAGGTCCGTGTCGCTACTTTAGTATATCTACTGGCTTTGGTTTAAATTAGCTGTCACTAAATAAAATTCATTCCCAATTGTTAATTTTTATTTTTCTTCAGAAAAAAAAAACGAAAAACCTTAATTTATTTTGGAGCAAGCATCAATTTTTTTACATATTGTACGTATTGTTTCTTTCAGAATATGTTTATAAAAAAAAATTCTGCGTCTAAGGACGCAGTACAACACATTGACAAACCCCCGATAAGTTATTCCGAGTTATCCATAGTAGGTAGATATCCTATTTTACATTTCAATCCGTAATTTGTCCTGTAGGGAGTTTATTAGATAATTGTAAAGCAAATTTTTTAAATTTATCCCGGGAATAAAGTTTCGGTCGTTTATCTGACACTGTAAACACGGCTCTTTTAATATTAGTTAATTAATTTTATTTTTAAGGAACTAGAAAAATTCTGAAGAAAATTCACTTGTCTAGAGAAAAGTATGAAGTATTTATTAATAGCAAACGTTAATTTCTGTGTGATTTTTTGAGATAGGAGATACCGTAAAAATATACTTTTTATAAAAACAACTTTGTATAGAAATCAGTGGCGTTATTACATTTCAAGATTGCAGAAAATACAAATAAATTTTGAAAAAAATCCCTTTTTCGTTGATTTACAATTTGTCAAAAGGAAAAGATTAGGTAATAATAGAAAAAATAAATTTGCCTTTGATTAAACAGCATTTTGATGTTAAACAAAGGTTAAGGATAAGTATAAAATAATTGAAGGGTACAGGGGAAAAACGACTTTAGTCCATCTCAACTAAAATCAAGAACAATCAAATTCAAAGTTTTTTAACGCGGACCCATGACTTTTTTCTTCAGGATAATGTATCTTATAACACATTTTGCTCTATACTAAAGTCGTAATTGCTATTTTCTGCTTCAATTAATTAATAGTACTCTCAAAAACTACAATATTGCAACTCCACCTCATTTTCTTAAACAAGTGGACTAAGGTCGTTTTTCCCCTGTACCCTTCAATTGATAATCCCTCCTAGTAGCTGTTTCAAAACTATAAAAACGCCAACGTCGCATTTTCTCTCAAAATTAGCTGTTGTAAATTATTCATGAACTTCAAAAAATAATAGTTAATGTAATTTATACTTTCAATAAGAGATTTAATCAATCGTTCACCCACAGGTACTGTGATTAAATTTTTTGATACAATTAACATTATTCTACAGTCATTATCAAATAAGCTTAACAAATATAAATTTATCTTAACGGGAGATTTTAATATCAATATGCTACACAATAACTCAAACACGAAATATTTTAGAGACATAATAAATAGTTACAATTTGAATTTTACAATAAGTGAACCTACAAGATTAAATGCTCTTCTGGACAATATTATCATAAACAATAAAGTAATAACTGTACAAGCTAAAGTGGTAAAAAACGGTTTGTCTGATCACTCAGCGCAATCGCTTTTGACGGAAGCAACTTGTAAGAACTCTCGATCAGATAGTAATATAAAGTACAAAAAAAGAATTTTTGCAACACACGAAATAAACGAATGTTTATCGGAAATCAAAGACTTTTCTTGGGATGAAGTCACTGCCACTGAGGAGGTTACAATATTTTCTCAATAAACATTTTCCATATAAAACCATCTGCACTAAAAATATTGATTCGAAAAATTGGATCACTACCGTGTCAAACAAAAAAAGAACTGTATTACAAATATAAAAATGATTTAATACCTAAAAAACGTTTTGATGAATACGCAAAAATATTAAAGGTAACTATAAAAAATGCCAAACGCCTTTTTAACGAAAATCAAATACAAAATGCTGTAAATAAAACCAAAGCAGCGTGGAAAATTATAAAAAATGTTACTAATAATGTTGATATCAGTAAAACGGGATGAGCATTAAAAGGTTTAAAAATTGCAAAAGAAAGTGACCAGGAAGCAGCAAACAGAATTAATAAGCACTTTATTAACATAATTGAACACAACAATAGGCACGAAAACAGGTACACTAGTTCCTCTCAATGTGTTAACAAATCCCTGTATTTACATGCTACAGATAGCACTGAAATAATTAACATTATAAAAAAATTAAAAAATACAAAAGCAGTTGGCACTGACGGCATTCCAATAAAATTTTTAAAACTTGTTAACGAATTCATTTCAGAACCACTTGCACATATTTGTAACTTATGTTTTTCACAAGGAATTTTTCCTTCAAAATTAAAAGAGTTTTTTAATATTAGCACACAAAAAAGGAGACAAAAGTATTTTAAATAATTATAGACCTATTTCAATTTTAAACAGCATTTCAAAAATTTTAGAAACTATAATAGCTCAACGACTGACGCAATTTTTCAGAAAGTATAATATTTTTTCAAATAACCAAAATGGGCTCCTGAGTGGTCGTTCTACTGAAAGAGCCATCTTCCAATTAATTGACAATATAAAAGATTCAATTAATGCTAATCAAAAAATAGTCGTTTTATTTTTGGATTTGTCGAAGGCGTTTGATGCTGTTGACCATAACGTTCTACTTCATAAACTACATTGTTTAGGTGTATGTGGCATTGTGTTAGATCTAATAAAATCCTATCTGTCTGATAGACGTCAGCAAACAAAAATAAAAAATGAATTTAACATCGAAGTGACATCCCAACAAAATGTAATTATAAGAGGAGTACCTCAAGGGTCCATACTGGGTCCCTTATTATTTATTCTATATACAAATGATCTTCCAACAGATATAAATTATGATGCCATTTCTTATGCTGACGACACCTCTTTAGTAGTTAGTAGTGAATATTATGACTCCTTAAAATACAGGGTGCTGAATTTTGGATGTCCGAATAGGGGATCTCCGAAACTAAGAGGTTTAGAGAAAAACGAGTGACACATTCTCGGGTCCGTTTTTTGAGAATAAATTTTGGTCAAAACCGCATCCCGCTATCTTCTTTTGTTTTCGACTTATAAACAAAAGTTGACATTTCAGCGAAATCTTAAAAAACTCATATCTTCCTTATTATAAAAGATACATAATTGAAATGAAGACACACAGGCATTTTTTTACAGAGAATCTAATAATGTTATCAGCGATTTTTTTTATTATTAGTTTAGCTGTAATAACATAAAGTTTAATTTTTTTAAATAGGAATCATAGGCGGCTGTGATATTTTTGAAAAGCTTATTTTTTTCTGATTTGATATGTCTATTTGTGTAATACATTATTTTTAACTATTTAAAATAAACATAACATTTTGCTTTTTCTTTATAGTAGGGCATGAAAAAAATTTGGATTTTTTGAAAAATATATTACCCAACAAGTATTTATAATTTAATAATTTTTTAAACAATAATTAATTAAAAAACACCATAATAAATTATTATTAGATAAAATTTTTGCAATTAATAAAAATTATTTGTTTTTAGATTTAAAATGGCAAGCTTACTTATTGCTACTCTATTTTCTAATTAAACATGCAATGTCAGAAAAAGAAAAATCTTATTACTTGTGAAATTGCTTGTCAATAAAATTTTATTTTTCAAAAAAATGTCAATTCAAACACCAATATCAAATCCCATCTGCGGTAAAAAAATACATAACATTATCAACGTGACTTCCATTGCACTTCACTAAATCATAAAAAAGTGTTATCAAATGGTAGTGACACATCGTTTTCAATTTTCTGCACATTTTTTATGTAATTAAAATCTGCGACGATCGTATATTTGCTCAATTGAAAATAACTTTAACAGAGTTATTTTTATAATTTTACATTTTTTACTTTAATAACCGTTCACAAAATTTCTAGATTATTCACACCTTTTATGTGAAATAATTTTTCCATGGCCAACTACTTTCAAATATTTTGAATATATTTTTTATCAAAAGTATATAAAAATATCAAACTGTATTTATATTGTTTTTAGTTCAAAAAAAATAAGCTTTTCGAAAATGTCATAGCCAACTATGATTCCTATTTAAAAAAATACAACTTTATGTTATTACAGCTAAACGAATAATTAAAAAAAATCGCTGATAACATTATTAAATTCTCTGTAAAAAGTGCCTGTACAATGTCTTTATTTCAAATGTGTATGTTTTATAATAAGGAAGATATAATTTTTTTAAGATTTCGCTAAAATGTCAACTTTTATTTATAAGTCGAAAACAAAAGGCGATAGAGGGATGCGGTTTTGAACAAAATTATTTTCTCAAAAAACGGACCCAAGAATGTGTCACTCGTTTTTCTCTAAACCTTTTAGTTTCGGATATCCCCTATTCGGACATCCAAAATGACCTGGAGGTCACATATTGAGCAAATTGTAGCTAAATTAAGCTCTCTATGCTACCAATTACGAGTTTTAAGAAACAATGTTAACATCCCGACTCTTATAAATGCATATCATACTTACGTTAATTCTACCATCAAATATGGCATTATATTTTGGGGAAACGCCACAGAAATTAACAGAGTTATGGTGTTACAAATAAGATGTTTAAGAACAATGTTTGAAGTAAGCCCGCAAACATCCTGTAGACCATTATTTAAAAAATATAACATCTTAACTGTGACATCATTATACATTCTAGAATGTGCAGTATTTATAAAAAAAAATCTGAATTTTTTTGATCAACAGCAATTTCTACATAAGTACCCTACCCGTAATAAACATCATTTGCTTCAAGATCAAACAAAATTAAAACTAGTCCAAAAAAGCACAAAAAATTAAATTATTAAAATTTTTAACCACCTACCAAAGTCTAGTCATTTGTACAGCTTAAAAAAATTTAAAGAGAATCTAAAGTTATATTTGTTAAGTAAATGCTTTTATACCTTAAATGAATTTTACCTAGAATTAATTGATGTGTTGTAACATATTGTTTAAATTTGTTTTAGTTAGTTTTTATATTTTTATAACTGTATTTTATAACTGTATTTTTTTAAGTAGGTATAAGTTATGTATTTAGGTTTTAATTTTTATTGACATGTTCCACGCCATTTGGTTTTTTTGTGAATAAAGTTCCATTCTATGGTTTGCTATCAACTGCCTTATTTTTGCATTTAGGAGTTTTTGATAAAAATCACATTCCAAATCATGATAATTGTATGCAGACGTTCAATAATTTACTCTGCAAGCGTTATCTCAGTTGAACGTGTGAATTTTTGGCCGCGGAGCACTGACAGCTGTCATGTGTCATTGTTTCCGAGACATACGTTTTTTGTGACAATTGCCACACATAGGCGATCTGACCAGAACCAATATTGAACACTTGTTATAATCGTGAATACCTTTGCTCGGCTCAACTAGTAACTCATTTGGGACGAAACCTTTGGCTAAAAGCGCCCCATGACACGCATTTGCGACAATATCTTTGGCCACTTCGCGAAATTCTTGCAATTTCTCCGACACTGATTCGAGTTTTTCCATCTTAAACAGCGCGCGAAAAGTTAGTTTGTTGACACGGCGAAAAAATCACCTGATTTTCAATGAAATAAAACAGGAGAAAATCCTCGATGGTTTCGTCGTCAATGAAGGAAATATCCGTCATTTTGTAGCACATTTGCTGGATGGCTAAGAGACCAGTGCGCAATTCATTATTTAAAATGAATAGATTTTCGTTGAGGTAAACCTGTGCCGATTTGAATTTTTTACGAACTACAACCTTCCTCCAAACGTAGAAACCTTTCCACAATCGGAAACGGTAAAATGTGCGAAAGTGCATCAGTTTGCAGTACATTTTAAACTCGCGTTCCCACACGTCCAGAGGGGTGAAAACCGTTTCAACCCCTTGGTGTTGCATCACACCTTTGGAGCTCATTGTGAAAAAATTACTCTTGTCTACTTTTGGAAAAGGCACAACGCTGGAAGAAAATCATGTTTCGAATATTTTCTTGTACAGGCTGTTCCAAGTTTTATGGCCGAGGCAAAAATAAATATTTTTAGTCGAGTAAAAAAATAAATTAGTAGCTTAAACGCATTATTGACGCTACCAATTGATACTTTGATGTAGTGCAAATTTTTTTAAGTTATTGCTGTGAGACATTAAAAATCAATTTTGTGTTTTTTTTAAAGCTTTTATTTAGCTCACAATGTTATCTTTCTGTCTGCTATTTTTTCGGAGCCAAATTTGAAAGGGTTCCTGTTGTCCCACTGAAGTGAAATTTGGCATACTTACATAATCTGCGTGACAATGCAATCCCATGTAGTTAAATACCCCTTAAAGGGATTAAATGGGGTTTTGAAGTTTTAGGTTATGTTTACAAAGGGGTTCTCGATTTGTAAATTTGAGAGGGTTCCTGTAGTCGCAATGAAATAAAATTTAACATGCTTACGTAATCTGCGTGACAATGCAATTCTATATAGTTAATTACCCCCTAAAGGTGTTAAATGGGGTTTTAAAATTTTAGGTTATGTTTACAAAGGGGTTCTCGATTTTTACATACCGTAACTTATACCGACATAGACGGTATGTTGGTCATTTGGACGTCACGGCAGATGCACAGTGTAATAACAATAAATCTATGCAATTAATAAAGACTAAAAAGCAAAAAATAAAAATATATAAAAAAATGTTTTTAAAAAAAGCTTTTATTTAAAACATGCACTAAAAAGTAAAAAATAATGTATCTCAATCACAGGAGAATATTTTTTCTTACAGGTTAAAATTCTAAAATTTATAAAAGCTTTGAGAGTTATAAAACTACGGCATTACTGAATTACTTTGTTTAGTTGACAACTCTCAAAGCTTTTATAAATTTTAGAATTTTAACCTGTAAGAAAAAATATTCTCCTGTGATTGAAATACATTATTTTTTACTTTTTATTGTATCTTTTAAATGAAAGCTTTTTTTAAAAAATATTTTTTTTTTGTACAAGGTGTCCCACCGAAAAGGGCACCCCCTTCATAACTTTTTTATTTATTATTCAATTCGAACAAAATTTAAATTACACATGTTTGGACCAAAGGTCCACATTTTAAAGTAACCATTTTTTTTTGAGGAGTTTACCATTTGTGTGATAAAAAATAAAAATCATGAAAAAAGATGCAAAATCCTTAAATTGCATATTATTAGAAGAAGCTATGTTACATTGCCGTGTTGGCAAACTTTTTTTCAACAAAAGCAATCCAGATTTCCTTAGATTCTTTTTTTAAAATCTCAAAAAAAATGAAAATTTTGTGTGAAATATCATCGTCCATGGAGCGGTGTTGTGAGATTGCTGTAAACAATTACCTGTAAGATTTTGACAACCTGTTGACAACTAATTCCAAAAATGTTATCAAATCAAGAAAAGCGAGAAATCATTCTAGTCTACGGTGAATGTGGCAGAAATTTACGACTCACAACAAAAAAAAGATTTTTGGCGAGATTTTTAAAAAAAGATTTGAGAGTATCTGAATGACTTCTGTTAAAACAAAATTTGTCAATACGTTAATGTAACCTGGCTTCTTCTAATAATATGAATGTTAAAGGTTTTATACCTTTTTTCATAATTATTAATTTTTTATCTCACAAACGATAAACCCCCAAAAAAAGTAGTTACTCCAAAATGTGGACGTTCAGTGCTAACATGTGTAATTTTAATTTCGCCTAGATTAATTGAAAAATAAAAAAGTTATAAGGGGGTGCCCTTTTCGGTGGGACACCCTGTATATTTTTTTTAAGTTATTGGCGTAACTGCTAAAATAGAATGATGTGAAAGTTGATAGATTTTAAGTAATTAACATTTTAATATTGCAGATGTAAAAGCTCGAATAAATTATGGCGGGCTTTGTGGTATTGTGGTAATCAGGCCAGAGTTCCTTGACAGTAGACCGCTTTACCCCGGAAAGATTGTAAACATCATAGCAAACCTTTTTCTATTGTCAAGGAATTCTGACCTGATCACCAATTACTAAGCCTGCCATAAATTATCGAAGCATTTGGATCTTCAATATTAGAACGTTAATTATTCAAAAGCTATCAATTTTTGCATAATTCTATTTTAGCAGTTACGGCTCTAAAAATTTAATGAATTTTAGCTTATAGAAAATACGCCAATAACTTAACTAAATTTTTACCAAAATTGGTTTTTAATGTCTCACACCAATACCTTATTAAAAATAATATCAAAGTATCAGATGGTAGCGTAATTAATTCCCTACCGTTTAGGCTATTAATTTATTTTTTTACTTTACTAGAAATATTTATTTTTGCCTCCGCCATAAAACTTGGAACAGCCTGTACCGGGTCAGGCAACCTTATCGCACACCTGAGAAAATGGAGATTTCTAATTAAATTAAAAAAAATTGCATTTTACACGCCTGACTGTACGTTCAAAAAGTATCTCCCATAATTTTTTGGTAATTTTTCACTTACAGATAAAGGTAATAATTAAAAACAAGTAATTTTAGATCAAAAAGTCAAATTCTGAATTTTATACTAAACCACGCGTATTCACTTCAACTAATTATTTACGAATTTAGCAAAAAAAATACCAAGCAGATTTTGAATTAAACGCACTTTTACATTTTACTTTAAAAATTATTTTTATTTATGAGTTGCTACTTGTGGCATAGTAAATTTAGGCGACAATGTGAACTGTAATTGGGGTAAGATTGTAAAAGATTTCGTTGGGATATTTGAATGCAGGAATCAGTTTTTGTCAATTTTATTGCAAGACTGTAAATAAGGGGCTTTAAAAAGGTCGGCTACTGGTAAGTGATCCCTTTGTTGGCAAAGTGTATCATCTTCTAATAAATCACGCGTCTGGTTTGCGCCTAAACAAAAAAGACCGATTATTTAATCCACCGCCTCCTTAATGAAATGTATCAATATAAAGTGTCATTCTATACAGACGGCGATGATTTAATCAACCAAGTAAAAATTTATAATTCTGATACCAGGGTTCGATGGGCTAGCTGGTAAAGATTCACTTAGTCTAAAAACTTTGTAGTTAAATTAACTGTTAATGTTCAAAAACTCACAAAACTGCTACGACTTTATTTATTAACAAAAAAATTTAAAAGAAATCGAGAATGGTCCTTACCAATGTACAGGCTGGTGTATGAAATTTCAGGATTTTCATTTCATTAGAAGTCGCGATTTTCTTGGGTGTGCGATAAGGTTGCCTGACCCGGTATAGTGAATACCTACTAGCTATTTCAAAACTATAAAAACGCCAACGTCGCATTTTCTCTCAAAATTAGCTATTATAAATTATTCATACATTTCAAAAAAATAATACCTAATGTAATTTATACTTTCAATGAGAGATCTAATCATTAATAACTATTTTACAATTTTATCAATCTTATTTAAAAAAATAATTCGGTAAAATGCGACGTTGGCGTTTTTATAGTTTTGAAACAGCTAATATAATATACCTAAGGGCATAAGGGGAGTAAAGTTCCGACGATTGTGGTACAGTATAAGTCATATAAATGAAATAACCATCAGCAGCTTGTCGTAATTTTGTGATCCATTCGTTTTGATCCATTACATCGTAAAGTTTGGCGTGAGGAAGGACGGGTTCTTTTGCCACAGACGGCGAAAGAGTGCTCCGTCGATATTTTAAAGCAAATCTTGAAACTAAATTAATGTTCGTATTTTGAAGTGATTTTTGTTTTATGAATTACCATCACTAATTATTGATTCTTCGCCGTCCGAAGAACTGACATTGAGGTCTTCAGAGGCGCTTCGTTTGCGACTCAACAAGTCTTGCTGGATGTTTGAGAAACCGGCCTAAGAGCCTCAATAATTCTAGTTTGTTTGTTTTTTTAATTCTTGAAGCAACTTACCAAAGGTTCCGGTGGCGTTTTCTTATATTCGATTTTTTCGAGCAATTTCTTGTGTGGAATGTGAAATGAAATGACATTGGAATCTCTGGAAATAAGGAGGTGCACAATTTTGTGGTGGAAAATGGAAATAAATAAAGAAAAAGGAAATAAAAATATATTCTTTATTGTGGCAAAATTGCCTCAAAATTTTATTTTTTCGGTATTTACACTGTTTTCTTTAAAAATCAACAGTTTCACTACATAGTGAAACTATTTTAGACATATATCTAAATCAAGGACGTTATAAATCGTACCTCTTTGGTCTAAATAAAACCGAAATAATAATTTAAAATAATAAGTAACAAGTGTTCATTAAAATAAAAACTCTAATATGAAATTAAAAAAAACAATTATTTTGTATGTCTGTGATTAATTCGTTCTCTCATAAAAATATTTATTTATTGTTTATAAAAACTGTTGGAAACGTCTTCCTTGTTGTTCAACACACATAACACATCGCCTTTGAGCACTAATTAATAATTATCAATCTTAGGCTATGAATTCTGGTAATATACTGCGCATAAAAATTATCGCAACACATGAATTTTTTGTGATCATGTTCATTGTAATTTAAATTATTGGAGTAACTTAATATTTTTAAATAAGTCTCGGTTTTGCTTCCATACATCTGATAGACGATTATCAGATTCTACAGATGCTCCGAGGAATGTTATTCTCATTGTAACTTTCGCCATCATGTTCTTTTCGGTGGAGGTTAAAAATTATGATTTTGGGGGAACATCTGTCTGAGGACACACATAGTTGGCGTCTCTATGTGGTCTGATAGTTGCCCGATATATTGAGGACATTTTAGAACCTCATGTGGTACCCTATGGCCCTTTTGTCGGGAATAATTTCTTGTTTATCCACAATAATGCCCGATAATGCCTGACCTCACATAGCTAGAATTATGCAACAGTACATGGAAGAGGTCAATTTAAGAACACTGCAGTGGTTTGAAAAAGCCTTGATCTTAGTCCGATTAATCATGTGTGGAATCACCCTCAGCAAGGCTTGCTAAAGCAGCGAAATTAATTTCGGTCTCTGCAAGAACTGTAAAATGCCCTTTTGCAAAAATGGGAAAAATTGGTGCAAAATTATGTTGTTGACCTCATAGCAAGCATTCCTAGAAGATTAGAAGCTGTTATTCAGGCTAGAGGTGATAATAAATGGTATTAATGTTATTTGAAAAAAATTAATTTTTGTCCTTGAAAAAATTTTTTCTCTGGAAACATCTATTGCGTTTTATTTCAACTCTTATTACACTTCATAAAACAATAAAATATTTGTAATTTTTAAGAAATAAACGGTCCTTCTCTCTCAAAATTGTATTTATTAAAAAACGCTACATGTTTCGACACACATTCGTGGTCATCTTCAGGCTATCTATCACCATTTTGTGAAGTTTTCAAACAAATTAAAAATCTTCACAAATTGGTGAATTAAAAATTTGGTGTAACTTTTCTCGATAGCCTGAAGATGTAGCGTTTTTTAATAAATACAATTTTGAGAGAGAAGGACCGTTTATTTCTTAAAAATTACATAATTAACCTCTCACATGGATCCGAACAATCTAATAAAATATTTGTTTGTTTCTAAATCAATTTAGAAAACTACCCGTGTTGCGATAATTTTTGTGCGCAGTGTATGTTTTGGTAGGCAATCAACAATACAATGATAAAAATTGTTCTACGACTTCCGTAGCAATCTCAGGGCATGCTGCTAGTTTTTTAATAATGAACACCTGATATAATGTAGACATACTGGATGGTTCATTTAAAACTACAAACCTGACAAAACTTGTGTATTACAAAATTTACGTGTACAGGGTGGTGCATTTTGGATGTCCGAATAGGGTATCTCCGAAACTAAGAGGTTCAGAGAAAAACGAGTGACACATTCTCAGGTCCGTTTTTTGAGAAAATAATTTTGGTCAAAACCGCATTCTGCTATCGTCTTTTGTTTTCGACTTATAAACAAAAGCTGACATTTTAGCGAAATATTAAAAAACTCATATCTTTCTTATTATAAAAGATACACATTTGAAACAGACATTTTTTTACAGAGAATTTAATAATATTATCACCAATTTTTTTTAACTATTCGTTTAGCTGTAATAACATAAAGTTTAATTTTTTTAATAGGAAACATAGACGGCTGTGATATATATTTGGAAAGCTTATTTTTTCTGATTTGATATGTCTATTTGTGTAAAACATTATTTGTAAATATTAAAAAAACATAACATTTTACTTTTTCTTTATAGTAGGCTATGAAAAAATTTTGGATTTTTAATTTTTTTTAAGCAAAAATTAATTCAAAAACAGCACAATAAATTATTATTTGATCAAATTTTTGCGATTACTAGAAATTATTTGTTTTTAGATTTAAAATGGCAAGCTAACATTGTCATTCTTTATTCTAATTAAACAAATGTTGGAAAAAGAAAAATCTTATTAACTGTGATTGCCTGTCAATAAAATTTTATTTTACAAAAAAATGTCAATCCAAACTCCAAAATCAAATCCCATCTGCGTTAAAAAAAATTATAACATTATCAACGTCACCTCCATCATAAATAAGTGTTTATCAAATGGTATAGTGACACATCGTTTTCAATTTTTTGTACATTTTTTATGTAATTAAAATCTGCGACTATCGTATATTTGTTCAATTGAAAATAACTTTAACATATAGCTTAGTTTTATAATTTGACATTTTTTACTTTAATAACCGTTCACAAAATTCTAGATTATTTACACCTTTTTGTGAAATAATTTTTCCATGGCCAACTACTTTCAAATATTTTAAGTATATTTTTTATCAAAAGTATACAAAAATATCAAACTGTATTTATATTGTTTTAAGTTCAGAAAAAATAAGCTTTTCGAAAATGTCATAGCCAACTATAATTCCTATTAAAAAAAATACAACTTTATGTTATTACAGCTAAACGAATGGCTAAAAAAATCGCTGATAACATTATTAAATTATCTGTAAAAAAGTGCCTGTATATAACGTCGTTGTTTCAAATGTGTATGTTTTATAATAAGGAAGATATAAACTTTTTAAGACTTCGCTAAAATGTCAACTTTTGTTTATGTCGAAAACAAAATATCGGGATGCGGTTTTGACCAAAATTATTTTCTCAAAAAACGTACCCGAGAATGTGACTCGTTTTTCTCTAAATTTTGTAGAAAAAACACTAAAATCGAGACCTTTTTAAAATTTTATCATGAATTGAGAATCGAATTTCGATTCAAATTTTTTTTCAGACGTCAACCTTCGTCACCCTAGCAACGCAACAAACGGCCATTGTTCGGCCAAAATGTCCGGTTGCAACTGTCAAAATTTTTCTTTATTCAAAATGTAAGTGTTTTCCCAATTTTCGCACCCCCTTCACTAATAATTACAGCCCCTGTGAGTGCACTAACCTGTGGAACGACTGAACGGGCTTGCAGATGAGCTTATTTTCGACTTTGCCTTTCTCATCGACCCCCTCCAGCTCATCAAACGTGTGTTCAGTTTTCGAACTCAGTCTGGATTTCGGGATTTCACCAAATGGCTCATCCATTTCGAAAAATTAACAGTTTTGTATTCACTTCACACAGATACACGAATTTTATTTGCACAAAACTGTTGTTTCATTACTATGGCAACGCGTTCAATTTTCCCCCAGGAAAACAACCAGATAACCTAATCAGGAATTTATTCAAAAGCAAGAGGAATTTATTACAAAACTGAAGAGGTAAGTGCTATAATAATTATAAAATTAAACCCAAAATCGTAACCATAATCATCGCGGTTTGTTATTTTTGTTATTGTTATAATGAATTATTTTTAAGTCGTAGTTGTAGTCGTAGTTTGAGCTGTGGTATTTTCCGTGGTCGTTGACTGAGTTTCACTCGCAGTTGTTTCTTTAATCGCAAGCCAAGGCAATCTTTTCTGCAACTCAAGTCTGCAAAAAATCATCGCAATTTTTTTCCCTAATTTTGTAAAACCTGTATTTTGGATGACTTATGGCATACACATAAGGATCCAAACACGCCACAAGCTTGCATGCACAAGCCGGGACCATCGTGACTCCAGGTGTGAGCAAAGATTGGTCTCCGAAAGCCCCAATCAGAGCTAAAACAGCATATGGGGTCCAGGAGGCTACAAATAGCGAACAAATGGCAATAGCAGCTTTGGCTATTCGTAGTTCGGCTGATTGGCTTGCTTGTTGTGATTGGTTGCTTCGGAGCGACTCGACGTTCATTTTTTTAGCCTACGTGTTTTTACTTTAGTTGAGAGGGAAAATGCTAATAAAGGGGATTGCAATACTTGTTCTCGAAGGGATTTTTCATGGCTGAACACTTTACTAACGATTTGGCTGTAGAAATAAATTATCATTGACATCGGTATGACGTAGGAACATGTGAATATGGATGTGACGAACATGTGGTTGTCGAAGGTGTCGGTTAAGTAGTCGAAGGAACAGGCCGTTAAGAACCCCTCTGGAATACATTGGAATTTATTTGATTATCAATGTACCTAAGAAGAAAAAAAATCTGAAGATATAAATTAAAGAAAATATATAGTATAGGTAATGGAACAAAATATGCAAGGAAACCAAACAGAAAAAAAGAGTACTACGAAAATGGAAAAAAAAAATGAAAATGAAAAAAGCTAGAAGGAAACGTTAAGAGACCACAAACAATTATCAATCAAGGTAATATCTAGAGGTGTCTCAGAGTGTTAAAAGGTCCATTATTGATTTTTAAATTATTGAAAAATAAATATTTTTTTACGAAAGTCGTAGACATTAACTCCTAGCATTACCTAAAATTATTTTTAAATATACAGGATGTTTCAGAAATGAGCTACAATGCAAACTTATGATTAATATAACATGCTACCTTAAATTTTATTGCATTTTTGGATATAACTTTTAATACTGATGTTTTTAAGCTAATTGTTATTGGTCAGGTCAGGTCAGATCATTTTGCTTAATTTTTAAAATAATTTGATTTTTTTGATAAAAACACGCTTTTTTTAATATTACACAAAAATTAAGAATCCTAGAAAAGTGGGTTTTTCGACACTTATACCTAAGTATTTTTAGAGAAATAATTTAAAAAAATTTAGATGCGAAAATAAAAAATAGGGTGTTCCTGACGATGTTCCACTTAAAATTTATAAATTATTTAACTTACAATAAACTTTTGTATTAAAGTTTATATTGTAGCTGATTTCGGGAACAGCCTGTAAACTTGAACATAATTTTTGGTGAGTCAGGGGGTTAGTATCTACGGCTTTTGGAAAAAAAAGATTAATTTTCTAACATTTAAAGGTCAGTAATGGACTTTTCTAGCTCGCTGCGACATCCTGTAGGTATAGAGTCAATAGTGGGTTACTTCTGACATGTCCTAAGATGCAACCAAAAATACTAATTGCACTCACCACTGGATACTTCTTTTGATTTTTTAAAACATTAATTGAATCAACACTGGTTTTTTAGCTTTTAAATAATAATAGTCCATAATGAAATTTTAGCAAAACTATCAAGACAAACTTGACAATACCCAAAACAATGTAATCGTGGATTAATTTTAAATTTTTTAACGATTACCGATCTGGTCAGCTGTAATCAGTATTATTGGTTGCATATTTAAATAAAATTCAGAAATAACCCACTATTGACTCACCCTGTAGAAGAAGAAGAAGCATAAAGAAAAATCGCAAGAAATAAAAAGAAGAGAGGCAGATACAAGAAAGGAGTGTGTCTCCTGAGAAAGAAGAAAGAGAACTAGAAAGGAAAAAATTAGGAAGAAATTAAAAAAGAAGAGTAAAATTTAATACTACCTACTATTGAAGAAATGAGTAATTTCCGGGATTAACAACGAAGGGAAAGGGAGGAGTGAGAACGACAGATAAAAAGAAGTGAATCTGCGTCAGAAAGAAAAAGATTAGAATTCTCAAGGAATGATACATAGAAACGAAGGAAAGATATAGGTACAGCAAATGAAATATAGAGAAGGAGTTTGTGTGATAAACAAACCACAAAACTACTTGTCAAATTAGAAAAGAAGAAATAAAGTGAGGAAAAAAGAAAACGTAATGGGGAAAAAGTTAAACGAAGGATGCAAGGAAATCAAAAGAGGGAAAAATATAAGGAAAAGAATAAGAAGGAAATAACCCAAATACAAGGAAACATTAAATGACTGCAAACAGTTATTATCAGTCAAGGCATTATCTGAAGAAGAAAAAGTATAAAAAAGATCTGAAGAGAGAATAAGAAGGAAAGGAACCGATACATGAATGGAACTGTTAAAGTGAATGAGAAGGGAAAAAGTTAGCAAGAATTTAATAAAGAAGAGTAAAATTTAATACGACTATTGAAGAAAGAAGAGATGGCCAGAATTAAGAATAAGGAAGAGGGAGGGTGAGAGGATGATGGATTATACATAAAAATACAAAAAAACAAGCAAAATCTTATAAAATGAGCATTTTGGAACCAGTGGAAAATAGAAATGATAATGATAAAGGAATAATAAATATGCTGCAAAAAGAAAGAAAAATAAAGAGGAGGAATCTTAACATCAAAGAATGATACATAAAAACAAGGAAAAAGCATAGGTGAAGAATGTATAGCACATGAAATAATAACCACAGAATAGGAGAAGTAGAATATATGATACTAGATTTAAGAAAACCCCTCAAATTAGCAAAGAAAGAAAGTGAAGAAAAAGAAAATGCAAACAACGACAAGAAATTAAGTTAGTAAAAGAAAAAAAAATGGTATGTTGGAGGAATTAAATAAAAAACCAAAAATTACAAGGACATAAGTAAATGTAGAAGAAAGAAGAAATTCGGAAAAAACAAGAAGTTACAAAAATAAAAGAATGAGAAGAAAGAAAAATTTACAAAAAAAGAAGAGTGAGAAGAAGAGGGGTAAACGCGATGGTAAAAAATAGGACAGGGGAAAGTAGCCTCTATTATATTGTATCAGTGCTTAAATTGTGAATTTTTAAACAAGTGCTTATACTACTGACCTTTAGTGATTGTAATTAAAAACAAAAAGTGGTACAATATGCTACTTTCCCCTACACATACAAGAAAAAACAATAATAATTTATTGAGGGTACAATGAATAAACAATAAGTGACCACAAAAATAAAAAAAATAGGGATTGAATGAGGGGAAATGTCCTACCTGGAGCAAAGCGGCCCCAAATTTCGAGTAGTGGCAGCACAGCCCACGGAATGGTGTACCCCCAAACAAAAATAATCATAACCAAAGCCTTAGTCCTTGTGATTTTGCCATCAAATGGCCGAGTTATGGTCGTATATCGGTCATAGGCAATGCATGCATTTGTCATACCGGCCCCAATCCCCGATAAAGAACCAATAAACGCGAAAATTTGGCATCCTAAATGTCCCAAAGCAAACCCACGATAAAAAGAATTGTAAATAAAAATCGGAGTTTTGATCATCATTGCGAAATCGCAGATGGCGAGATTTACCACAAACATGTTGGAGGCTGTACGTAGACTTTTTGATCTGGAAAATTTCAAACTTTTTTTCGATTTATTCTAGTTGTTGGCTTTTACGTTGAGAATATCCATATGACGAGTCCGTTTCCGATCGTTGCCATTATGAAAAATCCGATGTAGATTAGAGCTAAAAGAAAGTGCATGGAGGCTTCCGGTTCGGGGTAGGTGAGCCAGTGTTGGGGTATGTGAATGAGTTCGTCTTTGGGGACGTTCCAGCCGAGATGGTTGGCCATGGTTTCCATTGTTCTTGAAATTGTTATTGTTTTTGATGGTTTGATATGTAGGTATTAACTGTTTCAAAACTATAAAAACGCCAACGTCGCATTTTACCGAATTATTTTTTTAAATAAGATTGATAAAATTGTAAAATCGTTATTAATGATTAGATCTCTCATTGAAAGTATAAATTACATAAGCTATTATTTTTTTGAATAATTTATAAGGAATAATTTATAACAACTAATTTTGAGAGAAAATGCGACGTTGGCGTTTTTATAGTTTTGAAACAGCTAATACATACCTAGCTTGGTGGAAAGGTGTTGCGGTCAAGTTGTGTAGCATTTTGAGAGATTTACACAAAAGTGACAAAGGTGTTGGGGGTTGTGAGGGGTTTTATAGAAGGTTTAATTGGATCGAGCTGACCTTAATCACTGTTTTAATATTATTAAATTGCAACGTGGAATTTGAGGATTACATAGATAACTGAAGGATAAATCAAACGACTGATTAGGAGGGTAGTGTTTTTTATTATTTATTATTGTTAGGGGCCAGAAAAATGCAAAATTACTAGTTAAAAAAGTAATAGATTTATTAAAATGAATTGTTTTCGTACAAATCGTAAAATACATAAAAATTTAAATAAATAAATAGATAAATAATTCAAACTGCCATATCCAAACTCAGAGGCGGATTAAGTTGACGAAAAGTTTTTTATTTTCGTCTTTCAAACAATATAACATGCAGTTGATGACATAACTAAACGTTTCAATAAAAACAAAATTTATATGTATAAAAAACTAAGAAAAATTAATATGTGTGCAAACATAGTGACTTCGCTTTAGCAGCAAATTCAACAATTCGGTCTAAAATTTCTAGTTGAAGTTGTTTATCAGTCTTATATAATTTTCAACGAGTTTTAACACTAAAAGAGATCTTTTATATAATGGACTTGCCTAACTTGACATCGGTATTGTAAATTTTTTTTCCAAGTATTCCAAGTTTTAGAGCCCAGAAAAAGCTATAAGTACGCGTCTCGGACGAACGTGAGTTTTTAAAGCTTTTATTATAATTTGAAAGCTTATTCGAAGTAGTTGCATTTAATCCGCAATTTTGTTAGGGAATTTTCTCATAAACAGTCCACTAACACATATTGTTACGCCACTACTTCGGGTTCCGTCTCACTCTTGTACGTAATTACGTGTATTTATAGCTTTTCCAAGCTTTACTCTGTGTCTAAAAATAAATAAATACTTCTTTTACGTAACAACTAAGGACAAAATCTTCATAGTGCAATCGATAGAAGTTTAAATACGCTTTAATGCTTTTGACGAACTTTTGGATATAATGAACAAAATTTAAAAGTCCTATATTACTTATATTAATAAATTGATTCGGTTTGAACGAACAAACAAGCCTCGCTTACAACGAACGCTTGTTTTTAACGTCCAATGTTTAGACGAAAAAGCGATCTAGAATTCGGTTATAACGAATGTACGTGCACTTTTGTTACGTTCTAGGAAACAATAAATATTTCCGATATTGCAGAATGATTCCAAGAGTGATACATACTACGAAAACAGCTAAAATGTTAAGTATAAACAAAAATAAGTAAAGAAATAGAATATTTGCCATATTATCATATACAATCTGTCTATATATGAATGTGGAATCGTAGTAGGTATTAAGTTTGCCGCTTCTTTCATGAAAAAACAAACAACGCTAGTATATGAAAAAAATGGTCTTACTGGTTGCCTGGGTAGATAAAAATTGGTATTTATCAAATTTCATAGAAATAAAATAATTAAATGCGGCAAATTCATCTTCCAGAACCATCTGAGATTCTACCCTGTTTTATAAATAGTCTGTATGTAATTATGTACCATCGGTGGACATAAAAAAACTGGTACAAGCATGACAATTCTATAAGTCAAAAAATCACAAATTTATATCAGGTAAATTTGGCTTTTTGCAAACAAGGTTATAAAAATTGTGACATACTAATGACATCTTGTCAGAAAAATTAACTTAAAGTTCAGTTCTTTAATATCCTATAAATTTACAAAGGTTGATTTAGCATCTATTAGCTGTTTCAGAACTATAAAAACGCCAACGTCGCATTTTCTCTCAAAATTAGCTGTTATAAATTATTCATGCACTTCAAAAAATTAATAGCTAATGTAATTTGTAGTTTCAAAGAGAGATCTGATCATTAATAACTATTTTACATTTTTATCTACCTTATTTAAAAAAAATAATTTGGTAAAATGCGACGTTGGCGTTTACATAGTTTAGTTAATATACTATCTTATAGTATCATTATTCTTTTATTTAATTTTATAATATACATACAGGGTGTTCCGTCTAAACCCCACATTAGAAGTATTGAAAGTTCTAATAAAGATATTTATCTGAGAGCTGGTACCCAGGCATAATCCGTTGTGTTATGCTCAATGAAAATATTTTCAAGATGGCAGCACTTTCGGTTATACCGGAAGTCGCTATTAACTTTCTTATTTTAAATGGAAAGCTATATTTTTCACTGCGTTTTTGGATTAGTTGAGTTATTTTAAGGGAGTTTTTATCAGCTTTCCCTATACCCAAGTTTAACCGTTTTCGAGATATTTAGGATTTTTGAAAATTTTTGAATTTGCACCTGTCCCTTAAAAAACCGGTAACTCGTTTAGTTTTAGAAATTTCGAAATCATGTTTGGAGAATTGAAAGAGAAAGCCTATATCTGTTGTTCAGTGTGATCAAAATTGGAATTGAAGTTAATAAACCCAAAAATTTTAAGGTTAAGTTTGGACAACTTCAAGTACCCAAAACTTAATTTTTTCAAATGGGATGTCCCAATTTTTATTCTACTAGATGGTGGAGAATTTTTTTCTGCATCTATCTGTATTAGCATTCCCTATATCCATCTGTGATAATTTTCAAGGTATGTTGTTTTTTTTGTTATTGTAGGAAATTTCTTACTAACCACAGCTATTTTTGCATAGTTTGCCATAAAAACATTTCTGATTAAACTTAAACGACAAACTCTGTTCAAAATTGTGTTATCAGAATGTAAAAACAAAATAAATTCATTGGGTGTTGGTTTGAAAAACTTTAATTTCTCACCTTTTTTCATTCGTTTCCATGGCAACCTATGAGAAAAGGCCTATGGCTAATGAATTTCTCAATACCAACAAAAAGGTATTGCAACTTGAAAACTATTAAACATAAATATAGGGAATGTTAACACAGATCGAAGCAGAATTAAATTCTCTACCATCTACTGAAATAAAACTTTTGTCATTTCATTTGAAAAAAATGAGTTATGGGTGCTTACAGTTTTGCAAACTTATTTTTTAAAATTTGGAGTTTGTTATTCTTTTTTAGAAATTTGAAAACACCAAAGGAAAGATCTAGGCTTCCTCTTTCAAACGAACTCAAAAATATTTCCAAATTTTTAAAAATCGCAGAGTTATCGATTTTTGAACTGGAAGGTGCAAATCCAAAAAAAATTTAAAAACCATAAATATTTCGTAAACGGCTAAATTTAGGTATAGGACAAGTTATGAAAACTACCTTAAAATAACTCTAGTAATCCAAAAACGCATTAAAAAATATAGCATTCTATTTAAAATAAGGAAGTTGATAGCGACTTCCGGTATAACCGGAAGTGCTGCTATCTTGAGAATATTTTCATTGAGCAGGACCTAAAAGATTATGGTTGTACACAAATTTTCAGATGACTATGGTTATTAGAACTCCCAATACTTCTAATGTGGGGTTTAGACAAAACAGCCTGTATATTAGCTGTTTCAAAACTATAAAAACGCCAACGTCGCATTTTCTCTCAAAATTAGTTGTTGTGCACTTCAAAAAATTAATAGCTAATGTAATTTATAGTTTCAATGAGAGATCTACTCATTAATAACTATTTTTCATTTTTATCAACCTTATTTAAAAAAATAATTTGGTAAAATGCGACGTTGGCGCTTTTATAGTTTTGAAACGGCTAATAGCATGTAAAAATTTCATTTTTTACTTTGTTTATTATGAAATTTGTTTTTTTAAACTAGGTAAAAATTCCAAGCAATACAAATAAAAAGTCAAGTACTCGTAAGTCATAATTATCAAGTATTATAGGTATACTTTAGTATACTAGAAATTTGACTGTAATAACACTATAAGTTATTAGTTATTGTTATTATTACTGTTACTTTGGTGTCCGGGGCTGAAAAAACATTCAGGTGGCCACCCTAGCATGAAGTATAAGTGTGCTTTATGTATTTTGGCTGATACAATGCTTCACTTATACTCCTAATAATACGAGTATGCCATACTATTTATTTTTTCTGTTTTGGCCGTTTTTAACATGCACTTTTGGACGTCCAGGTACTGTTCTTTCTCATTCACGACATGGAAATTGCCGTTCTCCTCACTGCTGCACTCAACAAAGCATTCGTATCTGGCTGTTTGGTCAAAACATCAACTTTGACCCATTGCCTCGTATTCGACGACTGTCGAATCGCACTCAAAACCGCCTGAACATACAACCCATCATCGAAATTTGCAGCCGAACACACGGGCTCCTTAACCCAACCTGCCTTCTCTTTAACGGGCAAAAACGCCTCCCTTAATGCCGAAACCATCTTAGAAACCCCCTTAATAAACGGCTTGGGGAGACTTGAATTGGGCACAACAGCAGCACACTGCAAGTCCTCCACATCCAAATACAACACTTCCTCATTCCCTCGGTTCCTGCGCCCAAACAGATCGCCCCCTCGCACCACCAAATGCCCATTGGTACTGCAGACCATCACCTCCTGCTGGAAGTTCCCACCCATGGTGTGACTGTTGAGGGTCGCAGTCACGAGAATACCATTGCCCAGCTCCATTTGAAACGTGCAAAAATCAGGGGCTGAAATGTGCCGGATTCCGGTGATATTTGGTGTTGTTTTAGTAAAGGTGCGAACCACACCATGGACACGAACCGCTCGCTGATTGGTCAAGTAAGTCACAAGGTCAATCACGTGGCTCCCGATCAGGTTCAGGGCTCCGCCCCCCATCACATCGTCGCACTTCCAGTCGAAGCAATCGCTGTCGGTGAACAATGAACCACTCTGTATCCTGATATCAATCAGAGTGATGCTTGACTCTAGATAATTCTCTTTGATGGCTTTCCTCATGTGGGTCAAGGCGGGTAAGAAGCGGAACGGGTGGTTGATGAGGGAAATCAGCGAGGGGTAATATTGTCCAGCTCGGACCATTTTAAGGGCATCGCATTGGTTGAGCCCCGCCGGCTTGTCACAAACGATGTGTTTGCCGATCCCGAGGGCTTTCACGCTGATTTGGGCGTGCAAGTTCGGCGAACACAAAACGAAAATCAGGTCGACGTCTTTGCGCAGCAAAACATCGTCGATTTTGTTGGTGAAGAAGGGGATGTTGAGCTCACGGGCTGTGTCTTGAGCGTCGTGCAATGTGCGGCTCCACACAGCCTCGATTTTGAAGCCGTTCTCGCGTAGAATGGGCACGAGGAGTTTTACCATGGGGCCGGTGCCGAATAAGCCGATTCCAGGCAACATTTTTCTAACCTCAAAATTTTTGCGCTGAGTTGGGGCCAGATTTGTAGATTATGGCATTTGGACGTTGTTTAACACCTTGCAAACTCTGAAAAGTGTTGTTTTATTTACTGTTATTGCTTTTTTTGGTATTTACCAATTTACGAACAATACACAATGCGTCCGAATTTAATTTGTAGGAAAGTCCAAAGGTGCCGATTGTCGTTCGGACCGAATAACCCAGACGTATTTCCGACGAGTCTACTTTCAAAATTAGGGGAGGTTTTCAAAGCAGTGGCGTGCTGATTCGCTAGTGCCAGGATTTCTATAGTTTGCTCCCTAGTGTAATTTGCAAGTGTAATAATAGTACTAACAGGTGTTCATTATTAAAAAAACTCGCAGCAGGCTATGAAATTTTAACGTATGTCCTACAACTGCTAGTATACAATTTTTATCATTGTATTGTTGGTTGCCTACTAAACCAACTCCCAGAATTCATAACTAAAGATTGATAAATAGTGTTCAGAGGCAATGTGTTATGTGTGTTGAACAACAAGGAAGACATTTACAACAGTTTTTATAAATAATAAAAGAATATTTATATGAAAATGTGTTATCTTTTTAATTGTCAAAAAGTAAGGTTATGAGATGTTTCAATTTGACAAGAAGTGTACGAATTATTCACAGACATACAAAACAACTGTTTTTTAGTTGCAAAGCACTCTGAGTTTTTTTTTTTAATAAACACTTGTTACTTTCGCTTCACTTTGATTAAAACCAGTGTGTGCAAATGACTAACCTGTTACCATGATAATTGATAATTCATTTAAAAATTAATGCCAAGAGTACGCCATTTGCACCACAATGGTTTTTATGAAAGTGAACCGAATGTATTTTAGCTATCAGTGAGTAAGAAGACAACAAAATCAGTATAAATTATCTCTTAGTATTAGCTGTTTCAAAACTATAAAAACGCCAACGTCGCATTTTACAGAATTATTTTTTGCAAATAAGGTTGATAAAATTGTAAAATAGTTATCAATGATTAGATCTCTTATTGAAAGTATAAATTACATTAGCTATTACTTCTCTGAAGTGCATGAATAATTTATAACAGCTAATTTTGAGAGAAAATGCGACGTTGGCGTTTTTATAGTTTTGAATCACTTAATAAAAGAAAAAATTTTTTTTTTGAAAACTGGTGTGTAATGAAAATCAATTTATAGAAGCGTCATGCCGTCATGTCATTAATTTAATCTGACACGTGACCAGATTGTACCAATCAAATACTTTCATTCACGAAATTAAGATTTAACAGCGCATTTAATTTTAATTATGCCGGCTTTTTAAACAATTTTGCACGTTTAAAGAGAGACCGATTTAAATACAAAGAATGGACACAATCTCGTAGCAAAAGTGGAAATTTAAATTAAAAAATCGCGTAGTTTCATTTCTTTTACGTCCACTTCCTAGGGTAATTTGGGTGTAATTCATAAGTGTAAGTCGCTCTTTGAGCGTTTTTTTGTAACAAAATTCTCTGATATTAAAATGCAATTATTTAATTTTTGTTTCACATTTAAAGATAGGCAAAAAATATACTCGCTCCTGTATAGTTGGTTGCCTAGAAAAACACTAATGTTAAATTTTAAAATGGATTTTAGACCTCTTTGCGTTCCTGTAATCCTGACACACCTTTAAGTTTTGAATTATTGCAGTATTATTTTACTTTTACCTCCGTATAGTTGGTTGCGTATTAAAAAACCGATAAAAAATTGCAAAATTTAAAAATGGTTTATCGACCAACTAGATCACAAGAATATAAAAAGATAACGAAATATAGAGATCTTGCGTTCTTACAAACTGAATACACTTTCTGGATACAAATTATTAGAAAACACATACGTGGAAGTGAAAAGTTTGCTACTCAAACTTTTACATAGGCAATTAACAATACAATAAAAAAACATTAATTTTTAGTGCCATCTATGGGCGATATCTTACAACAAAAATTGCACTAGAATCGGAAATGGTGCCAAGTCCGGTTATGTCGAATGTCGTCAAAACCGAAAATTGTATGAGGTATTTATTGAAGTTATACAACTAGTTAAATTTATTGCCACTCGGTAGTAATTAGCATCAAATAGTTAGTTAACTTTGAACATTTTTCGATTTTAGCAATAATCAGACTTGGCAAGAGATCAATCTCGGGCGGGGGGTAATTTAAAAGCAAAAAGCAATAACATTTTTCTATTTTAGCCTACAGATTTTTTGGTAAACAGGGCCTAAGACCAGTCCAACAAGTTTATAAGAATATCTGAAGATATCTACCATTGCAAGATTGTGATTTTATTTTGAAAAATATACCCGGAAACGGCTTACGCAGCACCAAAACGGATTCAACTTTACATTTTGCGGAATTAGTAATTATATCGTTTCTGACAGACAATAACGCTCGAATCAGAGGGCTGTTTGTGTATACAGAATGCTCACTAGAATTTGCCACATTTCGGCCCCAATTTCAGGCTTTATGTATTCATCTGCATTACCTTTTTGCCTATTTATTTACAAAAATCTAAGATTGAAAAATGAGGGATCATAAGATTCCAGGTTCGAATCCTGGCAGAGTCGCAACTTTTTTTATTCTTAGTTCAACTTAAAAATGGAGTAAAACCGGTCTGCGGTTGTCCCATGAGTGTCGTGGCTTAAAAAACTATTAGAGGCCATGCCATTTGCAGGACTGCGCTGCACTGACGAGCCCCAACAAGGGCGAAACCGGTCGAAAAATTGCACCGGAATTGAAGTTGGCGAATCTGTATTTTTTCTCTTCAGTTGAATTTTGGATCAAATATGTTAAAATTTAAACTTTGTTTTATTGACTTTTCCAATTCCCCTAAAATTTTAGAAATAACATTCGTATCAGGATCACAGATACGCAAAGTGGTGACAAAGTGCAAGATCTTTTTGCGTTCCTGTGATCTTGATACGAAATCCATTTTTTAAAATTTTGCAAAATTATTTTACTTCAACTTAAATTACCTATTTTTTTTCAATTTTAAAAAATTTGATAAAAGTTTAATAAAATTTGTGATTTAGAAAACATGAAATATCTTCGTTCCTGTTGGAGATAGAGGGGTGGTTCTGCCCTTTTGAAAACCCTACAGCCCCGTAGTATTTTTCCTGGGCTATCGAATAGGCTAGGTCCCGTTCCCGTATCTCGATCAGGAACCGAAATAGCATTGCACATTTTTAAATCAATAATCGGACTACATCACGTAATAATACCCCAAAAGTTACGTGTGCATGCAAAATTTCAAGTTGTTAGGATAACAGGAAGTGCCTCAAAATTAACTCGGAAAATATGTTTCTAAACAAATTACATTAAATAAAAACTTTTAATAAAAAAGTTTAAGTTTTTTAGTGGTGACAAGTTGACAACTTGCTTTGTTGTCTTTCTGCATTTATAAATATTTTGAACTTAAATTTAAGACACTTCCTGTTACCGTAGCAACTTGAAATTTTGCATGCACACGTAACTTTTGAGGCATTATTACGTGATGTACTGCGATTAATGATTTAAAAATGTGCAATGCTATTTTGGCTCCTGATTGAGATACGGGAACGGGACCTAGCCTATTCGATAGCCCAGGAAAAATACTACGGGGCTGTAGGGTTTTCAAAAGGGCAGAACCACCCCTCTATCTCCAACAGGAACGAAGATATTTCACGTTTTCTAAATCACAAATTTTATTAAATTTTTATAAAAAAATTTGAAAGTAAAAAAATTGTGAAATAAAATTACCTTTTAAGACACACTTACAAAGGTTTTTTATTAAACGTTCTGTGTTGGGACATTTTTAACACATTATTATAAATTCAATGACCACATGGTACTCAAAAAGGCAGAACCATTAAATTGCCCTCTGCTAAATTTTAATTTGGTTTTTATTTTATTTTAAAATTTATGGCGCCATCTATATACCAGGTCGCTAAGAATAATATTATAGAAAGCTACAATTGAAGCGCCATCTACTAATAATATTTTAGAATAATAAATTACAGTAAACTGTAAATTTTTGAAAGTAATTACTCAAAGCCAAAATCGCCCAAGTCCGTAAACCTTGTAATTTTCTAAAAAAAAAACATCATTGATATTGTGTAAATAATTTTATTAAAATAACTTCTTTTTGTACAAATCGACAAATAGGTATTAACATTAGATGTAAATTATAATTTTAAATAAATAAATAGAAGGAAAATCGTGCGGAGAAACACAAAGCCAGAAATTGGGGCCGAAATTCTAGTGACCATTCCGTACACACAAACAGCCCTCTGATTTGAGCCCCTGCGTTATATCACAAACAATGTAATTACTAATTTCTTAAAGTATATGCAGCTTCGATTTATAATCTGTTTTGGTGTAGTATTGGTGCTGTGTAAACCGATTCTGGGTGAAATTTTCCAAATTAAGATCTTCTAACCTCAAAATGTTTGCAATGTTAGTTTTCTTCCAAGCCTTCTTTTAAACTTGTTGGGTATACTCTTAGGGCCTTGTGTTCCATATTTGTAGGCTAAAAATATTAAAAAATGTTGTTTTGTGCTTTTTTCAATATTTACAATATTTACCCGAATTCGAACCGCTGCCAAGTCTGATTTGATCGAATACCGTTAAAAGTACAAAAATAGCACTACTGACTGGCAATAGATTTGTCCCGGGTACTCATCTAATATCTAGTTCTAATACTTATTTTATTTTATTTTTAAATTAATGATAAAATTTGATGAAGGTAGGCAATACAAATGTTCGCCCGTGTATAACTGGTTGCAAATAAAAATTGCTTCATCTAGTTCCGACGTCTCTGAGACGATGTCTAAACTAATTACCGACGTAGTAGATCACTGTATTACCATCTTAGTTTCGAATTTTTCATTCGCAATCGCATATTTTTTTAAAGTAAAATATGTCGCAAATATTTTATTTTTGCCTGAGATACGAATCTGCGTTACTATCAACCCTACCAACAAACCTTAAGCAAAAAGACTCCACTAAAAAGTGATAGAAAAATCTCGACGTATAACAGAAGTTATTTCGATTTCTAACCGTTCAAGTGCATTTTATCCAATTTTAAGATCAAATAATAGTTGCTTTATTTTGGTATATCTCTTGTTTGTGTTAGGATTATAAAAGAAATGGAAAATGTTTCCACTGGAACGTCATTCGGCAAAAACGACAAAAAATACTGTAAAACAATGACACTTTTTGTGCAACAAATTTATTACAACAAAAACTCACTATGTCCGTAACATTAAAACAAATTAATATCAAATAGGCTTACAATTATTAATAAGTTACAACAATTAAACACGAAAATTAATTATTCCCTTAATGTCTATATTTGTTTACGTAAATCCGGTTTTTTGTGATGAAACTTAAACAATGTCTCCAACACCTTCGTGTTTTCAATGACAAGTTCATTTCTGAGAAAGTTTTGTAAAAACAAACATGGTTTTGGGTTAAATTTACTTACCCTTCAATTGTAAAAAGATTATGCTTTTCGATATTTCTCCTAATTAGATTAAACAACGGCTTATTAAGACTTTCTGGTATTTTACCATACTTGTATATCGCAGCCACAAAGAACCTGTAAATTTTATACTACAGCGTAAAAATAAAAATAGCTAATTTTTGTACCAACCTAACTTTGTAGACCGTCTTCGTTTTTTGAACATCTTTAGGATCCACAATACTATCGACCTCTTCTCGGCAGTTAATACAGGAAAAAGTTCCTCCAACAAAACTTTTATCCAAATAACCCTGACAGGATGCATGATACATCACTTTGCAAACACTGCATTCTATTTTATCAAGGGAACAATCATCTAAAGCTGGTATTCCACATTGACAATTAACTGGAGCATCTTCATTATCACTCGAAATATCTGGCAATTCAAGTCAACAATAATTGTAGAAAAACAAATAATAATACATAACGAAATAACGTACCAATGCATTCAGATACATGAGATATGTAAGTATCATTGAACCGCTTTTTATTTGTTGAATTCGGTTCGTTCAACTCTGGCTCGGATAAGTCTTCCTAAAAGTATCACAACAATCAATAGCTCAAAGCAAGATTTAAAGTTTAAATACAGTCAATAGTCCACCATTAACAGCAACGATGACACTGGAATCAGTGTTCAATTCTTTGATCTCTTCTTCAGTTAGATTTAAATGAAAATCATCGTTATCATCAGCAGATGTACGCTTATTATTCGGAGTGCAATTAATATTAAACTAAAAGAAATGACTTTCAATAATCAAGAATAGTTATTTATTATACAAGACGATAAACAGATTGTTTATCTACAAGTCAAATGGTTAACTTCAAGAGTGATGAAGTCACGAGTGGACTCATTTACAATCTTTATAGTCGTGTATAATAAATACAACATTTTTTTCTACAGCAGGGCTTCAAGTTTAAGAGAAAAAAGATAATGTTAATCCATTAATCCTTCAAATTGCGATGTTGGAATTTGTAAATTTAATTGATTAAAATATATTTAAAACATTATCTACCCTTGCGTTAAAGTTCTATCTTATCTACTCAAAATAGTTAAACATCTGCTATAGAAAAAAAGTGCATTTTTCAACCACAACTCACCACCTCTCCTTTCCCCCTACATTTAAGTTGGTGAAAACCGGTAAAGAGAGATCCGATCATAACCGAATTTCCCCCTTGGCCGATTTTCTCAATCAACGCCTCCGACTCGGAAATTTTACGAAAACCTGGAGGTTCGTAATCATCAGGAGTATCTAAAAATTTAACACAAATAACTAATAAAATCTCGCACAAATTTTCGTACCAACCGTCAAAGTACGAAAATTCAACTTTAACTTGTATTTCACTGTTCAATTTTTCGAGCTTATCCAAGTCTTGTAAATTTTTCAGCAAATCACAAGTACTATCAGTTAAGTCTTCACTTTGGACTTGTGTGCGACTGTCTTTGTCGGTGTGATATTTTAGAGAAAATTTGTAATTTTCTAAAATATTGCCTGAAGCCACGTCGATAAAGAATAAATAGAACCCCTTCAACTGGAAAATAATTATTTCGTGTCGTTATATTTATTCGTGTTTTCTCACTCACGTAATTTTTTTCCAAAGCGTCCTTGCAAGCAGTCATGTAATTGTGATATTCACGGATGAACGAATTCTTCGATTTTGATTTAAACGATTTGTAATTGACGTTCTTAAAGGTCTTTGTGATAAATTCCTTCTCGTCAATGTTGAGGCGGTGATACAAAATATTTATTACAGATGCTCTGAGCATCACATTCATGTATCTCTTGGACATTGTGTACGACTTAACGGCCTGCTTCACGTTACTGTTTGTAAGAGTCTGAAAAGTAATTTTTTTAAAGTTACAAAGCTAACAATTTTTGTTTTTTTTTTTATTATTTTAACTATATACAGCGTGTATCAGAACTCGCTCCCCACCGGAAAGGTGCATATAGGTTAGGCAATTCTGAAGCTAAAGTTCCTTTACAAAAAAATTCTAACTCTGCGTTTGGGAGATAAGAACGTTTGAAAATAGCCAATCACAAAAAGCCTTGCTCTGGAGGACTACAGGAACAAAACACGTTGCTAGGAAATCAAAAATATGTGGAACGGACAATAAAAGTGTGCACTAGAGTTATTTTTCATTCCTTAGTAACGGATCTACTGTATGCAATACACCTAGGAGAGAGCTTCTGGGATTGGTGACTCTCTGTAGCTCGCAAACGAAGAATAAAAGATATACTTTTTTTGCATTTTTGCCATCCCCATTGCTGTTACCACTAGCACCTTTCCGGTGGGGAGCGAGTTCTGGTACACGCTGTATATTTATACTTACAAATATAATACTTTCTTGAATTTATAATTAGAGTAGGCGTTTTTATTTCTTTGTGATTGAAAAACTCAGGGAAAAACTAATACAAACTGAGGAAAAAAAAAGTATTATTAAATAGTATTATACTGTTCGAATTTTTATTACTTGACTCTTCGGCTTGATTATTTGTAATAACCAGCATCTTCATACAAGTTAAAAAATATTAAAGCCTACTCTACTTATAATTTCAAATGATCAAATGGTTTTACAATACCTCATCAAAAACTAAGAATCACACAGAATTCAGTGTTTGCAGTTAAATTGTGACATTATAGTCTTCATTATGTACAATAATGTATACAATTCATTATAATATAAATAATAATATAATATAAACATAAACGTCGATCTCTGTGTGCGACCATTATTTTTTGAGATATAGTAAAAAATACGTTTAACAGACTCACTCTGTATACAGACTAAACCGAAAGTAATGCACAAAATTCGTATTTTTAGAACGAGGCGTTGAAATATCAAAGGGGCTAAGTGCTTTGAGGAATAATATTGCAAAAGGGCTATGCACCAAAAATTTTTTGCAGTTAGTTTACTGTGATAAAGTTGGCGTTGCGTCTAAATGCCACTGCATGTTTAAACAAGCATTCTTTGAATAACTATTTTTACAGATTTTGGCACTTGTCCTTTATGATATTTCAATGTCTCATCATTTTTCAAAAAAATCCTCGAACAGATCCATTTTATTTTTGTAAATGCTACGTTTTCGACGTCATTTATATTTGAGTAATAACGTCACTTTTAGACGATATTTTTGATAGTATACTACTTTATCTTTTTGGTAAGTATAAACAAATTAAAAAAATCAAAAAAGAATATAATAAAATAAAAAAGTTAAAAAAACAACTTCACACAAAAAACTTTATTTTTCTGTTCTTAACTTATTTTATAAGGGGTAATTGTTTTTTATATTCTTTTGTGTTTAGGTTTCATACTAAATGTTTTAATGTTAATTATTCAAAAAAATATAAAAAAAATCGTCACCTATAAAATAAGCCAAGAACAAAATGATAAAGCTTTTTGTGCGTACAATATATAATGTTTTTTTTATATACAGGGTGTAAGGGAAATAAGTACATTAATTTTAACCAGTGGTAAACTGGAACTCATCAAGACAAACACTTTTTCTATGTACCATTTTTTCAATATCGAATTTTTAAAAAACATTTTTTCACCCTACAAATTGACGAGCCTTTTATGAAATGCCCCAACAAAGAAAAGTAACAATAAATTTAATTTCATTTTCATGAACTTGCTTGGAAACGGTAAGACTAAGAAAATTGTGTAAGATTAAAATAATTTTAACTCAAAAACTAAAATGTTTTGAAAAAAAGTTATTAGAAAAAATTGTTGGTCTTGACGAGTTCTATTACCAGTTAAAATTAATGTACTTATTTCATTTACAATTTCAATTGCTCAAAATGCTTTTTGTTTTTTACTATTTCAGTTTGGGAATCCTCACTTAAAAAATATGAGTAATTTTATTACGACAAAACGATTGCAATCATTTGAAAAAAAAATTTTTGTATTGTAGTTTTTTGTATTTCACCCTTATACCATGAAAATTTTGGATAACGTTAAAGATCAGATTGAAGCGTGTTAGAAGCTCTATCGTTTGCAGTATAATTTTTTTACTTTAAGCAACCAGAAGTATTTATTTTTTAAATGACACTAAAACTTGAAACACCCTGTATATCACAAATATAAAAACAAAATAGAAAATCTTCTTTTGAAAAATTTGTTTTGTAATTTTCTTCTTATACTTACTACATTTTGCACATGATAGTAAAAGTCCTTTTGTTTTATTATGTTTTCTTTTCCAAATTTGAAGTAAATTTGCAAAATTTTTATTAAAAAATTACAGATAGAAAAAATGTTTTATTTGTTGAACTCTGTTACCTGTTAAAATTAACACACGCATTTCTGATACACCCTGTATAAATTAAGCCAGATTTCATTATTTCTAGTGTTATTCTAAAAGAAGGATGCTTAAATAATATTTTCGAGTAAAAAATTAAACATTTTTGGTAGCACCACAATTATGTTTATTTCTTTTTTTAATTTTTACATTTAATTAATAATTTTTTGGGGTTAGCAACATTTTTTAAAATTTTTATTACAAAACAACATTCAAGCATCGCTTGTTCTCAGATGACACAAGAAATAACAATAACACTTTATAGTAAGAAGAATGAACGAATGAATTAATTAATTGGAATTATAGATTGAATTGTAGAAAAATTCTGAAAAAATTCACGCATAGAGAAAGATACAAAGTATTTAATGGCAAACGCTGAATTCTGTGCGATTATTAATTTTTTGAGATATAGAAAAAACACACTTTTATAGATGTAAGATGTGATAGGGCTTTTTTATTATTTTTCTTCTTTGGTTGTGGGACTACTTCGACAAACTTCAACGTCAATTCAAATATGGAAAAAAAATTGATAATGCCAATTTTATTAATTATTAATAATATTGCCGTTTTTAATTTTACAATTAAGCAATCTTCAAATGTCAACAATACAGCGCCACCTACCGGCAAGGTTTTAAAATTGTTACAAAAAATTTTCACAAGCCGGAGTTGAATTTTGGCGTAGAAAAGAACACAGTTTGTGGATTTTTTTGAAAAATGAACCATAATAAAGATTATATTGGTGCGTTACTTTTGGTTCAGTCTGTATAAACCCAATCGCAAAACCAACATTTCGTCACTTGCGGCAAATCAAGTTTAGTAAAAATGATGCAATGAAATACATTACAAACAACGAAAAACATGTTTTAAAACACTTACCAGCGAAACAACCCCATCTCTCACCCTCGTAGTGGTCATTTTTACACTTTTTGTGCACTTAAATTGGCGTCACAATAATTGAAAACAAATGAAAATCGAAATCAAAAATGGATCCCTCAGCGCGCCAACCCAAGGGAAAATAAATAACTGTTGTTAAAAATCCCATTTTAAATTTAATTGTGATTACAATACAATTGAAATTGTTCCAATTGCCATTTGGATGAGTACAAAAACGTACTGTGCCTGAATTTGATTTTTAACGGGTTAAAATGTCGCTTTGTTGGGAACGTGTATAACTGGTTGCATAGGTAACTAACTTTTGTTTTATTTGCTAATAAATAATTACGGCCCCCCTGAATGCGTATTCATATGCGTCCGCAAACAATGCGCTTGTATGAACCCCTTCCCGCACAGCTCACACACATGGGGCGTCTCCCCCGTGTGTATCCTCTTATGCACCCTCAAGTTCGTCCCCCTTGTGAACCTCCTCCCGCACACTTCACACTCAAAATTCTTATCCCCTGTGTGTATCAACATGTGCCTCTTCCTCTCCGAACTGAACGTAAATTTTCTCGCACAAACCGAGCACTCAAACGGCCTCGCCCCCGAGTGTCTCTTCCTGTGATTCCGCAACGCCCCCTTTCGACTGAACGCGGCCCCACATTCGGGGCACACAAAATCCTTCCGATCGGAATGGCCCGCTTCGTGCGAGCGCAAGGCCGATTGTTGTGTGAACCCCCGACCGCATGTGGAACACGTGTAGGGCCTCTCCCCCGTGTGGAGTCTCCGGTGCACTGACAAGTTGCCCCGCAGCACAAAAGACATGCCGCAGATCTCGCACGTGTGCTTTTTCACCCCCGTGTGCACTTGCACGTGCAGGCGCAAGTTGGCCTTCTTGAAGAAGGATTTCGAGCAGAGGGAGCACTTGAACGACTTTAAATGCGAGTGTGTTTGTTCCATATGTTTGGAGAGGTTGCTGGGGCTGCTGGGCTCGAAGGGGCAGAAGGTGCAGGTTTTGGGGGGCGCAGTGTGGCGTTTCTTGTGTTTGAGCATACTGGTGCGGTACTGGAAGACTTTGGAGCAGATGGGGCAAGTGCGGTTTGTGGGGGTGGCGGGCTCGGAGTCGCCTCGGTTATGCGTTTTGAGATGGTTTGTTAGGGATTTTTTCGAGGCGAAGGTTTCCTCAGGTTTGAAAGTTTTTTCTATTTCTATTTTTATTGTCTCGATGTTTGTTGGTTCAACAATTGGTGGCGTTTTTTTTGAAGTGAGTTTTTGGACAAGTGTTTGTAAATATTTATCAGACGTTTCGCATTGAATTTTAAATAAGTGCGATTTAATTGCGGCATCTTTGCAATTTTCGCATATCCTTTGAGGAAAGTTGTCTTGTTCAGATATCTGCAAAGAAAATTGATTTTCATTTTACAAGTGATTAAATTATCATAGCCAATTGAGTAGCCATTTTTTTGCTTGATGCTACTTTTACATGAGGTGGTGACACATTACAAGTATCAATGTTGAATTCTGTTCAATACTAATCTAAATTTTTTGAAGTTTTATAAACATTAGCATCATTTAAACGTGAGTGAAATTTATTCGGTGAAAATATAAAACTGGAACTAAGTCTATTATAACAGCTTATAATTCTATTCTTTTTCGTACAGATACACTTGTGCAAAGATCAGAAAATTACTACTACGTTAGAATTTGGCATAAAATATTATATTTTTTGTATTGTGCTTCAAATAGTCTTAGGGTCCTTTTAAAAGAACGCCCCGTATCTCAAAAATAAAAACGGAATATACTCTTCCTCAATTTTCTATAGTTTCCCAATTTCTAAACCATCTCGTAATCCTATATTTGAACAGAATTTTAACAAAAAATAACTTCAGGGTTATATGGGTTTTCATAAAAATTAAAAATTCAATCAAGTTTTTCTCAACCTATTAACGTTCAGTTACAGTTCTGAATTTTTTTCAAATAATTTTTTTACGAATTTTTTGCACAAACCGATTTTGTATCATTTAAGCATCGTTTGTTTTAGAATGACACTAAAAAAATCACAAAATTTCGGTTAAATGAAGTTTTATTATTTTTAATTTTATTTATATGTATTAAGATTTTTAATGAATTAATATTTAATAAGGCGTACTCTGTAAATCTCGTGAAAAACTAATATAATACGAAAAATGGGCCGCTGAATTCACTGGAACAAACCGTTTTGCTCTACAACTTTTAGTTTTTGAGTTACGAATTTTTTTGTTGAACACTATAGTCACTAGGCTACCCTAATTTTGAGCAAAAAATTTCAAATTTTTAAATCTTGTAAAAAACCGATATAATATGTAAAATGAGCCGTAGAATTCACTGAAACAAACCGTTTTGCTCTACGACTTTTAGTTTTTTAATTATGAATTTTTTTAGTGTCAAACTTTAAATGCCTCTGTACCCGGAACCGTTGCCCGGAGCGGCTCCGGGTTTTGACGAGAAAATAGAGAATTTCACGCGCTATCCGATGCTTTATTGCTTTCTGCTCTCAGTCTTATAGTTTTCGAGAAAAACGCAAAAAAAGGTTGCCATTTTCACTTTTTTTAAATTTTTAAACCGCGATTACGGCGAAACTATTAGAGTTAGCGAAAAACGGTAAAAGCGATTAGAACCAGTATAAAAGTACTACAAAATGACATAAGTTTCAAGGCGATATCTCGCAAAAAATTTTTCAATTTTCAAACGTCGATTGCGGCGAAACTAAAAGAGCTAGAAGAAAACGCTTTATTCCATCGTAAAGAGCACATTAAAATCTATCAGATGTAATGGGTTTAAATTGATTTTGAGACACTTTAAAAATTGACCATTTTGTAGAGGGGGTTAACAAATTTTTCAATTTTTTTATTTTCTCTATTACGTTAAAACTATTCGAAAATGTGGAACTATTTTGGTCTAAGCCTATGTAAAATGATCCGGGGAATCGATTGGTGCCGAGAAAATCGCCAAATTCCCAATAGTTTTTTAGTTATGATTTTTTTTAATTTGACCTACTTTTTCTTTTTTATAAATTTTCTCGAAAACTATAAGTCGGAGAACAATAATCTTTTTTGAAAAAGATAGATAATTAAAAGAGCTTTCCAACGATAATAAACTTCATGGGGTTATCTTTAACAGTTTCGGAGTAATTGCTCGATAAATGTTCCGGTCACCGGAAATCGACCAAAATCGCAACAAAATTGAAAAAATAAAAATTTTAAAAAACGAACCTATTGACTTTTTTTCTACTTCTAACAACTCCAGAGGCTTGTAAAAGCATAGAAAAGTCCATGAAACTTTGCTAGAGTGAGTTAAAAAAAATATTTTTTTTCATTTTTGTGAAGGAAAGTGCCTTGACCATTAAATTTTAAGCAAAAAAATTCAAAATTAATTTTAAATCTCGTGAAAAGCTATATAATACGAAAAATGAGCCGCTGAATTCACTGGAACAAACCGTTTTGCTCTACGACTTTTAGTTTTTGAGTTACGAATTTTTTTGTTGAAGAATATAAGTACCACTATAGTCACTAGGCTACCCTAATTTTGAGCAAAAAATTCCAAAAGTAAAAACTGGTATTACCTGTTTCAAAACTATAAAAACGCCAACATCGTATTTTCTCTTAAAATTAGCTATTATAAAATATTCATACACTTCAAAGAAATAATAGCTAATGTAATTTATACTTTCAATGAGAGATCTAATCATTAATAACTATTTTACAATTTTATCAATTTTATTTAAAAAAATAATTCGGTAAAATGCGACGTTGGAGTTTTTATAGTTTTGAAATAGTTTATATACAAAAATTATTTAGATTTTTTTTTAAATTTGATAGGCATTTGACAGGAGTGTCCACGTGACATCTGTCACATGTTGGTTAAATTCCACTTGATTCCACTTTTTATCAACTGTTGACAAAAAAAGCATCCACTCAACAAATCAAAGCTCTTAAAAACTTTGCAAACTGAGAACTACTTAATCAAACTCTTAATTATAGCCCTGATATCATCACAAACAACATTTTGTCTGCACGGAAGCACAACTGCATTATCTCGGTAAGTTAAAACAATCAGCCTACGACTTACAGGCCGTAAAGTCTTTAATAACTCGGTAAACTATCAAATATGGCTTGAATTACATTAAAATGACCCCAAACAAGCACCTTACCTGTACCGAAGCACAATTCTGAATTAGCTCAATGAGTGTTAAACTCCTCTCGCCAACTTGTACACACTTCGAAAGCGCGTTAAATTCGGCACAAATACCGAGACAAGTCCTGCACCGTCTCTCAATATCAGCAAAAATATTATTTTCAAAATTGTTTAAATCGCAAGACGCCATCTTGTCCAAACGTCAAAATGTACCATAACCTCAATAAATAAATTAATTGCCTCAAATACATGGTTTTAGTGATGACAAGCATCGCCGGGGACTTGCTAAAGTGTGTCAACTTCGCCGCCGAGAAACACAAGGACCAGCGACGCAAAAACCCCGCGAAAACGCCCTACATCAACCACCCCATTGGAGTGGCTTTCATCCTCACACACGAGGCCAAAATCGACGATCTGGAGGTGTTGCAAGCCGCCCTCCTGCACGACACTGTCGAAGACACAGCCACGACCTTCGAGGAGATTGAGGAAGTGTTCGGGAAGCGAGTTCGTGGCATTGTGGAGGAGGTGACCGACGATAAAAGTCTCCCGAAAGAAGAGCGCAAAAGACTGCAGATCGAGCACGCCCCAGGTGCCTCACACCAGGCCAAGCTTGTCAAACTCGCCGACAAGTTGTACAATTTGCGTGACTTGGAGCAATCCGCCCCTGAAGGCTGGAGCGAGCAACGAGTCCAGGAGTATTTTCTTTGGAGCAGCAAAGTTGTGAAGGGGCTCAGGGGCACCAACCCGGCCCTGGAGCGCAGTCTCGATCAGGTGTTTCAACGGAATCGCGTCCAAATATGAAAGAGGTCAAACACCACAAACAGCAAAGTCTTTGTCAAACGAGACCCGCTTACAGACAGGGCCGGCGACTCACTGCTGTGAAAACCTACACCATCACAAACGAATCGCAACATTTATTCGTGTATGGTGTTCCAAAAATCGACCTTTTCAGCGAACTCAAAGCCCTCTGTGCCAAACAGGGGAAATTAGCAAAGTTTCATCTAGTCGCTGACCACAAAACTGAAATTTTCACCGAATGCTTCCACGTGGTCTACGACAAGTTTGAAGTGGCAAGGAAGGCCAAAAGACTGCTGGACAATAAGTCGTTCTATGGAGGGGTCCTCCACGTGTGTTACGCCCCCGAGTACGAAACTGTGGACGAAACTAGGACCAAGTTGTTATTAAGGAGGCAAAACATTTTACAATATAAAGGATAAGTTATTATTTTCAACTGTTTTTTATTTCCCTATGACAAAAAATTAGAGAGACTCAATAATTAATAAACCATGTTTTTGGTGGTTCACACCATAAAAATATAAATCGCACAATTGCACAATAAAATAAATGACTAGTTAAAATACAGTCAGCGAATTATACGGTGCCAATAACTCTACTTGAATCAGTAGTTGCCAGGCAATAAACAATAATAACAGTGCGAATTTCGTGGCCTTCTGCAAAAGTGACCAAGTCATAATAAATTGCGTAGTTTATGGAAGGCTAAATTAAAAGTTAATTCGAGATTAGGGCGTGAATCTGAGCATATGATTGGCTGAGTTTGGTCACGTGATCAGTTCATCGGGCGTTTGATTGCTATTAATTTAATAAGCCGGCCTGAAAGTTGTTTTCTGTAAATACACTTTTGGTGGGACATTACGTAAAACAAAAAACATTTATGTGTTGTAGTTTTTCAAAAAATGTGGTCATGTAACGTAAAAGTTAACGTAAAAACATCGTTTTTAACGTCAGGTCAGGTCAGGTCAGGTCAAAAAAAAATTATGTATTCCTTTTTCATTGCCCAAAAATGAAAAAATGGATAAATGATCAAAAGTTTAGAGTACGTCAAAATCTACTTTTTCCTTTGGAAAACACTAGGTTAAAATTTAGTTTATTTTCGGTAAAAAAGCAATTTGTAATAAAGATTTCTAATAATGGAGATTGACACAGCAAGTAATGTTAAATAAATTTGAATTCGTGTTTTTGTGCAATTAATTTCTCTGAAATACATAAGATTCTCTCAGAAGATGTCGGAACTATAAGCGAAACCCAAGTGCATTTGCTTCCCATTCCAAGAAAAGCTTAACAAAAAAAAACTGAAATGGACTGAAGAATTTGACGAAACAAATGGAAACTACTCGTATAATAATCCAGAATTCAGAGTTTGCTATTAAATGCTTAATTTTTTTCTGTATGCAGGTACTCGTACGTGAAATTCTTTCACACTTTTTTGCACAAAACATCATTTAAGCATCGTTTGTTTTAGAACGACAGTTCTTAAAATTTTCAATTTTTTAATTCAAAATATTATATAGCGTTTTTTTGAAGCGAACTAAGACGTTTTTGGCCCCATTTGTGTAAGTTTTACTGGATTCTAAGCAAAAAATCTTTCGAAATAAGCCATTTGCTTCCAAATTATTGCATCAATTGTTCTTTTGAGCTAGAATAAAGCGTTTTCAGTCTGTTTTATTAAATATACTCGTTTATTTAGGCAATCAAAAGTCCGGAATAACTTCAAATTTTTAATTTTATTTATACAACTATTAATATTTTCAATCCATTGATAATAATTACTACAAGGAATTGTAGAAAAAAAATTGGGTACATAAATATACAGGCTGTAAATGAAATAAGTACATTAATTTTAACTGGTAATAGAACTCGTCAAGACAAACAATTTTTCCTAATAACTTTTTTTTCAATACGTTTTAGTTTTTGAGTTAAAATTATTTCAAAATCTTGCACAATTTTCCTACACGCCACTGGAAGCAAAGTTACCTAGTCGACAAGATTACCGTTTGAAACGGTTACCTTGGTTGCAGCTATTATTTATTGTTACTTTTCTTTGTTGGAGCATTTCATAAAAGGCTCGTCAATTTGTAGGGAGAAAAAATGATTTTAAAAAATGCGATTTTGGAAAAATGGTACATAGAAAAAGTGTTTGTCTTGATGAGTTCTACCACTGGTTAAAGTTAATGTACTTATTTCGCTTACATCCTGTATAGAAAAAAGTACGTAGTTCTAAAAATTTTGCATAGCATCTGCAGGGAAATGTATAAAGACAAACAAAACCAATCCTTTACTAAATAACTTCTAGATATTGGGGTTAATTGTTTATCTAATAGATACAAAATCTAATGTAGGTACTAAGGAATTTTTGGAATATTTATTAATATCGGTTTTCCCAAAACGTAAAATACAGGCAAATGCTTCTCTGTCCAAATAACGAGACCATAATTTTTTTGTTACTTGAATGTGAGTTTTTTCTATATCACTGAAAATATCTTGCCTGTGGCTAATATGTACACAGCTGCTTCCAAGCAGTGCCTTCCTCACTGCCCAACTATAAGATGATTGAGGCAGGACAAAAGATTTTACAAAATTCGCGTTTTGATAACTTTCCCGTTATCAAATTTTGAAAACAAAAATACATTTGTGATCAGCAAAAATGGAGATTCGTCGCCCTACCTTGGTTTTTCAAAACAATTTTTATTTAAAAAAATTTTATTTATTTTTTTCAAAAATAAGTCAAAAAATAAAAGTGTTACGTTGGCGCAAATTTAATTACAATTCTATGATCAAAACTTTTTTTGTTTCCGAAATAAGTTAATGGATAAAAAGAAAAATAAAATCCGCGCCATCTGACGGCTTAGAAACACACTAAAACGTGTTCCCCTTTAACCTTAAGATCAATTTAAGTTTCCAAAATAATGAAAATTAAAAAAGTAAATAGGTACAATTTCAGGCAGTTTTTAGTACAAAAGTAATTAAAGGTAAACCTCAATTAAATCAAGTAAACAACGGTGTTATGTATGTTTTATTTAATTAATGTCGACAATGCATAATTTTATTGTCTGTTCGTTTTGATCTATGGTCGAGTAAATATTTCTTTTTTCATAAAGTTTAACTGTCCCAGTTTTCGTCTTTTCTAAAAGGACGATACGACGGTCTTATTCGAAATTGTGTTTTGTCCATTTCAAATATTTTTCAAAACAGGCAACAACTAAATTTTTAGTAATATAGGTGTAATAATATAATATATTAGCTGTTTCAAAACTATAAAAACGCCAACGTCGCATTTTCTCTCAAAATTAGTTGTTATAAATTATTTATGCACTTCAAATAATTAATAGCTAATGTAATTTATAATTTCAATAACAGATCTAATCATTAATAACTATTTTACGTTTTTATCAACCTCATTTAAAAAAATAATTTGGTAAAATGCGACGTTGGCGTTTTTATAGTTTTGAAACGGCTAATACTTTCTTTTGAAAGTTGTGTTTTTTTATGTAAATTATTATTACCACCATAGACGGTAGAGTTTTTGTTTCATCTAACAAGTTTGATTAGTTAAAAAAATAATATGGATTTATTTATCGAAAAAAAAAAAAACGTTCCGCGGAATGCCAACGTCGCATTTTACCGAATTATTTTTTTAATTAGGTTAATAAAAATGTAAAATAGTTATTAATGATTAGATTTCTCATTGAAACTATAAATTACATTATCTATTAATTTTTGAGCTGCATACATAATTTTAAGAGAAAATGCGACGTTGGCATTTCCATAGTTAGTACTTGTAGTTAATAATAATGCAGATATTAAAAAGAAAAGAAAAAACACAAGAAAAAACAAATTAAAAATAATTTAATTGTAGGGATCAAATTTACCAAGGGATCCAAAACTTTATAAAACAGATTTTGACTGAGCCAATATTAGTTTGATTTTTTATTAAAAAGTATAAAACTAATGCTAGACCTTCAATATTGGAAGACGACCTGACCTGATGCTTTTTTTTTAAAAACCTAAAAAAACGACTACTCTGCAAATTTAATCTATAACAGACATGTGATTAACAACTGAAAGTTGGATTAAGAACGTTGTTACTGTCAAATTATGAAAAAAATTTAAATATAGTTTTCTACGCCTATTTGAGTTATTTCTACTGAATCGACTCACAATCGACGCTTTCTAAGATATTATTACTTATTACTACGATTTTTTACACTGGCAAACAAGAATCGTCAATTCTCAGTTATTTTTCTCTTCTAATTGGTGGACTTTCCTTGCACTAAATTTATCACTGGGTTTCATTTTAACACAAATTTCACTTCAAAAAAATGCAAATAAAAATAGGCTGTTGCCATTTTCTCTAAAGGTCTTTTTAATTTTAAGCAAATAATTCGTAATGAGTATTTAAATGAAAGTAAGCATGAAAAGGCACCAGTGAAAGTAGAAAATTCATTTTTTTAATTGTTGGACAGCCAGTTTGGCCACTTTTGCAGTAAGCCCACGATTTGTTGACATAGCAACTCAAATATAATTATTAACAAGGTAAGTGACCTACTTTAGACGATTTCCCAATCCGCTAACGAATTATCAGACAATGTATCATTTTTCGGAATTACTGCCGGTTCGGTTTTAACATTTAGACGAATATCGGCCAACTTCCAGTCATTCGGAATGTTTAAACATACTAAAAATGCACCAATAAGGGCCAAATCTCGAGTTATTTCAACTTACCAGGAGGTGCTTCGTTGTGTACTATTTGATTTTTACAACTTTGTGGTGGGCTACAATCTTGTACAACTTCATCGCTAATTTCTTGAATGTGTTCAGGACTACTTGAAGTTGGTTCATTTGCTAAATCATCATCACAGCTCTCATTATTCTCTTGTAATTGATCTAATGATATTTTAATCGTATCTAGACTCAACATATCGGCAAGAATTCGCTCCTTGTATTCGATATCGTTTTGTATAGACTCGGGACTCCTCAAATCGGGTAAAACCCCGACCGAACTCAAGGTCATCAGTGTCGGTTTGATCCCTTCCTTCTCCTCCGAACTATTCGAACTCAAACTACTCATACTTGCACACATGCGCTTTCGGTGCTTATTACTTTGCCTGTACAGGATTTTCTCTTCGAATTGTTGTCGACCGATATCGTTGAATTTTTTCTCAATTTCGGGATTCGCACGTGTTTTTATGGGCGATTCCTTTGCTTCTTCAGCGTTCATTATGAGAGATTCGTCAGTGTGGATGTTAACATCCGGGAGGATATTTCCAGTTTGGAGTTTAGTTGTGATATCTTTGAGCGATGTTGTGATAGGGAGAAACATACTAGTGACAGGCGAAGCCGAATTTACGTCGCAATCGAGGTTTTGTTCTGGTTTATAGGAGATTCGGACGACACTTCGGTCCTCTTCCAGAATGAAAATCTCGTCTTTGTGGGTCGCCACACCCAAAACACTGTTAATTTATTCAATTTTTAACATAATCACATACAGCGTGACCCAGGGATGCGTAATAATCGGTCCCTAACTTTTCTTGCTATTTGAAATATCGCCATGCCGGTTTTATTTATTAATCGATAGATCGACAAGTCCACAAATTAAAAATATTTTTATTATACACAAGGTGTTGTATACAGAGTGGTGAACCAAAATTACATTTTTTTTAATGGAAAACCATATACAGGATGTTCAAAATTGACGCCCGTGCTTGGGAATTCGATTCAGGAGGCTAATACAAATCGAAAGTTAAGAGTAACAAATTTTCCATTTGTCCTTCGTTATCGAGTTATTTATTGTTAAAAATGTAAGTAACAAGTTTTCTGCAGTCTTTCCAATTAGTTGTGCAACATAATTCATTAGGTGGCTATAGCGATGTTAAAATTCTTTGAACTGCTCTGTCTAGTGACAAGTATTATTACTTTTCTTCGGTTTTGTATGTTTAGAATGATACAATACTACTGCATTCGAGATTTCGTCGGTATGTTAAAAATTACGTGTGTGTATGATGACAAGGCCACTGCTGAGGCTAGGGCATATGCGGAAAAGTTTCCAATTTGCATTTGAGCATATTTTATGATAACAAATGTGGTAAATATCTTGTTTCAAAATATTATTGGCTTTTAATAAAATTTAAAGTTTAAATTTTAAATTTTAGTTTTTTATCAATAACTCGATAACGATGGCCAATCGGACATTTTTCCACTCTTAACTTTCAATTTGTTTTAGTCTCCTGAAACAAATCCTAAAAGCACGGGCGTCAATTTTGAGACTCCCTGTATATTTTTGAATAATTGTGCCTGGAAACTAATGCATAATACATGGTGTTCCATACGAAAAAAAATTCAACTTTTTGCGTTTTGGTACACCCTGTACATTATCTGCGTGTTTCAAGTAAAAGTCGACTATTGCTAAAACTACAGGTATTCTGAGTTTTTCTGTTGCAAATTTGTCGGAAAATATTAATAGTGGACTTCGCAGTGATTTTTCCAAAATTGGTCTTTTCTACAGGGTGTCTCAGTTAAGACTTTCGAGATAAATATCTCAATTATTTATCAACGGATTGTTATGAAATATGGAATGCACACATTTTAGGACGTGGTTTTTCAATTAAGAGCAAAAAAATGACTTCAAGTTAAAAAATGCAATTTTAACACACGTTTCTTTTATGTAAAATTAAGGGGCTGATTCCAAGTTGAGTTACGACCGACGCAAATCGTGATTGACATAGCAACGACGCAAATCTAGCAATGTCATTGGTTGCTGCTATGCAACTGCGACTCACGCAACTTTGCGACCCAACTTGAAATCAGCCCCTAAGTCCAATTATCATTGGATCATTAAACCCCGAAAAATAGGTGGCCACACAAAAAATCAACCAAATCGCTCTGATTTTGAAAGTATTTGGACAGTCACCTTTTGAAACAATTGATGAAGCATTGCTAAGCAGCATTTTGTGTACCGCTGAAAAAACTGTCAAAAGTGTGCGCGCTGTTAGAAAAGTAAATTGTATTAATTTGGCAGAAATTTTTGTGTTGTTGAAAAAGGATGAAACAATATTCGCTTATGGAAAGTGTCGTTCGACGTCTTGTGAAATGTTATTCAAATGAAGCTTTCATAAAATTTAAAGTTCAAGGAATCGGCAATAATTTGAAGACACAGGAAGCGTACGTGAACTAAATCGAGTAAGGACAGAACACATCACTGGAAACTAAGAAATAGTTGAGGCTGTAATTCAAGCTTTTGAAGAGAATCCAATCAGCGCAGTGTACGAAATATTTCCAAACTCCTGAACGTTCAAGTGTCTAGAATTTTTTAGTTGTTGTTCAGTCTTTTAGTCCTTTTTGAAAGAATTAAAGTATCCAGTACAACTTACAACAAGTAAGTCAAAATATTGTTTTTTAACTTTATAAGGGTGAGAGATAAATGTGAAATGTCACTTGCGTGACACTTAGTTTGTGCGAGTAGGAATGACCAAAATTCAGTGGTAGTGCGCATTTGTTTCATAGGGATCTACGCCTTTGCATCTGTACCCACGTTTAACAGATTTTTTTTCTTTTTTCTTGCAAAACCGACGTCTTTCAAAGATGAGTTTTTTCTTACAGCATTTATTATTGACGACGAATTTTTTAAAATAAGACTTAAATGATTTAACATTATACAAAGGCATGTAAAAATTACGTTTTTAAAACTTGAGTTGTTGCATTAATTGGATTTTAATCTTTACCTTCTAAAATATCTGCATTTTAAATTTCATAAAAATCTGTTAACAAATAACAGATATCACGCTCGAAAGTCTTAGGTGAGACACCCTGTATAACGAAAAGTTGAATAATTCTGAAACGGAAAGAGATAGACCCATAATAGTTCACAAAGTTACTTTATTTTTTGCTTGAATCTAATTATGCAAAAATATAGGGTTTTCCAATTAAAAAATTATAACTTTGGTTCACCACTCTGTATACAACACCATGTGTATAATAAAAACATTTTTAGTTTGTGGACTTTAAGTCGGTCTATCGGATAATGAAAACAGCATGGCAATATTTCAAATAGCAAAAAAGTTATAGAACGATTAAGCACCTGTATGGTGGAAAGAGTCTAGCCGTATATCTGTTTCAAAACTATAAAAACAACTGTCACTTTTCGCAATTGGGTTTCTCTTAATTAATGGGTACTAAATTTGTCACTACACTTTTTTCAACTGTATTTTCAGAAAGGGTAAATTTATTTCAGAAAATTCAGATCAGTAATCTGTATTTCAGAACACATTAAATGTAATTCACAATTGTAGGTTGTTTTTCAGAAGACGTCAATTGTAATGCATATTTGTCAGTTGTATTTCAGAAATTAATAATTGTAATTCGGATTAGTAAATTGTAAATTCTTGGTTACCACTGTGTTTCTTTACTTGACTTACTTATTTTAACTTGAAAAATATTAATTTAAAAACTTGTACATTTTGATTATACTCTCTACATTATGATGTTTTCTTAACTCAACTACATCTGATCTTTTCTTAAATAGGTACAGCTGAAAAAAATTAAATATAAATCACAACTTATTGTTTCTGAAATACTATCTTAACTAATCTGAATTACATGCAAGTAACGTTTTCTTAAATCAAATTTGGAACACTTCTGAAATACACGTTGCTAATCTGAGTTTCAATTGACGTTACCTGAAATAGAGTTGAAAAAGGTGTCCAATTTAACACAGAATCGCACGAAAACACCTGAAATTTTCCCAAAGAATTTTTTATACCACCTGACCTGACATACCTAAGAAAATAGACGCTGGGGCATTTGACGCATATATAGCTAGACCCTTTCATTACCCCCTCGGGCTCCATCCCTTGGAGTAATAAAAAAATTCCCAATTAACAAATTACCTGCGAAAATGGCTCATAGTTGAAATAATTGTCATTTGTTCCGGATCTAGGACATAAATAACGTCATTATTGTACGTTAGAATTAAATTTTCACTAAACGGAAGCAGGACACCAAATGAGGGTTCTTTCAACGGCTTGAGCATTTTTAAATTTCGCGAAATCGGGTTAATTATTGGCACTTCTGAGCATTCTTTTTTCAACAGATCCTACAAAACTTTCAGTTTCATTCTTATACAACTGTGCGAAAATACAACCTTAAATAAGAGAGTTTTATTGACATTACCGTCACAATCGGCCACCCATATTCGAAGCCCCGGTCTCGTGCAATACAAAATCGCATCGGTAGTTTTAGGGCCGTTTTGATGAATTAGCCCACCGAAAGGGCCTAAACTATAACAAATTTCAAGTGTTGAAAACTCAATAAGTTTCCCGATATCACAGTTTCCCTTCACCCGGCATTTACGACAACTACTTTGTTACTGTAGTAATATGCTGTAGCTATGGTAACAAAAGATGGGGCCAGGTGAAGCGAAACTCAATCAAGGAAGCTGTGCATTACATTTTCCTGTCTTTCTTGCCCACTTGACACACTTTCCACTTGTCTAGTCTTTGGCAAATGATACTTCTGTAAGTTGTTGAGACTAAAAGTCGTTGTTGGCTATAACTGAGTTGGACAACTTGATACGATTCGTTTAAAATTTCTACTGATTTACAAATGTGCTAAAATTTATGATTCGACATAAATTAACAAGTGTCACAAAAGCGTTACCATGTAGAAGTCAATTTCTGTTAAAACAATACATCCGTTTCTATCCCCTGAGAAGAGTTTCATTCCGTTTTTGGACCACTCGATCGCCGTCACTGGACATTTGTGCAAGTCAGAAACCGTAAACCTCTCCACTTGCTTACTTTTCGGTTTCAAATTATCCGGAATCGAGTCAGGGTGCGATTTAGGAATTTGAAAAATATTAATACTCCCATCAGTGCTTCCACAAGCCACCATAAAATCAACGGTTGATATGATCCGAACCACAGTTATTTGCACGTTTTGTTTCTAACAAAAATTCATTAACCCTAATCAAACAACAACAAATAAATACTTCACAACGTAGTCGTTGCAAATCCTTCTTTTTCCTATCGTACCAATAGACAAGACCCACGTTCGTCCCCAACGCCAGAAATTCAGGCAAAACGTCCAAACAGGTCAATTTCACGTCTTGAGTAAACAGCCCGTTCTGGATTTTCGTAGGCAACTTGCTGAATAAGTCGGTCAAGGGGGCCCACTCCTTCAAATTGTTGTACTCACAAAGGGCCATTCTGCCGAAATGGGCCGCACCGGCATAACAATAAACAATACGGTTTAACTCAAACACAAAAAAAGGAATTTTTTAGATAAAATATTCAGTTGGGTTCACGACACTGACAGTTCTCACACCCACAAATCGGCATTACTCCGAATTCAAGTGACATTATCATTGCTCAAAAAATTATTCCGTAATAGAACCGTGTCCCAATGCCCCAATTACAACTGCTGTGTAATTATCAATTAATTAGTGACTAAATTTACAGCAATTAATTAATTATTGCATTTGTACTGTTGCGATTTCGAACTAATGAGAAATGTCATCGTCAGTCGAGTCACCTAACCTCAAACTTGGAACGTGTCTCAAACTCAAATAAGCCGCACAGGAACACCATGAACATCAAAGAACTGGGTTCTCGGCTTGTTTTAACGTCGGGGGACGCCGTTGTGACGCTAGACCCCGCTTCAGGCGCCACCTCAAGTACCCCAATCCCAGCCCCTAATTTGCCCCCAAACCTCACAAAAGGCCAACTCGAAGTGCTCAACAAGCAAGACCGCACGATTAGCTCCCTCGCGACGTCACACACCGGACGATACATAGCCGTGTCAACCGAAAACAAGCAAATTGTTCTATTTGACAACAACTTAACCCTAGTCAAAAACTTTATAGTGAATAGGGCCGCAAGCAAAGTGCTTTTTACCAATCAGGACGATGTACTAGTGGCCGACAGGACTGGAGACGTGTTTTTGTACAAATTAAGTGATGAAAAGCCCGAACCGACTTTACTGCTGGGGCATTTAAGCATGATTTTGGACATGAGGTTAAGTGAGTGTGGAAAATATATTGTGACGTGTGATAGGGACGAGAAAATTCGAGTTTCGCATTTTCCGAACACTTACAATATTGTTAGTTTTTGCTTAGGGCATGAGGAGTTTGTCACTAGGGTTGAATTCGTGCGAGATGTTTTAGTTTCTGCGTCAGGGGATGGTACTGTGAGGGTTTGGAATTTTTTAAAAGGGCAACAATTGAGTGTCATTAACACCAATAACAACGTCGATGATGCGAATTTATTGAAGGAATTGTCGCAAGAAATGGACAAAGAGAAGGTTGATGTCACCGCTTTGCCCATTATTGATATGCAAACTTTTTGTGGTATTGGGGTTTTTATTGCCGTCTCGTTACTTAATTACAAATCGATCCAATTATATAAACTATCACAAGAGAATTACCTTTGTCAGTATGTGAAAAGCATCAAATGTGACGAAACCCCTTTCAAATTTTATTTAACGAGCGATTTATTTATTTTTGATAACTCAAAATTGTCCATTTATGATTATTGCAATGATTCGAGTCGTAACGCAACTAAACCGCTTTTAAAAATCACCGATTGTCACAATTTTATTACAGTTTTATACAAAAGGAAATTCGATAATGTTCAGGAATATTTAGAAAGGAAAAAACAGCGACTGGAATCGTGCAAATAATAAATTATTTTGACACCAAACTTGTTTTATTTCACTAAAACTCCTTAAATGTAGTTTTATAATAGAAATGCGGTGCCAGCTCTAACAACCAATCGCTTTTTATGACAGTTAAATCCCGCATAAATAACTTTGTTGTGTGCATTACTTCACAAAAAAGGACCCATTGTGGTTGTGGAATGGTGTAGAGAACACTATCTGGGTGTACAAACAATTCAATATCTCCCCTCACTGTTTTATAAACGCCACTATAGTGCAAATAGGCCGCATTGGGGAATAGGCCCGTGACCAAACACTTACAAATAATTTCAGTAACTCCTGGAATTTTTCAAAAATTCAGTTATCGCAAGTCCAAATAAAAACATGGTCAAGGGTGCCAAAAATTTTGCTAATTTTACGATTAAGGTTAAGAATAATTAGTTTAAGTGTTTTAGAAACGAACATTTCATTATGGCTACTAAGGCACAAGTATGAAATGAAATCGTAGAGTACAAGTGTCTTAATGGCCATTAAATGCCAGTTGCATACACTAATTTTTCTACGATTCGACCAATAATAAACAAATTAAAAGTTATTTTTAAATTCTATGAAAATATTCAATTATGAGATGTTTACCACAAAAGAGGAAACAAGTCAAAACCGCAAAAAATCGAAATAAGCAAAATAAACATAGTTTCGGAAAAAGTGCCAACCTTATTTTTTACTCGACAACTCTTAAAATAAATCAATCAATAAACAATAACAATAAACGGTTTCTGGTAGAGTTAAATTTTCCATATTATTGTTCGTATATTTAAAGGCGATTTTTTAATGATTATAATTTTAATTAGTTTAACAATTTTAATAATTAACTGAATAATGCTACCATATTGCATTTTCATTGCTTTCAAGTTGCCACAAGGTTGCTATTTTGCATTCTAATTGGTCATAGTGGTCACAAACTTATATCTTAATGAAAAATCTTTTTTTTGATGAATATCGTTATTGATAAGTACAGCTAAGAAACCTTTAACGAAAGCTTGGGAGTAGAAACTAAATATCGATATATTATATTAAAGTATCGATATTTATCGATATATCCATAAAAATATGGGTATTTATAGATAAATGATAGTACCTAATAAATGTTACTGTTAAATTTTAACAAATGGTAAAATACTTGTTTTTTTTGTTAAATAGAATATAAGTTTAAATTATACAGAGAGATCATAAAGTTTTGTACTTATAGTTATGTAGCTAATGTTTTTGCATTTTTGCTCGAACCCGTCGATTTTTAATTTTAAATCGCCATCTTTACACATACAAATTTTGTTAGTGACGTCATTTGTTTTTGAACTATGATGTCATCCTCAATTTTTTGGGTTGGCAATAAGCAACTGTTTTTGTTTTTCATTACATTTTTCAGTCAGACAAAATATATTATTTTGTTATTGTTATTATTAATAACATCGATATATCGATAATACGATAATTATCGATATATCGATACTTTTTGACAATTATATCAATCAACGATATATCGATATTTTTATCGATAAATCGGTAAAAATTCCCAGCCCTAGTCTTGAATACTACTAGTATTTTATGCAACAAAACAGGAGTACGAAAATAACAATACTAAATGCGAGCTGCACACCTTATTTTTTCTACGATCAGACCGATCATAATAATAATTTAATAATTAATATTAATAATAATTTAATTTAATTAATTAATAAAAAAAATAAGTTTTAAATATCAGACTATTATCAAACGCTCAAGGGATTCTAATAATTAATATTACATTCCCATTGGACACAAAATGAGTTTGATTAAAGTACAATAAACATATTAAAGTAATGGAATAGAAAAAAAATCATATAGTATTTGTTCCTATTCACAGTGCACTCTTGACCACGTTTTTTTTTCTTTAATTCTTGACTATGTTGTTTTACTTACCTTGACAGGAAACAATGGGAACATCATAATTAACGAGCATTTTCTCCAACCGATTTCTTACTTCAACGACTCGTTTCATGCTCTTGTAATTAATAAAATTTTTATGGCAAAATTCTCTCGACATTTCGCTGCTAACGAATGCATTGTAGACGTTCAAATATGTAATCAGGTCGCCTTCTTCCACTTCAAATAAGCGTTTCTGAATACGGGCTTTGATGGAAAAATTTCCGGATGAGGGTTTCGTGAAAACCGTCTCGACTTGCAACATGGAGATTATAGTCAGGATTTCCTCCGAGCATCCGAAGTCACCTATTTTCACACAATAATACATTAAAAAAGCAGCAAGTATTACAATGCATAAGAGGTTGTTACACGTGTTATTTTTATACTTTTTTTGTCGAACCGAACGCGTTTTACTTTTAAATGTATTTTTTATGTTAATTAATTTATGTAGGAAATTCATTTCATTTTCTAGCAAGTGTTTTCTGTTTTACAAATTGATTTTTAAATAGTAATTAATTATTTACACCTTAATTGTCCTTCGAAAAGTTAAAACAGAGCTAAGAGTAAAAAACATCTGGACGGTATGCAGTTGCTTTTTGAAAAATCGTTTTTTTATCCAGGGTGTAACGAAAAGATGGGGACAACAGGGAACCAGAGATTCCCCAGTTCAAAATAGAGCGATTTAACCCAACTTACCTCTATACCAAGTTGCACCGTTTAAAAGTTAGAGGGCGCCAAAGTTCAAAAATTATTTTCGATTTTCTTTAATAACTTTTTAATGGAGTAACCGATTTCAATGAAATTTGGTACAAGTAATTTGCCATCCAAACCACATGTTTTGGTGCTAATTCTTTTGTTTTTCTATTATTGTAAAGATCTTACCTATCAACTGTTGAACACATTTTAAGACACATTTTTGTTATACGTTATCCGAGTGGTGTAATTCTTTTTTTATTCGAAAAACCCATTCTTTTTGAACAATTTTTGTAACTTATACATTTTTTGTATCGGCCTCGGTTTTGGAGTAAAAAAATACTTTAAGTCGACATGTCAAAATTTCAGACGTTCGCCCATTTATTATTGGGTTTTAAATTTTTTTTTCTTAATTTTGGCTATAGTTCCAATTTAAACCAAAAAAGGCATTTTTTCACAAAATTGTGAATTTCTAAAAATCGTCCGATTTCTACCCAACAACTAATTATCGTTATGGAAAAATTATTAATTACAATTACAATAAGTAAACTAATAATTAAATAATCAAATTAAATAATTAAATCCATTTTTAAAATCAATAATAATAATTGACGAACGTGCAAAATGTTGACACTTTTACTTAAATTATTTTTTTATTCCAAAACCAAGGCCGATACAAAATTTTTATGACATACAAAAAGTGTTCAGAAATAAAGGGTTTTTCGAATAAAAAAAGAATTAACGCATTCAGATAACGTATAACAAAAATATGTCCCAAAATGTGTTCAATAGGTGTTAGGTAAGTATTTTACAATAAGAGAAAAACAAAAGAAATAGCACCAAAACATGTGGTTTTGATGACAAATTACTTGTATCAAATTTCATTAAAATCGATTATTCCATTTAGAAGTTACTAATAAAAAACGAAAATAATTTTTGAACTTTTAAACGGTGCAACTTGGTATAGAGGTAAGTTGGGTTGAATCGTTTAATTTTGACTTGGAGAATCTCTGGTTCCTTTTTGTCCCCATCTTTTCGTTACACCCTGTATAAAAAATGCTATAAAATGGTAATACCAAAATGGAAAAAATTACTAATTTGGAGAAATTACAACTTACCTGAACTCAAAAGCACTTTGGAATAAAGCGGATCCAGAGCGAATTCGGCCATGTGGAAGCCCAAAGGCTTTGTCAGTTCCCCATTGATATCAATAGCCCCCAAAGCGTATAAAATCTCGAGGGCACTTTTCAAATTCTGAACAGGTGGAGGGCTTGGAAATTTAAATTTAAGGATATTGTTAATACCCAAAGCTTTCAATTGCAAAACGGCATAAGTCAGTTTAGTTCGGATTATTTCAGGTGGTGTATTATCGGCCAATTTTGCTGCTGCTTCTTCTGTGTACAATCTATAGACATGTCCTGGTTTTATTCTTCCAGCACGTCCAGCCCTTTGATCAGCTGAAGCTCGACTAACTGGGACCGTAATCAAGCTATCGGTATGTGTTTCGGTGTTAAACCAACGCATTTTAACGAAACCACAATCAATAACTGGAATTTTTTATCACAATTTTGTAACACACATAAATCAAAGATTTTTTTACCATGCACTATTCCAGGGATTGTCACAGACGTTTCTGCAACATTTGTCGCAACTACGACTTTTCTGTAGCCGTCAGGAGCCGATTTAAACACTTTGAGCTGTTCGTGATACGGTAAAGAGCCGTACATTGGCAAAACAAACATTAGTTCTTTTTTCTTCGCTTGTTCGATGTTATTGGCGTGTTCTTTCAATAGGCGAACAGCTCGATCGACCTCTTCTTGACCGGTCAAAAACACCAAAATATCGCCACTCTCTTTCGATGCGTTTATTTTTAAAACAGTGTCGACCGACTTTTGCACGTAACATGGGACAGGTTCTGGAATGAATAATTTCGTGTCGTACAGTATTTTAACCAGTTATTCAACACAAAAACAAGACTCAAAGCTAAATTCAGCTTCGCCACATAAAGTATCACTTTTACTCCAAATAACATAATCTACTACAGTGGAAACTCTATAAGGCGAACCTCTGTATCTCGAAAATTCGATAAGTCGAATGGATTGGCTGTTTTCTTTTACCTCGATATCTCGAATCTCATAAGTCCAATCCCTTTTTAAAAGCTTTTTAATACAAGATATTAGCAAATTTCTGTCTTTTTACAATATTTTCAATAAAAAATACTAACTTAAACATGTAATCTATATATATATAAAATTGCTTGTCCTGACTGACTGACCTATCAAAGCATAGCCTAGACGGCTAAGGATAGAAACTTGAAATTTTTACAGTAGATAGCTTTTGTAACGTAGGAGTGTACTAAGACAGGATTTTTCGAAAATCATCCCCTAAGAGGGTTAAATAGGGTGTTAAAATTTGAATAAAAATCCGTCATTTTTTAAGTTATATCTTTGAAAATTAGTATTTGTGCTTTCGGTTAAAAATAAAGAAAGACGTGTTTCAGGATTTTTGGAAAATCAACCCCTAAAGGGGTTAAATGGAGAGTTGAATTTAGAATTAGAGTTTAGAAAATCTGTCATTTTTAAAGTTACATTGAACTTACATCCTTGCAAATTAGTATTTGGGCTTTTGGTTAAAAATGAAGAAACACGTGTTTCCGGATTTTCGAAAAATCAACCCCTAAGAGGGTTAAATGGCGTAATAAAATTTGTATAAATATTCGTAACTTTTGAATTTACATTAATTGAAGCTGGTATTTGGGCTTTCAGTGAAAAGTGAAGAAACACGTGTTTAGTTGGAAATACCAACCCCAAGGGGGTTGAACACGGGTTAGAATTTGTATAAAAATCAATACAATTGTATACTGAACTTTAAAATCGTGACCCAATGCGAACCCGAGTAAATTTTGCTTGTTCTCAACTCATTCCCTGTTTAACCCTCTTGTGGATGTAATTTTTAAAAATCCTGAAACACATTTTCTTTATTTTTAACCGGAAGTCCAAATGCCAATTTTCTTGGATATGACTTCAAAAATGCAGGAGTTTTGCGTTGAACTCTTTTGGGGGTAGAATTTCTAAAAATCCTGAAATATACGCTTCTTCCTTTTTAACCGAATGTCTAAGATATCAATTGATAACTTCAACAATAAAGAATTTTTTATATGTATAACTTCAACAATGAAGGATTTTTTGTTTAACCCCCATTTAGTGGAGTTTTCAACAAACCTGAAACACGCGTTTTTTATATTTAGACGAATGCCCAAATACCATTTCTCTTGGTTATAACTTCGAAAATGACATATTTTTATATTCAACCCTCTTGGGGGTGGAATTTTCAAAATCCAGAAAGACGTCTTTTTTCATTTTTAACCGAAAGATCAAATACCATTTTTCATTAATATAGCTTCAAAAATAACGATTTTTTATGTTTAACCCTCTTTGGAGGTGGAATTTCTAAAAATAATAAAATACCTGTTTCTTTATTTTTCACCGAATGCCCAAATACCAATTTTTATAAATATAAGTTCAAAAATTACGGATTTTTATATTTAACCCCCTTAGGGGTGGAAATTCCAAATGTTTTTAAACACACGTTTTTTATCTTTAACCGAAAGCTCAAGTACCATTTGCATGGATACAAATTAAAAATTACGGATTTTTATACAAATTCTAACCCGTGTTCAACCCCCTTGGGGTTGGTATTTCCAACTAAAACACGTGTTTCTTCACTTTTCACTGAAAGCCCAAATACCAGCTTCAATTAATGTAAATTCAAAAGTTACGAAAATTTATACAAATTTTATTACGCCATTTAACCCTCTTAACACGTCTTTCTTTATTTTTAATCGAAAGCCCAAATACTAATTTTCAAAGATATAACTTAAAAAATGACGGATTTTGATTCAAATTTTAACACCCTATTTAGCCCTCTAAGGGGGTGATTTTCCAAAAATCCTTTTTTAGTACACCCCTACGTTACAAAAGCTATCTACTGTAAAAATTTCAAGTTTCTATCCTTAGCCGTCTAGGCTGTGCGTTGATTGGTCAGTCAGGGCAAGCAATTTTATATATTAGCTATTTCAAAACTATAAAAACGCCAACGTCGCATTTTCTCTCAAAATTAGCTGTTCTAAATTATTCATGCACTTCAAAAAAATAATAGCTAATGTAATTTATAGTTTCAATGAGAGATCTAATCATTAATAACTATTTTATAATTTTATCAATCTTATTTAAGAAAATAATTTGGTAAAATGCGACGTTGGCGTTTTTATAGTTTTGAAACAGCTAATATATAGATTAAAAAAACTCACCCTTTGTGTAAAAAATATTAACTGGGAATTGGCGTCCCTTCACCGTCATTATCACTGCGGAATCTTTATTTCGATCTTTATTGTTGAAAAATTCGAATAATTCTTTCGCATCCATTGTTGCAGAAGCCACGACAAGTCTCAATTCGGGCCTTTTCTGGAATAAAATGTAACACAAGAAGTTGAATTAAAATTATTAGTTACCCTCAGTATTTTTTTCATAAGACCCATCAAGATGTCGGTGTAAAGGGTGCGTTCATGGACCTCGTCCAACATTATGGCGGAATATGATTTAAGTAAAGGATCCGACATCATTTCACGTAGCAAAATCCCTTCGGTCATGTACTAAAATTGTAATATGTTTTGTGTGTTGTTTTCTATCGTAGTTACCTTGATTTTCGGTTGTTTGACACAAGCGTCAAACTTGACAGCATAGCCGACTACATCCTCTTGTACTAAACTCCCAGTTTCATCAGCCACTCGATTTGCTAATGAAATAGCAGCAACTCTTCTTGATTCACACACTCCGACTTGTCCCGGCCATCCCGCTTCAATCATATACTGTCCGAGGAAAAATAAATAAAAATACAGTTTTCTTTTTAATAAAGCAACTTATTTATTTAAGCTTAAACACCATTCCAATACATTGATTTTTACGTAACAAAATATATACTACAACAATACAAAAAAAACTTAACTGGCAAGTACCGAAATTAATACCATGATTGGTGGAAGTGCACCTTCTTACAAAAATAAAAAAACAAAGGACTAGTATATTCAGTGCATGTGATTATTGCTTTAAAACGAAGAAAATACAAAAATACACTCGGTGTGACTACAATCTAATACAAATCTCGTTTGTTTGAATCTTACTGACAATAAAATTATGTTAAGATGAAAATCTCGCCCTGAGCATACCAATAACAATTATTATGAGAATGACACAATTAATTAAGCCTTGGTTATTAAGTTCGTTCAACTACAATTACATGAGCCTAGGCAATGAACGAGTCAAAGTAGGCCAAAAACTGTCACTTTGACTCGTTTTTCATGGATGTGGTCGGATCACAGTCTTCGAGACAATCTAAGCAAATATATCACAAGTTATATATATATATCGTTTAAAAATTAGGCATTTGGAAGAGGAAAACCGCAAAACGGCGACAAACAACTTTTTAAAATTTGATTAAATTATGCCACCGTTTAAAAACCACATCCGGTCCAAAATAAAAAATCAAATACTGAATGTTGTTAGCAAAGTTGGCCGCGACAATCTGACATCAATCAACTGCTTTGTCAAATTGCCATAGCCGACCTGATTGTGATCATGTTTGTAGATAAAAGTAATGTACAAGGTGTGAACGTCAAATTGCGACAGTATTAAAAAAATAACACAAAATGTACTGTTAATCTAATAATCTCGTATAAGTCTAATACAATTAATACAATCCAAGGATGTCCAAAATTTAACTGATTATTGTTTTCAAAGTTAGTCAGGTTTGCGGTTTTAGATGAATCACCCAGTGTGCATTGATGTTAAGAAGGCTCATTTTCACAAATTCATTGTTTACAAATTGAATGTTGGGCAAATAATCTTTTTGCAAATGCAGGGTAAGTTTGCCAAAAGAATTTTTTTCTGTAGGTATCTCAAAAACCAGTTTTGCTATTAAGCATGTGAATTTTTTCAGAACGTTTTTATAGTAGTTCCTTCAAGTAAATATTAATTCATTAAAAATATTACTATTAATACAACTAAAAATATTAAAATACAGGGGGATTTAAAAAAAACAGCAGACTTTTTATTTGTGGCCCGATTTCAAAAATTGAAAAATAATTAAATGGCTTTTATTCTTCAACACTCAAAATTTACGGTTTTTCTCCTGTGTAAGGAAGTTTTGCCAACTGTCAATACGAAACTCCGATTTTTTTAGCAGATTTAAAACAATTTTAAGCCTTGTTGAGTCTAATTCGAAGAATAAAATGTTGTATCCAACTCGTTTTCGTGTAAATCGGTTCACTTATTTCACCTCGTGGATGCTAAACGTCTCGTTAACACTCGACGTTTAAAAATCCACTCCCGATTTACACTCAAACTCGTTAAATAAATAAGTATTAATGTAGTAAAGTTGATACTTTTAAATTTTTTCTAATAAGTCTATATATTTCGGGCCATATTCAACTTTCTTATTTCATATTGCGACTCATAGTTTTCTTTTCATAATTTGGAAAATATTAGTACAAACATTTGTATGTAATATGTTCCACTAAATAATATTGTTACAATTATTAAAGTAGAAATAAATTTAATACAAATCTAGTTGAATGGGATCAATAAAAAATACTCAAATTGAAAAAATCTTAAAAAGTAAACTCTTTCTTTAATATGAATGATTTTAATTACAATAATATAAAATTAAGAAATTTGGATATTAATTTAATTTTTCTTCAAGGATTTGCCGTTTTTTAAAGAACACTTGTACAATATTAATTAAGCGCAATTTTATTATTTTTGGTATTCTCCTAAAACAAACAATATACTTAAATGATATTTTAAGGAACATTTTTCTAAATCGGTGCTGTCCCTAAATCAATAAATATGCAAATACTAAAATGACATAAGCAGTAATTTTCTGCAGCAACTTATTATGTATGAATTAATTAACTGATTAATCAATTTTAATTATAAGTAATTGAAACAAAAATCTGAAAAAATTTACATGCATAGAAAAAAATATAAACTACTTAACAGCAAACCCAGAAGTCGGTTTGATTATTAGTTTTTGAGATATAGTAAAAAATACTTTTAACAGACTCACCTGGTATAAGAAAATATGTTTTATTGCTTTTTTATGTTAGAACTTATCTGATTACGCCTTCATATGTAATATAATAATATTTAACAGACTGTAATAGTTAAAAAATTTTGCTTTTCTACAAAAATCACACTTAATCTCAGTGATTTTTAAATATTTTCAAAGCAAAAAACGGCACTCGTTAACACTTAAAAGTAAGCTCTTTATTTAAAATGGATGATCTTAATTATTTTAATTTAAAATTAAGGAAGTTGTGTATAGCTCAAAATATACTATAACATTTAAATTACATGAAAAGTTATTTTATTATTGTTTTTAATTGCTGAAATCGGGCCATAAATAAAAATTCTACAGAGCCTGTCGTTTTTTAAAAATCACTCTAATTAATCGCATTTTTATTATTTCTGGTTAAAACAAACGATGTTTAAAGGATGTTTTGAGCAACAAATTTTCTAAAATAATTATTTTTTTGGGGCTAGTAACATTTTTTACGATTTTTTAAACAAAACAACATACAGGGTGATTCAAAAGTATCTCTCGGATGCTGATAAAGAACATCAAACTGAATTAAACGTTCCTATAACAAAAAATTGTTTGAGCCTTTTTTCACAAGATCAAAGTCAAAGTTAAATTTTTAAGTTACGTTTTTGGTGCTTCAGATCAATTAGCTAGCGAAAGCGAAAGCTCTTGCAACATTAAACAAGTACCTGTTGAAAAAAATCAACAATTAGTGTCTTATGACGTACAAAACAATTAAAAAATTTGCAAAAACAAAACGGCAAAATTCGATACCGTTGTTAAGTAAAACAAATTAAAAAATATATCAAAATTAGGTTGCTTAAAAAAAATCTAACTTAATTTTTGTGCTTTATCACCACACGAGAGTTTGTCCGTCACTTTTGACTCATCCTGTATAGGCATAGCTTGTTCTAAAATGACATAAGAAATAAAAAAAAATTGCAGCAACTTCTTATTCATAACTGATTAATTATAAGAAGTTCTAAAAAAATGACATTCATACACAGTTAAATGTTCTAAAAACTACTCATCAAAACTTATTTAAATTTGGCATATGCTTAAAAGTATTTAAATTCTATCGTCTCAGATGTTTATCAAATTTCTATCTCCATTTGTTCTGGGCTAACTTGATTTTTTTCTGAGTTTTGTTATGTGAAAAAATGTAAAAAAACATATCGAACTAATAAAATCTTGTTAGCTTTGGAATTGTATTTATCTAAACTTAGCTCTTTGCCGCCTGAACTTTGACCAAAAAATAAGTACAAGTTAATAATTATTAAATTAACACTTTAAACTAAAAAAGAACACATTTTAATAAAAAAAATATTTAGCTGTACCCATATTTATTAGCGAACCTGTACAAAGTATTTAATAGCAAGCCCGGATTATTACTTTTTGAGACATAGTGATCGAAAATTATTCTTTTAGCAGACTCGCCTTGCATATAAATGTCTTTTTTTGATTTTTTTATGTTACAACTTATCTGACAAAGCTTTAATATTTAACATTTTTTAATAAACTGTAATTGCTTCTGTACAAAAATCTTACTTATTCTGAGTGATTTTTAAAGTAAATTCTAGTAAAAAATATCAGTAATTTGCAAAACAGTGCTCGTTTTTAACAGTGTGGAGAATTGAAGAACTTCTGACATACTATCACAATTGGAAAAAAAGACCTGGCCCTAAACTATTGTTATCATAGCAACATTACATTAAAATAACAATAAATCAATTAACTTGTTTGTGTTATTTTTTATAAAAGCACAATTTGGCTTTAAAAAAAATATTGATGTAAAATATAAATTAATAAAAAAGAACTAACACGAGACAACCAATCCGCTTACTGTTAAAAGTTCGTACTGTTAGTGAATGTTTTTTGCGCCACAAACTTCCTAACTTCCGTAACATTCACCTCCGTAATTCCAATAACAAACAATAAAACAACAAATCCTACATATTGTACACTCCTCAAAAGCTCCCACAACTTATCACAAAAAATCCCCAAAAGTAGACAATGCAACATATTGTGCACATTAACGACCCTCCACAGCCACGTGACACCAAAGAAAAACGTACTTTTAAACACCTCATTCTGCCTCACAAACTCCTCAACCGAAACATCATTCCTCTCCAACATGTCCTGATACAGCGCAATGTAGCGATTCCACGCCATCGAGCTCAGAATCAGCTGAGCTGCGAAACAGAACAACTTCTTGGACACCTTATTCGAGGTGATTTTACTCTTGTAGATGATCGCATCTTTGGAATCGCTCGATGTCGGCAACTGCATGTAGCCACGTCTGGGTGGATTATTTTTGAGAAAAACGAACGTCCCGATCAGGAGTGCTGTGCACCCCAAGGCATCGCAGATGCCGTCCACGTAATAACCAGTACTTCCAATTTCAGACCTTTCACCTTTGACGTTTTTCCTGACACGGGCCACGTGACCGTCGAGGTCATCGAGAAAAGTCCGCACTTCGAACAGCAGCACCCCCACACGGCGGTACGCTAAACTGTCGCTCGAAATGCACTTGGCGCTCACGATCGCCACGAAGACGTGGAAGACGCTGATCGCGTTGGGGGTGATGTACTGGATGTGGGAGATTTCGAGGATGTTGTCCATGATGGTGACCAAGGGGGCGAACAGGTAGTAGTTGGTGTGGTCTAACAGTACGGCTTTTACAGTGACATCGCACAAGGGGTTGATTTTGCACGTCACCCAAGTGACGTCTTTGTAAGGGAGGGTGGTATTGTCGGTGAGGGGGCCCCGGTCGATGGGGTAGTTTTGGATGCGTAAGTACAGATTGAAGTCCATGGAGAGGTAAAACAGTAAGACGGCGATGAAAACCGATAAAAGAAGCTTACTGATGTGAGAGGAGGGGCATACCATTTTTTTTTTCTCTATTTAGTTTAATGAAAAATACTTTTGTTTTGTTTGTTTGCAGTTAGGCCACGTGAGACGTGGACGGTTTTTCAGTCTTAGTGAGTTTGTGAAATTGAGTTGTTTAAGACATACTGTTGAGGGTTGGGTTAAAAGGCAGCCAGGTCGAGATGTTTGGATTTGTACACCTAAAAGTAACAATAAATGCATTAGAATGGTGTTTCTTTCAATCGTTAATTCTTTCCGCTAATGAGGCTAAATAATGAATGAGATCATACCCGACTTTGGAACAAAAAACAACTAAATCAGACAAAATGTAAAAAAAGAATACGCAGTAATGACTCACACTGTATAAATACAGGGTGAGTCATTGATATGGGCGTGCTTGATTGCACCTACACCGTCAATGATATCGAAATAAATCAAAGGACATTGCAAATGGGAAGCCAAAATGCATTTTCGAAAATTATTTTGCTCTATACGGGCTGTTCCATTTTTACAGTGCAGCCTATAACATAGTTTTTTTAAATGGCACCCCCTGTATATTTGTATATATTTCAATTTGCATTTCTTTAAGCTTTCAAAATCCGTTTAGTTTTTTAATTTGCTTCAACCGTTCAGAAGTTATTTAATTTTTTCTACAATTTAGTGCGTCTGCAGGCACATTATTAAAAAATCGCAGTGTCCTTGGTTTTCGGGATATCAAGTTGGGACTTTGTCCATATGTAAACAACTGTTTGAGGTATTTTTTGGTAGCATGATCGTCCATTTTCATTGTAGCATCTCCTTGCTGTGACACATTTATTTTAGGAAGCTTTGAAGGACCGTAACTTGATTTTTTTTAATAGCACCCCCTGTATTTTCTTATTAGGTCCGATTCAGTGTCTCATTTTACATCTTTTTTACCTACTAAGTTTTTTCCTAAAAGTTGATAGTTTGGGAGATAAATCGGTTTTTCTGAAAAATACACACAAAATCTCTTGGATACTAATGAAGCGTGGTATGAAAAACAATACATACTAATGTCAAAATGGCATTTATAGTACGTCACGTTTTGATTTTCTTGTGAAAATGATTTTTTCGCGTAAAATGCAAATCTACAAATCTCATCGAGATATAAACTTTGACAAGAAATTATTAAATAAAAATGAAAGAAATTTTCAATGGAGAAATAAGGAAATAAAAAATATTTACTGAGGTATAACAAATCAATAGCGATAACATTTTACTTGCAATTACAAAACTGTTTAAAATGACGGCTTTCTTAAGCAATAAAGCACAACATTCGTCAATTCTTTTTAAAAATTCACCGTTTCTAATGTGGCATGATCTATTCTATGAAAAGCCTTTATAATTCTTTCTTACATATTTTCTCTGGTAGAGCCGTGGTTTCTTTCATTTTTGTTTAATAATTTCTTTTCAAAATTAGAGTTTATATCTCGATGAGATTGTATGCATTTAACACGAAAAAATCATTTTCACAACAAAATCAAAAAGTGACGTACAATAAACGCCAGTTTGAAGTTAATATGTCAGAAGTTATTGTTTTTTATGACACGCTACGTTAATATTCAAGATATTTTGTGTGCATTTTTCAGAAAAACCCAATTATCTCCCAATCTATCAACTTTTAGGAAAAAACTTAAGAGTTAGAAAAGATGTAAAATGAGACACTGAATAGGATCTAGTAATAAAATACAGGGGGTGCTATTTAAAAAAATCAAGTTATGGTCCTTCAAATTGTCCTAAAATGAATGTGTCACAGCAAGGAGATCCTACAATAAAAATGGACGATCTTGCCACCAAAAGATACCTCAAACAGTTGTTTACATATGTACAAAATCCCAACTTGATATCCGGAAAACCAAGGGTACTGCGATTTTTTAATAATGTGCCTGCAGACGCACTAAATTGTAGAAAAAATTAAATAACTTCTGAACGGTTAAAGCAAATTAAAAAAACTAAACGAATTTTTAAAGCTTAAAGAAATGCAAATTGAAATATGTACAAATATACAGGGGGTGCCATTTAAAAAAACTATGTTGTAGGCTGCACTGTAAAAATGGAACAACCTGTATAGAGCAAAATAATTTTAGAAAATGCACTTTGCTCACCCATTTGCTGTGACATTTGACTCATTTCGATATCATTGACGGTGTAGGTGTAATCGAGCATGCTCATATCAGTAACTCACCCTGTATAATAAATATATTCACAAAGAATTTAGTTTAATTCCATTTGCGTTGAACGACTTAAACTTAAATTCCGACATATTCTAGAATTATGAGTCGTTAACTAACTAAAAATAACGTAAATCATGTAATGATAAGTTTTGTTAAAAATAACGCTGACTACACAATTGAAAACTGAAAATAATTAGTTATTTGAAATTTTTCATTGTAATTGTGGGAATTATGAAATTGTAGTAAATTTATTTTCGATAACACAGAGTTATTTATTTTTGAAAGTAGGTCAACAGTGTCAAACTGTTTTCTTTTTGCAAATACATACAGGGCTTTCATTTCAAAAGGAGCCAGTCTCAATAACTTTTGACATTGAGCAAATCTGTTTTCAAGCAAAAACAGGTCGATTAGGATCGCGAGGGGGAAGTTCAAAACCAACATTTGTTACATTTTAGGTTTCATCCCTTAATCGCTAGCTACCCCTACTTTAAAATTTTAAATGGCACCCTCTACTTTTTCAAACATTTTCGGAAAAGGAAAAAATTTGCGGATCGAACTGTCAAGGGAAAATTTTTTTTGTCTATTCGTTTTTTAGTTAAGGGTGGTTTTATTTTTGAAATTTTTAATCCTAGTAGCCTTTGATTGGAAGCCAATTTAATTTAAATAAAAAAATTAACAAATTAGCGTATCTAACTATCAAAAAAATATTTTTCTAGTCATTTTTTAGTTGAGTGGTTTTATATTTGAAATTTTTAGTTATAGTGGCTATTGATTTGAAGCCAATTTTATTTAAATAAAAAGTAGGTATGTTGTTCTGGATTGCACTGGGAGAGCTCTAAACCAACATAAAATACGTTTTAAATTCCATCCCTTAGTCGCTAACCACCCTTACTTTAAAATTTGTAATAGCACCCCCAACATTTTGAAACATTTTATGTTGGTTTTGAACTCAAAAACGAATCGAAAAGAAATTTCTGCTTTTACAGTTAGATAAGCTTTTTATCCCCTTTCCAAAAATATTTCGAAAGTTGGGGGTGCTACTTACAATTTTAAAGTAAGAATGATTAGAAACTTGGGGATAAAATGTAAAATGTACTTTATTTTGAATTTGAACTATTTTATTGTACCTCTTATTGACAAATTTCTTATTTAAATTAAATTGGCTTCAAATCGAAGGCTACTAGGACTATAAATTTCAAAAATAAAACCGCCCCTAACTAAAAAACGAATCGATAACAATTTTTTTTCTTTGACACTTAGAAACACTAATTTTTTCCCTTTCCGAAAATAGGAGGTGCTATTTAAAATTTTAAAGTAGGGGTGGCTAGCGACTAGGGGTTCAAACCCAAAATGTAAATAATGTTAGTATTAACTAGAGAGTTGCATCTATAATCGACAATTTTTTATTTCAATTAAATTGGCTTCAAATCAAAGGCTACTATAGGATTAAAAATTTCAAAAATAAATTCACCCTTAACTAAAAAACGAATCAACAAAAAATTTTTTCTTTGACAGTTAGATACGCAAATTTTTTCTCTTTCCGAAAATGTTTGAAAAAGTACGGGGTGCCATTTAAAATTTTAAAGTAGGGGTAGCTAGCGATTAAGGGATGAAATCTAAAATGTAACTAATGTTGGTTTTGAACTTCCCCCTCGCGATCCTAATCGACCTGTTTTTGCTTAAACTTTTTTTTTTGCTTAAAAAACTCACTCTTTTGCTTTTGGAATCAATTGAAACTGTGGAATGGCGCAGGGGCGGTTATTCAATAGGAGCTGCGGAGCTGCAGAACCGCTAACTTTTTGAAGAAAAATTAAAAAACTAGGTTTAGCAAAATATGTAACATGTAGTATATAGTATATATAGCATATTATTGTTTCAATGTACAAAAACTTTTAGTGAAGATCAAAATTTTTTAATGATGTAATTGAGGAAATAAAACTATGAATTTCCACTGTGGCGGCTCAAAACTACGTTCACCGGTTCTCCGCTCCGTTCTGTATATGAAAAGAAGGTAGTTTTAAGCACTTTTAAGCGTAAATCGTGGGATTTTGGTAGGGGCAGCGGTTCTGTCTAGCTCCGATCTGGATCCAGATACGAAAATCATGAAACCACGAATGTTTGCGTATGTGGTTAAGTTTTTTCTGTTTTGTTACTCATTATACTTACTATCTTAACTATCTATCTGTGTGTAAACAAATATTTAGGTGGGTTTATATAAGAAGACAGTGTGCCGAAATATTTCATACCTATCTATTAACTGTTTCATAACTATAAAAACGCCAACGTCGCATTTTACCGAATTATTTTTTTAAATAAGATTAATAAAATTGTAAAATAGTTATTAAGGAGTAGATCCATCATTGAAAATATGAATTTCATTGGCTATTATTTTCTTGAAGTGCATGAATAATTTATAGCAGCTAATTTTGCGAGAAAATGCGACGTTGGCGTTGTTATAGTTTTGAAACAGCTAATAATAGGTAATTCCACTTTAGCACTTTACTTCACAATAACTTATGAAACCAAAATTCTAGAAATAAACAGGTGTTCCAACAATTACAATTGTAAGCAATCAATAAAAAACAAAATATTATTAGATTAGATTATTGATAATTATTATTTGACTGATATCAATGTCAAGCCAAATTAATTTTTGTCAATTAACAGATTCGCAACTGTTAATAAGTTTCATGGCCAGTAGCGATTGAAATTTTAATGATTTCCCCCAAAAACAAAAATTCAGCATTGAAACTGTTGTTATGATTATTAAGAAAAAAAAAAAAACAATGTCTATCTACCACAACAAACCTTGTCCCTGACCACACGTTCATGGACAATTTTTTTATTTGTGACACAAAAATACACACAATTCCAATTAACCACAATCATTCCAATGTCGATATTTTCCACATTATTGAAATCAATACACAATAATTACTGACCTGAACAAACAAACACTTTTTTTGCTATAATTACTGGCTTTTTAACACTGTACTGCCATACTTGCATTTATTTCAACTGTAATATTACTGAAACCTACCCTTATTTATTTTTCATGACAATCAGCATTCGATTCCGGTGCTTTATTACATTTCATTGAAATAAATAAAGCCCTGATATTACGTCTAATTCGACATAGATGTCGTGCTGTAATTAGATCATTTTTAAACCCAATGTTGATAAAACGCAAGCTTTCAGTGTGATTATTCCAAATGGAAAAAAGCAGAAATGACCTTTACTGAATCGACATGAATATTTAAAAGCAACATGTGCTATGAATAACTCACCTGATCTTTGTATCACACACAACATAAGTGCACGCGCATATTATTCTTATCATAGTTTTCCGCAAAAATCCGCCAAAGTAGGTTACACTAGATAAAGCTCAAAAGAAAAATTATGAAAATGTTCACAAACTCACACTCAATTTAAATATTTATCACAATTTTTTTAATACCTCATTTGTCACGTCGTTTTGTGTATTATAATATTATAACAGTTTATCCTTAAAATAATCTTGGCAAGGCTCGAGATTTAAACAAGGTGACTCAAATATAATTACAGCAACTTTTAGCAGTGTTTACTACGTCGATTTTTATAATTCGAACAGTACGAAATCCTCCCACATCGAGCAATAAACTACGATTAGTACTGAATGTTTGGTTCGATTAAAAAGAAGCAAATGGAATTTTAACTGTAGTTTAATTTGCATTACGTCAGAGCAAAACTTCTCCAGCCATTTTTTGAAAAATATTTCAATTTAATCATCCTTTCGTTCAAATATTTAAACTATTTAAAGTGTATTATGTTTCAATGAATCACATTCTGTACGATTATACAGCGAGTCAAAAAAAAAAAAAGAAATTAAGTAATTATACAAATTACAAAGTGATTCATATACAACTACAAGCTTAACGAACTCCAAAGACAACCATCAATTGATTGAATATTCATTATTGATAATTTCACTTAAAATAAAGTGTGTCATTTTGTTAACTTGATCTGCATTAATCACCTTGTAGAATAATTTAATTTAATTCAACAAAAAAGGAATAATTTGGCAAGGTTGCGACCGAAATAAAAAAAACAGTTGAGTTTACAGGTACTTAAATTTTATGAATCAGACGGTAAAAATTGTTTATAATTTTTACAAAAAAAATTGGCACACTAAATATCGAGTGATTAAAAACGTTTGAAAAAAAAAGGACCAAATGATAGTTTCCCACTTATTATAAAAATATCTATCACAAAAATCAGTAATTAATAAATTTTCGACTATTATTCATTGTTGCCAACTTAATTTCGAAATCATACAGACTGCTAAACCTACTTCAAGTGATAAAATCAGTTTTGCAAACTTAAATATTTTTCTAACACTAAGCTAGATTTTTCATTTTTTTTTCTTCTTGTAATGTACTTATTATCAAAATATCTCTCACAAGAATCAATAATTAATAAAAAAAAATTTCTTTTCGACTATTATACGTTGTTGCCAACTTAATTTCGAAATCACACAGGCTGCTAAACCTACTCCAAGTGATAAAATCAGTCTTGCCATCTTAAATATTCTTCTAACACTAAGCTAGATTTTTTATTTTTTATTTTTCTTCTTGTAATGTACAGGGTGAGTCCCTTAAAAGTATTTTTACTATATCTCAAAAACTAACAGTCGCATAGAAATCAGCGTTTATTTATCTTAATAAAATTGTTGCACTATCACCAAAACTGCGTTTGAATTTACTTATTTTTTGGCGCCAGTAACATTTTTTACGAATTTTTTACACAAAAAATTTTTAAATCGCTTTGTTCTCTAATGAGACAAGAAATAATAATTGTTTCCCGTTACTTAATATTAACTAATTCATAAATTTTAATTGTACGGAACCGTAGAAAAATTCTGAAAAAAACCGCTCAATTCTCTGTGACTATTACTATTTCAAATAATGGATAGTTAGAATAAACTGTAGCAAAAGCTTTTACATAATTTTACCACTTACCTTCTGATAAAAAATAAATTCTGTCTATCTTTTACTATTAACTTTATTCATACGGCCCATATGAAAATATACTTTTAATAGACTCACCCTGTATATGCCGAAAAATATTCATTTTATCATAAAATAACATTTTTTACCCCACGACTGAAAAAATAAGCCTCACCCTGTATATTTTACTATTTTTCGGCCACCACTGTACACATCAGCCGGAAAAGATAATTTTCGGTTTGGTGACGAGGAAAATGCAACTGCGGTTTTAGCTAACACAATGTAATTATTATCTCTGTTTAATTAATACTTAATATTGTGTTTAAAGAGACAAAGATTTCATTGAGTAAACTTTGTATTATGATCTGATGATGTTCTCAAATAAAGTCAAATAAAAATAAATACTAGATTATTTTAAGCCGCAAGTCCACCTACTTAACTTTCTGCGTCACTAAATATAAATTTTAGCCAGAAATAAAAGGAAAAAAGGCCATGCCACATGATTCATTTATGATACGATGATCAAAATTACAAATTTATTGCCGTCTATAGTAATAAAATGATTTGATACCGAAATAACGTAATCTTATCGGTCAAAATAAACACAAGTGTGTAATTGCAAAACATGTAATTCCCCAACCGACTTTTTATGTGCCATTAAAAACCGTAATGAAATTTTTTTGGGCTTGTCGTGACTTACCTGCGGGACTTGGGTGCTTTTTCCACAGCCAGTCTCCCCAACCAAAACCAACGTCTGGTGCTTTTCGAGCAGAAATAAGATGTGGTTTCGATTATTAAAAATCGGTAATTTTTGCCTCTGCGTTTGAATTGACTGCGACAAGTGTCTGTTGAATATAAAGTCTGTGGAATCGGCGAGTGAGGAGTCGTTTCTATCTAGGAAGCTTGAAGTTTCTGACGGTTTTAGGAACCTTGGTTTGAAATCACTCATTACGCTTATTAATCTTCCCGTTATCGACGAATTTAATACAATTTTACTGAAACGTTACCAATGCAGTTGTGTATCATCACGAAAATCAATAAATACCATTTTTAAAGCAATCTAAATGACAAGTCCAAAAGGTGGTAATAACCTAATTTGGGTATTCAGTTCATGGTCATGCTGCCTTTCTCACCAATGACTTCAACCTTTAAATAGCAAAACGGTTAATTAATTACAATTCACCATTTTCGCGAAAAACTAACAAAAACCACCAATCTTGTGGAGAAATGTTGGTCCTTATGTAATTTGAAATTCAAATCTTTAACTCGGTAACACTTTTTTCGACTCAGTCGCTTGCAACACGAGCTTGTTATTCGTTTTATTGGCTCTTTTCACACGATTTTAACTCATTCAAACGATTTCAAGAGCAAAAACCGAACTGATTGAATGTCAGCTGGTTACTTTTGCATGATGGTGATTTTTGTGGCATTTTTGTTGGCAGTGTGTTCGCGGTGTTACCAGATTTTTAAAAATTGATTATTAAAAAATGAAAATAATAAAAACAATAATAATAATTAGTGTTGATTAGGATTAGAAGTTAGTTTTGATTGATGAATCAGTTACTTGCATGTTTTATTCATTTTTATGTGAATTAATGCAAAAGTTGAATTTCAGCAAGGTTGTCAGAAGTGAGGTTATGTAACGTGACATGTGCCAATTTAATTCGTTATTTTTGGTCATTTTTGTCTAAAAATGGACTTTGTAATTGACACAACGGGTTCGCTGGCTTCGGACGATGTTTCGGAACCCTCAATTAATAACGAAAGTACGTGAGTTTGTAATTTTGATGTTTTACTCAAACGATTGTTTATTGCAGATTCCCTGGTTTCGAAGCTTCTGGAGGAGTACCGCCAGGAATCTGCCACACAGAAAAAGACTCCACGCAAAAACGACAAAAAGAACAGTGAAATGGAATCGTTTTTCAAGGAAATGGGTTGGACGGATGGCAAAAGAAGGAAGAAGCATCAGAGAGTTGATGTTTCGGCGGAATTGCAAAACTTAAACTCAAGAAGCGAGATTAAGGAAGTGTTGAAAAAGTCTGTCATAACGCCAGAATTTGAAAAACAACACATTGCGCCACCGTTTGAACTGTCTGAAAAAGTTTTGAGGAAACAGCGAAAAGTGCTGAAGATTATTATTAAGTTTGAATGATTTGGACGGTTTATTTTTGCAGAAAGAAGCAGAATTAACGAAAGGGAAGAAATGGTACGGTTTGCCGGCAACTGAAATGACTGAAGAAGTAAAGCGTGACCTTGAAATACTACAAATGCGCTCGGTTCTGGACCCGAAACGGTTTTACAAGAAAAACGATTTAAAAGTCCTTCCAAAATATTTCCAGGTTTGATTTGCCACTTTTCATAAGTGTGTTAATTAATTGGTTGTTTCACTAGATTGGAAAAGTGATGGATTCACCTCTGGATTATTATAACAACAGACTGACGAAAAAAGAAAGGAAAAAGACACTCGTTGACGAACTTCTCGCAGATTCCGAATTCAACAAATACAACAAACGCAAATTTAAGGAAATCATACAAGAAAAACAAAAAACACATTACAAGGCCTGGAGGGAGGCCAAGAAGCTCAAAAAGAAGAAAAAATAAATGCGATTGTCACTTATTAATTACACTTTATTCAATAAAGTCGATTTATTTGCTTTTTAACATGTTTTTAACTATTTTAAGTTTGGCGCGTTGTGGCGTTGTGTTACCAACCTTAGTCAATTAATTATTGTCAAAAATTACACGTCTTAAAAGATATTCAAAAAAAGCTCAAATAGACGTAAAAATAGTTTAATTATTAATCAGTTATTCACTCTTAATAACGTCGACTGTTTATTAGAAAAATTAGAAATGTTTTAATAACTAAATTGAATTTACCGCTCGAGCTACCAACCGTCTGACACCAATCAAAAAATTTTAGGTTATGTTTTCAAATTTGTAAACAACCGATTTAAAAACCAAAGACAAATAATGGCAGAAAACGATAAAAACATTGAAACATCAGACGCAGTTTCAGCCGTTGGTAGCGATGTCACACGTGAGACAGTTTCGGAAGTGGCTGCGGAGGCAGCCATTGCAGCCCCCCCAAGTTGCGAGACAATCCCGGCCATACACTCGTACCAAATTAAACCGGTCTTGGCAGACAAGTATTGAACAAAATCACCAACACACTAACTCATTTCAATAAGATTCAAGGGTGGAACAGTGAAGGAAATAATGCGGAACATCCTAACCGAGAAATTGAGTGGTAAATCTTATGACCCGGACCAAGTCAAAAAATGGACCGTTGACCTGGCCAATGAAATCAGCGAAAAAGTCACAGAGTTGAAAATGAAACGATACAAACACATTGTGCAAGTGATTCTGGGGGAGCACAAGGGGGCTGGGGTGAAGTCGGGGGTGCGGTGTCTCTGGGACGCCGAGACTGATGGATACACGAGCGAGACGTTCTCAAATGTAAGTCCATATACAGGCTGCCCCAGCGATTTAAGAAAGTCCATTGTTGACCTTTATATTTTTTTTCTGTAGATACGAACCCCCTGCATCACCTAAAATTATTTTCAAATGTACAGAGTGTTTCAGAAATGAGCTACAATACAAACTTACGTTTTTTTAAATGGAACACCCTACATTTTTTGCATTTTTGAACGTAGCTTTTAATAGTGATGATTTTGTTTTAAACTTGTATTGGTCGATTCTGCTTAGTTTTTGAAATAATTTGATTTTTTTTTATGAAAACACGCTTTAAAAAAATATAACACACAAACTAGGAATCCTAGAAAAGTGGGACTTTCTCTACTTTAAAGGGCAAAGTTCAAACTTAAATCAATTAGTTTCAATTAGGAACGTAAAAAAAGTTTCAGATTCCTAAAGTTAATCACTAAAAAGTTATTTGACTTTAAGAGTTAATTTCAGCAACAATGTACATTATTGCAACTCCACCATGGCTCATTTGTTGGAGTTTATACGGGGATTTATACACAGTTTATAGTTAAAAAAATCTTTAAATTTCTTTTTAGAAATACATACGGGTAAATTACGAAAATTAGTTGTCAGTTTAGTTTCGTTTTAGAGTCTTAACAGCATTAAAGCGACCAAAAACAAAAAAGAAAGAAACCCGTGAGACGTAATATGAGGGAGAACAAAGACAAGAAAAAGAATGCGGAAAAAAGAGACAGGGACAAATTATAAAAACTAGAAGAAAAAAAACACGAAAATAGAAAACGAAGAGAGAAAAGAGATTACAAAACTCGAGACGAGAGAGAAGAGAGACAAGACTAAAGCAAAAAGAGCTAAAAAAACACAATTGACAGAAAAGAGAAGCGAAACAAAAGAATAAAGAACGAAAACAAACAAGAGAACGACGAAAGAAGAAGTAGAAATACGATTGGGAAAATAGACGAAATAAGAAAAGAAAGAAGAAAAAGAAAGACGAATAAAACAAAAGAACAGAGAGATGAGATAAGAAAAACAAGAAGAATAAATATTAAAGTTTTAGTTATTTCACTGTAATAAACTAATAAATGACGAATAATGGCCTAAGGGTAACATTAAACTTATCATTAGCTAAAAATTTCACTTTTTGACTACTGAAACAATAGTTAATAATTTTTTATGTGTAAAGTTAAATATCTTTTAAGTAATCAGTAAAAGAGACTTAACTGTTAATGTTCTTAGAGAGACCATTTAAGGTCTTTTAGATGCAAAAAAAATTATATGGTGTACCAACCATTTAAAATTTTTTTCGTTGGCCGTTTATTAATTTCGATATTAATGAATTATTTTATTTAAAAAAGAGTGCGTTAATAGACCTCATTAATTCACTGTTTTTCATTAATACACTCTTTTTGGGATTTTGACGTTTTGATGCTATTTTGATATAAACAACCAGTTATACTCATACAAATAAAAAACAATAACGACTAACATCATACATTTCAATGGTAACTATGTTTTTGTAGCAAACGTGATTTTTACGTGAAATTGGAAATGTATGGAGTTAACGTTGTTCTCTTCTGATAATCTTTGTGGAAACGTGAATTGAAAGTGTTGAAAAATTTAAAAATGGTCCATCTCGAGGACCAACAAAGAATGAAGGTATTGTATAAGGACTCATCTTTATCGATGCGATGAAAAAGATGAAATTGGTTTTGATTTGTAATTAATTTCAAATTTTGTCACAAAAAAGAGCTTACGGTCAATGAAAAAATATTGTAATTGACTCGTTTGCTAATGGGCGATTAATAAACTCAACTATTAAAGGCACTCACTCGCTATCGCTCGTTCGTGCTTTAAACAGTTTCGTTTATTAATCGCCTTCATTAACAAACTAGTTTATTAAATAACTATTAAGTTATTCAACTCGCAAAAAACTACATTTTTTTGTCTTATTGATGCAGTGAGCTAAAAAAAAGTTTGAATTTTCTTCTTTAATGTGGTGAAAGTCTACTTTTCTAGGATTCGTAGTTTTTATGTAATATATATTTTTTAAATGCCTGTTTTTGTCAAAATTTAACAAAGCAAGGTTGGTACAATTTTTTACCTGGCAGATTAAAAATTTTTAAAGTTGTCTAAGTTACAACACATGGAGTTATTACAACCACTAACGAATCCAAATTTTAGTGACTGCATAGTCCAACCTATAATATAATACTTACGTTTCGACAATAAAATCTGGTGTGCAAAATACAGAATACAGCTGTGTTTTGAGAGTAGTTGGACATGAACTGTACCACGTCTGGTCTTTATCAGAATTTTGACTCTGACAGTTCATTATTAGAAAAAATGAACTGTACATGTAAAAATGTAATAGAATACTATAGGAGGTTCCACTTAGAAAAACATAAGTTTGTAGCTAATTTCGGAAACATCCTGTATAAATGAAAATAATTTTAGGTGACGCAGGTGGTTAGCATCTACAGATTTTGTTAAAAAAAGATTAATTTTTTAACATTTAAAGGTGAATAATGAGGTTTTTCAATTCGCGGAAACACTCTGTAAGTGTGATAGCCTTCTTGTTGTATAGGGAATTTCGTTTTAGTTTTAATTAATTAAAACTTAAAAATACGAAAATCATAAGATAGTAAGCGATTGCGTTAATTATTTTTGTTATTCAAATTTCAAAGTGAAGTTAGTTGTCTAAGAACAAGTCCCCTATCCATCAAGAAGGCCATGCTGATAATAGATTTCTTTTCCAGGACACCATTTTTTGTTTGGTAGTCGTGTATGCAGTTTATTTATATTAAATAAAACAGTACAGCTGGCAGAATCTTTTTTATTTACTAAATTTGTCAACCTGTTTCAATTCATCATACACGACTCGTATGTCGGGATGAGATATTTGATGTTAATGAAGGCGTCTTCTCCCCCATACCGTTCAAGCGTTTCCAAAGTATCGTTAATAATGTCTGCTAAGTTCTCTCCTCTCATTTGGCTATAATCAATGCCGTCGCCACAATTTACTAAAAATTTGCGATAAAAATGGATAACTTATTCAGTCAAAATTTACCATTTTTCTCCTTAAATAAATTCAATACGGGCAAAATCTGGCGGTAATAGGGGACTAGAGCCTCACCAACCATATCGCCCGACTTGACCAAGTGCTGCAAGACTCTTAAGGTGGAGCACATGACTTGCTTATTTTTCGTATTGAGAGCGTCTACAACAATAAAAAAAAACCAATTTTTTTGTGTTTCATTTCACCAATAACTTACTTTTAATCGGAATAATTAGTTGTGGAATACATGGAAAAATCTTCGGTCCGCCATACGTCAACATATCGTGAATCCCCTGTTGGGCGAAGGCTCTGTACGGATTTTCCGTCTCGCACAGCCCCTCGAAAAACATGGGCAGATAGTGGTGGTAGTCCAGCTTGTTTATGTCGGCCTGTTCAAAACACGCCACTCAATTGTTTAAAAATGATAATTCAAAATTACTTTCCACGAGATGCGTTTGCCGTTGGCTTCCAAAGCGATGGGGAAATCCCCGCGTTTGTAATTCGTTCGGAAGTTGGTCGGTCTGGGGGGCTGCTCCTTAAGGGCATTGCAGCGGGGCGGAGGGACAACACATGTGCCTTTTTGCAGAGCTTGGATTGTGAAGGCTGGAACGATGCGACAGGTTTTGTGCCGGGGGGCTCCGGGTAGTGGTTTACGTAAGGATGAACGGAATTCTTTGCCACTAACCATTGCCAACAAAAATGTGACAATTTTGAAAGGATTGCGAATGTGTTGTCGGGGGTGACGGTTGTTTTGTCGATACGGGGATGTGATAGGGTGATTCAGCGGCAGACGCCACATCGGGGTTTTTACCCGTATTTATTGTGCTGAAATATTTTTAATTATTTTGCAATTCTGAATGTGATTTTAAATTTTAACATGTACTCCTATTGGAAGAGGGCACAAATTTGATTAAAAAAATAAAACACAGCACAGATTGCATAGCTGATTGCAATAATTACACTATGCAACACTTGAAGATTCACTAATACCACTTAGTGTAATTCCAATTAGATATACCTAGTGGATAAATGAAATTTAGATTTTACTTCAATATCACGTCTCAATTCTAAGATATCATTTTTTTTTCTGCCTTCTAATAAAGTACTTTTTTGAACGCAGTTATAATAATTTCGGTTGGCAATGCACAAATGTCATCAAAATAATTACATTAATCATAAATTGTCATAAAATCATAAATTACCACTCCCATATTTTCCCGGAAAATATTAGAGTCGTAAGTGATGAACACCGAGAACGAACGATTCCACCGAACTCGAGAAACGTTACGCAGGTGGAACCCAGCAAACACTAAACTAACAAGTGTTCATTAAAAAAAAAACTCTAGAGTGCTGTGAAATTAAAAAACAATTATTTTGTATGTCTGTGATTAATTCATTCTCTCATAACCTTACTTTTTGACAATTAAAAAGACAACAGATTTTCGTAATAATAATTATTTATTATTTATAAAAACTGTTGGAAATGTCTTCCTTGTTGTTCAACACACATAACACATCGCCTTTGAACACTACTTATCAATCTTATGTTATGAATTCTTGTGAGATGGTCTAGTAGGCAACCAACAATACAATGATAAAAATTGTTCTACGACTTCCGTAACAATCTCAGGGCATGCTGCAAGTTTTTTTTAATAATGAACACCTGATATAACGGCAACATAATATTATAACATAGAATGTAACAGGTAATATCTATAACGTAAACATAACTGGTATATTGCATTTATGTTAAAATTTCCGCCTCAAGGAATATAACACTAACATAACTGTGATATAACTCCGTTATACTAATGTTATATTGCCACCACATAACATCAGTATAACATAATATACAGGGTGGGGCACGATTGGGGTACTTCTGAAACTTTAAAAAATGCAACCAAATATACAGGAAACTTTAAACACTTGATACAATATTCAATTTAATTCAAACTAGTAATCAAAGTATGTAACTGAAAGCTTCATGATGACAGTGGATGACAGTTATTCAAATTAGGCCAATTAAACGAATTATTTATTTATTTATTTATTGCAAAAATCAGTGCAATAAGTGTTCAGAGTCGATTGACGGACGCGTCGTAAAGTTGTATTAGTTCTGCATTCTTTATATTACTAGACACCACAAAAAAAGTCCAGCAGTGTTCTATTGAATTTTGAATTTGAATTTGAATTTTTGGGGGCCAAATCCAATGGATTCTCGTCCTATATCCAACGATCTTCATAATTTTTATTTAAATGATCTGTAACAACAGCACACCATCTTGTTGGAACCACAAACGTTGCCGCAGGATCTAAATTTTCTAACAGTAAGGACAATTCCATTTGTAAGAAGTGGAGAAACACTTTCCCATTGGGTTTCCATCAAAGAAATGGGGTCCAATTACGGGCTCATTAAAGACCGCACCATACCTAATAGTTAAAAAAACAGTTTGGAAGTGAGTTTCACAAATTCATCGTCAGTTTTCTTGAGCATTTAAAATCAGAGTGAAACTGACAATTATTATAAATTTTTTTGACGTTATTGAGATAAAGCATCCTTTGACTCAAATTTTAATTTATAATAATACTAAAGCATAGAGAGCGACAAAAGATGTTTTAAAAGTTGCAGACATAAACATTTCAGAAATACCCCACTCGTGCCCCACCCTGTATAACTGTAACATAACTGTTATATGACTCTGTTATACCAATGTTATATAAATGAAATACTGCTTCAACATAACAACAGTATAACATAAATGTTATAGTTATATTTATGTTATATATTTATTTATATTACACTTTTTAGTTGTGATAGGTAAATAAAAAATATAGTTTTATTTTTATACGTTTTATTATAATAAGTATTGCAAGATTAAAACATTTTGCATTCTAATAATAAATTACCAAATATAAATAAATAATACAAATTTCATAAAAAGAAAAGTACCTATTATTATCCACTCAAGAAAGTAAGGTTATTACCTCTTCTCGCAACTCTTCTATAATTATAATTATATAACCACATTAAATCTAAAAAGCAAGTCAAATTTAACATAACAAAATAAATTCTAAAAGAAAAGATTATCCTAAAAACTAAAAACTATCCAGAAAAAATTAAACAAATATGGATTATCAAAAATATTATAAAATATTCGTATACCATATCTTCCATTGCACAAGTCGAAATTTTAATTAAACTATTTAACTAGCTATGTATTTAACGAACACAAAGTCAGTAAATTTCTAAATATGTATAATTTTAATTATTTTGGTTCTTACACTGAAGTTGCTGTTTCGCGGAAATAGTTTTTAATAACCACATCTGAAACAGATTTTGTATAAAATCAACAGTATAACTTTAAAATTTTTAAATTAAGTACCTCTAAAAGTGGTAGATAATGTCTGCAAGTTACTGACTCTAATATTGCCCCTGACTCCTTTGCAGCAATAATTATTGATGGATGTTTCGTTTTAAAACACTTCCGTCGAAATTTTTTAGATGTTGCCTTTTAGATGATTGTCACCAATAGTTCCCAGTAATCGGTTCTGCAAATATGTACATGTAATTAAAGCACTTAATATAAAAATTACCTGGTTTAAAAATAGTTACATTAAAATAAGAAAACAATACAAAACGAAATATTTTGTTCACAATTATTACAAGGCCTTTTTCAAATTCTATATTGTTTTATAAAGTTATCCCTTCGGTTATCCATTAAACCACGCAAAATTATCCAAAATTTGTTATTATTTATTATTAAAATAATAATAATAATTAAAAATTAAAATTATTTGTAATAAATGTATCGATGTTAAAGGCTTTAATGTTGTCAGGAAAACATTAAAAAATAAAACTAAACTAAACCTAACAATATGCGTTTGGCCTTGGTGCCCTTACAGCATTTTCGGAAACAATTAACATCTGAAAAACATCTGTTACAGCGACCGTAAAAATGACCAAGTTCCGAATCCACTACCTGCAGTTATCTTTATCACTATCTTTATCTAACTTACAGCTTCTTATACTTTTTCTCTCTTTAGAACGTCGTCTAAAATTTAATTTAATTTCCAAAATTCGACAATACTCTTAATTATTTGATTTGGAATTTTGTGTACAACTTGTCCGTAATTTTGAATTCATTATACTGAGAATTTTTAAAAACGATTTTTCTGAGCGGTGAAAGTCATAGTTCCTCTCTAGGCAATAGAATATTTTACAGATGTTTTAAAAATAGGCATTGGCATTGTTTTTGTTATTTAGAAAAAAAATTAATCAATTTGAGTAGTCGCTGCCTGTTTGTTTAGGTCCAAGCAAAGCGCAACGCGTTGTTTTTTAAATAGTATTAAAAGTTCGTATTCTTCATAAAATCTATCAACAACTTGTTCTAAGGGCTTAGCATTATATTTTACCCGCTTTCTAAGCTTTTGCATAAAATTTTTGTACTTAAAACAATTAAATTCATGTAACGGCCTCAACTTTTTAACATCTTCACAAGAGCAACAAAAATTGTGAACATTTTAGGGTCTCTCACTTACCTTTAGAACATGAGCAGAACAACACCAAAAGATTAACATCAGAAGACTGGAAAGACTAAACTAAAACAACAAACTAAACACGCACTTAACTATTAAACTTCTTCGTGGAAGGAAATGTCTTTTTTTCAGACAAGCAATCAGATATCTGATTGCTCAGAGCAGATCTCGTGACTGTTGGTACATAACGAAAACGCACGAACGTTATTTCCGAAAATTTTATCACAAGGATGTAATAACGTTGTATTAATGTTATGTAATAACGTTGTATTAATGTTATATAACAACGTACTTACTTTGTTATGTTAATGTTATATAACCACAATATTACTGCATAATGTAACGTCAAAATAACAGCGTTATATTAATGTTATGTAACAACGTTGTATAACAACGTACTTACTTTGTTATGTTAACGTTATATAACCACAATATTACTGCATAATATAACGTCAAAGTAACAGCGTTATATTAAGTTACTATAACAAAGACTTATAACATTAACTATAACCTGTTACCAAGAGGTTGCATAACATTTATATAACTGTAATATAAATGTGTTATATAATGTTGTAATACCTAGGTTATATAACTGTTATAGTTGGTGTTTGCTGGGATGGGACTACAGCATGCTTGCAAACCCTTGTAAGGGATTCTTCAAATGCAGACTACAAAAAGGATGCCAATCGTTCAAAAAAAAAGAAATACTTTCACAAAGACTAAAGCTATATTAAATTAATTTTGTGTGACTTAAAAAAAATAAATAAATTTTTTTCACTTTGAAACCAGACGTGATGTGACCATTTGAATTAGATACCTTTATTCAATTTGACCTGAACAATTATAATTACATACCAAAAACCCAGTGAAAAAAAAAGTTTCAAATTTGTTGCCTAATGTTATGTGTCTTTTCCCCCTATTGCATTTTCAAATTTGATAATAATTAAATTTTTGCACTTCCCCCAAGTAGCACAAAACATCTTTTTGGTTGTGGCAGCTAAAAAGTTGTTGCAGTAACGTTATGGCAACCTGATCTTAGTCATAATTTGGTTATTTCATTAGGTTTTTAAAATGAAGTTGTTTTTTAGTTAGATTAATATTTAAAAAAGCTATAATATGCTCATTTGGCTTTATATTAGACTCCTAATAGTTGCCCCCCACAATTTAGCTTTAATTTGGTATCTACATAACTAAATAGTTATTTTTTAGGTTGCCATAATGCTTTTATGTCCATCGTAAACCCAAAAAATAACCTTTTCACACTATAATAACTCAGGTTGTAAAAATCATTTGATGGCTTAAAAAAGTCAGTTAAACACAATCCACAACAAATATTTTGCAAAAAAGCAAAAGAATATGTTATGCAGAGGTAGATTAGGTAGACATTTAGCAATGACAAAAATACCAACAACCTTTTTTTCATATTTCATGTCTTATTATTTAATGTCCTGATTTTGAATTTGTTGAAGTTGGTCACCTTATTATTGATCAACAACGTTGCCGCATATCATTGATTTATCAATAATTTTAATACATAGATTTTTTGTTACTACTTTTACCTTCCTGTGTAGTGTAAGTAAGCATTTCGCTACCACATATCATTGAATTGGTGCGCCAGTTTTTGAGCACGCGGTATATTACACTAAATTGTCTTTAAACAGTGGCTTTGTTTTAATCGGTGATTAACGAATATTTAAAAATTTCGCTACAATGTTTTGTAGAAAATTATTATTTAGTCAAGAAATTAGTTTCAGCGATTGCACCATAAAAATACACCTCTCTCTATATTTTTCAGGAAAATACCTCAAAAAATCTTAAAGTGACGAAGTCGTAACATAATCAGTTCCCACAATAATTAGTTATCTCATCGATTATATTTTTTGTTGGTGACGATTTGTCTGTATTCTTACACAATTATACTTTGCCGTTTAATTTTATTCAGATTGATACGTGCTGTTGTAGCGAACGGACGACTCATAAATAAAATCAGAATTTTACGGCTTAAAAAAGTTTCAAATTCGGTGGCTTTTGCGTGTTGTTACGATTAGTATGTGCTATTGGAATGAATTTCCAGGGGGAAAAGGAGGAAATAATCCGGATTAAAGGGTTAGTTTGCAATACTTTTTTTTTTAGAAAAGTTAGATCTGTAATAAATAATATTTTCAACTAATCTAATGACACAATTTTGTTCTAACTTCACTGTTTTATTTCAGTAGGTCCATTTAAGAAGATGATGCGATGGGATTTGCTACAAACCATTAATAAAGGTCAGTGCATTTTATTTTTTTTCTGTTTAATGCTAATAACAATAATAACTTTTCAATAGTTTGTAAGCCACATTTTAGAACACAGTATAAGTAGGTATACGTACTTTATAAAATTTTCTCATAAATCTAAATGAGGGATCAAGCAAAATTAGCAACTTCAGCTCTTTTCTCATTTTCTGGCAAGTGCATTTGTGTTTTGCAAAATGATTTTGGAAGAATTAATTATATTCCATCAGAACTACGTACACGAAATTTCTAATGCGGGTAGTCATTTATATAGGAGGTACTCAAGAATTTCACGTTTGGAAACTAATAGTAAACTAAAATGTTTGATTTTATTATTCGTGTTTATATCAGTACCCACAAATGATCGATTTTCGATAACTTTTATAAATACATTTATTTTCTCCAAACGTAACTATCAAAATTATCAAAATTATTAAACTATCAAAACCAATTTCTTCTACGGTTTAGTCTTCGGTAAGTAACTTTTTTTATTAACGTATTATTATTAGCGTATTATTACACATCAAAGGAAAGAATATTTAATTTCCTACTATTGGTATTTTTAAAGAAGCGCTTAGATAAGACTAGAGTTCCCAGATAAAATCTATTTTTTTTTTCATTTTTCATTATGTAAAAGTTAAGCTCTGGAACTTTGAAATTTTAGGATACCAATGAAATTATATTAAAAGCTTTTATTAGCCGTTTCAAAACTATAAAAACGCCAACGTCGCATTTTACAGATTTATTTTTTCAATTAAGATTGATAAAATTGTAAAATAGTTATTAATGATTAGATCTCTTATTGAAAAGATAAATTACATTAGCTACTTTTTTTTTTTGAAGCACATGAATAATTTATAACAGATAATTTTGAGAGAAAATGCGACGTTGGCGTTTTTATAGTTTTGAAATAGCCAATATTTAACTCATAATGTTGTCTGTCTGTCGGTTATTTTTTCGGAGCCAAATTTGAAAGGGTTCCCGCTGTTCCACTGAATTGAAATTTTGCATACTTACTTAATCTGCGTGACAATGCAATCCTATGTAGTTAAATACCCATTAAAGGGGCTAAATGGGATTTTGAAGTTTTAGGTTATGTCTACAAAGGGGTTCTCGATTTGTAAATTTGAGAGGGTTCCTGTAGTCGCAATGAAATGAAATTTAACATACTTACGTAATCTGCGTGACAATGCAATTCTATATAGTTAATTACCCTCTAAAAGTTAAATGGGGTTTTAAAATTTTAGGTTATGTTTACAAAGGGGTTCTCGATTTGTACATACCGTAACTTATACCGACATAGACGGTATGTTGGTCATTTGGACGTCACGGCAGATGCACAGTGTAATAACAATAAATCTATGCAATAAAAAAAGACTAAAAAGCAAAAAATAAAAATATATAAAAAAATAAAAAAAAAAACTTTTAATTAAAAGATGCACTAAAAAGTAAAAAATAATGTATTTCAATTAGGAGAAGATTTTTTCTTACAGGTTAAAATTCTAAAATTTATAAAAGCTTTAGGAGTTATAAAACTACGGCATTACAGAATTACTTTGTTCAGTTGACAACTCCCAAAGCTTTTATAAATTTTAGAATTTTAGCCTGTAAGAAAAAATATTCTCCTGTGATTGAAATAGATTATTTTTTACTTTTTAGTGCATCTCTTAAATAAAAGCTTTTTTTAAAAAAACATTTTTTTATATATTTCGTTTTCACTAGTGGTTTAATTATAATAATCCACTCGTGAAATAACGCGTCCGATTTACACTCAAACTCGTTAAAGAAATACTGGACTCACTTAATTAGTATTAGAATAACACTAGAAATTATAAAATTTCATTTCGATTAAATAACACTTTAGTGACGAAAATAACAAAATTTTTGATTATTTCCAAAAATTTCTAAAATTTATAAAAAGCAATTCAGTTAGTTTGTGGTTAAAAATATAGCACACTAACTGAAATCAATTCTTAGTTTGTATTATTCCTTAAAACATAAAAAAATATAAAATCAGGTAAAATAGAACACTGTACATAACACACAAAATCAGTTACTTAAAATCAAAAAGCATTTTCAAATCCTGCAGCGACAGTTTACTGTTAGTGACTTGCTTGGACCCTGTAAGCATCGCATTGGCAATCTCGAGTTTTCTCTCTTGCAAAGCTTTAATCCTCTCCTCTATGGTATCAAGAGCCATAAATCTGAAACAAATTGTCAGGAAAAAAAACAAAATCAAAACAAGCACACGCACTTGTACACATAAATGTCCTTCTTTTGGCCCATCCGATAAATCCGGTCCTGTGCCTGATTTTCCAACTGAGGATTCCAGTGCAAATCTAACAAGAACAAATGATTCGCTCCAACTAAATTCAAACCAACTCCACCAGCAGTTAGCGACAGCAACAAGACTTTCGTAGCGCTGTTTGGATCGTTAAAATTGTCCACAATTGGCATTCGTTTCTGAACCACGACTGAACCATCAAGACTAGCATAGGGGATTCCCTCGTTTTTGAGATGTATTGCAACTAAATGTAGTAAACTAGTCCACTGCGAAACGACAATCGCTTTATCCTCGCCCGAAATTTTGTTCTTCAGTAAATTAATCAATGCCCGGATCTGAAATTTAATTTTTTGCAAATGTTTGTAACACGAAATGACAAACTGACTTTACTACTCGGTCTCTCTGTCATGAAAACTGGATTTGTGGGGTTCAAGTAACCTTTTGATGCTTCTTTCAAGCCGACAGCTTCATCAGCGAGGCCTGCAGCAACTCCAGACTCTTCCTCTTCTTGGATGTTTAATCTGTTCAACTGCTCAAGAAGATTCAATTCTTCGGATTCTTCTTGGTCATCTGCATTGCCCAAATCTTCATCACCTTGCAACATCTATTCGCGCTTTAATTAGTATATTTTTTTTCCATAAGAGGCGCTCAATAAATCAAAATAAATTTTAAATATTTCCTCAAACTTTGACTGGTATCGTTTGTAGGCAAAAAATGCAAATCAGATTCAGAACAAAATTCAAATTTGTCGCGACATTTCGACAAAAATATAAATTTGTTAGTTTGATTGCAAACTTAATTACTTATTCGGGTTTAATGTGCGGTTAGAATTTGCTCTCCCTAAACAAACAAACACAGCAAAACACGGAATTTTATTTAATTTTCTTTTTATTTAAATTCTTCGACGATTTTTGGTTTATTTTTCTCAATATTTGCGAAACAATTACGTTTCTGCATCAAAAACGTGCTAATAAAAAGCAAAAACTGAAAAATGTTATTTTTGAGTTGACCCAATTAGGTGATTTTTTAACTTGGTTTATTTATGTAGGAGACTCTAAAATGTGTTTAAAAACTTCAGAAAAGTACTAATAATTCCTTTTTTGAGCAATTTTGTCATTTAAGCCGTGACAAAATTTCGCTCAAAAAACGAAATCGAGTAAAACTGATTTTCATATCCAAAAACGAATTAAATTGACTGAAATAAAATAAAATTAAGATCAATTTCGACCGAATCTGGTGATTTTTCAACCAGTTTTAGAACAATTTTTCGAAAATGAAAACACAGTGTGTTAACCATCCGAAAAAAATAAAAATTAATTACACTTTATTTGGGCCTAATTTTGTTGATTCTTTAGTTTGGTTTGAATAAAATTTTGCGAATATTTCCATTTCTGGCTGAAAAACGTGGTAAACACTCAAAAAAGGCAAAAATTATGTGATTTTATTTTTATTCGATTTGTTTTAGCGACATTTTTAGAATTAAAAAATTTTAACTGAAAAACAGAACATGAAGTAAATAAGCTAAATATGGTGATTTTTCGTCTTATTTTGAAGAAATTTCGCTCAAAAACGAGCTAAATCGAAAGATAAATATCAATTTCCGTTTATTTTGTGAGTAAGTTTTTGCAAAATAAATCAGGTTCGACCTAAAAAAGATTTATTTCGGTGATTTTTCGCCAATTTTAGGTACATTTAAAAAAAAATAAAAAAAAAATTGTTTTAGGCTCAAAGAAAACACCCATTTTAGTATAATTACGTAACTTTTCGGTCTATTTTAAATTAAATTTTGCGTTTCTGTTCCCAAAAAAGGCAAAAATAATATTAATTAGAATTTAAATTAAAAAAAAAACTTAGATTTTAGCTCTAAAATGTGCTTAAATGCAGAAACAATATAAGTAATAATATAAGTAATTTTAGCGAAATTTTTCTAAAAAAAAAACACTAATTTGTATCACAAAAACGTGTTTAAAAATCCGAAAAACGCAAACTTAGTAAAAATTCGACTTGCTTTTACAAAATTATGAGAGATTCCTCCTTCCTTCACGGGCTGTAAACCTTATCAAATATTCAGAACAGAGAAATAATATTTTATTCGACTAAATTTAGTAATTTTTACTCTGTTTTTCACAAGAAACAGAATATAACACCAAACACATGTTTATTACTTGCTGAAAAAATACATTTTTCGACCAAACTTTATTGTTTTTTTTTGGCTTATTTTTAAAGAAACTTCGCTCAAATATGAACTAAATCGAGTGAAACAAATCAAATAATGCTTTAGCAAGTTAATAGAAGAAGTTTTAAAAAATGTGTTTAAACTCTTGAAATGATAAAAATACACTAATTTTAGTGCTTTTTCGGTCAATTTTCTAACGAAATCTCGCAAAAGAAACTAATTTTAACAATAATTTTGGCCAAAATTTGTATTGAAATTTTTTTGTACAATTAATTTCTTGTTCAAAAAGAGATAAACCAAGATAAATTAAATCAATTTCGATCAAAAATCAAAACAAATTCGTAGGTAGAGCACTATTTTTAACAATAACACAATTGTGTTTTTGGATTATTTTTAAGCAATTTCTCACAAAAATGAACTAAAGGGATTAAAATACCACCAATTTCGACTTACTTTTGTGGATTTTAGATATTTTTTGATCAAATCTTGTAAAATAAATGAGTATCTGATTCAAAAATGAATTAAACCGAGTGGAGTAACATAAACTTCAAGCTGATCTGTTGAATTAAAATTAATTAAATTATATTCTGAAAATATATGAATTTGAAAAAAAAAAATTCATCAATTTTTTTTCTGACAATGTTATTTTATCTACAGTTCATTTTTTTAAATAATCAACTGTCAGTGTCAAAATTCTGTTAAAGACCAGACTGTATCACCCTAAAAGTTCATGTTCAACTACTTTCGAAACTAGCTGTATACGGTATATGACATTTTGCACACCAGATTTGGTAAGTTTTAGGTTAAGTTAAGCAGTCACTGAAATTTGGATTCATAAATCGCTGAATTAACAAAAAACTGGAACATCCAAATTCTACTCATTGTGTATCAAACTTTTGAATTGTCACTGAAGACAAAACTGTCAGAAATCTAACGAACCGCAGTGGAGCTCTTTGAATCTAAATAGATGTTAGATCAACTGTGTTAACTGTGTTTAATCTTTGTAAACGTAGGGAACATTAGAGAATTGAACTTTAACTTAATGCTTTTGACAACATGTCATTAGTATGTCACAATTTTTATAACCTTATTCTCAAAAAGCCAAATTTACCCGATATAAATTTGTGATTTTTTGACTTATACAATTGTCATGCTTGTACCAGTTTTTTATGTCCACCGATGGTACGTGTGTCATTTAAAGACAACTTTAAAAATTTGTAAAGATTTTTAAACTGTATTTGCCAGATAAAAAAGTGTACCAACTTTAACTCAAAAAATTTACTATCTATGGTAATGCCAACCTGACGACTCTTTGACAGTTGATTATAAAAAAAAATCGACTATAAGAAATACTGAGTCTGTTGGCAACAGATTTGAAAGTATTTTTGTTCGTAATTTGCAACACTGCAACCGAATCCGATTTTTTTGACAATTATTTGACGTACAACCCCACAAGATTGTTGAATTGTTGTTAACTGAAAGCGTACTCCATTAGTATCCTTTAAAATTTAACTCCAGTGTTGCCAACAGACTCAGTATTTCTGGATCAGTCTGTATTTAAATTTTTTACTATTTTTCCAACTTACTTGCTTGATCAAGCTTGGATGGCAGCAAATCTGTCGTAACCTCAGCAACAAAACGAGAATTTCGTGTTGGCTCACTTCTTTGACTCGATTCAATTTCAACAATCTGTTCCTCATTTTAAAATATTCACCATTAGGGTCAGCTACAATTTAATTAATAGTTGGATTTAGAAAAAAAAAAAAAAACTTTCACACTCACGTGGCATTCCGTTAAATTTCAAATCATAAGCATCTTGACTTTTCTCAGCTCGTTGATGCAAAAACTGCGCAAAAAGTGTCCTCGAAAAAATTAAAACTTTCTGATAAACATCCATCTCATCCTTCTCCAACTTGACGGAAACTAATTCCCAACTACGATCAGGCAAACTCTCCAAAACTCCCTTTTCCATCAACTCGGCTTTGGTTCGCCTCAACATTAAGGAAGAAATGACGGCATGAAGACGCATGGCGCCACCTGTGCTCTTATCACCAACCCAATGTTTCCACACCTAAAACACCAATTTTGCTCCTTTGCAAAAAATAAATTTAATACAGACATGGAGGTCATCAAACGGCGAACATCGTAAAAATTTGAAGATCGCATACATGTCTAACTCTTTGTTGTGGACAGGAGTTCCGGTCAAGGCCCACCGCGATTTGCCTGACAATCGGAAAACAGCTTCGGAAGTTTTCGATTTGTAATTGCGGATCTGGTGGGCTTCGTCCAAAATAATTCGGCGCCAGTGCACTCTAAAAACAGCGCCATCTCGCGAGTTTTCGTTCATAATCAGGGAGTAGGTGGTGATGACCACGTCGTGTTCGGCTAATCTAAGAAAACAAAGAAATAATTTTGATTATTATACATTAATTACAAGAAAAAAGAATTTCTGACATTGCTAAAATTCAGAATAATTCAACAAAAAATTTCGTTAAAACAACTATAACAGCCAATTACAGACCACAATTTTAACAAAAAAGGTTGAAATATTATTGAGAAACAAAGATTAGAACAAACAAATAATCATATTCAGGCCCGATTTCTGGCACGATTAAACCTCAGATAAATTTTATCTTTCCGATAGTTACTTTTTAACTGAAGTTTAAATTTATCTCTCCGTTAAATATGTTCCCAAAAACTGGGCCTTAGAGACTTAAGAGAAACGTAAAGCTTACATTCCTTATTCCTTTTTTTGAGAAAAAATAGGTATTGAAAAAGCTATAAAAATTACAACTCAAATTTCTTTTCCTTGTTTCTTTCCATAGAGTTCTCCGAAAAAAATTAAGACACTAAAAGGCAATTTTAAGTTCTTAAGTAAAAACATTCTCTTAAAAAGCTAAATAATGAAAATTTTAATTATACCAGCAAATCTCTGCAAATCTAAAAAAAAAAAAAAAGAATAAGATTCTTCATTAGAAAGAGCTTGAAATAATACATAAAAATATAGTATAAGAGCAGCGACAACTTAAAAAATTAATACCAGTTTTTTATTAATTATTCAACAATTTGTAACAATAAATTTGCAGTTTGAAACAGTGTACAATTGTAGACAAAAATTTGTTTCTCAAGCTAAAAAAACATTTGCTTTGATTTAAACCAGAATATGAAAAAAAAAATTGTTAATAGATCAAAGAATTACACTTCAACCCCCAAAATTTAAATTTAAAACAGTTTAAATATTAAAGAAAAACAGAAAATGTTGAAATGGTATCGAGAAACACGTGATTATAAAATAAATACGAAAAAACTCAGATACGGATGCGGGGAGAATCTTATAAATGCTCAAATTCTTTGTTTCTCTTCCACAGTGGGTTTTGAGAGAAAAAAAAATAGGAACATAAAAACAATTTTAAGCTCATAAAAAAATTCACATTACAAACGATGGAAAGCTGAAAAGAAATTAATTTTTCCTTAAAAAAAGATCCTGAAATGATGGATAAAAATATAAAACGAAGTCTTATTATTTATTATATTGGTAATTAAAGACCTATGCAAGGTAACACAAAAAATTAATGATACCATATTTTTTATGAATCATTCAAGATATTTTAAAAATAAAAATTTGTAGTTTAAAGCAGTGTTATTGTAAAAAACAGTTGTTTATATTACGCACACAAAGTCATTTTTTTATTCTATCGAATGTAGTTTTAGTCACAACAAGAAACCTGACTTTGTCTGGCCTGTGATAATTTATAAAAAATAACTGTTTAAACTAGAATATTTAAAAAATAAAATAAAAACGATAGTTTAAACACTTCAGAAAAAAGAAAATTTTATATTGAGAGAAAAATCCGAAGAGTAGGAAAATATAAAAGACCGCCTGCCTATCTTTTATTTTAATGACAAAATGTTATAATATTAAGAAATACTCCAGCGTCACTGGAGAAACTTAAAGCTCAAACTTCTTGTTCTTTTTTATAGAGAGCTTTGAGAAAAAATTAAATAGGAATTAAAAAGCAATATTAAGCTCTTAAGTAAAAAATTATTTTAAAAAGCTAAATAATGAAAATACGAATTACACTAGAATTACAAACTCTGCAAAGCTGAAAAAAATATACTTCAATAAAAAAGCCCTGAAAAAACAGAAAAAAATATAAAACGAGTTCTTAGGTAACTAGACACATACGCAACAGTAACTTAAAAAATTAGTGATACACTAGTAGGTAATTAAAACAGACTACTTAAAAAATAGTTGATAAAATAGATGAAACACCTCTACTTAATTCTAATGTTAGTTTTATCTAAAGTTTCAATGGAAAGTATTATTTCTCTTTTTTTTGTAGCTTTCGGACTGTTGTGCTTCTATATTCCAAATGAGATATTCAATAATAAGTTGAACTTTCCTTTCGACACTGATTTATTTTATATTGAGCAAATTTGATCAATTTTTATTTTTTTATAAAACTGATCTGGTGATGATTCAACCAAAATTACCAGTTGAAAGTAAGTAAAATGTCTTGAAGGATGTGCAAGTATCAGGTGTTCATTATTAAAAAAACTCGCAGCATGCCCTGAGATTGTGACGGAAGTCGTTGAACAATTTTTATCATTGTATTGTTGGTTGCCTACTAAACCATCTCACCAGAATTCATAACCTAAGATAGATAAATAGTGTTCAAAGGCGATGTGTTATGTGTGTTGAACAACAAGGAAGACATTTCCAACAGTTTTTATAAATAATAAATAAATATTTTTATGAAAATCTGTTATCTTTTTAATTGTCAAAAAGTTAGGTTATGAGATAACGAATTAATCACAGACATACAAAATAAATGTTTTTTTTATTTCAAAGCACTCTAGAGTTTTTTGGCGTTGAGAAAACCGCAAAACTTTAAATAGTTTATTTTAAGACAGGTTAAAAAATTATCTATTTCTCTATACATCCGCGATTTTCGCACTAACTCTGCATCATAGGAAAAATAATCTTCCTTGCATCAATCAGTTGGATGCACTTATAATATAATTTTGAACATTTTAAAATTAGATTTGATGCTACTTTGCATCTATTGACCAAAAAATTATTCGAATTTCGAAATGAATTCAAAAAAAAAAATTGTAAAAAATAAGTATTTTAGGAAGAAAACGTATTTTTCCCAACTTACCGTTTAGGTTTAGACTCGCGCTTCGCCCCATGGTACACCTCAACGGACAGCAGCCCCCTTTTGGTCCTCCTATTAATCTCCTCAGACCACTGATTCATAAGACTGGCGGGGCAAACGACCAAAGTGCCCCCTGCCCGTTTATCACGATGGTTTTCCTTATCTTGGTCTTCATCAGGGTTCAATTCTCGTGACTTTAATATTAGTGAAATCATTGTGAGGGTTTTACCAAGCCCCATATCATCAGCCAACAGCCCCCCGGATGGTTTTTGTTTTTCGCGCCACAAAAGCCAGGCCAGTGCTTGTTTCTGGTGGGGCATTAGGTGCACTTTAACACCCCTCGGGTCCTCCACGATGTCTTTTTCAGTCGGACAAGTCTCCAAAGATTTGTGAAGCGAATCAAGGGTTTCCATAGCCATTGATTTTTCGGCCTTAAATCGAGCCACTCCGACTTTGCCAAATGTTCGAGGCCCCACGGCCCCCACGCCTGCTTCGATCTCGTCCCAAGCAACTTCGATTCGGTTCTGTGCTGTTAAAGGGGGCTCCTCACTATTCACCTCCATACTATCCAACAAATTCTTTTGCTCTTGCAATTGTTTATTCAAAGATTGTTCTTTGTCGATTAGGGATTTCCCCCGGTCAGGCAAATTATCAATTTTGATCACCCTCATGGCATTCTACAATTGAAGACGTAAATAAATGAAAATAAAACGACTTACTGCACTCACTTTGGCCCTCAATAAATCAGCTTCAATTGAGTTGATTTTTTTCACTTGTTCCTCGTATTGTGCCCGGCCTACGATGTTTTTTTGTGGTGTTGGGGGCTCAAGTTTGACGTCAAGTAGTGGTTTTGCGTAGAAAGAAGTGATTTTTGTTTGTTTTTGACTTGTAGTGGGGGCATTTTCTTCTTCACTGCTCACTTCAACAATGCTGAGAGAATCATCGATTATTTCAGGGGTACTTCCATCCTTCTTATCACTAGAGATAGACTTATCTTCCTCATCTGTGTAAAAAGAACCTTTCTGGTCACCTTCTGAATTACTTTCATCGTCACTGATTTGACTCTTGTCTCTGTAACTAAGTCTTGAAAGATTTGATTCAATTTCTTTTTCCGGCTCCTCAGCCTCATCTGTGTAGTACGAAGCTTCCTTACGTCCTGCTGAATCATTTTTTGAGTAGAAGATAAACGAGATATTAAAAAAAATACCATCAAATTGGTCCTGCTCCTCGTCCGTGGAGAAAATATCACTGTTTTCACTCATAATGGAACGCAGTCTTAATTCATTCGATTTGTAGTACAATTAACGATTAAAACAGTGATTTGACGTTGTTACACACAAAAACTTTCAAAACTTTATCCGTTAATTTTCCTTGAGTCAAAATCACAAAAGTGTTACCAACCACACACAAATCAATTTGTGGTTTCAAATAATGTTCTGATGAATTACTTAACTTTTTTGTTAGGGCAATGTACGTGTAATCAATATTCTCGAATATTTCGTACTTGTCAACAGATTTTAGCCAAAAATTTGGATTTGTTAAAATGCCAATGTCGCAATTTTGTTGGCACCCCTTACTCACTGCCACAACCTAACCTCACTTTATTTAAAAACTGAAAATAGTGATATTTACAAGAAAAATGCTAATAAAGCCCCTTGAAGTGGCCCAACGAGTCAGGATATGTAAAAAAGGTAAGTTTGGCAATTTGGTTTATAAATCAAACACGCAGAAACAAAAAATATTTTATTATTCCACAATTGCTATTTAACCGAATTAACCTTTCTCTTGAGCTTCTTCAAAGCCTTTTTCTTGGCCAAAACACTCTCCATCCCCACTTTCTGCTCCTTGCTAACCGCCTCCTTGAGCTTCCCCAACGCCTTCTTGTACTTTTCACTCAACCCCTCCAATTCTTCAACCCCAATCTCAACCTCCTCAATTTCCTTCTTCAGCAAGGTTTTAAACGCCGGCACTTGTTCCTCGTGTAGTAACGTCACAGCCAAGCCCAATTCACCCGCTCTAGCTGTCCTCCCAGCTCTGTGGATGTACGTTTTCAAATATTTGGGGGCCGAATAAGAAACCACGCAATTAACACCCGGTAAGTCAATCCCTCGAGCCAAAAAATCGGTACAAATCAATAAATCAACTTCACCTTTTGTGAAACTTGAAATGAATTCATCGCGGTTTTTCCCCTTTAAGCTTGAGGAAATTTCCTCGATTTTCAAGTGTTTTTTGAAGAGTGATTTGAGGAGGATTTTAAGTCTGTGGGCGCTTTCGACCGAATGGGTGAAAACCAAAGTTTTAGTCAAATTCTCACGTTTGAGGAACGCGTACAAAACGAGTGGTTTGATGTCTTTGGAACAGACGATGTATTTCTCCGTTAGTTCTTTGGGTGTTGTGTATTTCCCGGGTTTTTCCTCACTTTCGTACGGGTTTTCCACCACTGATGAGGAGAAAAGTTTCGGTTGGAAAAGTGATAATTTTTCGATTTTCTCCGGGTCTTGGGTCAAAGTCGCCGAAAAGAGGAGTTTCTGAGGCGCCCTTTGCCTCTGTAAAGCACACAAATTTAAAACTTTCCGGCTCTGAATCGTGTAAATGTGTTTCTCCAAGTGGTACAACCAATCATCTTGAACGTTTTCCAAAACACGATCAGCTTCGTCAATAATCAAAAATTCGAGTGATTGTAAATTAAAACCTTGGGTCGACTTTAAATGATTCACTAATCGACCAGCCGTGCACACAAGAATATCAATTTTGCTCACAAAACCAAAGCACTCGTTGAAATAAACCAATTGTTTCTGCTCAGTTTGAAACAATTGTTTGCCTGAGATAAGGCCCACTTCGATTGGCGTCCCTTGCGTGTACAACTTGAAGCTTCTAAACACTTGTTCGGCCAAATCCTGCGTCGGCAAGATCACCAAAGCCCTGATTTTCCTCACACTGAATTGTTTCAAAGTCTGAACCACTGGCAAAACAAACGCCAGAGTTTTCCCACTTCCGGTGGGCGCACTCACGCACACGTCCCTCGGGAACATGAGATCGGCGTTTCGGCGCGCTTGCAACACCCACGGGATCACTTCCGCCTGCACCGGAAACAAAAACTTGACCCCGTTGCTCCTCAACTGCTCCCTGAGCCCCTTATCCAACTCCTTCAACTTGGACACTTTACACGTCAATTCCTGCAAGTCCGACGATATCACCGTGGGGTTGGCGAGCCACTGGGGCAAAACCCGCTCAGCTTTGGGCTTCTTCGCAGTGGTTGAGGCCCCCAGAATGGTGAAACTTTTCAAATCAGGGGGCGGCTTGAGTTTCGGTTGAGGTTCGACGAATTCGTCCGCTTGTGGGGTTTCGGGTGGGGGTTTGGGGGCTTTTTTCGGGGTCTGGCGCTTCTCACGTTCGCGCTCTCGTTGGCGGATACGGTGCTGCTTCTTGCGTTCGATTCGTTTGAGGACTGTGGCGAGTTTGGCGTTCTCTTCTTCAGCCGTCACTTCCGGCTTTGAGTCCCCGTGCCGATTTATCACAAACAAATCCATTTTTTGGGCGAAAATCTACTGTTTAAAACATGTGCAAATGTGAGGTTATGTCGTGTTTTTGACAACTAAGCCAAAATTTCGCAGGCCGGTTTACGATGTAAATATTAGCCCCCATATTTTATTGCAAATTAGCCGAAAATGCTAAAACTGTTCAATACTCGGGTAATTTTAAACAAAATGATAATTTTAACAAGACGGGAAATTCGTACCTATGGACCACAATGTGTGCACATGTGTAATTCGGGTTGCATAAAACCAACAAAGTTAAAATTGATTTAATCATTGCAGGCAAAGTTTTTACGATTATTTAAAGGTTTTGTTATGCAACTAACCATGTACTTCAATGCGTTTTATTCTTCCGTACATAGAATCATAAATTCATGCTAGATATAAAAAAGTTAAATGGATGATCATAATTTGAATAGAATTATAAATTACACTAAACCACACTACTCGGCTACAATTGTTTAAATATAATTAGTGATAGTATACTTGATGTCAGTTCTTTGTATTGCTGTTACCACTCTTAATCTTTTAATCCAAATTCTGATTAATGTTCAGTCTCCAATGTGTTACATTTAACATCACAGTGAAATCTCATTCGTTTAGAAAAAATTAAATTTTACTGTCCGTTGCTTTCTCAATTTGTGTTGTACTCTTAATCACACTTTCTAAATCGGCCACAGCTGCTGAAACTTGAAACAGCCGTCCAAAAATATCAGCTAAATCGCTCTCTTGATTTGTCATAATAAAACACTCTAGAAAAACAAATTAAATTTTTTTTTCAAACAGATCACACAAACCTGGCTTGTCCTGAATAACCTTCTTGCAATACAAACACAAAATTGCATGAACATCATTCATTGCATCGTAAACATCTGGAAGTTCTCTCAACAATTCATCTTTATTTGCTTTATAGAACGCAATAGCCGCCGAAAATTTCTCACTTTCGATCAGTTTGTACAAATTCGTGTCGGAATTTGCACAAGTGGGGGGCGAAACGCCCCCGTCTGCCTCATTGTCTTCGGTGCATCGCAAAAGGGCGTTTTTAATTAGAATGATATCAACAGTCACATCTTTCAACTGCAAAACAATTAGCCCAAAACATTACTTTAAATTTCTAATCAGAGTTGGCACCACTGTGCCACTTTGATCGAAAATTTAGCACTTACTTCGGCACTTATCAACGTGTTGTGCAATGTTGCAATTATTTTGTTCCCAGCTTCAATCAATAGCAACAATTGGAAGTAAAGCTTGTAGAGCGATTTTCCCAAATCGAGTAAATAATGATGAACTTCAGTCGGATGTTGGCCACTCAGATATTCCACTTTTAGGGTGGTTTTAACAGCATTACAATACTAAAAAATCAAGTGTGACATGCGTGATGCGAAAACAACCAATAAATACCACAGCGGCTTGATCTTTCTTGTCACAAAAAGTTTCCAAATGTTCTTGTACCTCCAACATTCCATATTTCAGTGTTTCAATAAATTTCGTGTTGTTCAAAGCCGATGAATTGAACCAAATCAGACTCGGTGGTAAAATACGGTATGACATAATATCAATCATTGAGTTTAGCCGGGAACCAATTAATTTAATCGTGGGTAAACCACTGGCGGCCGATTGCATCATGTAACAGCACGAATCTTTCGTTATATCAATTGTAGATAAACAAACGTCCTAGAAATAATTGTTACGAATTTGACCAAACTAAATACGATTTTTACTCTAATCAAGTTTTGTAACTGGTGGAAAAACTGCAACGTGTTGGTCGATATTTGTATCATGTTTGACTGGATAAAAGCCGTCCAGTTCTCCAAAACGTCGCTTTTGCTCGGCCTTATGGTCAAAATCCCCGAAAAATTCGGCGAAGCATTACAGGGAGTTACTTCGCCCAAGTCGCCCGCACTCGAACCACTACAAAAAAATTGATACGCCACTGTTTTTAAAAACACAATGAGGAAGTTTCCATTTTTTTTAAATTCATTCTTAATTAAAACTCATTTCGTTTTTTAATATTTTAAATAAAATAAAAAAATTATGAAACCTCAGTTCAGTGTGTGACGTCATGCGGCACAATTGACAGTTGCCCACTGCAATTTTTTTCCATTTATCTATTGCACTCCCAGATTTTTTATCAATATTTAACGAGCTATTAGCCCTAAATAACATAAATAAATTTAGAATTCTCACGCCATTGACCATTTGATATCGAAAAAACGAAACATTACAACTTTTAAAAACAAGAAAATCGTAATTTGATATTTAGCTATATAGGGTGAGTCACTGATATGGGCATGCTCGATTACACCTACACCGTCAATGATATCGAAATGAGTTAAATGTCACAGCAAATGGGAGAACAAAGTGCATTTTTTTTAAATTATTTTGCTCTATACAGGGTGTTCCATTTTTACAGTGCAGCCTATAACATAGTTTTTTAAATGGCACCCCCTGTATATTTGAACATATTTTAATTTGTATTTCTTTAAGCTTAAAAAATCCGTTTAATTTTTTTTTAATTTGCTTTAACCGTTTAGAAGTTATTTAATTTTTTCTACAATTTACTGCGTTTGCAGGCACATTATTAAAAAATCGCAGTACTCTTGGTTTTTGGGATATCAAGTTGGGACTTTGTCCATATGTAAACAACTGTTTGAGGTATCTTTCGGTGGCAAGATCGCCGACATATGGAAATTTTGTGAGTGTGTTTTAATTTTGAAGGATGTTTTTGTGTATTTCATGTGTCCTTAATTCAATAGTACCCACAGTTTCTTTCCATCACACCTAGTTTTTCTACACAAATCAAAAAAGTTTGTTATACATTTTTGAAATGATTATTATTCTGAACATTTCCGGGAAAAATATTAATTTCAAATATTAGATGACGTCTATCCGAGTGATACCTCTTGCGTTTTTCCAAAAAATTACGTCTGGCAGTAATTTTTATGGACCAACAGTAATCACAATCAGCCAACATGTTCACATTCCACAGGATTGCTGTTATGTTATGCTGTTCTAACTAACATGTCTAACGATACGTAATAAAACTCACAGAAAAAGCGCAAAAACCGAATGGTTTTATTTAATTTTTTGAAATAAGTAAAAATTACTGCTGTGTAAAACCTGATGTGATACAGAAAAACGAATGGTGGATTTGTAATCAGTAACACCAAATTAGTAAAAAATGACAACAATATTGTAAACACCAAAAATCATGTCGACTTGTGTTATGAATTAATTAGTTAATATTGTGATTCTAAAATAAACTAGGCTTAAAAGTTGTCAAACAAACCGTAATTAATTAATTAAATAAAAATTCAATTAAAGGAAATTTTTGGGCTAGCAACAATAGTTATTTACCTAACGTGTTTGAAAAATCCAATTTGCCAAATGAGCACTCACTGCGCTCGTGCCAGATAAAGTGCGAATGTGGGAAATTGCTTTCCAAACAAGTTAGGTACAATACTTTTTGTAACGAAAATTGTTTTTTTTTTTGCTAATAGTATCGTAAAAAAATAATCGTTTCCATCTCAACGATAGCAATACCAACCTACTAAATGTCCCTAGCATTGTTGGAAAGTTAAAAACACCGTAGTGCGGGAAGGTTACTTTCCCACACGCTGGAGATAACCGGGAAATTAGAGGCAATTCCATATTTGATGGCGAGAACAAAATACTGTTTAATGTCACAAAACCAACTTGTCAGTGTCAATTTATTCATAGAGGTTCGTTAATTAAAAAAAAAAACAGTGATTTTGCTAAACAGTGGATGTTAAAATTAATTAATTATTATTATTAATAGACTATTCTCGAATACCTGTATTATTCTTTAAAAACAAAAAATTTAGTTAATTGTTATGATAATTTTTGGTGAATTATTGAAGCCCCCTGTTCCCTTAAAATTATTCCCACTTGTAACGTTCATGAAAAATTTGACACTGACAAGATGGTCTTGTGACATTAAATAGTGTTTTGTTCTCGCCATCAAATATGAAATTGTCTCTAGCTATCTAAAAGCTGAGTACAAATTTTTTTTTGAACATGTTTTATGCAAAAAATATCATTGTTTGTTTTAGAATGACACTAGAAATCACAAAATTTTGATTCCTTAATATATTTTTTTTAAACAAATAAATTAAATTTTATTAATACATGGTGATTCAAAAGTGACGGATAAACTTTCATATGGTGATAAAAGATGTTCAGTTAAGCACAAAAATGTAGTCAGATTTTTTTTCAAGCAAATTAATTTTGATATATTTTTTAATTTGTTTTCCTTAGCAACGATACCGATTTTTACTCTTTTGTTTCCTATGATGTCGAATTTAATTTATTGTCGAATTTGCAAGTTTTTTAGTTGTTTTGTACATCATAAGACATTAATTGTTTATTTTTTTCAACAGGTATTTGTCTAATGTTGCAAAAGCTGTCGTTTCCGCTAACTAAAGTCAAAAAAATATGATCTGAAGCACCAAAAACTTAACTTAAAGATTTAACTTTGAAAAAAGGCTCAAACAATTTTTTGTCATAGGAACTTTTAATTCAGTTTGATGTCTTTTATCAGCATCCGAGTGATTGTCCGGTACTTTTGAATCACCCTGTATAAATATTTTTTATTATTTATAAGGAATTGAAGAAAAATTCTGAAAAGAAATACAGTAAACGCTGATTTTTGTGTGATTATTAAAATGGATTATTAAATTTATTTTAGATGAATTATATTTGAATTATCACAAACGACACTTTCTTCCAGTATTAATTTCTTTTAGGCCAATAAAATTATCCAGAGATCTCAAAATAACGCCAAAAGGAACAGTAGTGTTATTAAATTTATTTTAGATGAATTATATTTGAATTATCACAAACGACACTTTCTTCCAATATTAATTTCTCTTTTAGGTCAATAAAATTATCCAGAGATCTCAAAATAACGCCGAAAGGAACAGTAGTGTGTAAATCGCTGCTACCTTGTGAACAGTTTATGCCGCGTGACGTCATCACACTCAAAGTAGGACCGCTGCCAAACCGACAGCAAAAAAGTTTATATTTTTGTTATTTTCAAAGTTATCGAATTTTTTTTTTAATAAGAACTATTATGCTGATAATAACGTTTTGAAAAATTGGAAACTTCCGCATCTAACAGTGTTCCTATTGGTCGGCAGCCATACAAACCTGGTGTCAGACCTCGCACTCGACATAGTCTGCGACGGATGTTCACGTAAAACAAGTGACGATGGAGGGAAACTAACGCCACCTTCGCCTGTGCTATTGTCGAATTCGGTCGCAATCACAATCTCGTCAAGAGGTGATTCAGAACCAATTTCATCGTCAGATGATTCCTCAGTCATTAGTCTCTAAATTATTGAATAAAGTGAAAACATGATATAATCATATCAACTTACTTTTCTGACGGTCAACATTGGTGTTTTTTCACTCAAACTATCCTCGAGTTGTTTCAAACTCGGCTGTTCTTCCTCGCCTTGGCTCAAAGGTCTACGACGTACGCCCCAGTTAAAATTATCGGTACTTTCCCCCTAGAAAAATACTCAAAACTACCAACCTAACAAACTTTAAACAAAATACCTCAATACTTTCACTCTCATATTCAAGAAAATCAAAATCTTTGAAAACACCAAATTCAGTGGCGGCGTCATCCCTTCGTGACCCGCCACTGATGTCATTATTACCACATGACATTTCCTCAGTACTGGACGCCATACTCGACTGCCGTTCGATAATGTCAGAAGTTTGACTGAAAATGACCTGAAAATGACCGAACCAAAATCATGTCTTTCCCCCAATTTTAGTGACTCACAGATGGGCTTTTCGGGAGTCCAACTCTTTGCCCACAAGTCGTCAATAGGTTAACAAGACACTCCCTAACCCGCCCCTGTGACATCCAAGGTCGTTTCCAACCGGTTTGTGGAGCGACATCTGCCGGACTCAACGAACACGAACGTCGAGGTGTCACCACCTGATTGGCTCCCCCACCATCCTCATTCTTATTGAAAAATCGGCGACCAATCACTGGTGTTTGTGAAACGTCAAATGTAAATTCCATTGTACGACCTGGTAGTTCTTTCCTTGCAAATAAACTATCCTCGTTGAAGGAGGGATGAGGGACCGGATTGAGGCTACTCTCCCAGTTCGAGTGCACAGAGATAGGGGGCGCTACCAACGAACTTGATCGTGTTACGACCAGTTTTAAGATTTTTAGCGCTTCCTTCCAGTGAATCCCCTCGATGTATTTGACAATGACTCGGAGAAGGTCGGTATTGATCGGTTGAGCGGCCGCTGAACCCAAATCGACGTAGTGAAGGATGCAATGGATGATGTTTAAGATGGGGAGTTGGAGGTTATTGGGGCCTTTTTCAAGCACTTCGATCAGGAAGGTTAACATGTTGAAGCTGAGGTGGGAGTAGGTGTCGTACAGGTATTTGATTACGCATTTCGTCCATTGGAAACTCTCTTTGCTGAAAGTACGACGGCTGTAGAGGTTCATTACCGTTCCTAAGTTCTCCAGTTTTTTGCTCTTCTCAATGCTCACCTGGGGCAAAATTATGACAACAATTACAAAATAGAAAAGAAAAAGACAAAAAGTTTGTTGTTACCACAGAAAGAAAACTTGAAAGAGAATTTTCTTCACAAAAAAATATCATGTGTTATACAATTCACAATTATCCCAATAAGAGGTTGTAACACGTGTTTTTGTACTATTTTTTTCTTCAAATTGTGTTTATTTATTTTAAATTTCTTAATTGAAAATGAGCCCTAATCTGTAATTTTTTAAAAGGGCTGTTAAAATTTAACACAATAAAATCGCAAATCTAGCAATTTCATTGCTTACAAAAATGACGATTTTTTATGTTTAACCCTCTTTGGGGGTGGAATTTATAAAAATAATAAAATACCTGTTTCTTTATTTTTCATCGAATGCCCAAATACCAATTTTTATAAATATAAGTTCAAAAATTACGGATTTTTATATTTAACCCCCTTAGGGGTGGAAATTCCAAATGTTCTTAAACACACGTTTTTCATCTTTAATCGAAAGCTCAAGTGCCATTTGCATGGATACAAATTAAAAATTACGGATTTTTATACAAATTCTAACCCGTGTTCAACCCCCTTGGGGTTGGTATTTCCATCTGAAACACGTGTTTCTTCACTTTTCACTGAAAGCCCAAATACCAGCTTCAATTAATGTAAATTCAAAAGTTACGAATTTTTATACAAATTTTATTACGCCATTTAACCCTCTTAGGGGTTGATTTTTCGAAAATCCGGAAACACGTGTTTCTTCATTTTTAACCAAAAGCCCAAATACTAATTTTCAAGGATGTAAGTTCAATGTAACTTTAAAAATGACAGATTTTCTAAACTCTAATTCTAAATTCAACTCTCCATTTAACCCTTTTAGGGGTTGATTTTCCAAAAATCCTGAAACACGTCTTTCTTTATTTTTAACCGAAAGCCAAAATACTAATTTTCAAAGATATAACTTAAAAAATGACGGATTTTTATTCAAATTTTAACACCCTATTTAATCCTCTTAGGGGGTGATTTTCCAAAAATCCTTTCTTAGTACACCCCTACGTTACAAAAGCTATCTACTGTAAAAATTTCAAGTTTCTATCCTTAGCCGTCTAGGCTGTGCGTTGATTGGTCAGTCAGGCCAAGCAATTTTATATACAGGGTGATTCACATAACTTTACGACCCTGACGAACTTTAAATGCAACCCATTCTACACTAGGGGTTGAATTGCGCCTAAAATGGCCAAAACAAAAATGCCAAAGACTGCAATAAGAACCTAATTTCTTAAGGTTTGTTAGTGATATCCAAATCACAAACAAATTTATAATTATTTGTGTTTCGGAATCAAGTTATAATTGAGTAATGTATTACTGGTTGCATTTAAAATTCGTCAGAGTCGTAAAGTTATGTGAATCACCCTGTATATAGATTTAAGATTTATATAACAGCCTTTAAATTTAAACAGTTTGATTACAGAATAGGCTAGTAGAATTGTCTAGTAACTTTTATGTTAAATAGTTTATGTTGGCAGCCCTTCATGCAAAATGCAAAACGATTTTCGATTTTTTTTCGAAAAAAAAAAATTAGTTATCTTAACAATTTGCTTATATAATACTTAAAATCACAAAAATAAAAACATGTTCGGTTTAAACTTGTCATTTGCAGTTTGCTTTTACAAAATAATTGTGTTTCTGGTTGAAAAAGGTTCGGAAAAGATAAAAAATAATGTAGTTGTTGTCTTTGGTGATTTTTCAGTCTAATATCTAGTAAAATAAAGACTGAGAATTAGCTTTAAAATACCAATTTCGACCAAGTTTTTTAATAAGATATATCAGGATATATTATCAACAAAATTTGATTTTTACTTCAAAAACGTGCTTAAATAATGTAAGAAAGCAAAAACATATTTGGCTTAATTGATGCTAAATTTTCGACCCGTTTTTAGAACACAGGATAATTGACAAACGTGTTACAGCACTAAAAAAGCAAAAATAATGTACTACTTTCCAACAGAATTTAGTGATTTTTGGAGTAAAAAATAATAATAATTCAATACTCGTAATTCATTGTTTTTTTGGCTTTCTTTTTAATTTCTAGAGAAAAACGCTCGGAAAAATCAAAATCAAAGTCATTTTTGATCTTGATAGCAAAAGTGTTTTATTCTCCCATTTTTTTATTTGACAATTTTAAAGTTTAAATAAGGGTATGAGATTTAACAAAACAATGATGAATTTTTCGGCACGGTTTCGAATTTTTTTTTATATTCTTCAAGAGAATTCAAGGCCAGAAGAGATAAAATCTTTCGGTTTATTTTTTGGCGAAATTGCGATTAAAAAAAAACAACTAAAATCAACTGAAACAAAAAAAATTAATTTCAGGTTCAATCTAATTTCGTGATTTTTCGGACAATTTTAGTGAAATTTTTAGAACGAAAGCTTGCTTAAATAAACAAATAAAAGGCAAAAGTTGTTACATGTGCAGAATAATTTTCGCTTGATTTAAAAAAAAATGCGAAATCTCGTTTCCCGCTCGAAAGACAAAAAATTAATAGTTACTGTCTTAGTTTAGTGATTTTTCAATCTGCTTCAGAGAAAAAGTTTAAAAAACTAAGAATTTCGTTTGAAACACTTTTTTAGACCGATTATTATTAATTTTGACAGTGTTTGTATTTTTCGGGCGTCTTTCAATTTAAAAGGATAGATTTATAATTAAAAACAGAACTAATCGAAAAAATAAATAGGCGAAATAACATGAATTTGATGTTTTTTAGCCACTTTTGGCGACATTGTTAAAAAAAATATGGTTTTTACATCAAAAATGTTCCTCAACACAACAAAAAAGGCAAGTTTAACATAATTGTTGGTTTAAGTTAATACAATTTTAAGTAAAACTTGCAAAGATGAGAAAGAAAATCGTTACTGAAAGACTTACTGAAAAATTTACAATGCAGTGTTTTCTGCTGAACCACAAAAGCCACGCTCCAAATAAGTACTTCAATATTTATTCTATTTCAAAGTTATTTTGAAAACAACAAAATTAAAACTTGATGCAAAAATACATAGATTTTATAAAAAGACTGGCTTTAAAGATTATTATTATTATTTTCTTAAAGGCATTGGCAACTTAAAAAACAACTTTGTCTTAAATGATGGTACTGGAAATGCTTATTGCAGTAGTGAAAATAATTTCTCTGTATCTGCTCTCTAACTCGAGTTATTTCGATTTAAAGTTGAAATTATGACGTCATAATCGCCTTTCGAGCATTTCATCCAATTTTAAGATCCAATGGTTTTTGACTTTTATGTGACACTAACAGAGTTTTGAAACTTGTCAAAATTTCTGAGATGTTTTCGCGAAGTTCAAGACAAAATTTAGAACAGAAAAAAGTCGAGAAAGTAGTTAATTTGTTATTTTGTGGAAGATGTGTGGAAAATTATCTGTCAAGTTTTTAGTGAATGAGAGGGTTCAGTGATAAGAGGACTCTGTAATGAGAGGCGGTTGTGACGTCAGGATTTCTTCCTTTCGAAGTGATTATCTCGCTTATTTTTCAAGGCAGAAAATTTTGAAAAGGACCTACTCATAAAATGAACCACATTTTCAATTTTCGTTAAAACATAAAATAGGTAAAATAAGTTGCCAATGCCTTTAAGGTTATTATAATTAATAAGGTCAAAATTTCGAGGTCACCATGACGATTCAGAGAGGAGAGACAATGAAACAAAAAATTTTGCATTTTTTTAATAGATAATTACCAAAAATAAATAATACTCACTTGCGCTATATTTTCTGCTGCTCTTATACAAATTTCGTTCGCATCCTCGTAATTCAACAACATATACGGCAATAAAGCAATTACATTCATTGGAAAAGCGATAGTCTGTGACGGATCAACCACAACCAAATTTAAAAGTGGGGTAAACTGTGACAACAGTGCCGCCACTGGTTCGTAAATGTTCGCATGTGTGCAGCCCTAAAAAAAGAATAAAAAATTATACTTCCTAGTGACTTGAGAGGTTGGCAATACTGAATAATGATAATAACACGTGACCACGCACGTGACTAAATTCAAACCTTCAAAAAAGGCAACGTCGCATTTACATTTTTTGACCAAGTAGGTCACAAATTTAACCCTTATAATAGGCAGTAAAAGAATTTTGTGTTATATTAGTTCCAAGACAACCCACCAAAAAGAAAAAAAATATGAAATTTGTGATTGTGATTTTTGTCATCAAGTATTGGCAACACTGACAATTTTATTCACAAAAACAGAGCCAACTGAATTCAAATTTAATCAAATATACTCCGATCACTTTTGTAATATTTAACAAAATCGCATCAACTTGAAAATTTTGTCATTGTAAATTGCGTCATTTACCGCGAATTTAAACTTTCAAAAATAGGTTACGTTATTTGTCAGTGTCAAATTGTTGAATTCTTTAAGTGAAAATCCTGCAAAATACGTTAAGTTAGTTAAGTTTTCTGCAAGTAAGTAACATTTTTTAGTCATTTTAAAGAAATCTGAGTACATTACTTGCACTTTTAGCCGATAAAAAGGGACATTCAGACGTTCATACAACTGCTTCACTTAAGCTTATTAACAGTCAAAACGTGACGAAATCTATCACATATAACAGATTTAATAACAAACATGTAACAAACCTAAATAAATTAATGGACAACTAACTAAACAAACCTGTTTAGTTGTTAATTTTTGAAAATATGAACGGACAAAAAAAGGAGACCGGTAAAACCTACCTTACAAGTTATTTTAGATAAATAATTAGTTATTGTTCGTCCGAAATTGGCAGAAACCCTTGCGAGAAGTAAGTAGAGAAGACTTTTCGGCGTGTTTTATGTTGTTTTCTGAGCAGCAGATCGATTTAAACTCACTCGACATAATATTGAAAATAACCTTTGTCAGTGGTTGCAGAGCGTCTTGGCGGGCCCCCATGCCAATTCGATAGAGTTCCACAAACAGCAATAGGGGGTTAGTTCGTTGCTGCTCGCTTAATTCTTTGAAATTCGTTAACTTTGACATGGTCAAAGACAAACTTCAAATTTTCATGACAGTAGTGTGAGCATTGCCAACTGTCAGATTTAGTAACAAAACTTGGCTCGAATATAACAGAATAAAAATCTCTAATCTCCCAATATTACAAAAGTGATCCGACTTTACACCACATACCTTCAGCAACAATGCGTGAACCCCCGGAAACGAATTCCACCTCAATTGCGACTGCAATTTCTCGACTTTATCCCTAGCATCGGGTCGATCTAGTGGCAATCGATGCATAACACGAGCCAATAATCTCACAGCCAATAGAAACTCATGTTCGTAGTCACTCTCAAGCAACGACACAGCCAACCAAAACAGTTGCGATAAAATGGTTAATTTATCATCTTGAGTTGCTGAATCGCCCAATAGTTTCAAACTTTGTGCAGATCTAGAACGTGACAAATTCGACGAGAATTTATTTCCTGATCTGTGCTCAATTTCCGGATTTCGGGTCCGTTCTTTGGTCTCGCTAGGCGATGAAACATTTTTTCTTAAACCGTACGACACCGAATAGCTCGTACTTCGTGCATGGCCACTTTGAATCGAATGATTAAACAAAGCGGTGGCGGCGTTGTGGGCAACACTACCTTCGTGGATTTGCTTATGCGAGATTAACTCTTTATTGTTGAGGTTTGGGGTCGATTTGAAAAAATCTTTCATGAAGTCAAGCGGTCGGAAATCTGACTCGAGAGACTCAACAGCGGCTTCAAGAGTCAAAAGTAGTTCAGTTACGTAACCTGTAATTACAATTTGTTTAGCGATAATAATTTACGGTGAACTATTATTGTTAGGAGACGAAGTGATGAGATACAAAATCGATCATTTTCTGTACTTATATCGTTTCTGCTCCAAATCGTTTTACACTAATTTAAATCCAACCAATTCACTAACTGCTTGGAAGAAAATGCAGAAATGTTGAGCTAAACATTATTAATAATAGGCTAAGAAAAACTAAAGACTAATCTTTTTACTTAAAAAAAATTACTTAAAACTTAGAATTTTTCAAAACACTGCGATTACGGTTACAACAGATGCAAGAAAAATATTTGAAAGAAAGTTGTAGAGAATAAAATTTCCTTAAAAAAAGGCCGCAATCTCTCTTCAACTGTTTAGGCCGAAGAAACAAGTAGCAGTAGTCATTTGGAAATCAGTTGATTTTAAACGATTCCATCTGCAAAAATAGTAAAACTCGCTGTAGAAAACAAACCTGAAATGCCTTTTCTTTTTATTCTGGCGTCCAAAACGACAATTTAAGCGTAGCAAACCTGAAATTGCTGTTTTCTAGCACTAAAAACGAAGATTTAAAAGCACCAGTTTAGTTGAAAACACTTTATTTCGGATGATTCTTTAATTAAAAGCTGTAAAACTCGCTGAATTGACAAAATCTATTGAATAAAATCATCAATTTACCTTTACGATGAGTCGATGACATATATTTTGTAGGAAGTTTATTCTCTACAACTTTATTTCTTACATTTTTTTGTGTCTTCAACCATTACCTTTTTTGTCAAATGGCAATCTGTATATTTTTCTGGATTATTTGATGGGTAATTAATTTCTAATGCCAATAAAAACTTAGTTTATATATGAAAACTATTTCATTTCACTTTAAAGTGTCAAAAGAAACATCGTGGCTAGTTATACGATATCGTAATTTTTCTTAAATTAGTAAAATAAAAGTTTTTAACAATTTGTTTTCGTTGTCATCCAGTTTTTTTTTGTCTAAAATAAACTATTTATTTTTTTTATTTTTTCTGACTGTTTACTACTAGTATTGTCATATTGTAACACATCTTTCAAATTATAAATAAATTATAATAAATTATAACTGTCCCCTTAAAATCTGATACCGCCTTCCTAGGATTATTAATTGACAGAAACCTAAATTTGGAAAACCCACATAAATAAATGCGAAATGTATCTGTTAAAAGAGCTAAAAAAAATTTTAAATCAAGAGAACTTGCTAGATGTTTACCATGGCTACTTTTATTCAATTATTAAATATGGAATCATTTTTTGTGGTAAAGCACAAACAGAAGAAATTTTCATTTCACAAAAAAGGGCTGTTAGGGCGATAACAGGTAAAAGATCAAGAGAAACGTGCCGGAATGTTTTTAAACAACTGGGTATTCTTACTGTACCGAGTCTTTATATATATATATATATATATATGAATGTCTTTGTTTTATCCATAAATACCAGTCATACTTTAATACTCATTTAATAGACCATCCACATGATACTAGACGAAATAAGATTTTTAATTATCCTTACCACAAAACTGTGTTTTTGGAGCGAAGCTGTACTTACCAATGTTTTAAATTTTATAATAGTATTCCCAGTCATATTAAACAACTAAATTTGCACTGTTTCTAAACAAAAATTAGTCAATGCGGAACTATATTGCTTAAACGACTTTGGTATCAATATATTTTTGTAATTCAAATCTGTATACTCTTTCTTTTCGTGACTTGTATCACACATTAATGTACATAATTATTATGTCACTGATATAAATAAATAAATATATTATTATTATTATTATTAATTATCTATCAAGTAGTGCAAAAAAAATAAAAAAATACAGGATACTATTTGAAAAAAAGTTGACAAAGTTCATTTCATCCCAATAGACTTTATCATCTAGGTATATGCAGGCATAAAATTTATATTTTCTTTATGGGTTTTTTTTCATAAAAATCTTCGAATACGTCGATTTTAATTTTGTAAATGCTACAAGCTACAATCACGTCATTTTTAATTTTTTTTTAAATAAAACAGTCATTTTTATTTAATGTTTTTGATAGTATGCCTACTCTTTTATCGTCCTGATCAGTATAATTTTTTTTAAATCAAGAAAAGAAGAAAATAAAGTAAAATCGTTAAAAAAATTATTTACACTTTTACACAAATGGCTTTACCTTCTGTTCTTGCTTTATTTTATAAGGGGTGATTATTTTTAATTTATTTCTGTGTTTAGGTTTCATATACCATGAGATCGAAAATATTCTCAATTAGAGCAAGCTGTGCCTGCTGAACTTTAGCCACATATTAGCTGTTTCAAAACTATAAAAACCGCCAACGTCGCATTTTCTCTCAAAATTAGCTGTTATAAATTATTTATGCACTTCAAAGAAATAATAGCTAATGTAATTTATACTTTCAATAAGAGATCTAATCATTAATAACTATTTTACAATTTTATCAATCTTATTTAAAAAAATAATTCGGTAAAATGTGACGTTGGCGGTTTTATAGTTTTGAAACAGCTAATATTAGCCGTTTACTTACACTTTATCCACATTTTATCCGTTTATTTACGGCCGCACTTTTGTTGTCTTATGCTGGTTGTACACTACAAAGATGTGGTTAAAGCTAGACATCACTTTCAAGGCTTACTCTAATTCAGTATCTTTTCGATCTCATGTTGGTGTTTTCATACAAAGCCATTAAAATTTAATACGTTGTTATGTTAATGACGCTTTTAAAAACTATTAAACAATTATTAGGATTAGTTTTAAACAAATTATTATAAACAAACGCCCCCTATAAACTAAAGCAAGAACGAAAAGATAAAGCTTTTTGTGAGTAATTATTATCAATAAGTTTTTAACTTTTTTCTTTATTTTCTTTTTTGAATTAATTTTTACTTTATTTCTTATGCTTTTCGGAAAGATAAACGAATATACTGCTATCAAAACCAGTAAACATAAAGTCGGTTGCCATTTAAAAAAATTAAAAATAACGTGATTACTTAGAAACCAACAACGTCATAAATGTTATCATGATGTAAAAATGTAGCATTTACAAAAATACACTAAAATGATTCATAACCAATACAGATGGTCCCGATATAACCTGCCAAATAAAATCCAGTTATTGGTGACTATGAGTGAAACACATACACAAAAAATGTTTCTAATAAAAGTTTTTTCGTTTTCGAGATAAGAATAATTGAAAATGCCATTAATTTTATGCAACTTGTCAGATTTGCCACAAATATCGGTCACAAATGATTCAAGTATGATTGCTTAGATATTGTCATTCTTTCAAGCACTAATAATTAATTCCTGACTATGACTGTGATCACCGATCAGTAGCGTCGAATGTGTGTGGATAGGGGTTAATTTATATCCATTGTTTTTGACCTAACACAAAAGGTTTTCCGGACTTGTTGGATCCAAAGCCAGTGGATATAGTAAAGTAGCGACACGGACCTTGACAGGGCAACAATAACGATTATACACTCCATAGAGGGCACGACGGTCGAAATTCGACATATACCGCATTATTTACGTAAAATGTCCAGCCTTGAAAAGCCTTATTAAGGGTATTCTTGCTCCGATTTTACGCTTCATTTTAAATAAATAAAATTGTTAAGGGGATGCTCAAAAAAGATATTCATTAAAGGTCACGTTAGATGTTAGATTTGAATCGAGAATGTATTTAAACTGGCAATTTACTTTTGCAAGGCTCGACATTTTTTGTAATAACGCTGTAATTTTAAAGGTTTGTCAAATTGTCAGTAATTTTGAACATACGTCAAAACTGTCAAGACTTTTTCACCTTTGAGAAATTGGTAAAGAGCACAGTGATTGTGGTGTTCATCTGCAGTCTTACTCTGGTTATTGGTTATGAACAGATTCTATGGAACTTTCAAACCTGTAAATAATAAATCGACACCAAAAACATTAAACAAAGATGCCTCCAGACTGTTCAAAGTCGTCCACATTACGAAGCACTTCTGTGTGAGGATACTGGAAACTCATTCAAACAAAAATTGTTTCAGAAACATAAAGTGTTAGTTATCAATTGGAAAGAGAAATTTCTAAGATACCAAATTTTCATTATGTATTTTCAGATAGATTTAAACAATATTTCCTCGAAAATTCATTCTAAATTATTAGATTCCGCCCTAATGAGAAAGAATTTAAGACTGCTCTGCTTACATTGACCTCCGTTTCACAATATTTAATGCATCTAAGTATGGAAATTATAGCGCATCAGTTTGGTGGACTTTTTATAGCCACTTATTTACAGCAACTATGTTATACAAAATTTAAATAATAAAGAGCAATTTAAGTTGTATTATTTCTATTTCTTAGGTAATATCGAGGTGTAAACCGTACCCCAAATTTTGTACACCAGATGATTTTCTGTGATTTAATCATGATTCCTTCTGATTTCTCCTAATTTTTTAAAGTGATTTCCACAAAATTTCTTGATTTCCTCAATTTTGTACACTGAGTTCCTCTGCGGTTTACCTCTCGGATAATATTAAAAACATAAAACTTAACTTTTCTTTTCTGTTAATAGTGTTGAGGGAGAAAATTTAAAATTGTTGGCCAATTTAACATCCTGGAGTAATTGAACACGATAACCTACTAATTTTCTCTCCAAAAGACATTTTTGTGTATAATTTTGGAGGCTCAGATATTTTTTAGGTAACCTATAGATCACTTAGGGAGGAGTTTATTAAAATTAGAAATGTAAGTAACAAAATTTCTTGAGTTCCAACAACTATTATTTAAAACGTGTTGTTAGCTTTTTCATTAAATACAAAGTTCAAATTTCTTTAAGAAATGAATTCACTGTTGAAGCGCCAGCACCTTCTTCGAAATGTCCATAAGAGTTGCTGTATTCTGCGCAATCTAAAAGCCTTTCTCATTGAAATGTTCAGTTGAATTTACGGACGATCTGATTTATTTTTACGTGACTGAAGCACAGGTTTGCAAGTTTAATGATGTCTGTACATATAAACAGTAACAACCAGAATGAAATTATAGATGATTACCGAATTTATTGTTGTGATTTACCAATTTTTCAAACGTGAGAAAATCTTGACACTTTTGACGTACGTTTTTGAATTTTGATGGTGGAGCCATCTCTAGAGTGTATAATCGTTATTGTTGCCCTGTCAAGGTCCGTGTCGCTACTTTAGTATATCTACTGGCTTTGGTTGGATCATTTTAATGACCCAGAATTTTTTGGCAGGTAATATCTGGACCAGCCTGTATATGAATTTTATATGCATTATTTTAATCTCATCTTGTATATGTTTATTATACTTTTTTTTTCAAGTCACAACGAGCGAATACTAAACTGGGTGAATTTAAATTCATTGCTCTTAATGGAATGAATTAAATGGAATTATTTGTACACCGTTTCGTCTTCTAATACATAGTTCTCCGCACCGTTACAATTTCCTAACTTACCTTGCATATCCTCCCCTTGTTCAGCAACTGTCTCAACCAACCGACTCAGAATATCCGAAAGCATTCGTGACGAAATTGGTACTCTCAAAGCGCGATAAATTTGTAAAGAACGACCTGCATAATGTCGTGACGAACAACTCAAACCGAGTTGTAGAGCCGTTTGGGCCCACCGTTCGTTAACATGAGCATTCGGCAACGAAAATTGAAAAATTTTCAAAATGTGTTGGAGAAAAATATCGATTTGTTCGGCACTTTTAACCGTCCAAACCTTCGCCGTTATATCTTCGTAATTCCACAAGGGCCCGGTTTGGTTACTCAGAAAATCAATCAATGATTTGATCACCAGTGACACCGTGATATCCAATTTATTACAAATTGAAATCGCCGGTGAATCCTCCGGTGTGACAATCACCGGAGGAATAGTCAAGTCTTTAACTTCGCTAACTTCACCTTCGGGTAAAACGGCACAATTTTTAATTTTGTTAGCAGCATCGCCAATAACCGAACCGTTTTGTAAATAGATATCAAAAACCGAGTCCGGTTCGGTGAAACTATGTTTTAAAATCGGTAAACTAGGCGTTGAAAGCCCCAATTGCAGTTGATTTGTTTTGCTGTTGAGCAAAATGTGAGCCACGGTTAGATGATCGTTGTGTTGTGCGAGCACGACGAGCAAGTTGAGCAACAGTTGCTTGCAGTGTTGGTAGACCAAAGGTCTGGTATGGTCCAAGCCCAGGAATAAAATGTGAAGCATCAAGGGCACATGGACGGTCCAATCCAACTCGATTCCATCAACCACAACGTCACACAGTAACATGACACCAACATTGCAGCGGTGAAATCCCGAAATCGGTTGGGAACTATCGGGTAAATATTCGGTTAATGGGGCAAAATACCCGCCGTATTCTGGCATAGGTAATGGATGTGGTTGCGGAATGGGAATCTCGAATTTCTCACGGAAAAACATATCGTCGCCTTGGACCTGTAATAGTTAGTTATTAGGATGATATAATACTTTATGTGGCAAAGCTCAACACTCATTTAAATAATTCAGCTTAAGGTGGCGCTTTGCGAAAAAGTGCAGATTTTGGTCAACTTCAACTACCAATATCTACTAAACTATAAGAGATACGACTTTGATTTTTGTATATGTTACTGTTAACATCTTTCACTAAGTATTTACCAAATTTCAATAATGTACACAAAAAAACAATTAACATAAAAAATCACAAAATATCAATGTTTTCAACACTTCATCAAGATAATCTTAAGAATCATAATACGTAGATAAATCGGACTGGGACCATTTGAAAACACACCAAAATATCTAGTGACATTACCCACTTCCGAAAAAAATTGACGTTTGATATCTCTGTGAAAGAAACGAAATTTGTTGTAGAAAGTTGGTAATCTCACTAGATATAGTCGATTGAAACGATTTGGCGTTTGCCATTTTGAAAAATGTTTGTTCGTTCTCGAGATTATCTGAAAAAACAATTTTTTGTTAGTTCTGGCACCGGCCACCAGTTGTCGCTTCGTCTGGATTGTCGCCTCAGGCAAAATATCTCCTCGGGTCCCTTCAGGTAGTGGAGAGTCAACCCCTCATTGTAAATTTTATTTGTCCTTATTGTTGTGGCAAAGTTGGAGTAAATAAGATGATTTCGGTACTCACTGCTTGATCTTTAGAAAAGATTGATTTATAAAATCCTTTTCAAATTCATTATTAAAATTTTGATTCCGCCTGGGTCGGATTTAAAATCCATACGTGTTAAAATTAAATTTTAATTGAATTAAATTTTAATTTCACTTTCTACACGCTGTTTTGTCTAAACACCACATTAGAAGTGTTGGAAGTTCTAATAATCATGGTCATTTGAAAATTTGTGTACAACCATAATCTTTTAGGTCCTGCTCAATGAAAATATTCTCAAGATAGCAACACTTCCGGTTATACCGGAAGTCGCTATCAACTTCCTTATTTTAAATAGAATGCTATATTTTTTAACGCGTTTTTGAATTACTAGAGTTATTTTAAGGTAGTTTTCATAAGCTGTCCCTATACCTAAATTTAGCCGTTTACGAAATATTTATGGTTTTTAAAATTTTTTTGGATTTGCACTTTCCAGTTCAAAAATCGGTAACTCTGCGATTTTTAAAAATTTGGAAATATTTTTGAGCTCATTTGAAAGAGGAAGCCTAGATCTTTCCATTGGTGTTTTCAAATTTCTAAAAAAGAATAACAAACTCTAAATTTTTAAAATTAAGTTTGCAAAACTTTAAGCACCCATAACTCATTTTTTTCAAATGAAATGACAAAAGTTTTATTTCACTAGATGGTAGAGAATTTAATTCTGCTTCGATCTGTGTTAACATTCCCTATACTTATGTTTAATAGTTTTCAAGTTACAATACCTTTTTGTTGAGATTGAGAAATTCATTAGCCATAGGCCTTTTCTCATAAGTTGCCATGAAAACGAATGAAAAAAGGTGAGAAATTAAAGTTTTTCAAGCCAACACCCAATGAATTTAGTCTGATAACACAATTTTGAACAGAGTTTGTTGTTTAAGTTTAATCAGAAATGTTTTTATGGCAAACTGAAAAAATAGTTGTGGTTAGTAAGAAATTTTCTACAATAACAAAAAAAACAACATAACTTGAAAATTATCACAGATAGGTATAGGGAATGCTAATACAGATAGATACAGAAAAAAAATCTCCTCCGTCTAGTTGAATAAAAATTGGGACATTCCATTTGAAAAAATTAAGTTATGGGTACTTGAAGTTGTCCAAACTTAACCTTAAAATTTTTGGGTTTATTAACTTCAATTCCAATTTTGATCACACTGAACAACAGATATAGGCTTTCTCTTTCAATTCTCCAAATATGATTTCGAAATCTCTAAAACTAAGCGAGTTACCGATTTTTTAAGGGACAGGTGCAAATTCAAAAATTTTCAAAAATCCTAAATATCTCGAAAACGGTTAAACTTGGGTATAGGAAAAGCTGATAAAAACTCCCTTAAAATAACTCAACTAATCCAAAAATGCAGTGAAAAACATAGCTTTCCATTTAAAATAACAAAGTTAATAGCGACTTCCGGTATAACCGGAAGTGCTGCCATCTTGAAAATATTTTCATTGAGCATAACTCAACGGATTATACCTAAGTACCAACTCTCAGATAAATATCTTTATTAGAACTTTCAGTACTTCTAATGTGAGATTTAGACAGAACACCCTGTATAAATTGACCGACCCCTAGTAGTAATTTTTTACTTAACAGATTATACCACTAATTTTTTGCTGTAAATTCGATTAGAAAATGTTTTTATACTCGTTTCAGTTAGTAAAACGTCAATTTTTTAGCATTCTAAAAAAATAACTCTTATAAAGTTGACAAATGTAAAAAATTAGTAAAAATGATAAGGAACTTCTTAGGAATATTTTTTTAATTAACGTTTGTTCAACCAAACTTACAAATTTTTGAAACATGGGTAGTACTATGACAAATTAAAAAAATCGAAAAAGTGTCTTATTGAAACAACAAAAAATTACTCATCAAATACTGCACGAGAGTTCGACAAAGAAGAACAGTATTTTCCAAAACATTTCTCAAACGGGTTGTCATTGGTCATTATAATTTGCTTGGAACCCTGCGGATACAACGTTTACAAAAAGTTTTATCAAATAATTTTTAATTTATTCACACTCTGTTTTGTACGAAGTCTATCGATACATAATAATTATTATTACTTTATCGATAATAATAATAATACTTTAACTTGTATGGAAACGCTGATTATCATAATTTATCAAGCTGAAGAGTCAAATAAAAACATTTCCACAGGTAGTATTTAGTAGAATACATTATTTTCCTCAGTTTGCATTAGTTTATCATTCACAAAGAAAAAAAAAATTACAATATTCTTAGGAATATGATAACAAATTTCTCCAACAGTTATCTTCTTTTTCTATTTGATTAAAAATTTAATAATAACAATTTAAAAATTAATAATTATAATTAGCAAAAATTTGCTAAACGACCGATTCCTCGTGAAAGAATGATGAGTAATATTTTGAATATTTCGATTCATAACAAGCCACTAGCCCTGTCCGAAGTACCTGCTTGAGATAAAGGTCCCAACGTTTATTGAAGTTGGGACCATGGGCTTACGAGGGGGTTGTAAATTATTAGACAGAGAAACTCAGCCCTGTTATAAATCATTTCAGGCTCAAACATTTTCGGTAATATTCCGATTTGAGCGACCCCTGTGCGGGAATAAGTGTCGTCCTCATCGATTTTCGCCACCTTAAACTTTCTTTTACTTCGAACAATATGTTCTACATATTTTATCCACAAACGTAATTATTCAGATAAAGTGGTAAAGAATAAGAAATCGTTGATCTTCAGATCATCAGAATTCTTAGATCTAAAATACACATAATGTACAATGTCTACAGGGTGTCCATTTTTCGAGCTCTACCATGGGGATCTCAGCTATTATAAGAGATACGAGGTCGGTTAAATTAGGGCAAAGTTGCGCATTTTTATGCTGAACAATTATCTGAAAAAAAATTTGATGTGTCATTTTTAGTTTTTGAATAATAAGATCTCTTAGTTTTCACTTGAAAAAATAAAAACGAAAATTACAAATTTCCGTTTTTTTCCAGTAATTCAAAAACTAAAAATGACACATCAAATTTTCTTTCAGATAATTATTCAGCATAAAAATATGAAACTTTGCCCTAGTTTAACCGACCTGTATGCTTCCTCAAATATTTTTTATCTTCTTCTCCCATAATAATATGAAATACATTGGTAAATTGGTACAAGTAAAAATACAAGGTGTGTAAGTTAAAATGATCCTCATCTAGGTAACTTTGAAACTGATTTTCATGTAAAAAAATTGTGCCGCTCTACTCAAATGAATCCGCTGTCAATAAATGTCAAAACTATCAGTTGTAAAAATCATAAATTGTCATTTAATTATATTTAAATGTTTCGTTAAAAAGCAACTAAAATGCTACAATGCAAGAAAACACTTATTTCCGAAGTGGAAAGTTAATAAATGAAAAGTGGCAGTATTCAATTTCCGAATGCCTGTCATTAGTTCTATAGAGCGGCAATTCTTATTTTACATGAGAAATTCACAGGCGACTAGATGATAGTCATTTTAATACACTTTATACGTGGGTTGCCTTTTATATTTCGGGAATAGAGTACAGTAATAAAAATTCGTCATCGTTTATAGCTTTAAAAATTTTCAAAATATTTTCCATGAAGATTAATACACATAAGAATTCTCTTGAACCACTTTTTGAATCCTTTTTTTGACCACAAAACGACCCATTTTTGAGCAATTTTTGAAAATAAGTGCCATCTAACGCGAATAATTTTTTTTTGCAATTTTTGACCGAGATGAAATTTTGAAATAACTGTAAATCATATAAAAAGCACCTTAATGCCAAAACATCCTGAATAAATTTATCCTAAAAAATGTTGAATTTTACAATACAGACGTTGGTTTTCAGATAGAATTAACAGGAAAGCCTATTCACGAAATATAAAAGGCAACCTACGTACTTAGGCACAAAAGTAAAACTTTTACCGGTGACTTTCAAGTCAAAAAAGTTGGCACTTTTGTGACGTTTGCGGATAAATAATTTTTGTCAATTTTACGACACTTGATATTTGACTTACGTCGTCAGATGATGAACAACCGTCGTCTGAATTTCGCAGTTTGTCCATTCGCGAATTATAATCCGACAAAACGTTGCTCGAATTCGTTTTCGAGATTAATTTCGACGGGTCTTCACCGCTGTGGCGTTTAGTATGAATAGTTCCTTTCTCGATGTCTGTTAAAAAAAATAATTAACTACAATTTTTCCCTACTTTCAAGAGGAAATAATTACTTAAGTCTTGTCTGGCGTTGGAATCCGATTGTCCTCCAGCACCGTTCGTTCCATCCGAATGACTTGAAGTTTTACGCATGACAGTCAAGCGGTAAAAAGGTGGCGTTTCAGTCCTTTCAATCAAACAATTCAACGTTTCCACAGTTTGTAATTCGAGCATCATTTCATCGAGTAACCTCACCGGTTGGACTCTTGCCAAATACAAAACAACTCGTTTCGTCTGTTAAAAAAAAGGTACTATAAATAATAAAGTGCTAGGTTTATGCTAGGTAAAATAATCTAAAGCTATGCAATAAGTATGTACCACGCAATAAAATAATAGCATATTATATACAGGGTGAGTCATTGATATGGGCGTGCTTGATTGCACCTACACCGTCAATGATATCGAAATAAGTCAAAGGGGACTGCAAATGAGAGGCCAAAGTGCATGTTCTAAAATTATTTTGCTCTATAAAGCGTGTTCCATTTTTACAGTGCAGTCTATAACATAGTTTCTTTAAATGGCACCCCCTGTATATTTGTACATATTTCAATTTGCATTTCTTTAAGCTTTAAAAATCCGTTTAGTTTTTTTAATTTGCTTTAACCGTTCAGAAGTTATTCAATTTTTTCTACAATTTAGTGCGTCTACAGGCACATTATTAAAAAATCGCAGTACGCTTGATTTTCGGGATGTCAAATTGGGACTTTGTCCATAAGTAAACAACTGTTTGAGGTATCTTTTAGTGCCAAGATCGTCTATTTTCATTGTAGCATCTCCTTGCTGGGACACATTCATTTTATAACAATTTGAAGGATCATAACTTAATTTTTTTAAATAGCACCCTTTGTATTTTATTACTAGATCCTATTCAGTGTCTCATTTTACATCTTTTCTACCTCTTAAGTTTTTTCCTAAAAGTTGATAGTTTGGGAGATAAATCGGTTTTTCTGAAAAATCCACACAAAATCTCTTGGATACTAATGAAGCGTGCTATGAAAAACAACACATTCTGGCATATCAATGTCAAAATGGCATTTATAGTATATCACGTTTTGATTTTCTGGTGAAAATGATTTGTTTGCGTAAAATGCAAATCTACAAATCTCATCGAGATATAAACTTTGACAAGAAATTATTAAATAAAAATGAAAGAAATTTACAATGGAGAAATAAGGAAATAAAAAAATATTTACTGAGGTATAAAAATCAATAGCGATAACATTTTACTTGTAATTACAAAACTGTTTAAAATGACGGGTTTCTTAAGCAATAAAGCACAACATTCGTCAATTCTTTTTAAAAATTCACCCCTTCTAATGTGGCATGATCTATTCTATGAAAAGCCTTTATAATTCTTTCTTGCATATTTTCTCTGGTAGAGCCGTCGTTTCTTTCATTTTTGTTTAATTATTTCTTTTCAAAATTAGAGTTTATATCTCAATGAAATTGTATGCATTTAACACGAAAAAATCATTTTCACAACAAAATTAAAAAAGTGACGTACAATAAATACCAGTTTGATGTTAATATGTCAGAAGTTATTGTTTTTTATGACACGCTACGTTAATATTCAAGATATTTTGTGTGCATTTTTCAGAAAAACCAAATCATCTCTCAAACTATCAACTTTTAGTAAAAAACTTAAGAGGCAGAAAAGATGTAAAATGAGACACTGAATAGGATCTAGTAATAAAATACAATGGGTGCTATTTAAAAAAATCAAGTTATGGCCCTTCAATTTGTCCTAAAATGAACAAGATCCTACACAATAAAAATGGACGATCTTGCTACCTCAAACAGTTGTTTACATATGGACAAAGTCACAACTTGATATCCCGAAAACCAAGGGTACTGCGATTTTTTAATAATGTGCCTGCAGACGAACTAAATTGTAGAAAAAATTAAATAACTTCTAAACGGTTAAAGAAAATTAAAAAAACTAAACGAATTTTTAAAGCTTAAAGAAATGCAAATTGAAATATGTACAAATATACAGGGGGTGTCATTTAAAAAAACTATGTTATAGGCTGCACTGTAAAAATAGAACACCCTATATAGAGCAAAATAATTTTAGAAAATGCACTTTGGCCTTCCATTTGCTGTGACATTTGACTCATTTCGATATCATTGACGGTGTAGGTGTAATCGAGCATGCCCATATCAGTGACTCACCCTGTATATGTTATTTTTTTCTCGTAATTACTGGCTGGATATATCCATGAGAACACACCAAATAAAAAAAATTGTGAAACAGCGGTCTTGTACTTTTAATTTTAGCATTTGTTCTTTTAATATTGACACTAGAAAAATGATAATAATAATCACGTTATAGTTTGCATTTAATTAAGTCAAATGAACTTTTTATTCGTTAGACCTATTAAGTACTTTAGCTACTTAGGTCCGGTTTCTGGTACGATAAAACTTCAGTTAAATTTGAACTCCTCGTTAGTTGCTAAGGTAGTGCGTATCTGATTGGCGTTGCTATGTTTTAACTGAGGTTTAAATTTATCTCTCCATTAAATATGATTCCACAAATATTCCGTTTTTTCCCCTCAGTTTGCGATAGTTTATCAATCACAAAGAAAAAAAACGCCTAATTATAAATTCAAATGATCACATGGTAGTACAATGGCAAGCATCAATTAATGCATTTTTGGAAGTTAAAATAAAACGTGTTAGGAGGCACATAACGTTATAAGGTTTTACATTTCTTGAGAATTTTAAAGTACTCGGGGCTATCAACCCTCGTTCTTCAAACATTTTTTCATAATGCAAAAACCTTAAACTTATAAGGGCGATTGATCTTCCTAGACAAAAAATATATTGTAAAACTGTCATTAAAAATGGCACTTTTAATGTAAGATATCCGTCTTAAAAGTTAAATTTTAGAGTACTTCAAATTTAAATTTATTTTAAAAGTAAATTCCCACCATTAGTGCTAATTGTCTTTTTGCTGAATTTGCTCCAATTCTCGAATATGATTATTGGTGACAGTTAATTGTTGTGACAGTTTCAAAAATTCCATTTTGAATAAAATTACTAAAATTATTTATATTTGCTTTTTAACAGAATTCAACATATTAAGAAAAAAGTATAATTATGTCATTCGTCTTAAAAGTGATTTTATTTTGTTCACTATTTTCACCTAGCGTTTATTACTTTAGCCTAATTTAATTATACCTAACAAGTGTACTTAGCGTATAATTAAATTGTCTAGCGGTTTTTCTCTAAGAAACGGACCGCAGACTAAACATACAACTTACATATGGAAGTAATTCACAGGGTGCCATCCCCGATATAATAATCAAGTAACGTATGATCACTTTCATGTTATTGGGCCATGATGTACACAATGTGGCCCAAACTTCCTCAATTTCTTTCGAATGATTATCACCAAATTTGGCCGTAATATAGAAGATATTATTTAAAACCATTTCGGTGGCTTCAGCTGACCCCCAACCTTCCTTACGCCCTCTACCGGTCTCATTGGCGTAAAACTGATACGTGTGAGGGTTAGGTGGAGGCACATTGGGGTCCACCAATTCCATATTATGCAACCAAGGAAGTAAATATTGAAGTAGCAATTGTCTGACTTCAGGACGCGCCGATTGAAACCGATACGTGATTTCTACAAGTCACCCATTAATAAATTAATTGTAACACAAAATCATGTGAAATACCCGAAAACATTGGCATTGTTAATTCAGGGTGCAGTAGTGCCAACTGACCCGATAAATGCACTTGAGATCGGCGATAAGTCGTTGCAAGAAGTGTGTCTAAAGTGCTACGTCCTTTATCACCTTCAGCTAAAACAATAATTAAATTTGCAACAAATGGCACAGTGTTACCAACCTAAATCACTTTCGGCAAGTGGTCCAACTGTTCCGAAAAATCTCTTATCCAACAGTTGCAACAACTGTAAAGCTGTGTCTCGAACAGGAGGTCTTGGACATCCCGTATTCATTAAAGTGACATTAATAATGGCGGTATAATGGTCACATGGGTATTCCCTAGCACTGAAAATCGTCGCTAAGGCTAGAAAACAACCATCGGCCACTGCATACGTCCCAGTGTAACACTTATCAACCACCCAATCAAGCAAAGGACCAACATCGGGGTTCGATTCCAGGAAAAGAATTACAGTTTCCTGTGCCAAAGTATTAACCTACGATAAATAAACGACAATCAATAAATAAGTGTGGTTAAAACAAACAAACCTTTTCTTCACTACTGTCCAACAAGCCGCTCAACCAATGATAAATCATGCTATCTTCGGCCAAATCAGTGGTGTCGAAATATGGGCCACAGCACAAAAGTGCACTCATCGCTTGTAATGCGACAAATTGTAATTCGGTACTTTTCTTACCGGCTGAATCGGTTTCGTGGACGTTCGATGGAGTTAGGCCGTATTTTCCAGCCCAAAATGAAAACATCATGAATAGATTACGACGAAGGTCGCGTTTCAGTAGGCCGCGACAAGCTTCCACTGCAAAATTTATTTATTTTAGTACTTAAAAGGCAAAATCGTAAAAAAGTGTGTTTAGCCCCCTTGGACTTTTTGCCGCTGATTTGACATCTCTATCTAAATCTAGCAGGAATTCCACTAATGTTGCAAATATATTTTTGACAATATTTTTATAGTCACCCGGTATTATTTATGCTATTATTTACTATTTATTACTACCAGAGCTTCCTTGATCAATAAAGCTCTGATTATTATTATATTACGTTCCTCAAATCTTTATTTTTTTTTTCCTGAAATAACCCAATAAATATCCCTACGTTTATTAAATAATGGCAAATGGAAATAAAATATCATTATGTCCCAAAGCTGAGATATTTTAGCTGAAAAGCATTCTTCAACATACGGAAAACACAAAAATGATTATATAATAATAATAATAATAATAATAATAATAATAATAATAATAAGAATAATAAGAATGAGAATAATAAGAATGAGAATAATTTTTACCCAAATAATTTTGGTGGATGCGCCGGGATAACCTGACAATAGGAGGATAGAAAGTGTGAGAGCTTTTTGATTTTTTTTAGGTGGTACACAAATTTTGTAATAACAAAAATTATTAAATTATTAAATAAATTATAAAAATTATTTAAAAAAAAATTGTTTTCCATTGGTTTGCGAAATTATATGTTTTTGGTTATTTTATTTACTTTTTGAGTTAAAAAATACCAAATTTGTTTACGAGATTTTGCCAAATTGGACCTAATAAAATGACGTTACTTTGGGCTTTGTCTGGTTGAGCACGTTTTTCTGTCAAAAACACCATTTTTTGGCAAAAATTCTCAAAAATAAGGTTAAAAAAATCACAAAATTTCATCGAAAACGGGTATGCTTTTAATACCTTTTAAGCAAATTTTTCAGCTACAACAAATCTCCTTTTTTGATGATTTGTTGAAAACAATCACCATTTCCCTTCAAGTTTTCACAAAAACGGGCTACATAATCACTTATGTAGGTAGAAAATGACATTATACTTGTTTTCTTTTTGTGTTAAAGAACGTTTTAGAGCTTCGTTTTTGAACTAAAATTCACAAGTGTGAATAAATAAAAAAATACGTTTGATTCCGATAAGCCATTCTCATAAAAATTGCACGAATTTGAGCTATTCTATTCTGCTGGACTCAGAAATAACCTGTTTTTTGTTTTACTACATGTATCTAAAAAAGACGTGCTAAGATACCATCAAAGAGAAAGAATTTTCAATTAAAAGCAGCGAAAATTATTTTTATGATTATTTAATTTTAATTCCAATGAAATAAGAATCGAGGTAGCGAGTTACGCAAAGCTTTCATAGACTTACAAAAATTGGTCGTTTAAGCCGAAAAAATTGGAGAAAAGTTCATAAAACTTAAATTGAGCTTGAGCTTTTTTATAAATATTCTTCATTGATAAAGAGAAGAGTAAAAGGCGGAGGTAAACAAGAATTTACATTAATTTATAGGCTTTAAAATACTCCCCTGATTATTATTTGCAAACTAGTCAAGTCTAAATTAACAATTTTGATTCATGGCTGGAAATATCAAAAGTTATTCGCTTCATTGCTATTATTTCAGACTTATCGAGTAAGGGATTTTTATAAACACTTGAAGTGAATCAAATTTATAAAGTAAATTGTGGGTGGAATTCAAATTGCTTCAAATTGTACTGATGTGTGGTTTTAACTACTGAAAACAATAACAGTAATTTTCTACTATTCAAACTGGAAAATGCACCAAAAAAACACCAGTGAACCTTGTTCAGTGTGTAAAAAAAAAGAAGTGACCGATTTATAAAAAAAAGATAAAAAAAAATAATTGCTTAAACACCCAAAAAGGCAAAAATAACCTGATTTTTGACCTAAATATGTTTTTTCCCGACAAATTATAAAAACAATTATACATTCAGCTAAAAAGCATTTTTAACTAAAGAATCTGTTTAAAAGCGTTCAAAAAAGCCATAAACAATGACATTAAACCTCAATTCAACAAGTTATTGAATAAAGTATTTTAATCACAGGAGGATATTTTTTTTTACAGGTTAAAATTCTAAAATTTATAAAAGCTTTGGGAGTTGTTAACTGAACAAAGTAATTCTGTAATGCCGTAGTTTTAAATAAAAGCTTCTTTTTTTTAAATATTTTTTTATATATTTTTATTTTTTGCTTTTCAGTCTTTACTTATTGTTATTACACTATGCATCTACCGTGACGTGCCAATGACCAAATACCGTCTATGTTGGTATAAGTTACGGTATGTACAAATCGAGAACCCCTTTGTAAACATAACTTAAACTTTTAAAACCCCATTTAACACCTTTAGGGGGTAATTAACTATATAGAATTGCATTGTCACGCAGATTACCTAAGCATGTTAAATTTCATTTCATTGCGACTACAGGGACCCTCTCAAATTTACAAATCGAAAACCCCTTTGTAAACATAACCTAAAACTTCAAAACTCCATTTAACCCCTTTAGGGGATATTTGACCACATAGGATTGCATTGTCACGCAGATTAAGTAAGTATGCAAAATTTCAATTCAGTAGGACAACAGGAACTCTTTCAAATTTGGCTACGAAAATATAAACGGATAGACAGACAACATTATGAGTTAAATAAAAGCTTTTAAAAAGCTTTTAAAACAGAAAACAGACAAAAACAGGCAAAATGTTATTTCAGTCTGCTTTTGAAAACGTAAAGGGAAAAATAAAATTTTCAGTTTAAAAAACTTGCTTAAATGGTCGAAGAAAGCAAAATATATATACAGGGTGTTCCGTCTAAACCCCACATTAGAAGTATTGAAAGTTCTAATGAAGATATTTATCTGAGAGTTGGTACTCAGGCATAATCCGTTGAGTTATGTTCAATGAAAATATTTTCAAGATGGCAGCACTTTCGGTTATACCGGAAGTCGCTATTAACTTTCTTATTTTACATGGAAATCTATATTTTTCACTGCGTTTTTGGATTAGTTGAGTTATTTTAAGGGAGTTTTTATTAGCTTTCCCTATACCCAAGTTTAACCGTTTTCGAGATATTTAGGATTTTTGAAAATTTTTGAATTTGCACCTGTCCCTTAAAAAATCGGTAACTCTCTTAGTTTTAGAGATTTCGAAATCATGTTTGGAGAATTGAAAGAGAAGGCCTATATCTGTTGTTCAGTGTGATCAAATGAATTGAAGTTAATAAACCCAAAAATTTTAAGGTTAAGTTTGGACAACTTCAAGTACCCAAAACTTAATTTTTTAAAATGGGATGTCCCAATTTTTATTCTACTAGATGGAGGAGAATTTTTTTCTGCATCTATCTCTATTAGCATTCCCTATACCTATCTGTGATAATTTTCAAGTTATGTTGGTTTTTTTGTTATTGTAGGAAATTTCTTACTAACCACAGCTATTTTTGCATAGTTTGCCATAAAAACATTTCTGATTAAACTTAAACAAACTCTGTTCAAAATTGTGTTATCAGACTGTGAAAACAAAATAAATTCATTGGGTGTTGGTTTGAAAAACTTTAATTTCTCACCTTTTTTCATTCGTTTCCATGGCAGCCTATGAGAAAAGGCCTATGGCTAATGAATTTCTCAATCCCAACAAAAAGGTATTGTAACATGAAAACTATTAAACGTAAGTATAGGGAATGTTAACACAGATCGAAGCAGAATTAAATTCTCTACCATGTAGTGAAATAAAACCTTTGTCATTTCATTTGAAAAATATGAGTTATGGGTGCTTAAAGTTTTGCAAACTTAATTTTAAAAATTTTGAGTTTGTTATTCTTTTTTAGAAATTTGAAAACACCAAAGGAATGATCTAGGCTTCCTCTTTCAAATGAGCCCAAAAATATTTCCAAATTTTTAAAAATCGCAGAGTTATCGATTTTTGAACTGGAAAGTGCAAATCCAAAAAAATTTTAAAATCCATAAATATTTCGTAAACGGCTAAATTTAGGTATAGGAACAGCTTATGAAAACTACCTTAAAATAACTCTAGTAATTCAAAAATGCATTAAAAAATATAGCATTCCATTTAAAATAAGGAAGTTGATAGCGACTTCCGGTATAACCGAAAGTGCTGATATCTTGAGAATATTTTCATTGAGCAGGACCTAAAAGATTATGGTTGTACACAAATTTTCAGATGACTATGATTATTAGAACTCCCAATACTTCTAATGTGGAGTTTAGACAAAACAGCCTGTAGTTGTATAACATTTTCTTCGTTAAGAGTCCATTTGCCTAGTAGTTTTTCCCTACGTTGTAAGCCTTTGCCCCGAACGTATTTTTTCGGAAACTATTGAACTTAGAAACTTCAAAAAAAAATATTTCTGAAGAAGAAAGATGGCTCTAGGTTTCTCTTGTAATGGATTTTTGATTTTTGACCTAATGTTAATTACAAAAAATACGAAAAAGTCGAAAATAATGTCTTACTTTACGTCATCACTAACATTTATTAAAATAAAAAATCAAAAATTTGACACAAGAGGGAGGTGCATTAGAGTATTTTCTATAGATGTGTTACATTTATTGTAGTAAAAAATGATTCTTTTTAAAAAATCTATGCTCAGAGAAAAAGGTCTGTATCAAGTCTTGAACACTACTATAACTACTGTAAGGTGCTGCCTCTAGCGGTCAAAGATGACTCTAGCCAAATTATCATTCTTCGTCTCACTCTACACGTACAGGGGTGGACGGAATTTTTTTAATTTTGGTTTACGTCAATTGATTTTTCGATGTATCTAGAAGTAAGGTCGCTACCTTAAAAACAAAGTTCGCTTATCAACTTGACATTTTCAGTCATAATAAGGCCGATTTTTCAAATGTAAAGACGCTCTCAATAAAAGAAAATCCAATTAATACATTGACAACCTACTGAATTATCGGACTTTCTTTTGATTACATCGTCATTTGTTTTAAAAAATCAGACTTCTGGAGATTCAAAGTCCTAGTCCAAAATGTCAAGCTGGTAATTGGAAACATTGTTTTGAAAACAGCGGCCTTAGTTATTAATATACATCTGCTCTTTAATTCTAAGTAGGTAATAGCTGTAATTATGCAATACCAACGTCGCATTTTAAATTTTTATTTTTTTTAATAAAGTTGATAAAAATGTAAAATAGTAAAATAGCACATGGAATCGGCTAAAAAAATATCGGTGCCGACCACATTGTCAGTTCCTGAAGAAATCCCTACTCTTTGTATTTCTTGTGTTGTCACGATATTGCCAGTAAAAGTCAAATGAAATCTAAATTGAAAACAAAAATGTATAATTCTGCCATTATCGCATTATCTCGAAAATTAGTAAACAAAACAAAAAATCATAGAGATATAGTTAAACTTGTGACACTTATTGAAGCTACTGAACATGATATTTTATTATTATTCTACCATAAAACAGGATTATGTTGATTTTTGATTTGTGACAGTCATTGAGTGGGGGTGCGACAAGCATTTTGTTCTAAACAGAAAACCACAAAATGTACATATATCCCCTTTCAGTACATAGTAGAATTATGCAACAGCGCATTTGCATTTTTTTAAATGAAATGGAGCACAAATTGAGAGTTTCTGGTGGGTTTTCTTAGCTCAATGTGTGTTACTGGGATTTAGTTTAACACAGAATTCTTTTTTTAAACAGAAACTATCAATTTGTGCTTTATTTTTCACTCCAAAAAATTCAAATGCGCTGTTGCAATTCTACTATGAACTGAAATAGGATATAATATTTAATGATTATTATTATATTATTATCAATAAACTCAATGATTTAATGTTAAACGATTTTAAACTCAGTTAGGGTCCTATTCTAGGCCATACGGAATAGTATGATGTGAGATGAGATTTCGAAATTTCATCTCACAACTCACCATTCCGTAAGAATAGGACCCTTAGTTCATCCCTGAAATATTTCTCGGAATCTCTATGACCTACGAAGTTTAGCTCCGCCTCTTTACTCTAAAATTTTTACCTCGTCTCTCACTGCGCCCTCAGCAAGGCCTGACCAGTGTGAGGCAAATCCACTCTTAAATAACGAAAAAATTATACTTGAGCGCAATGTAGCATATTTTTAGTTTAGTTTAGCGAACAATCTGCGAGTTCAAGTGAGGGCAAATTGTGTAACTTACGGCTAAAAGTCTTGATTAATTTCTTGATGAAATAGGCAAAATGCAGCGTCAGATCCTTGACGCTACTCGACGTTTTATCCGGTTCATTTTCAAGATACGACCTCACACCTTCAACAAACTCAACAATTGAGGGATGCAACGACTGTGTATCTTTCTCAAGAATACACGAACTGCTATTAAAAGTACCACTCTCGGCAATATATTCAAGCGTACGCATCAAATGCAGACGCAAAGCGTCGCGACGCCGCCGTCTTCGCACATTCTCTTGTTTCTTATCAATTGCTTCACGAAGATAAATAATCAACTCCTCCATCAAGTCTCGACAAGCTTCAGCATTTATGTTTCCAACGGCATAAACAGCTGCATCTCTCACATCGGCAATTTCGCACCTCAAAAGCGGAACCACAAGTTTGTAGAGACTGGTCGGGGAAGTACCGGGACCTCCTGATTTGTTATCGGAGCGTTCGGTACTTAAACTATCGGGGGACGAACTGAAAAAAAAAACAGTTCAGGGCCACCTAGCAATACTATTGGGGCATTTCACGTGAAGCGGACAACGAAAAAAATTTGACAACCTGAAATTCGGTCATATTCAAGATAATTGTTCTCCTAGAAAGCATATTTGTAAATACATAATGATTTTTTTGTGTGTGGCTTATTTGTGAAGATACTGACTTCTAAAAAATTGACGAAATATGAGTCAGAGTTTTTGGAATCTTTTATTCAAAAAACTAGTGCATACCAGAATATTTAAAATAGTGCTTTATATAGAAAACTCTCTGTTCTTTTTGATTCTGTAATCCGATTTAGAATTTGAAATTTTTTTCGTGTAGGAAACCGGAGGTGAAGTTTCAAATTCGATTTTAGTAACTTGGACCGTTTTTTTTTTCATTTATTTTTATTTCAAAAAATAACTTATAATATATAGATTTTACACTATAAGTCGCAAAATGGGATCTCTATTCGTTTAGGAGATATAGTACCTAATGTACAGGGTGCTCCATTTTGGATGTCCGAATAGGGAATCTCCGAAACTAAGAGGTTTAGAGAAAAACGAGTGACACATTTTCGGGTCCGTTTTTTGAGAAAATAATTTTGGTCAAAACCGCATCCCGATATCGTCTTTTGTTTTCGACTTATAAACAAAAGTTGACATTTTAGCGAAATCTTAAAAAATTTATATCATCCTTATTATAAAACATACACATTTTAAATAAAGACATTATACAGGCACTTTTTTACAGAGAATTTAATAATGTTATCAGCGATTTTTTTTAATCATTCGTTTAGCTGTAATAACATAAAGTTGTATTTTTTTAAATAGGAATCATAGTTGGCTATGACATTTTCGAAAAGCTTTTTTTTTTTTGTTATGTATTTTTTACCGCAGATAGGATTTGATATTGGTGTTTGGATTGACATTTTTTGTAAAATAAAATTTCATTGACAAGCAATCACACAATTAATAAGATTTTTCTTTTTCCGACATTGCATGTTTAATTAGAAAATAGAATAGCAATAAGTAAGCTTGCCATTTTAAATCTAAAAACAAATAATTTTTATTAATTGCAAAAATTTGATCTAATAATAATCTATTATGCTGTTTTTAAATTAATTAGTTTTTAAAAAATTATTAAATTATAAATACTTGTTGGGTAATATATTTTTCATAGTTTTAATTGAAAATTCAAATTTTTTCATGGCCTACTATAAAGAAAAAGCAAAATGTTATGTTTTTTTAAATATATAAAAAAATAATGTATTACACAAATAGACATATCAAATCAAAAAAAAAAAAGCTTTTCAAAAATATCACAGCCGCCTATGATTCCTATTTAAAAAAATACAACTTTATGTTATTACAGCTAAACTAATGATTAAAAAAAATCGTTGATAACATTATCAGATTCTCTGTAAAAAAGTGCCTGTATAATGTTTTTGTTTCAAATGTGTATCTTTTATAATAAGGAAGATATGATTTTTTTAAGATTTCGCTGAAATGTCAACTTTTGTTTATAAGTCGAAAACAAAAGATGATAGCGGGATGCGGTTTTGACCAAAGTTACTTTCTCAAAAAACGGACCCGAGAATGTGTCACTCGTTTTTCTCTAAACATCTTAGATTCGGAGATCCCCTATTCGGACATCCAAAATGCAGCACCCTGTACACAAAAGCGCGTAATTTCTTGCGTAAACCGATCTATCACGTACATTAAGTACTGTATCTCCTAAACGAGTAAAGATCCCATTTTGCGACTTATAGCGTAAATTCTATTTACTTTAAGCTATTTTTTGAAATAAAAATAATTTAAAAAAAAATGGTCCAAGTTACTAAAATTCGGATTTGAAACTTCACTTCCGATTTTCTACACGAAAAAAATTTCAAATTTCAAATTTGATTTTAGAGTTAAAAAGAACAGTGAATTTTCTGTATAAAGCACCATTTTATTTTTTTTACTATTTACTGTTTAATTAGAAATACAGTTTACAAGAACGTTCTGATTAATATTTGGTCAACTTTTAGAAGTCAATAACTTTTTAAATAAGTCGCTCACAAAAAAATCATCACGTATTTACATTCATACCTTTTAGGAGAACAATTGTAACCGAATTTCAGGTTGTCGCATTTTTTTGACTTGTCCGCTTCACGTGAAATGCCCCTATTGTCAACCAACCTCAAACTCAGATCCGGACTCGCACATCTGACAATCGGATTGGCCATATGTGGCACGACCTTAAACGCAAAAGTTATGTAATTTTTCCAGAGGTGCATATAAGCATCGCGTTCATTCGGCGGTTTTCGCAAAGTGGCCGAACTCCTCAAAAGTGAAGCTCTGTTATCATTAACTGGCCTAAAAGCACACAATGAAAATTCAAACCTCAACTACGGATGACTAGATTAGGAGACGAAACGAGATACAAAATTGCACCAATTCACCAATTACTTGGAACAATACAGCGTGTTTACGGTCTTGGAGTCGAAACTTTACCTGGTATTAAAAAAGTGTAGAAATAGGGTAATTGCGGAAAAAAACTCACGGAATTGTTATTTTTAAGAATGTTATTTAACTTCGAAATATTGGTGCAAGGTTTGAGGGTCACTGGAATAATTTCTTTGTTAAAATAAAATTTAATTGTTGCAACAAATAAGAAAGTCGTAACCACGACAGTGAAAAACGTCACTTCATAGTTTTGACACTAACATCATTTTATTTGGCTTTCCTTTAGTTTTGATCAAGTTTGGTTTGTGTTTTGTGATGTTTTTTTTATTAAATTTATGTCCATAGACTACAATTATTAAAATAGTAAATTGAATGATTTTTTGTTATAATGTCAGACATATTATCTCCTTTAAGTTTCAACTCCAAGACCGTAAACACCCTGTACAGAAATGTTGAGCTTTGCATTCTTAATAGGCTGAGAAAAAGTAACGGCTAAAATTTTCAAGAGAAACATTGGAAAGTGATTATTAAAAATTTATTTATTTAAAATTTGCGCTTCGTCCTTTATTTTTCAAAACGCTGCGAATATGGTTTAAAATACAATGCGTTCAAAAATGGCTGTTCATCAAGTCACCTATGAAATTTGAACGTAACGTGCCGCTTAATTTAAATTGTGAATGCTGTCAAAGTGACAGATCCGTCAAAATAATTCGAAAAGGTTTCGAATCCATAAGGAAAGAATACACAACAATAAAAATCACGGAAATATAAAATACAAATCAAGACAAACCCTACACTACACTACCGAAAAATGCAAAAAAGTGAGTAAAAAGCTAATTCAAAGATTTGACAGAGAAACTATAATAGTAATGTGGACGAGGCGGCACATTGAATTTGAATTCCATAGTGAACTTGATAAACAACCATATTTGAACACATTGTATAAGAAAAATGTTAGTAATTAATTTCCTTTAAAAAGTCCACGAGAGCCTATTTCTATCTCAAAGACGTTTAAAGAGGTTCAAGCAACGGTTTTGTTTCATTTTACCGTGGTCAAGTCTCGGAAAATTAATTTATACCTAAACTGTTAAAGATATAGATAAGGTGACGCGGAATTTTTTATAAATTTAACTCTGCCACAATGTTCCTTAAAACTTTTTTTGTAAATTCATCAACCGCATTCGCAGCGATTTTATAAATATGGTAATAATTTTGTAAGTTTGCACTTTAATAAGTTTTTAATTTAAAATTCTTACTTTTCCATTACAATTCTTGCAGATGAAATTAAAATATGGTCTACTTTAATAATTTCTATTCGTTCTTAGATTCATAATCATCCGTTTAGAAATAAAACTTTAAACATTTATGAAATATTTAATAATCATTTTTTTTTTTAGTATTACTGACTTCAACAGATTTATCTTATTGTAAAACAAGATGTTTATTTAGTTAATATTATGTATCTTTCTATTCTACGAAGATCCACCTGCTTGCAAGTAGAATTTTTCAAAATTGTCTTTTATGTGTGATTACTGATTAGTGATTACCTTTGATTAAATTAGCAATTAGACACTTTGCTCACATAACTTTAAGCCTTGTTAACGGAAATCTTCATTTTTGTCAAAAGGTTGTTTAACCTATTCATCAGATGCTTTTTGAACCACCTTATTGGCAAATCGCAATCAGCTACATGGTCTCCCAACAAAAATTTGCACCCCTGTTATATCCAATCTCGTCCAAGTTTGGAAAAAATGCTAAAACCGGTCAATTTTAGTTTAAAGAAGCACCAAAGTTTATTTTAGTCTCGAAGTTATTTCTTCATCCCTCTCTGGCGCCCAGAACTACCCCTTCAAAAAATTTAAGTAGCAAGAGGGGTCGAATAACATCATTTTGTACTTGCTTTCATTGTACTTTTTTATTTTGAACGATTTTTTGTCGAGAATCACGAAATTGTTTTACGATCACTGATATTTTGGAAATTGTAAATAGCAAAAGGGATCAAGTGGAAAATCATTTTATCTTACAGGTGCAGTTTTTTAGGTACATTATACCACTGTTTTCGGTGAGAGAAATCAAATTTCTCTCACAAGAGAGATAAAGCTGTTTTTCGACTCACAAGCGAGTAAATCTGACAGCTTTATCTCTCTTGTGAGAGAAATTTGATTTCTCTCACCGAAAACAATGGTATAATGTACAAGGGTATAAGATAAAATAAGATAAAATGTAGTATATCACACGTGACCGAAATGCCATTATAAAGGTCGTGAGAATAATGATGCATTTCTATCACTTATAATATAATATACTATTAAAGCTGATTGTCTTGTCTATGCAACTATGATTTTTTTTTCAATTTTAAATGATTCGTTTTAGAGAACAATTGAACAATGCCTAGATTGTTGCGAGAGGAAATAATAGTAGTTATGAAAAAACAATTCAATTGAACGCATGTATTGCTCATAACGCCCACAATATGGTACAATCGATTTTCAAAACTTTGTCTAACATTTTGCATTATTAATGACGTTATCAAACAGCACGCTGCGACGATTCGTTATTGAAGGACTTCGAGATTCCATAGTAGAGTTTTACTAATTGAAGTCTTTGTTCTATACTATAAACTATTTTAAGAATTTAACGACAATAATTTACGGAATCAATCAGAAACTGTGTAAAAGACTCGGTATAAATGATGACTTTACCACTTTCAGCCTCAATTTCTTGTTAATTTAAAACGTAAAAACAGTAGTGTAAATAAGATAGCATTTCTTAGTCTATCCATACCAAAAAACTTCTTCAAAATTTAAGCCAGAGTATTTCAGATTGACAATTTTGAAAATTTCAGTGAGACTTAAACAATTCGAAATTCCTAACAACAAATCGTTCAACAAAATTGAAAAAAGTACATGGTTGCATAGACAATGAAAGCAGCTTCAAAATGATGTATCACTCGACCCCTCTTGCCATTTAAATTTTTTCAAGGGCTCAAGAAGAATGCAAAAATTACTTTGAAACTAAAATTTGGTCCGCCTTTAAACTATTGATTTTTCTTTTAACTCGAATGTAAAATTTTAAATGAACTACTGAAACTAAACAAAGAAAAAACAAAAGTTAAAAAAGAATCCAGTTTTAAAATGTAATAACTTTTCTTTGTTTACATGATAATTTATTGTATTTCTTTTAACGTATATTCAAGAGAGCTTGAGTGGAATGAATGTAGCCGATTCAATAATTATAAAAAAAACTACACATAGGGGAAAGTGGGGCAGATTGATACAGAAAAATTTAATTTGTGGTTTTTGTCTCAAAAGTGAGTCAAATAATATTTCATTTTGCTTTGTGCATAGCATAACTAATCAATATTATAATAGAATGCAATAGAATCTCTGAGTTAAAAATAAATAGATAATATAATGATTTGAAAAAAATAGGGTTCTGTATCAATCTATCCCACCTACGGGGCACTTAGATACAGTGGATGGAGTAACTTGATACAAGACCTAAATTGTATGAAAACGGTTAATAATAACGAAATTTTAATCAGAAAACGAATTTTTATTGTCGGAGATCATAATCACACCAAAACTGCTTTTTTTACAAATTTTCATGATATAAAATGAAAACTAAACTTCTAGCAACTAAAATTGCAAATTCTTAAAAATGAAAAAAAGAAAAAAGAATTTAGAAAGTTTGTGCCCTTTTTACTACTTGACTACTTTTATACACCAAAGGGGCATTTTGATATGTTTCAATCTGCCCAGTACTTTAGTGTATCAATGTACCCCAACTGGCATTTTCGGAATATCAAAATTTATATCAATTAAATTATTGAATTTATTTAAAAAAATACATGTAGTCCTAATTACTGACTGAAATTAAGTACCTGTGGTACCTTTAGGTCTCAAATAAACGACATCAAACAACGTGAGAACACTTCTACATTTCACGTGTTTTTTAGTTAGATGTGCTAAAAGCACATTTGTTCTTATAAAAAGCTAACGACTGACTAACTAACTTTAAACACATTTTAGTGACATTGCAGTTCGAATAACGTTTTTTAATAATCAGATTTTGGTGGTGTGCCCCGTGTATCAATGTGCCCCACTTCCCCCTACACATAAGTTACAATTGAATTGTTAAAAAAAGTATATTTACGAGTGCAAAACATAAGCAATAATTATCAATTTGCATTCAGCGTTATAATATATTGTTAAGAATGCAGAGAATAAGTTGAAGAGAATTAAATTTCCTGCCAAAAAATCTACGAGACCATATTTATTCCTTCAACCATTTAGGTTTAGATTAATTTTCTGATACTTGACTAGTAAACTTAAGATGGCGAATGTCGATGAGGACGACACTTATTCCCGCACAGGGGTCGCTCAAATCGGAATATTACTGAAAATATTTGGGCCTAAAATGATTTATAACAGGGCTGAGTTTCTCTGTCTAATAATTTACAACCTCCTCGTAAGCCCTCAAGCAGGTACTTCGGACAGGGCTAGTGGCTTGTTATGAATCGAAATATTCAAAATATTACTCATCGTTCTTTCACGAGGAATCGGTCGTTTCGTTGTGCAATGTTCGATTCAGAGAGGCATCGTATGCATGTATTTACGAAATATTGAGAGTTTATGCAAATTTTTGCTAATTATAATTATTAATTTTTAAATTGGTATTATTAAATTTTTAATCAAATAGAAAAAGAAGATAACTGTTGGAGAAATTTGTTATAATATTCCTAAGAATATTGTAATTTTTTTCTTTGTGAATGATAAACTAATGCAAACTGAGGGAAAAAATGTATTCTAACTAAATACTACTGTGGAAATGCTTTTATTTGACTCTTCAGCTTGATAAATTATGATAATCAGTGTTTCCATACAAGTTAAAGTATTATTATTATTATTACCGATAAAGTAATAATTATTATTATTTATCGATAGACTTCTTACAAAACAAAGTGTGAATAAATTAAAAATTATTTGATAAAACTTTTTGTAAACGTTGTATCCGCAGGGTTCCAAGCAAATTATAATGACCAATGACAACCCGTTTGAGAAATGTTTTGGAAAATAATGTTCTTCTTTGTCGAACTCTCGTGTAGTATTTGATGAGTAATTTTTTGTTGTTTCAATAAGACACTTTTTCGATTTTTTAAATTTGTCATAGTACTACCCATGTTTCAAAAATTTGTAGGTTTGGTTGAACAAACGTTAATTAAAAAAATATTCCTAAGAAGTTCCTTCTCATTTTAACTAATTTTTTACATTTGGCAACTTTCTAAGAGTTATTTTTTTAGAATGCTAAAAAATTGACGTTTTACTAACTGAAACGAGTATAAAAACATTTTCTAATCGAATTTCACAAAAATCCAAAAAATCAATAGTTACAGCAAAAAATTAGTGGTATAATCTGTTAAGTAAAAAATTACTACTAGGGGTCGGTCAATTTATAGAAAGTGAAATTAAAATTTAATTCAATTAAAATTTAATTTTAACACGTACGGATTTTAAATCCGACCCAAGCGGAATCAAAATTTTAATAATGAATTTGAAAAGGATTTTATAAATCAATGTAAATCCTTTTCTAAAGATCAAGCAGTGAGTACCGAAATCATCTTATTTACTCCAACTTTGCCACAACAATGAGGACAAATAAAATTTACAATGAGGGGTTGACTCTCCACTACCTGAAGGGACCCGAGGAGATATTTTGCCTTAGGCGACAATTCAGACAGCTCAAATTTGAAGCGACAACTGGTGGCCGGTGCCAGAACTAACAAAAAATTGTTTTTTGAGATAATCTCGAGAACGAACAAACATTTTTAAAAACGGCAAACGCCAAATCGTTTCAATCGACTATATCTAGTGAGATTACCAACTTTCCACAACAAATTTCGTTTCTTTCACAGAGATATCAAACGTATTTTTTTAATTAAAAGTCAATTTTTTTCGGAAGTGGGTAATGTCACTAGATATTTTTGTGTGTTTTCAAATGGTCCCAGTCCGATTTATCTACGTATTATGGTTCTTAAGATTATCTTGATGAAGTGTTGAAAACATGGATACTTTGTGATTTTTTATGTCAATTGTTTTTTTATGTACATTATTGAAATTTGGTAAATACTTAGTGAAAGATGTTAAGAGTAACATATACAAAAATCAAAGTCGTATCTCTTATAGTTTAGTAGATATTGGTAGTTGAATTTGACCAAAATCAGCACTTTTTCGCAAAGCGCCACCTTAAACGACTCCGTCGCTTGAACGGCTTTGGGCCTAAACGGTTGAAGATAAAAAAAATGTTTTTCTTGTAATAAATTTAATTCTTTACAGCTTTCTTCTTAACATTTTTTGTCTCTGCAGCGCTTTGAAAAATATGGGACAAAGTGCAAATTGTTTACGGTATAATTTTTGCATTATTTTTATCTCTTTAATGCTCTATCTGCCTGTATTTTTTGTTTACCTTGTGCTAAATACCTACAATCATTTTTGTTTTTAATTTGTCGCTCTAAAAACTTGACGGTAATAAAACTGCGCTCTCTGGTGACTTTAAGAATTATCGAGGACAGAGCCGTTTTATTTGTGAGTCGTTTCGTGTCCTAACATACAGGGATGTTTATTTATTAGTATACATTGTCCTATGTATACAGTTAAAAAAACCGAGTCAATTTCATTGTTACTATGACGATTACGATTAGGCCGTAGGTCTAGGTGCAGGCAACCAATATTACAAAAACTTTAATATCTTAAAATAAAGAATAAACTTTGCAAAACAACAAAATAAATGTAATTAAATGACGCATCAAACCAAGGAAAATATTAAATAATCAGAGAAAGTGCTAAAAAGGCCCTCCTTCCTCTTCCAAACAATAGCTCTAGTCTGATACTTTGACCAGTATGGCACGAATAATACTTTTAACTTTTTGTAACATCTGGGTACCATCTAGTATAAGTTTATTTACGAAATTTCTAGCCACCATAAAATTTTTACATTGGTCCCTAATTATTTCAATGAGTGCGGTTTAAATTTGTTAGATCTTGAGCTGCACTGGTGTATGGCATTTGAGGCTAATGATTTGGGTCTATTCCAGGCCAAAATTTGACCTTAGGGGTGTTATTTGCCCTGTGTGAATTGTAATTTTGGTTGCCTGCACCTAGGCTAACCTAGACCTACGGCCCAAACCTAATTGCACATAATAGTCATAGTAACAATGAAATTGACTCGGTTTTTTTAACTGTATACATAGGGCAATGTACAGGGTGCTGCATTTTGGATGTCCGAATAGGAGATCTCCGAAACTAAGAGGTTTAGAGAAAAACGAGTGACACATTCTCGGGTCCGTTTTTTGAGAAAATAATTTTGGTCAAAACCGCATTCCGCTATCATCTTTTGTTTTTGACTTATAAACAAAAGTTGACATTTCAGCGAAATCTTAAAAAATTCATATCTTTCTTATTATAAAAGATACACATTTGAAACACAAACATTATAGAGGCACTTTTTTACAGAGAATCTAATAATGTTATCAGCGATTTTTTTAATCATTAGTTTAGCTGTAATAACATAAAGTTGTATTTTTTAAATAGGAATCATAGGCGGCTGTAATATTTTTGAAAAGCTAATTTTTTTCTGATTTGATACGTCTATTTGTGTAATACATTTTTTTAAATATTAAAAAAAAACATAACATTTCGCTTTTTCTTTACAGTATTGCCATGAAAACATTTTGGATTTTCAAAACAGCATAATAAATTATTATTAAATCAAATTTTGGCAATTAATAAAAATTATTTGTTTTTAGATTTAAAATGGCAAGCTTACTTATCGCTAGTCTATTTTCTAATTAAGAAATTAAGAAAAAGAAAAATCTTGTGTAATTGCTTGTCAATAAAATTTTATTTTACAAAAAAATGTCAATCCAAACACCAATCTGCTGTAAAAAAATGCATAACATTATCAACGTCACCTCCATTGCACTTCACTGAATCATAAAAAAGTGTTATCAACTGGTAGTGACACATCGTTTTAAATTTTCTGCACATTTTTTATGTAATTAAAATCTGCGACGATCGTATACAGGGTGTCCCACCGAAAAGGGCACCCCCCTCGTAACTTTTTTATTTTTCAATTAATCTAGGCGAAATTAAAATTACACATGTTAGCACTGAAGGTTCACATTTTGGAGTAACTACTTTTTTGGGGGGTTTATCGTTTATGAGATAAAAAATTAATAATTATGAAAAAAGGTATAAAACCTTTAACATTCATATTATTAGAAGAAGCCAGGTTACATTAACGTATTGACAAACTTTGTTTTAACAGAAGTCACTCAGATACCCTCAAATCTTTTTTTAAAAATCTCGCCAAAAATCTTTTTTTTAGTGCGAAACATCGTCGTCTATGGAGCGGTGTTGTGAGATTGTAAAAGCTACCTGTCAATTTATACTGTCACTCTGGCATTGAAATCTCAAAAAATGTTGTCTAATCAGGATTGTGTCTTACAGGAAAATAAACCCTTTTAGGTTTAACCACTGAGTTTGTGTCTTCAAATAATTGGACGACTTTGCGGACTTTTTTCAAAGAGTAACGCACGTCTGGAAAGCGCTCTTCAAGGACTCGCGTTGTGAGTCGTAAATTTCTGCCACATTCACTGTAGACTAGAATGATTTCTCGCTTTTCTTGATTTGATAACATTTTTTAAATTAGTTGTCAACAGTAGTTGTTAACAGGTTGACAAAATCTTACAGCTAATTGCTTGCAGCAATCTTACAACACCCCTCCATGGACGATGATATTTCAGACAAAATTTTCATTTTTTTTGAGATTTTTAAAAAAGAATTTAAGGAAATTTGGATTACTTTTGTTGAAACAAAGTTTGCCAACACGGCAATGTAACATAGCTTCTTCTAAAAATATGCAATTTAATGATTTTGCATCTTTTTTCATGATTTTTATTTTTTTATCTCACAAATGGTAAACTCCTCAAAAGAAATGGTTACTTTAAAATGTGGACCTTTGGTCCAAACATGTGTAATTTAAATTTTGTTCGAATTGATTAATAAATAAAAAAGTTATGAGGGGGGTGCCCTTTTCGGTGGGACACCCACCCTGTATTTGTTCAATTGAAAATAAATTTAACATAGCTTATTTTTATAATTTCACATTTTTTACTTTAATAACCGTTCACAAAATTTCTAGATTATTCACACCTTTTATGTGAAATAATTTTTCCATGGCCAACTACTTTCAAATATTTTAAATATATTTTTTATCAAAAGTATATAAAAATATCAAACTGTATTTATATTGTTTCTAGTTAAAAAAAAAATAAGCTTTTCGAAAATGTCATAGCCAACTATGATTCCTATTTAAAAAAATACAACTTTATGTTATTACAGCTAAACGAATGGTTAAAAAAATCGCTGATCACATTATTAAATTCTCTGTAAAAAAGTGCCTGTACAATGTCTTTATTTCAAATGTGTATGTTTTATAATAAGGAAGATATAATTTTTCTAAGATTTCGCAAAATGTCAACTTTTGTTTATAAGTCGAAAACAAAAGACGGTAGCGGGATGCGGTTTTGACCAAAATTATTTTCTCAAAAAACGGACCCGAGAATGTGTCATTCGTTTTTCTCTAAACCTCTTAGTTTCGGATATCCCCTATTCGGACATCCAAAATGCAGCACCCTGTATACTAATAAAAAAACATCCCTGTATAGTAACCCGTAATAACAACAAAACAAAATACTAACGTTGGATCAACAACTGAATACAGTGCGTTCAATCTCGTGAAAACAATCGGCCACGAGTGAGCTGTGACGTTCGGACATTGCGACAAAATCCTCTCCCGTTCCAAAAACCCAAACAAACAACTACTCCACGGATCAACAATATTAAAACAATAAGTTGACCCGCTCTTAATCGACCCATCTTCAGCCAATCCCGCATTCCACGCTGAAAGCGTCCGATCAACCAACCATTGCAAGTCAATACAACTCGCCGTAAGAACAGCCGTTTTCTCAGCCGGCGGTAACAAAGGGAGACACTTTTCTGCAACTTTGGGACAACACACATCGATTATATCAATCACTGGCGGATTCCCCGAACAATTCAAAACTTTAAGCAAACTTTTAACTTCTTTAAGAATCAAAACTGAGACTCGTTTCGTCGTGACACGATAATTACACAACATCACAAGTGCCAAAGCTTCAACTAGGTGAAGCACTGACGACATTGGCTCCGATTTGCACAAATCGGTTCGTTTGTTCATCGTATCAGTGTCTTTGATTCGTGCGGTGTTGGTCAAAGCCCCCTTCCAGGCACACAAAAGTGTCAAAATCATTTTCAGTCCGTTATCGATGAGATTCGGGAAGGTGTCAAGCACATCCTTGGCCAGGAATTGGGTGAGCCCCCATAACACATCCTGTCTCCAATCGGGGAAATCAATGACAAGCGTTTGAAGACTTTGGTAGGCCAAACCTCGTAATTCCTCGTCCATGTGGACGGTTAAACGACTCAAAAGATCGACCAATTCGGACCCGGTCATTCCATCCGGAATCAAACGAGGTACAGCAGCCACACAAGTTCGGAATAAATCGATTCGTGGCTTGCGTTCCCCTGTTATCATTTCGTCCGGTTCTTTGTTAACATTTTGCGTGTTTGTCATCATCAGGGGACGTCCATATTGCGTGTCCAAAGCTCGTAAAATATCGACAAAGACACGCCGAACGTGGGGGAAGTACGCACTAATCCCGATACTTCTGGCCGTATCTTCGGTCAGCATTTTATTTAGGAAAGTTTTGCGAACTCGTAGCGTGTTTCCACTGGGTAAAACCCCGACCGAGCGAGGCATCGGTGGTTCCCCCTCCTTCTGTTGCAAACTATCGGCAACAACCAAAAACGCCCGCAACCCAATACTCATTCGTTCAGGCGTTAGGATTATTTTAATAGGCCTTCCGACTGATAATAAATCGAAAACGATTTCTCTCATTGCGAAATCGAGACGTTCCTGGGCGATAAATTGTATAATTTTGACAAAAATGTTCAAAGGGGTGTCGCGGGGAACCACCCCTTTGGAACCCTTGGGGAAGAGTGAATTGACGATGCTTTGAAGGCGTGATTGTGTCGCTGTGTTACTTTCGCATTTGATTCGGATCATGTAGACCCACAAGAGGCGATAGAGCGATTCTAAGGCGACACGACACATTTTTGGGTCACGATTTTTCAAGTGTGATAAACACATTGCGAGGAAATAGTGCCAGTTTTGGAGGAAGAATTGTTTTTGGCTTACGCAGAGTAGGCAAGTGACGAGGGGGAAGAGGGCGAGGCGGTGTTTGGATTTGGTGCTGGCGTCCAGTGTTTGGGAGTAGAGCATTTCGACGAAGTTCTTAAGGCATGGGACGTTTACTTCGTTTTTGACGGCCTGTTAAAAGAGAAAAAATTAAATTGTGAAAAGATTAAGTCACAAGCATGTATTGAGATAGGTCAGCAACAGTGGCGTATTACAGCTTAAACTTTGGCTTACGTAAACTCGGCTTAAATTTAAACTAAGTTTAAACCACAGTTGTGTTCAAATACATTATAATAGTATATACAAGCTGATTCTTTTAGGGCCTACATTAAAAACTTTAACTTCTAGTATAGCTAGAGATTTAAAATTTTCTGTACGATCCAAATCGACCATTCTGAGTTCAACTAAATTATTTTCAAAATGGCTGAACTTCCGGAACGATAAGAAATTGGCGCCAACTTTGAAATTTTAAATAGTAACCACCTATTTTTATTGCATTTTTTAATTCGGCTTTTGAAACTGACTAAAATGTACCCTAGTTGTTAATACTTCTGTCATAGTTTTTGAAGTATGTCAAATTTTTTCTGTCAATTTTCATTTGCACGGGTTTATTTAAAATATCACAGCTTTTGAACCCTTTACAGTAAGTGAATAATTTTTTTTGCATTTCATAGCCAAAGGTTCGAAGGGTCTTCTAAAATCTTCAGAATTTTGAACTGTCAAATTGCAAGGCTACTATGATTTTTTTAAAATGATGATCAATAAATGATTATTACACAATTTTTTCAAATGTAATGACCCTATTTTTTCAATGGCAATCAAAAGAACATCGATTTTTATGGAGACTTTTATCAACATTTGCTATATCTATCTCTTACAGTTTTTGAAATAATCGCAAAAAACGAAATTTTGGCTCATTATTTGCATTTTTAATCGAGTAAACTTTCGAAAAATACGATAAAGTTGTGCTATTAATCAAAAGAAATGTTCGATTTGTCCACCATTTTTATTGAATAAGTTCAAAATTAGATGGCAGACTGACTGAGTTACTTTAGATAATTCACTAAGTTATAAATAAACCATAATTAAATATTATTGTTTTACTGTTTATTCCACAATCAACCAGTTAAAAACTAAATAAAATGTTGAAATTTGAAAATTGTTGACCATTTTGCTAGGCCTACTTGATTAACAATAAAAATTACAAAGTAAAATCCGTATTTTGTGATTATTTCAAAAATTGTAAAAGTTAGGTATAGGACATGTTGATAAAAGTGATAATAAATATCGATGTTCTTTCGATTGCCGTTAAGAAAATATGGTCGTTCCATTTGAAAAAACTGAGTTATAACCGTTTTTTGATAACAATTTAAAAAAAATCATTGAATTCTTACAGTTAATAATTTTGAAAATTCTAGAAGGCTCTTCAAATCTTTGGTTGTCGAATGCAAGAAAAATTATTTACTTAGCGCAAAGGGTTGAAGGGCTGTGATATTTTAAATAAACCCCTGCAAATAAAAATTTTAATAAAAAAATTGTCATATGTCAAAAACTATGACAGATAAGTACCACCAACTTGGGTAAACTTGTGGTTACTATTTAAAATTTCAAACTTTGCGCCAATTTCTCGTAGTTCCGGAAGTTCAGCCATTTTGAAAATAATTTAGTTGAACTCAGAATGGTCGATTTGGACCGTATGCAAAATTTTGAAGCTCTAGCTATATTAGAAGTTAAAAAGTTTCTAATGTAGGCCCTAAAAGAATCACCCTGTATACGGAGAACAAGGCATATCCCTTGACGCAAAGATGTAGAAAAGAACAGGTATATGTTCCATCCTTAAAATGCAACGACTAAAAGTACGCAGAATCAAAAAGCAAGCGTTTGATTGGCCTCTCTGTATCGAGTGCAGCTAGGGACATTTGTTAGAAACAGTAGTGACACAATCTGTCGTCTGTCATATGTATGAAACAAGGGCGTCAGCAGGCATGCCAAACTGATATAGCCAAATCGAACCCTCACTGAAATAGTTTTAGTGATGATGCAGATAGATGGCGCCAGCGTTTCACGGGAAAAAAGAAATCCTATTGGCGGATTTAAAATTACGGATTACTGAAGAAAAACGTGGTACCGATGCGCGGATAACAAGTAAAAATTTCACAAACGTCAGTAAAATCTGAGTTTATTTTTCAAAGATTTATTAAAAGCAACTTGTGATAGTGGTTCGAGGGGTGCTGTGTTTGGGTTAGACTATCAGTTTCAAACAACTTGAACGCCAAAAATATTACGTAATGATGAGCCTTTTAACTTATTGAACAAAAAGCTCCGGAAGGTTTTCGAAGGTATGTGTTTGTCCCGAAAGTAAATTTATTGAGACCAAAACGCAAGTGTGTTACATTGAGAGGAGACTCCAAAAGTTGCAAACATAAGGTGCCAGTTTGAGAAAGTTGGGATAAGACTCTGTTTTGACTGATTACAAGTGTGCCTTAGGGTGTGCCTTTATCATCGATTCGGTGACGATCATTAGTTTTGTAAACTTATTGGATTTTAATAAACATCTTTAATATTAAATGTGTTTACATTGTGTAATGTTGGGTAAAATTCGTCCATTTGTGCTGCCTGTGGATCCACCTTTTCAAATACAATTTGAAAAATTTCATAATAATTGTATTTGGAATGGTTTTGACATCATTTTGACGTGAGCAAAAATTTAAAAAATACAAAGCAACTAAGAATATTTAAAACTCGCGCCATTTTTAGTACGTGATGATGCGGCTAGATGGCGCCAGCTAGGAATTCATTGCCAACCATTGTGTTCCGGTTCTATAAAAGTGTTATTCTAGGGGCGTCAGCATTTGGTAAAATACGACATTGGCGTTTACATAGTTTTGAAACAGCTAATAGCTGAATTTACACTTAGATAATTGTAGCGTCAATAAATAAGGTACTGGAACGTAAAAAGTAAATGCGAGGTTTGTAGGTAAACTTGAATTCAAATTGTTTCCCTCTTCTCTTAGTCGCTCATGCGCATTCCGTACAACCAGCATACAAAGATAGAAAATCATCTACTTCGTATATATCTTTTATAATGTATTTGGTTGTGTTGCTCAGTGGAAACTTTAGCTAAGCCGCGCTGAACTTGTCACTTATGCGGTTGGTAGTACTGTACGCTTGAGCACTTCAACTTGGCGAGTTTTTGTTTTGACAGTTCTGATTTTGAAAAGTTAGGTTCAGATGAAATAATATCATCATTAAACATTATTTTAGTACATTGGAGGAACAATATCGCTATAATATGAATCTTATGTTTAAAAATGTATCTCAATATAATTATTAATTACTAGAATGTTTTTTTTCTTATTTCATGGAGCTCTGTCATGCGCGGCATATTCAAATTGTGCTTCCTTCTGAAAAAATTCAATTCATCGTTTCCTTTCAGAGCACAGCAGTAAATTTATTTGCACAGTTTATTTGTTGCCTTTGTGCATTTAAAGACTTGGGCGTCCTCAGTTTTGAAGCATAACAATTTTATATAAATAATTTAACTGTTTAAAAATTTGTGTTATAATTAAAATCACAACATTTACATATCAGTAATTTCTAATATCATTCTTTCCTTGACTGTCGGATTCTGCTGCAGCAATTAAAAAAATGATGTTTAATACTAGAATAAAAATAAGTAAGTAAATTATTATCATTATACTTTTTTTAGTTTTTTTTAATATACTAACTTACAATATGTTGTTGTCATGGCCCTCTACTCATTACTGTTATTGTTCAAATTTATTTGTTTATCACAAGTTAAACTCAAACTGAACTGAAATTTATTTAAAAAAAGCTGTTTCTGTGCATCATCAGCAAATTCACTGTCGAATTCGGTAATTTATTGGTTCCTTATCACTAATTATCATTAAAAGCAATTTTTTTTCCATTGTGAAAGTAAGTAGTATATGGGCTTGATGGCCCTTTCCACCAGTCTATTTTTTATAACATTGTTGGTCTGCATATTTTATGATTTTTTTAATTGTCGCATATTTTTCGTAATGTAGCAGCTGCTCTACTGGTGTGTGCTGTTGCATTAAATCTTAGTGCAATTTGGGCCATGGTCTATTTTTTTCATCGAACAAAAGCAAGTAACTTTTTTACACTCTAGTGTTAGTTGAATAAAATTAACCAATTTTATTTTCTTTGCGCGTAAAATTGCTACTTCGGTTTCTTTTATTCATCTGTTAACGATTTCAATAAAATTATAAAGTTATGTATATTAATAACGTTAATATTAAAAGTATTTAGAGATAAGCCAATGCTTAAGCGGCCAACATCGACCGCTTAGTTAAACCAATGCTAAGCTTTGGCTTAGTCGATATTTCGTAACTGAGCAACACTCGGTGCCGGCTTAGGCTTAGTTAAACTCGGTTTAACCTCGAACTGAGCAACCGGGCCTTCGACTTTCTACAAAAATTGAAGCTGAAAAATATTGATGCAAACATGTTTTCGAATCTTGTAATTTTGTTGAAAATCGTCGCTTATAAAGCAGTGACTAATTGTATCGTTTCCAGCATTGAAAAAAATAAAAAACTACCGTAGATCTACACTATTTAACCTTAAATTAAACGCGCTATACGTATAATGTGCATCAAAAATAAAATGCTTAATGCCCTCAGTTTAGACAAAATTATTATTAACGTAGTATTTGCTAACAAGAAAGCCAGAAAAAATCAACAGTCATTGTTTTTATTTTTTTCTATTTTTTAATTAAATAAATAAACAATCGACGTTTATTATGGGACGATTATACAATCAATGTGATACTCACCATTACCATTATCAAAATTAATAAAAAATCAAACATTAAAACCTAAAAAAGTTTTGGTTAGATATGTAGGGTGTCTGTCTACTAAAAGTATATTTTTACGATATCTCTAAAAACTAATAATTGCACAAAATTCAGCGTTTTCTATAAAATAGTATTCTATTTTCATCTATGTATGAAAAATTTTTCAGATTTTTTCTACAAATGCTTATAATTAAATTATTTAATTAATGAATTAATTAATTAATAGTAAGTATAGCTGAAAACAAATCATTATACTTTGTGTCATTTGAGAACAAGCAATGCTTAGGTAAATGTTGTTTTGCCATCAAAATTCGTAAAAAAATGTCGCTAGCCCCAAAAAAATAATAATAATTAATAAAGCAAAAATTGGTGCTAGAAAAAAAAATGGAATTTTTTGCTCGAAAACATCATTTAAGCATAGCTGTTTGAGAATAACACCTGAAATAATACAATTTCGAATGATTAATATTTTCATATTTTTAATTTTGCTATCTATTAATATTCTTAAATAATTAATTTTAAGTAGAAGGAAGGGTAAAAAAATTCTGGAAAATTTCACAGTTATAGAAAAAAATGTATTGGGTAAGCACACGCTGAATTCGGTGCGACTGTTAGTTTTTGACATTGTAAAAAATACTTTTAGCAGACCCCGTATAGAAAAAAATCAACGATTGTTTTCCTTATGAACGTTTCAAAATTTCTATTTTTTTAATGCTAGAAGTGTCGTTTCTTAATGATTTTAACAATTTTAGTTTATCAACATTTCTATAAGTTAATAACCATTAGAGTTTAGTTTTTCTTAGTTTTTATAACATAATATTGATACAGATTATTTTGTGGCCTATTAAAACTGATAAAAATGGGTTCACAACACTAACGACATTGGATTTTTTCTCATGGGGTGCACTCCATATAAAAATGTTTGCTCCCAAAGCATAATTATTATATGTTTAATCGACTGTTATGAAAAAAAAATTAGAAGAAAAATATCAGGTGTTCATTATTAAAAAAACTCGCAGCATGCTCTGAGATTGTTACGGAAGTCGTTGAACAATTTTTATCATTGTATTGTTGGTTGCCTACTAAACCATCTCAAGAATTTATAACATAAGATTGATAAATAGTGTTCAAAGGCGATGTGTTATGTGTGTTGAACAACAAGGAAGACATTTCCAACAATTTTTATAAATAATAAATTCATATTTTTATCAAAATCTTTTATCTGTCAAAAAGTAAGGTTATGAGAAAACGAACACAGACATACAAAATAATTGTTTTTTAATTTCAAAGCACTCTAGAGGTTTTTTTTTAAATGAACACTTGTTATAAGATAATTACATGAGAGATTTAAAAAAATGAAACAAATGGGTGTTAATTAAAAACTGTTCTTACTGTAAGAGTATAACGTTGAAAAATGAAAATAATTAGTTCGGAGTACATAGACAGCTTATGTAAAAAAAATCCACTGAAAAATGCATTACTTAAGTTTTTACATTATGCTCGTATGTTATTTTCAAATTTAACTTGTGTATTTGCATATTTTTTAAAAGCAAATAGAAAATATTAAAATAATGCATAAATATAAGATTATCTAGTAAAAAGCCTACAAATCATTTCAGATCAATTTTTATTGTTATTGTTTTTATTTATTTTTGTTAGATTAATGTTTAATTGGAAAAATTAAAATCGAACATATTTCGTCTAATATCTCCAAAACTAGAAGTCGTAGGACAAAAATAGAGACATTTAACATAAATTTTCGGTTATTCTATAGATTAGTAAGTAAAAATTCTGACAAAGTTGTTTTATTCGAATTGTTTCAACAATTTGGAGTTTAAGCTCAATTGCCACAAATGTTTGATTAGAAATAGATAATTAACTAATAAAAAGTGCTACACGTGGTTTTATATCAATTTTTGGTAGATTGCAAAAATTGCGAGATCGACCATATTTTGTTAAATATTCTCAAAACTAAGAATCGTAGAATAAAAATGGAGACAGATTTGGACTCCTCAGACAATTTTAAGTAAACAACATATAATTTTGACGTAAATTATCGCCTTCATGTTCTCTTGATAATTTTTTATTGTTAGACAGGTAAATAAAAATTTTGAGAAAATTGTATTTTCGGATTATTTGAACGATTTTAACCCGATTGACACAAAATTTTACTCAGAAACAAATAATAAATTAGTAGAAAGGGTAACAAGTCGTTCTTTTTCTATGTCTATTTTATTTTTGGTAGATTGGAAAAATGAAAGTGGGCAATATTATTTCGTCTTTTCATCTAATATCGCCCAAACTACGAACGAATCATAGAACAAAAATGAAGACAGTTTTGGAATCGTCAGGTAATTAGCGTCAAATAGGGATACTTTTATTATCCCTTTAATAAGACAAAAAGTTTCTAAAAAAAGTCGAAAATAATGTTATTGTGATAGCTCGTTTTACACAGAGTGAGTCAATTCGTGGTAAGTGTAATTAGTATTTGTGGTTGCATCTATTCAGACATAAACCACACTTAATAGAACCAATTTTTTTTCTCGAAAATAATTTTTGTCTTTTCCAAAAAATGTTAAGCACATTTATTTAAATTAAAAACTCATCTTTCTCGCAAAATTTTTCTTCAAAATCGAAAATGACAATTCTTGACTGTTTCGAGCATCGAGAACGTTTGAGTTTTTCGTTTTTTTCCCGGACTCTAATCACAAGATCAGTGTAGTCGTTTTTGTCTTTTTCTTAAGGTCGGGTTTATAGAACATTCTTTAATTTTGAATTAAGTTAATGTCGAAATTAACTTAACAACGCAATTAAATTAATCACGGTTTACATATACGTTTTTAGTCAAATATTAATCGTAATTAACCAATTCGAATTAAATTGACACTTGACGGGGTTGGCAGATTACCGTTGGCAGAACTGAATAAGTTCAGTGGCTATCGTGGCTATTTTCACGAGTGTTTTTATAACCTCTCTGTGCGGTCTGTGTTCTGTGCGCTTGTGCAAGTTCCAATTAAAATTTAAAATGACGGAAGCAAAGGGACACCGAGAAAGAACGAAAAATTTTACCGAAAAGGAAAAGAAAATTGCCCTTGATATCATAAACAGGTATGTATATTTTGGCATAAATTAACGATTGTTGTAGGTTAAGTTTTTATGTCTCCTGAGTCTTGAATTTGGTGCAAGACACAATTCTGTTTACATTTTTAGAAAAAAAAGATATTTGGATGATACAAGTGAAATGGAAAATATAGCAGAGCTTAAACGAAAATAAATTGAAGATAAGGTTAGTTACAATAATTCAATTTCAGAAAAACTAATACTTTTCACACCCATTTAAGAAAAACATTTCGAAAACGGGGGGTGGAACGTTCGATAGCCAATTAACGGACATGGGGGCTAGAGTCTTAGCAATGGACGAGTCACAGGCATTTCCATTCTTACTTCATCCTCAGAAGAATCGTCAGACAATGATGTATTCGTAAGTGATACATCAGACATCTAATTGTAACTTTTTGAATAATTAATACAATAACTAAAAAAATGTGTATTATTTACCTTTATTTCCCGTTTATTTTATTTAAATATAAGCTGTCTCAAAGTTTTTTGGAATCAAAAATGACAGATATTAAAATTAATTTGAAGTAGATAGCTTCATTAACTTAATCCCATATTAATGTATAATTTAATCGAAATTAACTGTTAATTGAGCTTTTGTAAACCGATTTCTAGATTTAATTGCGATTAGATGGGATTTAACAACGCATTAGTTTAATTCGAATTAAATCGATTTAATCGCGATTAGTGACGTCACGAAATTAAGTTAATCGACATTAACTTTTCAATTCGAAATTAAATATTCAATTTGCTTTCTATAAACCCGCCCTTAATATGATAAAAATAAACCTTACCTGACCTGATATTTAAAGCAATCCAAAAAGACGAAAAACATAGCAAAATACTGTTTGTTTGGCTTCAAATAACTAACCTACCGTGATAGAAGAGTTGAGTTTTTTTTTTTAATAAAAACTGACAATACATCACATTCAATGTTACCAAGTTTAGACAAAACCCACTTACCGCCGCCACTGGTACCAGAATCTCCACAAACAATCCAGCTAAAGCATGCTTCACATCTTTATCCTTGACCTCCAAAAAATACTGTGCACACTCTTGCATATACTGAAACGATGCTTCAAACTCCTCAATTGGAACCATCTTGACACGAAAGAATTTCATTCCCATAAGTAAACTAATAATACTTTGGGTGGTGTGAGGACTGGCTTCACGCCCCCTTAACTCTTTTAATTCATTCATAAATCGGGTTTTGACCGATTGGAAACGCGACTGAGCCAAAACACCAATCACTTCAGCGTATAGATCAGAAATCATGTGAATGTTACTGCCATTGGGATTATTTTGAATACTAAAAATTGATTTTAAATGATTGCTAGACAAATCCAGAGTGGTTATAATCACCCTTCGCGATATTTAAAGTGTTTAAATGCGAGATTTTCGATGTACAAAACTAAATCTTCATGGCCGGGATGGAAAGACAATTGTTTCAACACTTCGATTAAAACTAGACAAAAAATAAATTCAACGGCCAAATCGCGTCTCTCCTTTTGTATATCAACTTCTGATCGTTCAACAGTCTCTGTCGAATTCCCAGCCACCATATAAATAATACTGAAACGCATCAAAAAATTCGTTAAAGGATACTAGTAATAAACTGCGACCGCTAGGTAAATCATAGTAAAGTCCTAAGTAAAATATTATAAATGCTAGGTAAAATAATGTAAATGCTAAGTTGTAATGTACAGGGTGTTTCAAGTTTTAGGTCCAGTCAAAAAATAAATACTTCTAGTATTCCAAAATAAAAAATATATATCGCAAACGATAGAGTTTCTAACACGCTTCAATTTGATGCTTTGCTGATATCCCAAATTTTCATGATAGAAGCGTAAAACGCAAAAAACTACATTAAAAAAATTTTTTTTTCAAATTATTCCAATAATTTCTTTATAATAAAATTCCTCCTATTTTTTAAGTAAGACTTCCGAAACTGAAACAGTAAAAAACCCATGGCGTATTGAGCAATTGAAATTTCAATTTGCAAAAAAAAGGGCATTTTTTAATTGACAAGTAAAATTTTAGTCTGACAGTTAATGACGTTTCAATTTTTTGTGAATCAAGCAAAGACACGAGCTCTGTTTTTTCAAAGGTGACTAAGATAAAACATTTATTTGATCTTTTGCAAATTGGAATTTCAATTGCTCAATACGCCTTGGGTATTTTACTGTTTCAGTTTCGGAAGTCTCACTTAAAAAATAGGAGGAATTTTATTATGAGAAAACGATTGCAATAATTTGGAAACAAAACATTTTTTATCTAGTTTTTCACAATTCACGCTCATACCATGAAAATTTCGTATAACATTAAAGCATCAAATTGAAGCGTGTTAGAAACTCTATCGTTTGAGATATATTTTTTTTCTTTTGGACAACTAGAAGTATTTATTTTTTGACTGGACCTAAAACTTGAAACACCCTGTACAGTGGAACCTCTATAAGTCGAAGTTTCTGTTGTCACAAAAAAATTCAAGATATCGAGGTTTCGAGATATTGAATATTGCTTTTTTTATACTCCCATATTGTTTTATTTGACAATTATTAAATTAACGAACTACAGAAAATCGATTAAATTTTCAAAATACACAAATAAACATAAATTTTGTAAAATATTGTAGACAGAAATTTGCTAATATCTTGTATTGTCTAAAAAATTCAAGTTTTCAAGATATTGAATATTGCTTTTTTTATACTCCCATATTGTTTTATTTGACAATTATTAAATTAACGAACTACAGAAAATCGATTAAATTTTCAAAATACACAAATAAACATAAATTTTGTAAAATATTGTAGACAGAAATTTGCTAATATCTTGTATTGTCTAAAAAATTCAAGTTTTCAAGATATTGAATATTGCTTTTTTTATACTCCCATATTGTTTTATTTGACAATTATTAAATTAACGAACTACAGAAAATCGATTAAATTTTCAAAATACACAAATAAACATAAATTTTGTAAAATATTGTAGACAGAAATTTGCTAATATCTTGTATTGTCTAAAAAATTAAAGTTTTCTTTTTTCAGTTCAAAACAGTTCTTTCGAGGAATGAAATAGTCAAGTGATTGGGCTCCAAATATTTTTTAATTCAAGTTCACGTTTACGTTTTGAGTTATGTTACGCTTTTACGTTTGCGTCCATTTTCTTATATTTACTCGATAATCAAGTTAATTCAACGGTACTTACACTTTTATTAAGTTGTGGTCTTACGTTTGCAATTTAGTGCCTTTATGTGCTTACCTCTTGCTGCATTATTTTCTTATTTCTGCCAGGTTTACGTTTACGTGTTCTTACAATCCCTTGTTTGTATTTCTATTTTTTTACAGAAAAAAATGTCATACCTGGTCCGAGTATTTCGTACTCTTTTTTTTTTCACCAAATTTTATCAAGAAACACCAGACTAAGGTACGGAAAACCATGTTTTCGAATTTTCCAAGCGTGTAAGTTGAGTTTTCAATTCGAAAATATCGTATTTCGAGAAATTCAAAATCAAAAATCCTCAATTTTAAAATGACATTGTGTCTACCCTTTTTATGATTTTCTGTACATTTTTGACTCTGACAATGAATTTTTTTAAGATTTCAGTGCACTTTTCAGTCATTTAGCGAAATTTGAAATCAAAAAATACCAAATTGGATAAAAAAAACACAAGTTTTGTTCCCCTTTCAAAGCGTTTCAGCACTTTTTCAATCTGAACACAAAAGTTTTGCAAATTTTCGTCCAATATCGTTGTTCATTTTTCAGCTAGAAATTCATTCATATCGCTAAATTTTGTCAAAAAAAAACGTCCAAAAACCTCAACCTTTACAGTTCTGAAGCAACAAATGTTTGATTGATTTAACATTGCAATATCTGGTGGCCAATTTAAAATAAAAAGCTGCCCCACCCCCATCCCACCTTTCAACTTGGAAAATATATAACAAGTGTTCATTTAAAAAAAAACTCTAGAGTGCTTTGAAATTAAAAAACAATTATTTTGTGTGTCTGTGATTAATTCGTTCTCTCATAACCTTACTTTTTGACAATTAAAAAGACAACAGATTTTCATAAAAGTAATTATTTATTATTTATAAAAACTGTTGGAAATGTCTTCCTTGTTGTTCAACACACATAACACATCGCCTTTGAACAATGTTATGTTATTAATTTTTGTGAGATGGTTTAGTAGGCAACCAACAATACAATGATAAAAATTGTTCTACGACTTCCGTAACAATCTCAGGGCACGCTGCGAGTTTTTTTAATAATGAACACCTGATAAAATAAAAAAAAATAAAAAAATGAACCAATTTCTAAAAAAACTAATTATCAGATTGGTTGCTGGTATTTCAGCATTTTGACAGAAACTTAGTAAAGATACTTGCAACATCTTCGAATAAGAAGTCATAATAACATGAGATCGAAAATGAATGAATTAGAGCAGGCCACATGTCAAAAATTTACAGATCAGAAGTTAAAAATATTTTTTGTACTCATAGCTCTTAGACAGCTATTTCCCGGTTATCCCCAGCGTATGGGAAAGTAACTTTCCCGCACTGCTGTGTTTCTACTTTCCGACAGTGGCTAGGGACATTTTGTAGGTTGGTATCGCTATCGTTGAGATGGAAACGATTGAGATTTTACAATAAGTGACAGTTCATGTCAACAATTTTGATTGCTTGACCTGTTACCAACCCAGTAGCAAAAAAAACTATTTTATAATGTGTGAATAGTTATTTACCTAACGAGTTTGGAAAATACAATTTCCCATATGAGCACTTTGTTTGCGGCACGAGCGCAGCGAGGGCCGCATGAAGTGCGAATGTGGAAAATTGCTTTCCAAACAAGTTAGGTACAATATTTTTTGTAACGAATCTCTCAAAAAAATTAAAAATTAATATTTTTTATAGTTTAGTTTTTTTTGCTAATGGGTTGGTAACAGGTCAAACAATCAAAAAATTGACATGAAGTGTCACTTATCGTAAAAAAAATAAACATTTCCATCTCAACGGTAACAATACCAACCTACTAAATGTCCCTAGCCATTGTTGGAAAGTAAAAAACACCGCAGTGCGGGAAAGTTACTTTCCCACACGCTGGAGATAATCGGAAAATAGCTGTCTACGAGCTATGAGTACAAAAATTGTATTTTCCAAACACGTAAATAACTATTTTAAACACTGATTCCTGGCTGAATTAAAATTATTCCGAAATAGTGAAATATTCAATTCGAGAAGCTTAGCAGAACTTCGGGAGAAATATCCTAATTTAATGTTTAATTAAATTAAATTAAATTAATTTGTTTACATTTTTTTAAGAGAAAACTAAAGAATTAGACGTTTTTAATTAAGGTCCAATTAAAATACATCTTCTTATTAGACAAAGAGATTTGCATTAATACATTTTTTTTAAATATAAATGATCTTTAGTAGTACTTAATGTTTTCACATAGCACTTATAATTTTTAGATAGCGATTATTATTTTTACCTAGCGTTAATTTTTTCCCAATATTAAATACCTTTTCTGCTTAATATCGGACTTTTTCTGCTCATGGTGGCTCACCTCCGCCATCTGTCTCTCATACCACGAGTACAAAGCCCTCAAAAGCGACGGCAAACAATGCTCAGCTACACACCCAAACGCACTCAACAGTTGGTCAAACTGTGGATCCTCCCCCCTTTGCAAAGTTTTCGATAATGGCTTCTCCTGTGGTTCCCCCATCACAGCCTCGATTTTTTTCTCAGCTAAAATCGTAAAATCGGAGAAGAGACTTCTCATAACGTACTCCCCCGGTCTTATATCCAATTCGACGCTACTCCCCGAAATAATTTGGGGGAAATACTCCTTGTGGACCCCCCACGGGAGCAACATGCCGCGATTGGGGGCCGGAGACGCCGCCACTGTGCTTTTCTTATCTGCGGCTAGTTTTTGATTAGAATAATGAAAGGGTGGGTTGGGGCTTACAGGTCGAGGGGCTGTGGAGCTGCTCCTCATCGTTGGACAGCGTTGCGTGGATTGTTGAGAGTGAAACCGTGCTTTTTTCGGTCATTTCGGAGATGGTGGTGTTGTCGCTGTGGGTGTCGGAGCACACGCTTTCGGAACACTCGGAATCGTTGAGGGAGACGTCTGGAAATGGGGGCTAGAGAGTTGGAGACAGGAAGGCGCACAATACCTGCATCTTGGCCAGGGGGCTGGTCAGGTGGATTATCAGACATGCTGACTGCTCGATTCGTTCACAACAACATGCTCAAACCTACAATTTACGGTTCGTTGCACTTTTAACACCCGAATTTGTGCAAATTACAACTACACCAAAATTTTCACTTTTCAATTATTTTTAAACCGTGTGAAGTGTGACGAGACTAAAGTTTACATTGTTTGGGACAAGATTAACATTACATAAACAGAATTGAAATAAATATTTGCTTGTACTGTTTTTATTGTTTAACTGTCAAGAGTGTCGATCACAACTGTCAATTTACAAATTTTCTAGTGGTTACGCAACCAGTAAAACGTCTGTGTACTTGTACATTAAAACAAACATGTACATGCAAACAAATTTCTTAAAAAAATAACGTTTTAGTGTTAATTACAGTAGTCTGGAACGTTTTATAATTAACATTTTTATAAAGCAATTAAATTTTGTACATTTTTAAGTATTTTCGCATCCTGGACGCATCTGCTTACCGGATTAAACTTATTTTTTATCAAATACACTGACCGACATCACATGAGAAAATTGATTTTTTATTGCTTAAATCATTTGCTTAAAGCTTAAAAAAATAAATTAATCAAAAATTAATTAACTAACTACTTTCGATTCACTTTCATAAAAACCATTGTGGTGCAAATGACTAAGCTGTTACCATGACAAGAGTACGCTATTTGCACCACAATGGTTTTTATGAAAGTGAACCGAAAGTAATTAACGTTAAATTAAACTATTAGCTATTTCAAAACTATAAAAACGCCAACGTCGCATTTTCTCTCAAAATTAGATGTTTTAAATTATTCATGCACCTGAAAGAAATAATAGCTAATATAATTAATACTTTCAATAAGAGATCTAATCATTAATAACTATTTTACAATTTTATCAATCTTATTTAAAAAAATAATTCAGTAAAATGCGACGTTGGCGTTTTTATAGTTTTGAAACAGCTTATAGTAACGTCAACAATTAAACTACAATCTATTGATTACAACTGAACAAATATTATTTATTTTTTATAAATTATATCCAAATTAATTTTATTTTATGTAGTGGATAATAACAATAAATAGTTATTTACGAACCAAGTGCGAAAAGACATTTTTCGCGCATAAGCGCATTATTTTGTTCGTGCGCTACGTCTGGATACATTTTTGGGTAAACTACTCAACTCAACTAATTATTTTCGTCGCAGTTATAAAGTTCTTTCGAAAATTTTGGCATCTGAAAAAACTTTGCAATTAGGAAAATGAATCACATTGTTGAAAATCGCTCAGCTTCATTCATCGCAGGCAACGCATTTACCACAGGAAAATTATTGCACCACAATATCCATTTTAAAACATCACATTGATTCTGATGTATTGTATTTTATCTTATCACAAATGTTTGAAGTTTGTTTAAACAGTTTACACAGATATGTGTCTTATTTATTTTATATTTTTCCTGTTTTTATTTTTTACGAAGCAATTTGTCTATACAGATAATAGTTATTTATTACACAAGACGATAGAATTTGACTTTTATCAAATGAAGTTTATTGTCATATACAGTTGGATGCAATAAAAACGGAAAATTCAAATTTCTTCAGACTGAAACAGATCTTGATTGTTAGTTTGCCAGCTGTCACATTCAAACAATTATTGCTCTATGGCACAGTAAAATGCACTGGATTAGGCTGGAATGGTTTAATAATAATGTTACCTTAGGACACTGAAATAAACTACCGGTTCAGATAATTTGATGACTGCGTTGAATTTGTCAAGTTTTGATTAATTGTCAGTTCCAACTTAACCTTTTAGACAAAAAGTCATGTTCAAAGTAGGTAAAAATATAAAAATCTGAAATTTTGTAAAAATATGACATTTTCCGTTTTTATTGCATCCAACTGTACATGGAGGTTAGATATAAGTGATATAACGTCCTTGGTCGTATACAATACAAAATTCTATTCCATCCTCCATTATTTCGATTGAATTGCTGAGTTATTATGACTGACAATTATAAACGTCAAAAAATTCAAAAAAGAAAAAACCTCAAAAACGAAAAAACAACAATGGTTGTAAACTTTGTTTTTCTAGACGATAAAATTTCATTTTACCATGAAGTGAACAGTAGATAAAATACTATTTTATCCTTGACGATTAAATAATAATAAATTTTATGATTCAGAAACAGAGTTATCAGAGATAAACTTTATCAAAAATTTAATATTTTATTTAAATTTGATTCAATCGCCGACATTAGCGCTGCAGAGTATAATCTTATCCGGTTTTTCTTTGTCACTTTTATCACTAATCCATGCATATAAATATGAATATCAAAAACGCACATTTCAGTTTGTTACTATAGTTTCTAAACGCAAAATTTTTGTGAACACCATACGGGGTGAGTCTGTTAAAAAGTATATTTTAACCATATCTCAAAAACTAATAATTACACAAAATTCAGCATCTGCTGTGAAATATCTTATATTTTTCTCTTTGCCTGTGTTTTTTTTTCATGTTTTTTTACAATAACTATTTTTTACTTTATAATTAAAATTAATTACATAATCAATTAATTAAGTCGCAACAAAAAATTATTATTACTTCCGATGTTATTTTAAAACAAGCGATCCTTAAATGTGGTTTTGGGCAAAAAAAAACAAAAATAATGTCATTGACTCATTACTCAGTAGCCACAAAAATTATTATTAATTACATTCGGTTCACTTTCATATGTGGTGGAAATTGGGTACTTTTGGCATTAACTTTTATGAGTTGTCATGGTGACAGGTTAGTCAATTCCACCACAATGGTTTTTATGAAAGTGAACCGAAAGTATGTATAAATAAAAAATTCAAATAAACTATTTTATTAATATTATTATTATTATTATTATTAATATTATTAATATATTATTAAAAATGTTTAGAAATCATAAACTTTCGATTAATCAATGTTTTGTATAGGGTTTGTAATTTTATTGATATCAATATTTTTAATTACTAATTAATTAATTAATTAATTAATTAATTAGTTTTAATCTCGGTTTTATTTAAAAGGTAGAGTAAAAAAAATTCTGAAAAAATTCACATGCAATAAAAGACAAAAAATTAAAATTAGATAATATTCAATAGCAAATGATTTCTGTGAGACTATTAGTTTTTTGTACTTATTGTAAAACACACTTTTCGTAGACTTACTATGGCTTTTGTCGGATTGGGAACTGCATTGGGAATTTCAGCACTAGCATTAGGTGGCAGCGCCGCCATAGCTTATCTAGGAGGAACTATCGCCCAAAATGTCGCCAAATATTTTCTTTTTTATGATGAATTTCAAAGCGAAAAAATTGATCGTTCACAACTGAGGTATCATTAGAGAGGCACCAATCTTAAAAATTGGTAATCACTTTGAAAGTTTTCTAGAATGGGTGACCACATTTTCGTTCCGGGATCAAAATTGCATGGCTTGAAAGTAAAAGGCTTGGTGGGCTATTATCATCACGGTGTTTATCTTGGTGTAATCAACGGGAAAGAAATGATAACGGATTTTGGGGCGGCAAATCCAACTATACCAGTCATCCGAGAACTGGATGAATTTTTGGGTGATTACTCAAATCAACTATATCGTCGCAATTATAAAGTTCCATCGACACTTTTGTCAACTGAAAAAACTTTGCAATTGGCAAAATCAATCTGCAGCGGTAAACACCCGTGGCCACACTACAAGCTTAATACCAACAACTGCGAACATTACGCCACATTGTTAAAAATGGCTCAGGTGCATTCATCGCAGGCAACGCATTTACCGCAGGATCTTTTCTACAGGCAAATTATTGCGCCACATCTGGGAGCATCCATTTTAAAACAGCACTCTGATGATAATTAATAATAGTAATAATCACAACTTGCAATTATCTTATTCGCAAATATTTGTTTTAACAGTACTTATCCAAAAATATAATTAATTGTGAAAACCAATCATTTTGATTTTTTTATACTGGATGATTAATAACAATAACGGTTTACAAAACATTTTAACGAAAAAAACTGAAATTTGGTGCAGTACTACTACTTTTAGTCCGGAGTGTTAGTGGACTAACACCTCCTGCTGACGGTAATGTCACAGAGTAATAGGTGCCTATTACTCTGTGGTAACGTTAAAAATTATAGTGTCTCAACTCCCCCCAAAATCTGTCAACTGAGGTACGGACACAAAGATGGGACCATTTCAGAAAACTCTTGATAGATGCCGCCACCACAAATAAAAAAACAAATGGAAAATCTTCATTTAAAAAATTTGTTTTGTAATTTTCATACATTAAAATGCCAAAAAGGGCGCTGCGTGAAAAATTTGACGTTCACACAACTCAAATATGGAAAAAATTATTAATAATGCCAATTATATTACCAGCGCATTTGCCGGTTTTAATTTTACAATCTTAAACTCTGATTTTATTTATTGAACGTCAGCAATTTTTTATAAGTGTGAACGCCATCTACCAGACACACTTTGAAATGGTCCAAAAATTTTCTCAAGTCCCAGTTGAATTTTGGCGCAGGGAAGGGGGGGAAGTTGAAACACTGTACCTTTTAACATTATCCTGCTGATGCTCCTGTTTTTATTTTTTGGGGAGCAAATTGCTTGATCCCTCAATTGGCTACATCGCGTAAAATAGTTCTAGTGGAGTGTAAGTTTTTTGGTGGCATTTTTTAGTTGTCAAATGAAAGTGTGCACAGGACCGTCTCTAGCTTTGCAGCCACTGTCGTTTTTTCTTTACAAAAATTACAGCTTTTTATTTTCAGTTTTTTATATCATTCCAAAAAGATTTATCGCCTTTCAACATTTTACCAGCGATATTTTACTAACTTCTGGAAGAATCGGAAGATTTTTGTAAAAACTTGTTGGTTTCTTAGACTCAATATTGATATATGAAGAGGTTATTAAATAAAAGGAGTCTATATTGAAATACCATTTAATTACGTTTCAAGGGTATAATTTCCCTTTTCTTATTCAAGAAATTATTATTATTACTCAAAGTGTGTCATATGTTTTAATCTGAAGAAAAGGGAAATTATACCCTTGAAACGTAATTAAATGATATTTCAATATAGACTCCTTTTATTTATAACCTCTTCATATAAGAAGATTTTTGCATAGTTTAAAATAATTATTTTTAAAAGCTTTTATTCACAAGTTATCTTTCTGTCTGCTATTTTTTCGGAGCCAAATTTGAAAGGGTTCCTGTTGTCCCACTGAAGTGAAATTTGACATACTTACATAATCTGCGTGACAATGCAATCACATGTAGTTAAATACCCCCTAAAGGTGTTAAATGGGGTTTTGAAGTTTTAGATTATGTTTACAAAGGGGTTCTCGATTTGTAAATTTGAGAGGGTTCCTGTAGTCGCAATGAAATAAAATTTAACATGCTTACGTAATATGCGTGACAATGCAATTCTATATAGTTAATTACCCCCTAAAGGTGTTAAATGGTGTTTTAAGATTTTAGGTTATGTCAGTTATGTTTACATTTACAAAGGGGTTTACAAAGGGGTTCTCGATTTGTACATACCGTAACTTATACCGACATAGATGGTATGTTGGTCATTTGGACGACACGGTAGATGCACAGTGTAATAACAATAAATCTATGCAATAAATAATGACTAAAAAGCAAAAAATAAAAATATATAAAAAAATGTTTTTTTAAAAAAAGCTTTTATTTAAAAGATGCACAAAAAGTAAAAAATAATGTATTTCAATCACAGGAGAATATTTTCTCTTACAGGTTAAAATTCTAAAATTTATAAAAGCTTTGGGAGTTATAAAACTACGGCATTACAGAATTACTTTGTTCAGTTGACAACTCCCAAAGCTTTTATAAATTTTAGAATTTTAACCTGTAAGAAAAAATATTCTCCTGTGATTGAAAAACATCATTTTTTACTTTTTAGTGCATCTTTTAAATGAAAGCTATTTAAAAAAACATTTTTTTATATATTTTTATTACAGGTAATTCATAAGATACGTACTATTTAAGAGAGTAAAAAAGAATTTGCTAAATCTTTTGCATCTTATTTATCCAAATCTGAATTAGAATAAATAAACAATAACACATTATAACTACACTTTTTCTATATTGAATTAAAGATTTTTTGCAGCATCAAGTCTGCGTTCCCGTAGTTTATTTGAAACGGGTTTCAAAATTATTATGCTAGAAGTTCTATGTTATCGCAGTGTTGAAGCAGAAAAAAATACATATATTTCCTATGAACAATAGAAAAAAAACTGGCACTTTCAAAGAATTTTTGGCTACATCGTTAGTAACTACTTATAGGTTGAGCGTGCTAAGAAAAATAAACTAAATTAAATAATTTGATGAAATTTAAAATCACAAATAGTACAAGAGAACAAAATGATGTCCTGTTGTATTGATTGTCCACTATTATAGTGTTTTTAAAAGAAAAATAAATACAATTTAATCGCCACTTTTTGGTTTTTGAAGAATTACAGAAAAAAATTACAAATTTGTTACATTTTTTATAAATAAATATACTCGTAAACACAAAAATTGTATTTTACCTTACCTTTTGTTCTTATAAGCCACTTATTAGCTGTTTCAAAACTATAAAAACGCCAACGTCGCATTTTACCGAGTTATTTTTTTAAATAAGGTTGATAAAATTGTAAAACAATTAGTAATTATTAGATCTCTTATTGAAAGTATCAGGTGTTCATTATTAACAAAAACTCGCAGCAGGCTATGACATTTTAACGTATGTCCTACAATTACTAGTACACAATTTTTATCATTGTATTGTTGGTTGCCTACTACACCAGCTCACCAGAATTCATAACTTAAGATTGATAAATAGTGTTCAAAGGCATGTGTTATATGTGTTGAACAACAAGGAAGACATTTCCAACAATTTCTATAAATAATAAATAAATATTTATATGAAAATGTCTTATTTTTTAATTGTCAAAAAGTAAGGTTATGAGATCTTTCAATTTGACAAGAAGTGTACGAATTACTCACAGACATACAAAACAACTGTTTTTTCGTTGCAAAGCACTCTAGAGTTTTTTTTTAAATGAACACTTGTTATAAATTACATTAGCTATTATTTTTTTGATGTGCATTAATCAAATATAACAGCTAATTTTGAAAGAAAATGCGACGTTGGCATTTTTATAGTTTTGAAACAGCTAATAATTACCTACTTTCAGATAGATTTATCACTACCCCAGTAAGAAGGAATTACTTCCAGCAAAAGAATGGACTTTTCTAAATAACCTGAAAACATTAAAATCACTAAGGTAACGTATTAGCGGGGTGTTTAGTGTGTGCTGTTAGGTTGGTAGTATTCCCGCGCTTGTAATCCTCCGCCGATTTTGCACCTGTCATGTTTTGTCGTACTGTCCTGTCGATTTTAAAGAATTTTTACAATTTTCCTCATGTAAATGCAAGTATTCCTAGATGATTATTAATTGGGGCTTAATCCTAAACATTGTGAGTCATCAAAACGAAAACTAAAACATTTTAAAAGAAAAACTAAAATTTGGTCCGGTACTACTTTAATCGCGGAGTGTTAGTGACTTTTCACTTAATTATTGAATGGAAATATTAGCTGTTTCAAAACTATAAAAACGCCAACGTCGCATTTTACCGAATTATTTTTTTAAATAAGATTGATAAAATTGTAAAATAGTTATTAATGATTAAATCTCATAAATTACATTAGCTATTATTTTTTTGAAGTGCATGAATAATTTATAACAGCTAATTTTTAGAGAAAATGCGACGTTGGCGTTTTTATAGTTTTGAAACAGCCAATAGAATAAAATAAAGACTTTTCCTTTCAAGGAATTGCAGAAACTAATAAAGTACGATAATATTCATATTACTTATATCTAATAACCTGTACAAAAAATTTGCGGTCCCTTATAATGTCTAAAACAAATATAATAAACAATACTCTTTTTTAATGAGAAATAAAATAAAAACTAATAATTAATACCTTGTACCTCTGAGTTTGCAAACATAAGTTATTTAACACAAAAATTCAATTTAAAAGGCGTTTGATAAAAAAATATCATAAATAACACGTGTTACAGCCTCTTTTTGTGATATTCACTGCCAGAGAAAGTAGGCTAATTCGTTTGTTGATTATCAGTGATCATAATCATCTTTATTAGTTAACAGAAATATATTTTTTAATATTTATTCCTCTCTTATAAAATACACAAAATATAACAATGGTGCAAAAATCCCTCTAAAACCAGCAAAATCCACTGCTTTACTTGGTAATAAGTGTCCCAACAATTGGTAGTTTGTGGGCATAGCTTCCAGCAGCGTCAAACATGACTTTCAAATGCGGTATTGTTGACACAAGCATCCATATTAGGAGCAGATAAATACCATAAACAAATATTTTATGTACAACGTACAAACTGCAAAAACACCGTTAAAAAACCTGTTATTCCTCTCATAATTACTTACATTTTCTGCTTCGTTCTGCATCGCGGAATCGTCGATAAATCCTCTTTCATCAAATATTGCCTTGCTCCAAGCACGGCAGTTGTCAAATACTCCTCCACAGGAACAATTTTAAAATCCATCGGAAAAGTCTGATTCTCCTCTTCGGTCATATTTTTGCTCAAGGCGAGGAAATTCGAACTTCGGAAAACCCACTGCCGGACTGTGAAAAATTGTAAAAGTTCTAAACCGTCGTGGATTTTCCTCTGTAATCGCACCATGCTGAAAAACAACTTTCACCCTAATTGCACTAAAAAAAAAACACAAAAAACCTACAAGGTCTTGTAGCGGAAGAGAAAGAGAAGAAAGTCGATAAAGTACGCCGGTAACCAGTGCAAAAAAATGCAATAAATGTTGTGAATTAAACGCGAGGAACGAATGTCACCATCCGGGTACCAAATTTGCATTTCGAACGGATTTTCGTAGACGATTCTCCGGCCAATGTCCAGGATCTCGCCCATGGTGTAGGGCACGACCTCGTCTTGGGTCAGGTTGTACACTGGGACCTCTTTCAGCCTGGATTTTTTCCAAAAAATTAAAACGAAATTGGGGGAATCCCCGAATACCCACTTTTCCGTCCTGGAGCCGATCCTTTGCGCGATCACGATGGTGGCATTAATGGCAATGTCCACAGGGACTGTTTGTGCCCTATTTTCGGCCTTGACGTGCATTGAGCGGATTACGCCCTTTCCGGCCCCCACTAATAGCCCCATTGGGCCGTTTAAACTGTCGACCCATCCTGGTAGCGGTTCCTTGACGGCCGGTGTGACTACAAAGCACCCATCAGAACCCATTTTTTGCCCATTTTGCTAGTCGAATTTACCAACTGATGGTCGAATGATGCAAACTTTCATGTTTTCGAGTTCGTCGGCCACTAATTTTTCGGCGAGTCGTTTGCTGTAAGTGTAGGTGTTGGGATGGGGGGCTATTATGGATTTTGTCACGGGGTCCAAAGCGTCGTTTTTCATCCAGCGGGAGACTTCGATGACGTCACGGGGGTTATCACGGCAGTCGTAGACCTAAGAAATTAACAATGATAAATAATAATAAACCTAATAATTTAAATATTAGAAATTGGTACCGCAACAGTCGTGGACACTTCCGTCTTTATACAGAGTGACCCAAGTAGCACAAAATATCTTTTTGGTTGTGGCAGTTAAAAAGTTGTTGTAGTAACGTTATGGCAACCTGATCTTTGTCTTAATTTGGTTATTTTATTAGGTTTTTAGAATGAAGTGGTTTTTTAGTTAGATTAATATTTAAAAAAGCTATAATATTATAGCTTTATTGAGCTTATAGAGCTTTTATAGAGTTTTACCCCACACCTGATTATTATAGAGTTTACTTCCTAAATTTACAAAACTTTGCTTCTGTACTTCATATTTCTTGTTGTTCATGAACGCAGGTTGCGAAAGTGCTTTGTTTCTCACTCTTAAATAAACTTCGAGCTTGTTTCAGAGATTTGGCTTCATATAGACTGAATTTATTCGTATAAACATCTTGAATACATCCACGATGTAACTTATGAGTGCATCTTCTTCAATGTTTCCTCTGGAAGCAATTTCTCTCATTCGAAATACATATTCTTGAACAGACTCTTCTTTATTCATCACACTGTTACTGAGTAACTTATGCAATTCAGCACTGGTAACTCGCTTACTGAATTCATCCAACATGGCTTCTTTAAACAATTTCCAGTTCGATAAACCTCGTTCACTTTGTACAAACATCTTGGCCAAACCTGTCATAGATTTTCGGACACAAACTAATTTTTCAAAATCGTTCCAGGCCATCATTTCCGCAATCTCCTCAAATTCTTCAAACCAGGTTTCGATTGGATAATTATCGTTCCCACTAAACGGCTTTATAGTATCTTGAACGTCTCTAAATGTCATGGTAAATTTTGCACAACATGCTCTTGTTTTTTCGTTAGATGTATGAAATGAATTGCGTTCAACCTGTTCGTTACACATTGAAGGTTGTTCTTCTTCTGCATTTTCATTATCTTCTTGATCAGAATCTTCAAGTAACAACAAATTTAAATCTGTCAAACTGTGACAAATTCTCTTCGCTACTGTTTCTGAATCACCTTCATAATTAATTTTTAAAATTGAACAAATCACAGTTAAATCAGCCAGTGAAAAATTATCTTCAATCCACTTAATTTTTTCATTAATTCTCGAGAATTTATTGCAAACTGAAATCCATCAAAGTTTCTCAGCCGATTTCTATTTAGTCGATCTCCATCTTCTTGAAATATTAATTTATGAAGGGTTTTGATTGACATTTTAGAAAATTTTCCTAAATTGTCCAATACGTTCGGAATTTCATTTAATTTCATTTTGTAGTCTTCAGCTTTCTTCTCACCGAGTCACTGCACATGGAATCCTTTACCACTGCACATGGAATCCTTTATCCCACTTCTGATTATTATAGAGTTTTACCCCACACCTGATTATTATAGAGTTTATTAATTTAATTTACATTTTCTCAATTCAAAATTTTACAATTATAATGTCTAATTTTTTATCAACAACTACATTCTCCATAGTGATCATCAGTCCGGTTAGTAAACTTGATATACACTTAAAATTACTACCACAATATGCTCATTTGGATTTTTTTTAGACTCCTAATAGTTGCTCCACAATTTAGCTTTAATTTGGTATCTACGTAACTAAATAGTTATTTTTTAGGTTGCCATAATGCTTTTATGTCCATCGTAAACCCAAAAAATAACCTTTTTACAGCTATTTAAAGTTTATATATTATAGCTATCACACATATTTTAATGACAAAATAATGTCTAAAATATTACTATTTCATGACCATTTGGCTGAAATATTTCTGCCATATAGTTGTGAATAATCTATCTTATAACTATATGGCAAATTTCCGAAGTTGCCGCAACGTTTTCTTAAAAATAAAAAAGCTAAAATATAACGAAAATCTATCTGCAGAATGTGGCAATTTGGTAGCAAAATTTTAGTTGTTATTACCAAGTAATGTCTATAACTCTACCCTTTCGTAGCTACACAATAATTTTCCCATCATTTTAACTGTCAAATTTTATTTGTCGTATACCACATCTACGTTACCTATACCAACAAAAGTGTATTTTCTGTAGTGTGGAGTGTGAATTATGCCTAAAGTTGACAATAAACAAACTGCTTTTTCCTTAAAAAGATTTAGGAAAAGCATTACATATTACAGAAAATTAAAACGTCGAACGACTGACTCAACTTATTTAGTTTGTTTCGATTTAGTCATTATTTAGCCAGAAAAGCCCCCTCAAACGTTAAAAATAACTAAATACCATTTGGTTTTAACTTAGTCAATATTAGGTTTCTGAGTCAGCACGGCAACCTTTTCCTAACAATCAGAGAAGGCATACAAAAATGGCGATTTTTTTGACAAGTACGACAGCGCAGACAGCGGCCATGTTAAATTTTTCTTATGTGTGTCAATTTTACAACTATTTTATAACCATTTAATAACTTTGTCGTTGTCAGAATCATAATTACTGCTATTTTATAAAATTCAATAAATAAAAGTGATACATTTTTATAACTGAATTTAATTTAAAAGAAGTACTCTTAATTTTTTCGAAAAAAAAATTAGTATGTTTAATAAATTATTGTTTTTTCAAGGCGCGTCGAATTTTTCGAAGCATCGTATTCATATTTGTCACAAAAGTAATGTCGCCAAACAAATTTTTTGCTTGGTTAACGAGTATTTGAAATTTGTGTATGCATTACAGTGATATATAATATGTTTATCGCCATCCATGATGCCTACAAGGATTGAATAAAATAACAATTTCTTCGTGACTCTTCAGTGACTACTAAATTACCATATTGTTATATTTTGATCTTGATGTCCCACAATTTTTCCTAAATTACAACCAAAGATGGAATGTTATTTTGTAGTTGCTGTAGGGTTGTAATTTGGAAACGACAGCCAATTAACAACAAATCGGTGGTTATTTAGTAAATAGTTGTCATGCCTACAAGGATTGAATAAAATAACAATTTCTTCGTGACTCTTCAGTGACTACTAAATTACCATATTGTTATATTTTGATCTTGATGTCCCACAATTTTTCCTAAATTACAACCAAAGATGGAATGTTATTTTGTAGTTGCTGTAGGGTTGTAATTTGGAAACGACAGCCAATTAACAACAAATCGGTGGTTATTTAGTAAATAGTTGTCATTCAGTCATAAAATAGCAACAGCTTCCAGAGCATAACTTCGTTAGAGCTTTGAAACAACCAAATTGTTGGCAACTATTTGGTAATATTACCGTTATATAACCCAAAAATAAATGCCCATTTTTGGCAAGGTGACGTTATGACAAGTTTGGTGAAATGTTTTCCTCGATTGTTGCGGTGACCAAATAGTTATCATTTTTGTTGCCAAAACGTTTTTACAACCGCTAAATAACAATCTGTGCTACTTGGGGAGTTTAGAGTAACGCATAAAATTCATAATTCTTTTATTTTTCAAAACTAAAAAAAATGCAAAAACAGGTAACTTAGCATTTTAATTGAGCTCAAATTTGAACTGACTGAATCAGTCATGGCGGCCAATATGGCGGCGCCATGACGTCATCACAGAATTTTTTAATGGAACGATCTCTTGTATAATTAGATGCCCTACTAATAGGCCTTTACAACTGTGCTACTTATTTTAAATATGAGTGAACCAAAGACGGAAAATAAATTTTGAAATCATCATTATAAACTGACGCATAAAATTCATATTGGCCGCCATGACTGATCCAGTTAGATCACATTTAAGCTTAATTAAAATGCTAAGTTACCTGTTTTGGCATTTTTTTTTTGTTTTTAAAAAATAAAAGAATTACGAATTTTATGGGTTACCTTAAACTCATTCTGTATACGGCATGTTAAGGAATGGTTTAGCACAAATTTGAAGGTAGATAGAGAATGGCAAGACGAATCGATTAAGTAAAATTAAGTGAAAATGCATAGTTTTCCCAAAAAATCGTTTTGAACTTAAAGCCCCAAATTTTGAGAACCGCTGAACTGGAATAATAAAAATTAGCCTGAATTTTGAAATTATTGACAAAATGGCAGGGATAAATTAACTTCGTGGTCGTCTCCGTAATTGAATTTGTGTTTTGTTATTCAATTTCAATTTATTCAATTTGTTTACTTTTTATAACATAATAAGTGATAAAATAATAATAATTCATAATGACTTAGTTCGTCATGATGTAACATTAAACCGCTTATTGCGAGATACTGTTAATTATTATTATGGTTCAATTTTTTTTAATACTTTACTTCTTAATGTTAAATTTTTATTTAAAAACTGTGTCAAAATTTTATTAGTAAAGAATGCATTTTACTCTTCTGAGGAAATTTTTAGCTTTGATTTTTCTAGCTTATAATTATTGACAATTATAAGGAATATGTTTAGATATGTTTTTTACTCATTAGACTTATGTCAAATTACTTGTTTTTTTCCATGGGGGAATAAATAGTTACATCAGTATTTCTTTATAAATTTGTACCAAATTTTGCTATATAATTTTTTTTCTTATTATGACTTATGTAAATATCATTGTATCCAAACACTTGATAATAATAACACGTGTTCATTTAAAAAAAAAAAAAAACTCTAGTGCTTTGAAATTAGAAAACAATTATTTTGTATGACTGCGATTAATTCGTTATCTCATAACCTTACTTTTTGCAAATTAAAAATTTATTTATTATTTATAAATTATATTTATTATTATTTATAAAAAATGTTGGAAATGTCTGCCTTGTTATTCAACACACATAACACATCGCCATTGAACACTATTAATCAATCTTAGGTTATGAATTTTGGTGAGCTAGTTTAGTAGGCAACCAATAATACAGTGATAAAAATTGTTCTACGACTTCCGTAAAAATCTCAGGGCACCCTGTGAGTTTTTTTAATAATGAACACATGATATTTATTGTATAAGTGTTTTAGAAAGCATTTTAACCACGCAAGAATGAGTAAACATGAGGGCGTCAATTAATCGAATTTTAATTTTAATTTTTTCTTTATTTCTAGTGGAATAAAGTGGATAATAGGTCTCTTTATATGTTTCATAAAGGTGGATAAAACACAATTATAATGTGATTGTGGATAAAGGTTTTTATTATTTTTATTATTATTATTATTATTATTGCTAAGGAGGGTTTTGGACGTTAAACAATAATTTACCCATATCGCAAACTTTTCCAATGCCCATTCCAAAAAAACAGTATTTTCATTTATAGTTAGAAGTGTTTTACATCAAATGCAGTGTTGCCAACTTGGTGAATAAATTATATGAATATGTGGATAACTTTTAGACCTGTTTGAGATTATTCGAAAACATGGTGATGAATTCTAAAGAAATTTTAGAGAATATTATTCCAAATATTTTGTTAATATAATTATAAAGATAGTGTGGGTGAAAATCCATTTTTAGAATTGTTTTTAGAATATGTTAAGTTTTGTAGAGAAAAAATGCTAAAGAATAATCTAAAAAAATTCTGAACGAAACTGTACCTAATAGAGTTTTAAAAAAGAGCAGAATAAAATCTAAAATAGAATTTGGAGAATGTGGAAGAAGTGTTATTTATAAAAGAATTTTGAACACAGTCTGCAAAATAATTCCAAAGGAGAATCTGGAGAAGAATTTACAACGAGATTAAAATTTTATATGTAACTTCATAAAAACTTATAAAATAATCTAAAGAAGAGTCCAGATTTCAGATCTACAGACGACTTTAGAAAAAAATTGGACAAGAATCTTAAGTGAAATTTAGAAAAGAGTATAGAAAAAATGCTAAAGAGTAATTTAGAAAAATTCTAAACGAAAGTAGAGATGATCGGTCAAATAATAAAGTTTTGAACGGTAACATTCAGTTTGCACTAGTTTATCAATCACAAAGACAAAAAACCGCCTACTCTAATTATAAATTCAAATGATCGCATGGTACATATTAGTCCATTTGTTTTTTAGCTTCTTTTTATGTCTTATTGTAAAAAACCGGTGAAAAAATATTTAGGTAAAATTATTATTCACTTATTTTGAGACTACAATAAGTACAATACATTTTTGCTCTAAATGTCTATCAATGCATTTTTTTTTTATTTAAAATAATACCATGTGATCATTTGAATTTATAATTAGAGTAGGCGGTTTTTGTCTTTGTGATTGATAAACTAGTGCAAACTGATGGAAAAAATGCATTCTAATTAAATATTACCCTTCGAAATGTCATTACTTAACTCTTCAGTTTGATTATTTACGATAATTACCGTTTTTATATAAATTAAAAAAGTATTGAAGCCTACTCTAATTATAAATTCAAATGATCTTCCATTATAAAAAAATTATATTATAAAAAAATCATAGAACTATAAAGATGGTCTTAAAAAGTAGGGTTGTATTTTGGAAAAAAAAATGGTGCCCAATTGCCAAGCTTTTATTTAAATTTTCCATGTTTCTTTTACCGAAATTTTGTTAACATTTTTCTAAAATTATATATCATTGTATTTGTAATGTGTTTTTTTTGCATAAATGCGACCACAATCGATTATATTTTTTATGTTTGTGGAACAATTTGTCTTTTTTGGGTTGGTATTATGAATAATTAATTTCAAAAATTGTGTTAAGGAACGCTTTTTACTTCCAATACAGCAATAATTTTGCCGTTGTGTTAACATTTGGACTATTTTTGTGACATGTCATGTAAGTAAAAAAATTGGTTACTCAATTGGTGATGCAAAATCCGGGTCATTAATGAAAAATGAAACCGAAACCCGGCGCGACAAGTTCACTTATCGTAATTACACCTAATTGAGCTCAAGCACAATCAAATTATCATCATTGTTACTACATTACAACATTGCAATTACCTACGTTTACATACCTTTTCTTCAAACACGTCGATATCGGCCGAACAAAACGCAGTACTGTAATACACAAAAACGTACAAATTTTTAATTTGTTTGGACACATCAATGACACGAGCCGTCCCTGCGGTGTTTTGTTCAATGGCGTCTTTAAGGGAGGCTTCAAGCTTGAGGGTTGCACCACAGTGGAACACCACATTGGCATTGCTGACAAGCAAATTCAAATCGTGGGGGCTCAAACCCAAGCCTTCGCTGTTCAAGTCGCCGATCAGGGGGATCACCTTTTTTATAGCCGCTGGTTGAGACTCTCTCAGACGCTTAAACATCTGGAAAAAAACAAAGAAAAATTACCTACAGTTTACGTCACAAGCACTTTCTTTAATTTACCTTAAAAAAGTTTTTAAATAAAATTCAAATAGTATGTAATCTGAGTTTATTTCATGAAACGTTTTGTTTTTATATTGTTTCAAGAATGGCCAAAACATATTGACAAATTAAATTACTTTTTTAAAATCTTTTATTTAACTCACAATGTTGTCTGTCTGTCGGTTATTTTTTCGGAGCCAAGTTTGAAAGGGTTCCCGTTGTCCCACTGAATTGAAATTTTGCATACTTACTTAATCTGCGTGTTAATGCAATCCTATGTAGTTAAACACCCCCTAAAGGAGTTAATTGGGGCTTTAAAAATTTAGGTTATGTTTACAAAGAGGTTCTCGATTTGTACATACCGTAACTTATACCGACATAGACGGTATGTTGGTCATTTGGACGTCACGGTAGATGCACAGTGTAATAACAATAAATCTATGCAATAAATAAAGACTAAAAAGCAAAAAATAAAAATATATAATTTTCCCAAGTTTTGTTAGGATAATTTAAACACAAACATAAAAGTTGTTTGGACTTAATTTACATTCACTTGAGGATATTTTAAAGCAACTACAATATTTAACAATTAGTTTATCACAAAAACAACGAATGTCAAACTAGACAGAAACAAATTTTCAAAACATTTAGTACATATATTAAAAAACTAGATTTGATAGACAAATGTGACATACATATTTTAGTTATCAGTGAGTAAGAAGAATACAAAATCAGTATAAATTATCTCTTGGTAAAAGAAAACATTTTTTTTAGAAACTAGTGTAATTTGTATTGTGTTGTATGAATCATCCTGTGTAAATAGGAGGAATTGATAAAAAAATAATTTTTGTAGATTTTATTATAAGAGTGACCCAATTGTTTATTTGTTTATGTGAAGTAATTATATAAGTCACATATTCGCTTTTTAACATTACGTAACAACAGTTCTGAAAAAGTTCTTAATCTGCTAAAAGTATTTTTCAATGTATCTAAAAAACTAACTACTAAAGTATTAATTACTTTTTTCTTCTCTGTATGCATGTGATTTTTTTCAAAATTTTTCTACAATTTATTTTAATAAAATAAGTACACACTAATGAATGATCTTGTCTGAAAAATCACGATTTTGTGATTTTGCCGGTTAAAAATAACATGTGATCGAAAATGAACTGAATTAGAGCAAGCTCTGTGTCTGCGAAATTTTAACCACATGTCAAAAATAAGGATTTAAAAATAATTTCTCAAAAATTGGATAAAATTATTCCGAAATGAAGAAGAAACTAGTACAAAAAAAATAGTGGCCGTTCTTCCAAGAGGACTCAAGAAAAAATGATGTGACTAAAGTTACACTTCACTTTCAAGGCTTGTTTTAAATTCAGTACATTTTCGATCTCATGGTATAATTATTCCTGCTTAAAAAACGCTTTATTACCTATCTCTTTCAAGCAATTATAATCATAATTTCAAATTTTGTTGCCAGAATAAAAAAAATTTCGGGTTTTTCCCGAATCATTAAAAAAAACTCTTAGAGTGCTTTGAAATTAAAAAACAATTGTTTTGTATGTCTATGATTAATTCGTTCACTAGCTTGTCAAATTGAAGGATCTCATAACCTCATTTGACAATTAAAAAGATAACACATTTCTATAAAAATATTTTTTTATGTTTGGAAAACAAGCAACAACCATAGAAAATCACACAAAAACCAAGCTCGTTTTGGCGGGAACGAAAGACAGTCTTAGCTTATGAATTCTGGTGAGCTGGTTTAGATAATACAATGATAAAAATTGTGTCGTACTAGCAGTTGTACGACATACGTAAAAATGTCATGGCATGCTGCGAGTTTTTTTAATAATGAACACCTGTTATATGTATAGAATAGAACTCGTTACAATCAAAACCTCTTGAACAGAAAGAGCTTTGAACTTTTTTTAGATTTAGCTAAAAAAATGAAGTATTAAATACATAAAAAAATCCTCATCTTCGAAGTTATTAATTTTCACAAAAAAATCTCCTAGGGAATTAATTTAGGTTGTTGTGAATATGATATTAAAATTTTACATTTGTTAGTTAATTACAGGTCCTGTAGTTTTTATTTTTTGCTGTAAAAACTACATATTAGCTGTTTCAAAACTATAAAAACGCCAACGTCGCATTTTACCGAATTATTTTTTTAAATAAGATTGATAAAATTGTACAATAGTTATTAATGATTAGATCCCTCATTGAAAGTATAACTTATACTAGCTATTATTTCTTTGAAGTGCATGAATAATTTATAACAGCCAAGTTTGAGAGAAAATGCGACGTTGGCGTTTTTATAGTTTTGAAACGGCTAATAGGTAATTAAATACAAATTTTAATAATAATAATAATAATAATAATTGTAATAATAATAATGATAATAATAATAATAATAATAATAATAATAATAATAATAATAATAAAGGGCTTTATTGAGAAAGAAAAAAAAATGTAAACAATAAAAAACAGAAAAAGAGGCGAAGTCTAGCTAATAGCTATTCAACTTAACCTAAATGGAAAATTAATTAAAAAATAAAATAAAATATAAACAATTAGAAGCAAAGATAAATTTAAAAATTTCTTAAGAACTACTATAAGAAAAATAACCACCAGAAGAAAAGCCATTGCCAGTCTCAAGAAACCAGAAATAAGAAAGAATTCTTTAAAATGAAAAATGAAAGGCAAAAAAAATAAAAATAAAAACTGTTGCTTGCCTGAATATAACGTTTATTTGAATTCTTAATTTCTATTAAATTAATTATATTTGGAGCTAGCACAATTGTTTCGGTATTGTTTGCTTCATTTGTTTTAGAATGGCACAAGAAATATGTTTTTATTTTTTTAGATATTATTTAATTCGTTAATAAAGAATAATTATATAGAATTGTAGAAAAATTCTGAAAAAATGCATATGCATTTCGAAAAAAATTAAGTATTCAACGGCAAACCTAAATTCAATAATAGTGATTACAAATAAAAACTAATAGTTTTTGAGATACAATAAAAATATACAAGGTGTGTTAAAATGATTCTCATCTACTTAACTATGGAATTGATTTACACAAAAAATTGTGCCGCTCTACTCAAATCCTCTGTCAATAAATCAAATCAAATCTGTCAGTTGTGAAATTCACAAATTGTCAGACAGTACATTCAAAACTTTCGTTAAAAAGCAACTAAAATGTTACACTGTGCAAGAAAACACTTTTATTATCGAAAACGTAATAAATGGAGAATGGCAATGTTCGGAAGTCTAAATGCCAGCCTGATTTTACAGGAGAAATTCACAGGGGACTAGATGAAAATCATTTTAACACACCTTGTACTTTTTTCAATTGCAGATCTTATACTATTTCTTTACCAACTCTTTTGAGTAGATAAAGTAGCACTTTAACCGCAAGGGTAGATAACATGTTTTAAATTCACAAATTATTTCCTACATATTATTACTTTGAACCATTAACGAAGTAACAATATTTTTTAAATTGAAGTCCTGCTATAGAAAAAAATGTATTGTACCTGACGATAAAAATTGTGAACTCTTAACCTTTTCATTCGTAGATAAACAATCTCTTTATCGTCTTGTATAATACGATCCGACACTATTTTCATTAACGTCCATTTTTTTTATTTTTGTAACCATACTTACAAAAGTATTTCAGTGCATTTGTATAGTCGTCTGTTTTGTTGAAAAAGTGTCATTATGAAACACCCTGAGAAAATTTAACGATTGTGTAATGGGCTTGCGCTTCATTAGTATTCCTTCAGCAGAAGTGCAATTATTCATGAAGTTTTCCACGATTTATGCTTTCGCATCGTTAACTTTCTATTTAGCTAATTTTAGTGAATTTTGTTTATTTTGGTCATAAAGTTAATGGTATGGAGAGAGGTATTCATGTATGCAAACCTGACGCCATGTCTTTCCTAATGAATCAAGGATCAAGGTGTTTATTCGTCCTTTTGCAACACTTACTGAAGTAGAATTTAGCATCGATAATTTTCGCAAAAACGCTCTCGTGAAAGGTACAAATATCCGTAATACAACCTTTCCACCCGGAAGCATCAAAGGCCCAGCATTAGAGAGCAACTAATTGCAACAATTGCACCCAATGTAAACAACTCACCGGCAATTTCCACATTTCTTGAATGCGTGTCTCTGGACTTTTTCCTTTTTTGGAGCGCATCAGAACATAGATTTCTTTGATTCCAGTGCATGAAAAGAGCAGCTTCTCGATGAGGACTTTTCCCATGAAACCGCTCCCCCCGGTTACAAAAACCGATTTTCCATTGTACCACTCCACTATCGAATTTTTAGCCATGATTTCCTGCAATAAAAAAGTATTACACCGGTTACGTAAAATGACCAAATTTTCCAACAGCTCTTGCTTCAGTCCAACTTTCAGTTTTATTTATTTATAAAAATGTTGCATAACCCCTGTGTTTTGTCAGTTTTTGCCTACCTCAATAATTTATGTGTTTAGTTTTTTATGCGACTTAATGATGCTGAAACACATTTCCTGTCGTGACATCTTACTCATTTGTGCACACACAAGTCAATTTTTAGTTGTAAAACAGTATCCTTTATTTACTTACTTCTTTTCAAACACATTCGTTCGCGACTCGCCACTAATTGAATGAAACGTCTCTTGTTTTGGACAATTTTCTAATTGTTACAACAGATGTATACTTATTTTTAATTAATGGGTGAAATTGTTTTACCAAAACTTGCACAATTCATTAAAAACGAAGATGAGTTCTCGCACCGGCTGAAACCACATCGAAAAAAAAAGGAATAATATGTTGCAAATCGTATTTACAAAACAGACAAGCGTTGTGAATTGTGATGTCAACATTTACACAATTCTTAAAAATAACTTCCATTTAATTAATTTATCGACAATCACATATTACAATTGGAGTTTTATCCACACTTATAAGCATATAAAGAGACCTTATTATCCACTAGTGGATATAATAAACTAACTTTATTCCACTAGTGAAATAAAATAAAACTAAAATTTAACTTCGATCAATTCAATTTTTAAAAGCTTTTATTTAACTCACAATGTTGTCTGTCTGTCCGTTTATATTTTCGGAGCCAAATTTAAAAGGGTTCCTGTTGTCCCACTGAATTGAAATTTTGCATACTTAATCTGCGTAACAATGCAATCCTATATGTAGTTAAATACCCCCTAAAGGAGTTAGTGGGGTTTTAAAATTTTAGGTTATGTTTACAAGAGGTTCTCGATTTATACATACTGTAACTTATACCGACATAGACGGTATGTTGGTCATTTGGACGTCACGGTAGATGCACAGTGTAATAACAATAAATCTATGCAATAAATAAAGACTAAAAAGCAAAAAATAAAAATATATAAAAAATGTTTTTTAAAAGATGCACCAAAAAGTAAAAAATAATGTATTTCAATCACAGGAAAATATTTTTTCTTACAGGTTAAAATTCTAAAATTTATAAAAGCTTTGGGAGTTATAAAACTACGGCATTACAGAATTACTTTGTTCGGTTGACAACTCCCAAAGCTTTTATAAATTTTAAGAAAAATTATTCTCCTGTGATTGAAATACATTATTTTTTACTTTTTAGTGCATCTTTTAAATAAAAGCTTTTTTAAAAAACATTTTTTCATACAGGGTCGCTAAAAAGTATGGATGCAGTTAAATATTTTAAAAACTATTCAACAAAACTTATTGAAATTTGGTAAAAGCTTATAAGTATATAAATTCTATCGTTTTAGATGTTTATCAAATTCCTATCTTCTTTTGTTCTGAAGATACAAGGCTAACTTGATTTTTTTTTAATGGCAAGAAGGGCGAAATTTAATATTTTTAAAAAGAGCAGTTTTTTCTGAATTCTATGGTGTAACACATGCATACCTTATTTTAATCGAAACTAAAAAAAATTATCGAACTAATAAAATTTTCAAAAATGTAAAATGTTATTAGCCTTGGAAATGTTGACTTTATCTATCGTTAGCTCTTTGCCGCTTGAACTTTGACCAAAAAATAAATAAAAGTTAATAATAATTGTTAAAATAACACTTTTAACTGAAAAAGAACACATTTTAATAAAAAAAGCAAAACATGAAATACATGTTTTTTATGCTACAAAAGATGGTGCTCAAAATGATTTCCATTGACTTCTTGGCTTTCTGTCACCATAACCAACCATCATGGGAGTTTCTGTACTTTCAGTTTCACTTAAATGTACCATTGTTAAACTAATTATTGCACACAAGATTAATTTTCGGCTAATATACAAGTGACAGATCGCTAATGACAGTATTTTCAAAGCTAACTTAGTTTTACTTTTGCAGAAATCCAGAATAAAATTTTAGAATTTTTATTATTTTTTTTTTCTCTCTTTTAATGAAAATAAAGGGGGGAATATGTTACATCACTAAACTCAGAAAAAAATGCTCTTTTATAAATTATTAATTTTAACCCTTCGTGTCATTTAAAAAAATCAAGTTAGCCTTGTATTTTCAAACTAAATGACGGTAGAAAATTAAAAAAAATCTCAGATGATAGAATTTAAACGCATTTAACTGTACCCCAAATTTCAACGTCCTCTGTTAAACCGTTCTGAAAATATTTAGCTGTATCTATACTTTTTAGCGACCCTGTATATTTTTTGTTAATGTGGTGATTGTGGATAAAACGTTGTATTGCATTCGTGTTTTAGTCGCATTCGGGCTGACCCCCTCGTGTTTACTCATTCTTGCGTGGATAAAATGCTTTCTAAAACACTTATACAATAAATAACTATTGTTAATTAAATTTGGAAAACACAAAAAATGTTATTGCAGTTATGTTATTTTTCGAGAACAGTTTTTCTCATCCGATTTTATTGTTTTTTAAGCAATACCAGCTAAATAAATTACTTTCTTCTTTATAAAAGAATAAAAGTTGTCATTCAAGAAATTTACAATTTACTCAAATCGAATGTAAAATTAGGTGTTTTTATGATGTAGAAATGTAATTTGTTATTACACTTTAACAACTGTAAGTTTTTGTAGTTAATTTTTTATTTTTATTACAATATGAAACGTTTTTACTTTGTTGCTCTTATATGAAAAAATGTGTAATTGATTTTCAATCATCATTATCATTAATTGATATTAATTTTCTCTTTGACTTGACATTAAATAACAAATGATGAGACTAAAGGGCAAAAAACCGTAACCCATTTAGTTGTGTTGACGTCAAGGCCAAGGTTAATAAAACTCGTTTAATTGAATAAAAATTTTCACATTTTTTTCTCTTTTTATTTAGTTCAAATTTCACTTATTAATTCGGCTTTAAAATGTTTGCACAAACCGGCGGCACTTTTGATTTCTGACAAATATTTGGCCATTAAAAAGTGGGCAATTATCGCCTGTACGAAAAGTTGTTGGCTATTTGAACCGTTGTGATTGTCTGGGTTGGGTTAATTGATTTATTAATGATTGGGAAGATCCGAATTTTTCCGTAAGAAAGTTGCGTGAAAGTACGCAAACAACCGGCTGTTACACATATTTTAATATTTCGTACTTATTTAATAAATTAATGATGAAAAAAAAATTCCAATGTGGTCAATGTCAAGGGTTTTTCCACATTATAGTAAAACGAATTAGCACCGTTTTTCTCAATAAGTGTGACAAAACGACTCACCGACTGTTGTAGCCGCAAGCTATGTGAAGAATAATATAATGTTTTCGTTATTTTTCCAACAAAACGAGCAACCGACACCACTAGAGCATAAACAAGACTAAGTTCATCTGGGTTATTACAGCATATCAAAGGTAGACTTTCAAAATGTAATATAACTGTGTGGAACCAGTTCTGCTCCCAACAACTTCCTTCAACACGCGCATTTTTAAACCCATCAAAGCAGCACAAAAGCATGGACAAAAGTCGGATTTCCACGCTCACAAAAAAAAATAATAATAATACAAAAAAGCCTTTCACTAAACTAGATTTTGTTCAAAAGTTGTTAATAAACCGATGGTTGGCATAAAGGTTGAGTCGAGAGGTTTTTTAATGATTACAAATTTTTGGTTTTGTGTGTTACGGAAAATCCATTTTTTTTGACAATAAATTATAAAAAAGTGGCTCCGACATGCGAAGTTTTGCTCGCATTAACGAAAATAATAAATGAAATTAAATCACTGTTTTTAATTATGATTTTTTAGAAGTCTAAATCGGAAATTGAAAGTTAGATCTTTGTTTATGACGAATTTTATTTTTAAATAAAGCAATATAAGTAGTGTAACCAGCAATACAACAGTGTGCTGCGAATTGCCTACCTGTTGGAATTACCAAAATCAAATTAATTATTAATTAAGTATTTACACTGGTCTGCAACAAAATGCTGCTTTAAATAAAGTTAGTATGAATTTGGAATATTTTTTTTATTATATTTTTCGTGTGTTTCATTGTTGCATTTACGCTTCTTTCAGTTTCATCGGTTGATGGTCAAATAAAAAAGCTAAGAACTAGCAGGAAATCATTCGAATTAAGTTGCCACTTATTTTGCATTGACTAATGTCAAGTTAGTTACATGAAAATGCTAAGAAAATTAAAGAAAAGTATGCTTAAAAAATAAATTATTAACTTAATTTTTTTTAATTTTTTTTTTTTTCAAAATAAAACTAATTAATATAATTCTTGTACGAAATTGGCTTTCTCTGTTTAAAACTTGATTTTATGTAAAATAACAAATGACTTAAACCGTGAATTGTTTAATTCTTTGAGCAGAAAGAGAAATTAAAATTTACTACACAATTAATCTAATTCGAATTAAGTTGTCATTTATTTTGCATTGACAAAGGTCAAGTCAATCGCCAATTAAAATTTAATTGCGATTAACACGTTCTGTAAACCGGTCCTAAGTCTATTAGTTTTATTTAATTATTTTTAATTTTTAATTAATTATTTAATTTAACAAAAAAATTAATGATAATTGTAATACATTTAAATTAGATAAAAATGTTTAGTTTTTTAAATAATAAACAATTTAACAAAAACCATTTTTAAAGAAAATTATGCATTAATAAGATGAAAGTGAAAAGACAAATTATTATTAATGTCATTTTTTTATATTTATTAAGTTAAGTAACAGTTATTGTACGAAATAGGCTTTCTTTATTTAGCTTGATTTTATGTAAAACAATAATATTTTAAATGATTTACAAAAATTAATATCTCACCTATTTTTATTTTCTAAAATTTTTAAAATGCAATTATTCAGAACTAGTTGTTATTAAATAGTTCTGACTTATTTACGCTTATTTAGTAACAACTCAAACGTTTTTTTAGGTTGACATTTAAACAAATTAGATTTGAATTAGTTTATGTTACGTTTGTCAAACTATACATTATGGGGAAATTATAATTTTCAAACATTGATGAATAAAGATAAACATAAAAAATTGCTGACTTTCTATGGTTGTTAAATTTTTTATTAAAAAATTTACATTTTCTTTTAACTTGAAGTTTATCATTGCAAAATAAATGACATCTTAATTCGAATTAGTTTAACTCCGAATTAAATTTTAATTTCGCTTTCTGTAAACTGGTTCCTAAAAGAATTGATCTTGAGTTTGCAATACAATAATTTATAACTCTGCCTGCCACTGCAGGGACTGGTTTATTGATGAGTCATTTTCACTTAGTTTGACTATGTCCTTTCGAAAATTTTTTTTTGACTCGCTTTTAGATTTCTTTACCGATAAACATGAAGAAAGGTTTCATCAAGATGTATTACACATAGATGAGAAACGATTCAACGAGAAATTGTATCTTGCTAAAACGAATTGAAAATTCAATACTTTTAATTTTTTTAACAAAAAATTCAAAGTTCAAATCACGTGAAAAAAATACAGTAAAATAAATACGTTATCTACTATCCTCCAAAAATACATTAAAAAAAATTTCCCACCGTTTTCAATAAAAAAATAAAATGGTGAAAAATAGTTAAAATAGGCACGGTCAATTTTTTAAAATTTATATATTTTGTTTCTAAGGCCATTATAAGATTACGGTAGGTTTTTCAGAATTTTTGATCTACGAATTTTTCATTCCCTACAGTTCAGCCTTCGAAGTGTATAATGGGCTGCCTATCCACAAATTTTACCAAAATTTTTGAATTTAGTAAATTTTTAGTCACAGTCGTTATCTCTGAAGGTTGAATTGAGTTACAATAACAAAACATGAGTCATTTGTGATTATCTGATTTAATCAGGGGTTGATGTTTGCTTATTAGATAATAAAAAGCACAACTAATGTTGACAGTTTATTGAAAAAAGAAAAAATTAAAACTCAGTCTTGGGTCGTTGTTCAATCCATTTTTTGATGGCCGGTAATGAATTAACTTTGTCTCTAACAGCCTTCAATTCTGGATAATTCGCAATCGTGTCCACTTTTGTAACCATATCGAAAATCGGAGAAACAGCTGCCCAGTAAAAGTCGGCCCAAGTCAACTACAAAACCAAATTACTAAAAAAAAAACACAAGTCTCATGAACTTAATACCCGTCCCAAAGCGAAATATCCCTTGTTCTTCTTGACAATTTCTTTCAAACGCGTCAAATATTGTGGCAAAATGTCCTTGTTGAGATTTTCCAGAATAGTTTCCTTTCTCGCTTCGTCTTGTTCGTAGAAATAGGCAACAATTTCTGGAATTAATCATGAAAACGAGTCTTTAAAAAAATGAAAGTGTTACTGAAGCGCAAATCGCTGAGGGTGTCCACAATGGCATCAATTTCGAGGTTCTCCCAGTCATCGTTTCCTGCAAGTTTGACCTGTTTGGCCAAATATCGAGCAATTGATTGACTTTGGTTCACTGTTTTGCCGTTGTGTTCAAGCACTGGCAATTGGCCGAAGGGAAAGTCTGCAAGATTTTATTTTTATTTTATTTATTATTATTTTATTTATTAGTGCAACACTTTTAATTGCTTTTTTGGAAAAAATACCTGGTTTCATTTGTGGCCAGTCTTCTCGTTTAATTCGGTAGTCTTCAAAGTCGATTCCTCCGTATTTCATCAGGAAACGAGAGGTTTCTGCAAGGCCTCTGATGTCGAAGTAAGTGAGTTTGTAAGCTGGTGCCATTTTTGGGTTTGTCACAATTTGTTTTCACTCTAAATTCGAAGTAATAACTACTGGTGATTAGATGGTGTTGAGGTGTTTATATACCTATTCATTATCTCTTGTTTGTTTGATGTCATGTTGCTTTATCTTTTTTCTCTAGTGTGTGAAATTGGTATTGATTTTTCTGAGTCATCGAGAAAACGATATTACACAGCATAAATTTTAATATTCAGTTTTTCGGTGCTCATTTATTGTCATTTGCGTTTTTTAGTGTGTACCTAATTAGTGAAAAGCTTTCTAATTTTTATTTAAATGATTAATTAATTAATAATCTAGTTATGCAATTTTGTGTAATGCAAAAAAAATATTAATCGAGTAGTTTTTGTATAGAAACTGAAAACATTATTTTTAAAACAAAAAGTTGTATTGTTTTTTCAATTTTTAATTTATTGTGCGAGTTAATTAAATTTTGGAAAGTTTTAAGCAAATGTTTAAGAAAAAAGGATAAAAACATAATGACAAAGCTACTTTTTTATTGCAACTAAAAAATTACAAGTTAGTGATAAGTTAAATGATAAGATTTATCTAAATAGCATGCGATCATTTGAATTTATGATTAAAGTAGGCGGTTTTGTGTCTTTGAGATTGAAAAACTTAGACAAACTGCAGGAAAAAATATATTCTAATTAAATATTACCGATTAAAACATTATTATTTGACTCTTCAGATTGATTAATTAGCACAATCGGCATTTTCATCCAAGTTAAAAAACTGACAAAGCCTAAATTCAAATGATCGCATGGTATTACTTATATGTTCTAGACTTATAGGTATACAGTGTTTTTTAAACAAATTTTTAGAATTATTTTTATACCAGTTTTAACTGAAAAATCACAAATATTTTTACAACTTGCACAACTCACCAAACGCATTTTTTATGAATCATTTTTATATTTTTAATTTTATAATCAACTGTCAAAGAGTCGTCAGGTTGGTTTTACCATAAATAGTAAATTTTTTGAGTTACAGTTGGTACACTTTTTTACCTGGCAAATTCAGTTTAAAAATCTTTACAAATTTTTAAAGTTGTCTTCAAGTTACAACACGTATAACACATGGATTTAATTCAACGATTTACGAATCCAAATTTCAGTGACTGCGTAACCCAATCTAAGACTTACGTCCCGATTGTCAAATCTGGTGTGCAAAATGTCATATACCGTATACAGCTTGTTTCGAAAGTAGTTGAACATATACTTTTAGGGTGATACAGTCTGGTCTTTATCAGAATTTTGACACTGACAGTTGATTATTTAAAAAAATGAACTGTATGTAAAACGATCCGATTAAAAACGAGACTCGATTGGTCTTGAGAAAATCTGAAAATTCCAAATAGTTTATAAGTTATTAGCAATTTAATTTTACCTAATCGTATTTGTAAGTATTTTTAGCAATTTTCTCGTAAACTATTAGTAACAAAAATATGATCTTTTTTTCAATCTTACATGCTGATTAAAATTAAGAAAAAAGCGTTTTTGCAGAGTGCTTTGGAAAAAAACGCCAAAAATTTTGTTTAACAAACTAACTTTTGACAGTTCTATTAAATATGCGAACAGAATTTTTATAACTTTGTCTTCTTTTGTTTTGCAAAAAATAAACTTCTAGCTCATCATGTCGTTTAGTTTATAAATAAGTAAGCTTGGCGAAAATGTGAAGCTTCCAAATACAAATTCAACTTCCAAAATCTTGTTTGTTTAAAAACAAAATTGTTGGCGTTTTTTCCAAAACACTCTTCGCAACAATGCTTTTTTCCATTTTGATCAGTATATAAGATTCGAGCATATCATGTGATGCATCGTTGTAATCACTATAATCAGAAATAAAAACACTTCAAAAATACAAAAATCGAATATGGCGTCCATAAGAAAAACCAAAGTTGAGTGTTATCAAGAACGCCTTGGAAAAGGCGATGACAGATTTAGATTTCTTGTAAAAAAGTGCCTGAAGAATGTTTTACTTAAAAACGTATAGTTCTCTTAGTTTTCGCTTAAAACAATAAAAACGAAAATTACAAATTTCCGTTTTTTTACAATTATTCAAAAACTAAAAATGACACATCAAATTTTTTTTCAGATAATTGTTCAGCATAAAAATGCCCTAATTAAACCGACCTCGTATTTCTTATAATAACCGAGATCCCCATGGTGGAGCTCGAAAAACGGACACCCTGTAGGTATAGAAAAATGTATAAAACGCTCTTGGTTTGAGTTTGAAAAATAATGGTTTTTTGGAGTTTTTAAGTCTCTATCAAAAAACCTTAAAAATTCTCGTTCAGTTATTTAGGTTAATTTTTTTAAAAATATGGTTTTCTCGATGCCAAATCACGTGGTATAGGTTAAAATGCTCTAGAATAAATATTTTTCGAGGAAAAGTCGTTGAAATACCTACTAGTTATAAGTTAGTTAAGTTATAATAAGAGGTTCAGCTAAAAAAATTCAGGTAGTGAAAGAAATTGCAGAGATATTGAAAGTTTTACCATCGGATTTGAATTTGCTCGCCTATCACTAGTGTTAGGGTGGTGTATATGTGGTTGCATAAATTTGGGCGTTGGAACTAATTGTAGAATTTAAATCATTGCGAAATTTTTTGATTGTAGTAATTAAAAATACAAGTGGAAAAATCGTGTCACACTTGTGAAGTGCTTTTTCGTCACTATTGACACACAAGTGCAAATTTTCACCTATCTTATCTGCGTAAATGAAAATATTGATAAACTATTTATCGAACACCACCAGAGTACCTTTGTGTTAGTTTAATCAAAATCTAGTGTTAGAAAAATGGCAACAGACGCAGTGGGTTTTAGTATTGTAACAGAGTCTAAACGAAAAAAGTCTTTTTACGAGGAAGAAGAAATAATTATAAAACCGTCGACTGAATTAATTCCCGATGAATACAAGTACGAAGTCGGGGAAAATGTGTTGTTGCACATTTTCAAAACGGATTACGATGAGGAAACGGCTGAAGAAATATTAGAAGCAGCAAAATATATTAACTATAATGTGAATAGTAACAATTTACATAATCTTAATACACGGAACGAATTTTACGAAGATATCGAGAAAAGTAAGTCAAGGAAACAACTAACTTTGCTACATTTTATTATTTTAGTTAAGAAAGAATCAGTGAATAAAAGTGGTCTGTTTATGATTTTTATCGGATATTTTGAGCGGAGACACCCGAATGGTACTATAGCTTTGATGAATGAACGAAACAATTACATTCAAGTCAAAGACATTTGGAACATGTTCTCGGCAAATAATTGCCCCGAGTTGAAAAATAAACCAAAAATTTTCATGTTTTGTGTAAGTCTTTTTGAGAGTATTAAATTTTCACAAACTTTGTTAGGTCTCAGGGGCCCCATATGCGGTGCAATCCGACTCCTTGAGGCACCGAACTATGGCTTTCGAAAAAGTTTACGACTTTCCGGCCGAATCTGACATGTTGATAGTTTACAAAAGAGTCGATGGTGAATTTTATATCAAGCGTTTCACAACAATTTTAGTTTTTTTCTAGATGTTTCGCCACACATGCAAAAATTTCTCGCCAATTTTAGCCTCAACATGAGAAATCACAGCAAGAAATACGACATCATCGACTTGGTGAGTCACATCAACGAGGACAATACCAAATATGTACCTTTGATTATCTCCACACTGACTCGGAAATTTTACTTGACTCCGAACATCGAACGTGAGCATTTGTTGTCAGTGGCTGAGAACAGCAGTAGTGTGCAAAATGATCTAAAGAAAATCAAGGAAGATTTGGAGAAGTTGCACCACGAGCTTCAGAAAAAGAAGAAAATGTTTGGCTTCAGTTTTAAGAAGAAGAGTGAAGACAAGCCGAAAATTGAGATAAGGCGGGATAATAAAGTGGAACAATGCAAAAGTGCGAAAACAGGGGAAGTACAGAGAGCGTCTGTGGGAAGGTCAAGTGGGGCGCCAAGGCCGGCTATGCGATCACGAAATCCGTCTGAATCGGATGCGAAGAATGAGAAGAAGAAACCGATTTGGAAACATTAGGGGCTTATTTGTAGATTATTTGTTATCTTAAATAAATAAGTTACATAAAAACGATTTTAGACATGACCCTAGTAGCACAATTTTACTGAGTTATCTTTCGGTTATATAACGTTATATAACCGCATTGGTTATGTTAGACCCAGCTTATAAACCATGGTTATGTTTAGCGTATATAATCATGGTTATATTACGGTTAGATAACCCTTATGTTTCTTAAGCAATATGGCCCATCCTAGATTCAGTGTATACATCAGTTATCTAACCATGGTTATGTCTGGCGTATACAACAAAGGTTATGTGACGGTTATACAGACTGATTCTTAAATAGACCGACGTAATTTAACACAGCTTTCCAAGGATGAGCAGAAACGATCTGCACCATATTTACGCTTTTATTTCGTAGGGGTAGAAACCCCTTAATCCGTGCCACTTACGACGCTCATGAGTTCAAAATAATTGTATTGGAAAAAATTTGCTCGTTTTCATCATGAATATCGATAATAAACAGTGATCATTGTTGCATTGATCAAGTACATTGTCATCAGATGATTATCATGCTTTCCACTAACTGTGCTTACGAACACATCAGTGGCGTACGCTTTATCTCTAACATAACTTTAAAAAAATTTATTTCAAAAACGGTTATGAAAGGAATTTTTTTACTATTTTTCCCAGCATGTACTCATTTCAGACTACCATGGGTAGGATTTTGTCGGTCTATTTAAGAATCACACTGTATAACTGTTATGTATGTGATACAATATGGCGTATGCTAGATTCAGTTTATATATCAGTGATCTAAGCATGGTTATGTTAAAGTTATATTTGATATGTCGCCGGCTGTTTGTAATAATAATAATAATAAAACAGAATAAGTGATCTAAGAAGTTTTTGGTTATATGGTTATATGTTTTTGAAAAAAGAAATACTTTAGTTCCTGATAACTGTAATTTATTTAGAGTTTGACCAACTCTTGTTCCTTGGAGGAAAATGTTAACACAAAAACACTGGCGAAATACCCGGATAATTTTTTGCATGTCGATAAATCATGCAAAACCAGCGTTTTCTAACACTGCATTAAATCGATATGTAATCATTAATCAATAATTACTTCTATCAAATAGCTATTATCTACGTTAGAAGCCTTGCCGTAAGATGGCATCTCATCTTTCTTATTACGCCTACACCATGTTCGTTCCATCTTAGTTCTGGTCATCGAATATTTTCTTGCAGAAGTCATTACTTAAAGTTCTTTTGGAAATCATTACCACTGGACAATGTTTATTGTGCACTAGTGATGTCGTCCACCCCAAACAGGCTGAATAAAAGCGCAATTTTTTTATCCTAAACATCAGGCCCGTGCTAAGGTAGATGGCCGCCTTTGTGAAAATTTGAAATTGCCGCCCCTAAACTTAAATGAGTTTTTTTTAATATGTACCTACCGAATTTCTATTTATACCTAAGTTCTAAATTTAATACAAAAATCAAACATTTTTCAAAATTATTTATCAACAAATATTATAAAATATTTCACGAGTGGATTTTTAAAAACGAGTTGAATACCACATTTTTTCTTCGAATTAGACTCAAAATGATTTATTAACAAAGAGCGATTTGCGAAATTTTTTTGATGATAAAAAGCCTAGGAACTGTTAGAAGTGTTACACTTTCGATTCAATTAAAATTGTGGAGGAAACACATAATTCAGAAAAAAAAACACTGCAGATGATGTTGGACAAAAAAAAAGCTTTTACAAAGTCTGTTATTAAAAGAATCTCCAGGATTTGACTGTTCACAAAATTTATAAAGTAAACAAACCCTGGTAAAAAAATTGAAACGACTTTATGATTTAAATATTTTAACCCAATACCTGCTGCTAGAAACGTAATTTTTTAAAAACAAAATTATTTTTTGAATGATAAACGATTCTTTTGTATGTCTGAAAATTTACGTAAACACAGGGTATATACCTTCAAAAAATGATAAGAAGAAGCAAAAATAATAAACTTGCATCATAAGAATGTTTAGGTGTATTACATAGTGAAACTAGCAATAAGAATAACCTATTTTCTGAGATACAAGTATTTTACAGTTTCAGTCGTTTAAAAAAACCATCATAAGCTAAGAAAATACAGCTTTCGTCTAGAAAAATATTAAATGTTAAATTCTAAAAATTGTCTGCCGGCAGCTTTTCCGGATACCGTTGCTGGCAGCGGAGGCACTGCCTAAATTTTAACAGAACTTTCTATAAACCGGCCCTTAAAAATTGCTTTAAAATCTGTTAAAAATCATCTGACGTTTTGTATTGAGAAGTGCTAAACATTTGTTAAAACGTTCTTATACAGGAGTACACAGGAGCTAAGAATCGTAAATTTTGACATTGTCGAAGAATAAAAAAATACAAAAAAATGTATAACAAATTAAACAAATAAAAAACAAAAAATATCAATTCGGTATATACAGTTCATTTTTTTAAATAATCAACTGTCAGTGTCAAAATTCTGATACAGACCAGACTGTATTACCCTAAAAGTTCATGTTCAACTACTTTCGAAACTAGCTATATACGGTATATGACATTTTGCACACCAGATTTGACAATCGGGACGTAAGTTTTAGGTTAGTTTATGCAGTCACTGAAATTTGGATTCGTAAATCGCTGAATTAAATCCAAGTGGTGTACGTGTTGTAACTTAAAGACAACTTTAAAAATTTGTAAAGATTTTTAAACTGAATTTGCCAGGTAAAAAAGTGTACCAACCTTAACACAAAAAAATTACCATTTAGGGAAATGCCAACCTGACGAGTCTTTGACAGTTGATTATAAAAAAAAATCGACATTAAAAATAATTAAAAATTAACTCGCCTTGCTTTTAAATTTGCAAAATAATGAATAATATATCACTTAATTCAAATAAATCAATTTTTGTCATTTTCTATTGAAATAAAAGTTATATTTGACAACCTGTCTTGCAACCTTGTAGTGCGTAAGTAATTTTTAATTAGTTTTAACTTTGAGAATAATCTTTCGCTAGAAGCAAACGTTACAGATAAAGTTAAAAGAATTCTAAGAGAAACTGATAAATTTCGAAAAACTGACAATAAATTGTTGACTGTTAAAAACTGCAATAATGTGTCTATCAAAAGAAGTACAGTGTGATTTTAGCTAAATTTTTAAGGTTTTAATCTCTTTTAGCAGTTCTTCTTTCTGACATCTAGCAGAAGATAATGTAAAATGTTTAAGTACCAACACGAAATTAAAAAAAATATTTTTTTTTGAAAACGGCTTAAAAATGCCGCCCTTCGGGAAAGCCGCCTTTGTGAATCCCACAACGTGAACAACCGTAGAGCACTGGCCTGCTAAACATTTAATATTTCATTTGCAGTAAGTTCTACGAACTTTGAGTTTTTATAATAAATCTCAGGCAAAATCCATTTTTACCTTCTTTGTGGAAAATATGAATATATGCTTTATTTAATTTTGCAATATTAGTTTACTAGTTTAACAATATACAGCGTTGGGCGAAAGTCTGGAACCAAGCATTTTGTGTCTAAACTACGTACTTTACGAAAAAACTAATAAGTACATCATCAACTACTTTAAAAATGTCATGATTTTTTAAGAATATTTTTTTTCGAAATTTCTTTTAGTTTTCGAGTTCTACAAAAAAAAAATTTTTTTTAAATGGCACCCTACTATGGCGATTTTTTTGGGAAAAGATTATGCCTTAGGAATTACATCTAAGTCAATAATATTGTTTTTGAACCAGTGTTTTTTTTTAAATAAATTATTAAAATTGCGGTCCGAACTTAATACTCAATAGAAAGTCCTAAAGCAATAGCATCAGAATTTAATAATTTTTTTAATTCTGTAAGTGATGAAATACGTAGTAATACTGATACAGCAAAACTAGCAGATCACACAACAGCAAAACGGTTCTAAATTCTATTCTAATTATACCAGTTACAGAGCAAGAAGTGGTATCCATAATTCTTAACTTAAAAAATAAATATACAGTTGATGCTGACAACATATCAAATGTATTGATAAAGAAAATATATCCGTTTATAATAACTCCACTTACATATTTGTTAAAAGAATCTTTAATGAAAGGGATCTTCCCATCTGAATTAAAAATATCATTGATTAAACCCGTTTTTAAAAAAGGTGACTCCCTAATAATGACTAACTATCGACCAATTAGTATATTATCAAGTTTTTCAAAAGTTTTTGAAAAGGTTTTCTATAAAAAAGTAATTTCTTTTCTAGATGCAAATAAGTTTTTTTCAAAACAGCAGCATGGTTTCAGAGCAAGGACTCTACATCTACTGCTGTTTTTAGGTATGTTTCGGAAATATATGATAACATTGACAAAGGAAAGTCATCATTATAAAGGACCATATAAAATATGTTTCACCTGGTCTACAAATTAAATCAGGTGTTCCACAGGGCAGCATACTAGGACCACTGTTATTCCTTATTTACATTAACATGTTGCACATGTTTGATAATCGCTTTGTCAACATTATTAATTACGCTGATGATACGAGTTTACTTATTACAGGCAATAATCTTACAGATATTGTTACAGAAGCTGAGAACAATTTTACAGACATTCAATCATGGACTCAAAACAACTCATCGCTAAAATTAAATTTGGAAAAAACTAATTGTATATTATTTCAACATCCCCTCAATAAAAATAATTATCCTGAGTCCATTTTCATTAGAAATATAACTGTCCCCTTAAAATCTGATACCGCCTCCCTAGGATTATTAATTGACAGAAACCTAAATTGGAAAACCCACATAAATAAAAATAGTGCGAAATTAGCTTCTTGTTGTTACCTGTTAAAAGAGCTAAAAAAGATTTTAAATCAAGAGACCTTGCTAGATGTTTACCATGGCAACTTTTATTCAATTATTAAATATGTAATTAATTTTTGGGGTAAAGCAAAAACAGACGAAATTTTCATCTTACAAAAAAGGGCAGTGAGGGCGATAATAGGGAAAAGATCAAGAGAAACGTGCCGGAATGTTTTTAAACAACTGGGTATTCTTACTGTAATATATGAATGTCTTTGTTTTATCCATAAATACCAGTCATACTTTAATACTCATTTAATAGACCATCCACTTGATAATAGACTTTTAAGATTTTTAATTATCCTTACCACAAAACTGTGTTTTTGGAGCGAAGCTGTACTTACCAATGTTTTAACTTTTATAATAGCGTTCCCAGTCATATTAAACAACTAAATTTGCACTGTTTCAAAAAAATAGTTAAACAAAAATTAGTCAATGCGGAACTATATTGCTTAAACGATTTTGGTATCAATATATTTTTGTAATTCAAATTTGTATACTCATTCTTTTCTTGACTTGTATCACACATTAATGTAGGTACATGTGTCACTGGGCTCCGTGTAACCAGCCCCTCAACTTGTTTTAATTTGTATGAGACTACGTATATAATTAGTAAGTTATTTGTAAGTATTTGTAAGACCAAAATTGTAATTTGTAAGTGTCTCTGTGATTTGTTAGAATTAGATATACACTTGGGGGCTAACTTCCCGAGAGCCCCCACATGTCATCGTAGAAATTTGTAAGTCCGGTAAAATGTTGGTTATAATTTGTAATTATTTGTAAGTCATATTAGATAATTTGTAAGTGTGTATAAACCAAGTTTTTCAAGTTTACAATTTGGGGGCTAGCTTCGCGTTTTAGCCCCCTCACAGAAAAACAGAGATTTCTAACTTTTTCCATATGTTGTTAAATACTTTGTAATTATTTGTAAGACTATATTTTGTTGTTCCTAAATGCATAAAATACAAGGAAACTTAATTTAATTATAACGCATTTCTGAAAAAGTTGTTATATGACCAATACTTCCTTCAGCTGTCCAGATATGTAATTGTTAGAAAATTACAAAATTAATTCACGACTGCATTGTCAACTTTGTTTTGGTAATTTTACTGAACTATCATTAAATATTTTAGAGATAAAAAACCAACAATTATTAAGTAATTAAAAATGAAACGCAGTATCACTTAAAAAGTGGATTTTAGTATTTTTGGTTGCATCTAGGAAATACGCGGTCACAATGGGGGTTTCCAATGATTTTTTTAAATTAAAGTTTAATACAATTCTATGCGAAATGTGAGATTTTAGTCAAGTTTAAAATTGTTAGTTGGAGATTTGTTTTTTCATAATTTTTTGTAGCTACTATAGATAACTTTTTCTCATTTATTTTTTTAAATTCATAGGTTATGGGGTACGTACTTTGAATATCTATTAACAAATCTTTATTCTACCATTCATTGGAAACCCCCATTACTTCATCCTGTATAGTTTTTTTAGAGCATGTTAATTAACTTTTTATATCTAGCTTTACTAAAAATGTATCAGTGAAGTTTCTACATTCCAGAGTTTCTTTCACGTAGCTAGTCAATTAATTACGTATTTTTGTCTAAAACTAAGCCATACGTTTTCAAAATTACATTGATCATATATGGTACATATTACATAACTTGAGTCAACATATACAGGGAAGATTTTATTTTGCTGAACACTGGCGTGTCTATGGAACTGTTTGCAATGCATTGACATGGAGTTTTTGAAACTGAACATAGGCTAATACAATTAATAATAGTGTTGTGTGTTATGCTATGTCCAATAAAATAAAAACCTTAGTGTATAATTCTTGCATAACAAGAAAGAAAACACAGTTTATGAAAAAAGTTTATTAACAAAATTTATATGGTATATATTATGCAGTGAACATTATGGGATTGACCTTTATCAATCAAAGTTTTTTTACCAATGTCATTATAATTTTCCCAGGCACCATCATTTCTTCTACAAAGAGTATAATAGTGCCCAAAGGCGTTAATGATTGCTCGTTTTGGACCTTTGTACGCAATAATAAATCTTAAAATGTAAGTCTTTCTGTCTAAATTTAAAGTCAGTGGAATATCGTTACACGAGATGATTAAATTTAAATTTTCAGTCTAAAAAAATTTGATGCTGAAAGTGATGCTTTACTTTTACTTTCTTTTTACATGTCAGATGTAATGTTTAGATTTTTGATCTGATCTTCTAGATGTGACAAATCTTTTAAAGAGGGATTAATCCAGATTGTCTTTCTGCTTTGGTTAAATTCATAGTGACAAACATGACAAATATAGGTTTCTTTAAGACTTTCGATTCCAAAGCAAATTTTTTCAAAAGCAACACTAATATTCATATGACACTTTAAATTTTATTATTTCACATTACAAATTTAATTTGTTATAAAATAATTGTATTGTAAGGGAACAGAGTAAAATAATGTATTTCACTCAAATAAAAATATGTAATTAATTGACTAGCTACGTGAAAGAAACTCTGGAATGTGGAAACTTCACTGATACATTTTTAGTAAAGCTAGATATAAAAAGTTAATTAACATGCTCTAAAAAAACTATACAGGATGAAGTAATTGTGACCGCGTATTTCCTAGATGCAACCAAAAATACTAAAATCCACTTTTTAAGTGATACTACGTTTCATTTTTAATTACTTAATAATTGTTGGTTTTTATCTCTAAAATATTTAATGATAGTTCAGTAAAATTACCAAAACAAAGTTGACAATGCAGTCGTGGATTAATTTTGTAATTTTCTAACAATTACATATCTGGACAGCTGAAGGAAGTATTGGTTGCATATAACAACTTTTTCAGAAATGCGTTATAATAAAATTAAGTTTCCTTGTATTTTTTGCATTTAGGAACAACAAATATAGTCTTACAAATAATTACAAAGTATTTAACAACATATGGAAAAAGTTAGAAATCTCTGTTTTTCTGTGAGGGGGCTAAAACGCGAAGCTAGCCCCCAACTTGTAAACTTGAAAAACTTGGTTTATACACACTTACAAATTATCTAATATGACTTACAAATAATTACAAATTATAACCAACATTTTACCGGACTTACAAATTTCTACGATGACATGTGGGGGCTCTCGGGAAGTTAGCCCCCAAGTGTATATCTAATTCTAACAAATCACAGAGACACTTACAAATTACAATTTTGGTCTTACAAATACTTACCAATAACTTACTAATTATATACATAATTGCATACAAATCTATTAAGGTTGAGGGGCTAACTTCAGGGACCTGTGTCACTGATATAAATAAATATAACAAGTGTTCATTTAAAAAAAAACTATAGAGTGCTTTGAAATTAAAAAACAATTATTTTGTATGTCTGTGATTAGTTCGTTTTCTCATAACCTTACTTTTTGACAATTAAAAAGATAACAGATTTTCATAAAAATATTAATTCATTATTTATAAAAACTGTTGGAAATGTCTTCCTTGTTGTTCAACACACATAACACATCGCCTTTGAACACTATTTATCAATCTTATGTTATAAATTCTTGTGAGATGGTTTAGTAGGCAACCAACAATACAATGATAAAAATTGTTCAACGACTTCCGTAACAATCTCAGAGCATGCTGCGAGTTTTTTTTAATAATGAACACCTGATATTATTATTATTATTATTAAAATGCGAGGATTTTTCGAATTTGGCCGAAGTGGTTGTATCCATGAATGTTTTTATCCACTAATTTGATTCGTAAAATTTTTCGCAATTATAAACATCCATGGATACAACCACTTCGGCCAAGTTCGAAAAACCTTCGTAATGAGCTCGGAACGCAACTTTAATAATTTATTTAAGAAAAACCACTGGTTTAAAACTAATTTTATTAAAGTAGAAGTTGGTTTTAGAGCTTAATCTTTTACCAAAAAAATCGCCGTAGTAGGGTGCCATTTGAAAAAAAAAATTTTTTTGAATAACTCGAAACCTAAAAAAAATTTCCAAAAAATTTATTCTTGAAAAATGCCCACATTTTTAAAGTAGTTGATGATGTACTAAATAGTTTTTTCTTAAGGTACATAGTTTAGGCACAAAACGCTTGGTTCCAGACTTTCGCCCAACGCTGTATGTGCTACCATACAAAAGATAAAATTTTATGTTTTTGAAATTGCGGTTTTGTAATAACTTTGCGCAAAAATGCGTTTAAGTTGGACTGTCTGATATAGTGATCAATACCCTCTTTATTGCATATTTAAACCGGAAGGATTTTATTTAGATTGAGTATACCTAGCTATAAAACTGAAAATTGGTCATGGTTGCAATTAAAACTTAAATTTCAAAAGGACGAAATAAATGTGAAATCAAATCTTGTTATCAGTTTTATGTCTGTAAACAATATGTTTTTTATGTTGGGTCTAATATGGGTATATAAAGGAAGTATCTATATTATATCTTCTACAGAGTTTTAGAAGTAAAGCAAAGATATGGCAATTTCATTGCTGATGATAGCTGGTGTAATTCTGGTCTGTGCAACAACAGCTGGTACTCCTTTTTTCGGTTTTGTAAGTAATTTTTGTTTGATATGGTATGGTACATTACATCATGAGTTCAAATGTTAATTTTAGTATGACATATGCGATGACTGTTCGTCGGAAGATTGGTTGTGCGATTTATTTTGTGAACCAGACGAGAAAACTGAAGTCCCTAAAACTGCCAAAAATAATATAACAATAAATCTGTCACCTATTATACATCATTTAGGTCCATTTAACGTCAATGTTTCTTCTCCGAAGGGAGAGCCGGGACCGAAGGGGGAACCGGGACCGAAGGGGGAACCGGGGAAGGAGGGGAAACCGGGGCAGAAAGGGGACAAAGGGGACAAGGGAGACAAGGGGGACAAGGGAGACAAGGGAGACAAGGGAGACAAAGGAGACAAGGGTGACAAGGGGGACAAGGGGAGCAAGGGAGACAAGGGAGACAATGGGATGCCGGGGCCCCCGGGAGTGCCGAAAGCAGGGTAGGGCTAGACAGGATAAAGCCCTACCTCCTGAAACTCTTGTCCTTCCTAGAGACAAATTTTAGGTGTTACGTTTTATAAAATATAAATTGGAAAACTTTGCGTTGTCTACATTTTTTTGTTGTTATCACAGTTATTATTTATTAGATTTTTTAAAAGCACTATAAATATGGATGTACTTATTTTTATTTTTCGGGAAGTCAAAGCGGCAAAGCGCTATCAGTTATGCAACATCGAATGTTTATGATTTTATGAGATCACTTTTTTTTTCACGAAAAATAAATCTGGCAAGCACTTGGCTTTCAACAAAAAAAGCACACAGGAAGTTAATTGTGACTTATTTTTATTAGAATTTAATAACAAACAAGAAGGAAAATTTCAGCTTTATTGGCTACTTATATAGTTTTTTGTTTCTCGTTTATATGATTTTTATTTTGTTTGGTTTACGTATAACATGTTTTTGTTCCTTTATAAACTTTAATACTAATCTACTTTATTGGCTTCAGAGATGGGCGTGTCAACAATACAAGGTAGACAATTCAGTTGTTGACCTGTGAACAATTACGTCAACGTCAACATTTGAAGTGATGTCAACAATGTCAACTATGTCATCAATATAAAAATAATAAATTTTGATATTTTACTGACGGTATTTGACTATAAAATTGATGTATTTGTTAAAAATAAAACTTAAGGGTAGAAGAAAACTTTTAGAATATTTAAAATATGTGGTATAAAGACAAGTATAAAAATAAATAAACAAAAATAAGATTCCCAAAACAGTAAAAAAAAACAAATTATTCTATTTTTACATTTTTTAACGCTTCAGCCATTATCCTCTTCGTCTTCATTCTCAAAAGAATATTTTCTTCAAAAGAAAATGTGACGTAAAATACAACATAACCTCAAATTCTCATTGTTGACCTATTGTTGACATTGTAGACATTGTTGACGCAATTGTTGACACGTTGTGTAGACAATCAAAGTCGACGTGTCGACGCCCATCTCTGAATTTGGCTTATTATTTACTTGGCCCTTCTATAAAATAATCTGCCCTTTGTGCAGTCAAAATCCGAAAAAGGACCCGGGGAAGCCGAGGGGGCCCAAGGTGCTCTAGCGAAGTCGAGGAAGCAGAGGCAAGAGGAGTTGGGGAAAGAAAATGCTGCTCTAAACCGAAAGTAGAAGTACGTAATGGTAGCTTTACCGGCAGTGCCAGAAAATTTGTGAGCAAGACCGTAAAAGTCCTAACGAACGTGTGTTATACAATAGTTTTTGTAAAATCCCTGACTTGTTTACAGTTATTTTTTAAATTTATTAGATCTGACCGTTATTAAGAGAATGTATCCGCAAAGAGCGGACATAAAGATCTCTACGGTCGGGTCTTTTAAGATGTAGTTTACGTGGTAACAAATAATTTAAAAGCACCCTTAACAGACAAATAAATAGTGAAATTGACTGTTCAAAAATGGTTGTTCCATGTCACTTGACATTTAAACGTAATATGCCGCTTAATCTAAAGTTGCTATACGTTTGCTTTGTACACCATAAAATTTTACACGAGATAATAGGGTTTATGATAATCAATCCTCACAGTGAGATGTTTTGACAAGGCTGGTCCAAAGATATTTACGATATCGGTCGGTCCGTCTGAAAGACTAGAGCCTGTTTGCAATAAATCACACAATAAGCGTGCCATTAGTCATTACTGACTAACTTGAAGGGTTCCCGGTTTCGGGTAATTATAACAAAATTTTATGGTGCATGAAGTAAACGTTGCAACTATACGTTGTGGATGATAAGTGATATAATAATACAAAACAATGAACAAAAAGAAAAAAATAATAAAACACAAGACAAGACAAACCATCATTGACTTGAAACAACTTGGTCGAAAATGCAAAGAAGTGAGAAAAATGTCAATTAAATACAAGATTAGACAGAGATGACAATACTCAGTAACTGTAATAGTTATTTGCACAAAGCTGCACGTTGAACTTGAATTCTAATAATTCTATAATACAAGGTGCTCAAAAAGTGGCTCACCAACTCAATGGTGTGTGGTAATGAACTGCTTACATATAAAGGTAAAAATAGTAAAAAAATCTTTGTATTAAAATTATTGATAAATAACAAATTTTAAATAAATCAAATGTGGCAACGTTGTCTAACAGTCGTGATCACAATAGAATTTGATCAACAATAAAAATGAATTAATTTTGAAACGGTTTCCTAGGAAATAATTCCCAGTGTTGGCACATCTACAAATTGTAATTTTAATTTTTTTAAATTCAAAAAACTGCTAAAGTCTGATAGTAAATTTAAAAATAATTATTCATCGTTTTGTTAGTGAACGATTACTTAGTGTGACACATAAAAACATTAAAAAATAATGAAAACTGAAGAAGTTAACAAAATAAGTTTGAAGCTCCAGATTTTTTAAAATATGACTAGGAATTTTTTCAAGATTTTTCCTGTAATCTTCATATGTTTCTCAATAACGTACTACTAAGTTGGTGCGCCACTTTTTGAGCACCCTGTATAGTTCATGATGAACAATTATTTTAACGCAGTCTGTATTGCAAAAAACCGATAATGAGCTGGTAATGTCACAAGGGTCGGAGAAAAAGGAACAGGAACATAGAGAATTAAAGGGCCTCGGCTCCAATAATTATATTAATAAATCTAAAAATAATAAATTTACGATAAATTTACTTTTTTAACAAAACTCAAATAAACAAATAATTATCCTCATACATTTACAACATTTTACTTGACAAAGTAAACATAATGACGACTGTTTACATTTACTCTTTTAGTAAAGTTTTTTTTCCTTATAAAAAGTGTCCCTAAAGATGATATTTATAACATGAGATCGAAAATATACTCAATACATGATTCATATGTTGTGTAAAACCAACATAAGACAACATAACTTCAAAAGTGCGGCCGTAAATAAAAGGCTAAAATGTGGCTAAAGTGTAAATAAACGGCTAAAATGTGGCTAAAGTTCTGCAGGCACAGCTTGCTCTAATTGAGTTTATTTTCGATCTCATATGTTACTTATTTTTAATAGACTAATTTTAGCGGTGTCTTACAAAAAAGTAAAAATCAATTTTATCAGAAAGTTCCCTGAAATTATTTCTTGAAATCACATTTTTTGCATTTTCTTACTAATCACAGAAATTAACTTCAAAACTATTGTTTTGAAGTTATTTTGTGTAAAATACTGCTTCTATACATCTATACCTAGGTAATTTACCTACTATAATTATAATAAAAAAAGTAAAAATCGCTCACATTTTTAGATTTTACAAATTTACGAACCTAAAAAGAACAATAAGCTATAAATTTTATTGCAATAGATCTTGATATATAACAGAGACGTTGGAAATCAGTTTAAATATAATAAGTGTCGCCAAAAATAAAGATGATACTTATTATCACTTTGCTCTTAATTTGTTACAAAACTCTCGCTGCTCCCACTTTACCATTACTTTTTCCCCTCCTGGTAAGTCTGTTTTGTTAATTAATATCAATTTATTAAAGTTTTAATCTTAGTTTAATGGGGGAGGTGGGCGTCGTAGGAAACATAAGAAAAAACGTAAAGAAGTGGTTATAGTCCATCATATTTATGCAAAAAGACCTGCAAAATCGGAACCTATAAGAATCAACATTCCTGGTGTCAATGTGAATGTTGGTCCTGTGAAAGTAAACGCAAACGTAAATGCGAATGTAAACACGAATGTGAAAGTAAACAAACCACCTCCTCCTCCACCGCCTCCCCCAAAAAAACCACCTCCTCCACCACCACCTCCAAAGAAGAAGCCTCCTCCACCACCGCCTCCCAAGAAAAAACCTCCCCCACCACCGCCTCCCAAGAAAAAACCTTCCCCACCACCGCCTCCCAAGAAAAAACCTTCCCCTCCACCACCACTACCTCCACCGCGACCCTCAATAAAGCCTCCTCCTCCACGTGTTGAATGGTCTCCTCCTCTTCCTCCCCCACCTGTTGAATGGTCTCGTACTCCAGCTACTGTTGTCCTTCCGCCTAAACCTGTTACACCTATGTGGCCTTCCAATCCAGGTAGAATTACAACTCCGTATAATCCAATCCTCTGTCCTTCAATTTGCGAAGAAGTTCCATTACTATATGATTATTGATTGACTTAAAAGTGTCTCTCATTTTGTTAGTGGAACACTTTACGAATGTAAAACAATCACCCCTTACAAAATAAAGCAAGAACAAAAAAATACGGCCCTTTGTGTATGTAATACTTTCAATTACTTTTATAACTTTTTTATTTTATTTTCTTCTTTAATACTTACTAGCAGTTGTCCGCGGCTTCGCACGCATGTTCACAATTATTTTGTAACGCGGAAAAATATCACAAAACTGAGTAAGGTGACCTAATACGAAACCGAGTTACTTTTGGCTGTTTATACAGGGTGTTTCAAGTTTTAGGTCCAGTCAAAAAATAAATACTTCTAGTATTCCAAAATAAAAAATATATATCGCAAACGATAGAGTTTCTAACACGCTTCAATTTGATGCTTTGCTGATATCCCAAATTTTCATGATATAAGCGTAAAATGCAAAAAACTACATTATAAAAATTTTTTTTTCAAATTATTCCAATAATTTTTTTATAATAAAATTCCTCCTATTTTTTAAGTAAGACTTCCGAAACTGAAACAGTAAAAAACCCAAGGCGTATTGAGCAATTGAAATTTCAATTTGCAAAAAAAAGGGCATTTTTTAATTGACAAGTAAAATTTTAGTCTGACAGTTAATGACGTTTCAATTTTTTGTGAATCAAGCAAAGACACGAGCTCTGTTTTTTCAAAGGTGACTAAGATAAAACATTTATTTGATCTTTTGCAAATTGAAATTTCAGTTGCTCAATACGCCTTGGGTTTTTTACTGTTTCAGTTTCGGAAGTCTCACTTTAAAAATAGGAGGAATTTTATTATGAGAAAACGATTGCAATAATTTGGAAACAAAAAATTTTTTATCTAGTTTTTCACAATTCACGCTCATACCATGAAAATTTCGTATAACATTAAAGCATCAAATTGAAGCGTGTTAGAAACTCTATCGTTTGAGATATATTTTTTTCTTTTGGACAACTAGAAGTATTTATTTTTTGACTGGACCTAAAACTTGAAACACCCTGTATAATGGTTTTTATTCACTGTTATCCTTATTTAACCACCTTCTGGGTGTAATTTCAAAAAATTCTAAAACACATGTTTCATCATTTTTAACTGAAAACCCAAATTCCAGTTCTCATAAATAGAATTTCAAAAATAATGGATTTTTTAATTTAATCCCCGCGCGGATAGAATTTATAAAAATCCTGAATTACATGTCTCTTCTTTTTCAACCAAATGTCCAAATATTAATTTTCATAATCATAGCTTCAGCAATGAATGATTTTTTACATTTAACCTCCTTGAGGCTGGAACTTTTGACAAATCTGAAACACGCGATTTTATCTTTAGTCGACAGCTTAATTACCAGTTTTCATGGTTAGAACTTTAAAAACTAAAAATTTTTATATTTACTCCGTTGGGGGGTGGAACTTCCAAAAATTCAAAAACACGCCTTTTTTATTTTTAACGAAAAACTCAAATATCAATTTTCACAAATGTAACTACCCTAAAACACGCGTTTTTTATTTTTAGTGTATAGCCCCAATTCCAATTTTTATGGTTAGAAGTTACGTATATTTATATTTAACCCCATTGGGAGATGGAACTTCAAAAAATCTAGAAACACGCCTTTCTTCATTTTTAACCAAAAGCTTAAATATCAATTTTCATGAATATAACTTCAAAAATAACGGATTTTAAAATTTATCCCTCTTATTAGGGAGTGGAACTTCTAAAAATCATAAAACACATGTTGCTTCATTTTTCACCGAAAGCCCAAATACCAATTCTCATGGATATAAGTCAAAAATGACGGATTTGTATAGTTAACCCTCTTTGAGGGTGGAATTTTTAATAATTATAAAACATGCGTTTGTTTATTTTTAGTCTATAGCCCAAATAAAAATTCTCATGAATATAAGGTCAAAAATGAAAAAAGTTTATATTTAACCCCCTTAGGGGTGGAAATGTCAGGACTTAAAACATGCGTTTTTCATCTTTAACTGCAATCCCCCAAATACCAATCTGCATGGATATAATTTTTAAAATTACAAATTTTTAAATGAACTTTAACACCCTATTTAACCCCCTTAGGGGTTGATTTTTCGAAAATCCTGAAACACGTGTTTCTTCATTTTTAACGTAAGGCCTAAGTACCAATTTTCATGAATATAACTTTAATATTTCTTTTAAAATGATGGATTTTTATTCAAACTTTAACACCCCATTTCACCCCTTTAGAAAAGGATTTTCGAAAAATCCCTTCTTAGCGGAACCCTACAAGCTCTAAAGAACGTATCTTCCAAATTTCATGTTTCTAGGTTCAGTGGTCTAGGCTGTGCGTTGTCTGTCAATCAATCACGGTACTGTTTTATATACAGGATGTAAGCCAAATAAGTACATTAATTTTAACCAGTGGTAGAACTCATCAAGACAAACACTTTTTCTATGTACCATTTTTTCAAAATCGCATTTTTGAAAATCATTTTTTCCTCCTACAAATTGACGAACCTTTCATGAAATGCTCCAACAAAGAAAAGTAATAATAAATTTAATTTAATTTTCATTAACTTGCTTGGAAACGGTAATCTTGTCGACTAGGTAACTTTGTTTCCAGTGGCGTGTAAGAAAATTGTGTAAGATTTTAAAATAATTTCAACTCAAAAAATAAAACGTTTTGAAAATAAAGTTATTAGGAAAAATTGTTGGTCTTGGCGAGTTCTATTACCAGTTAAAATTAATGTACTTATTTCATTTACAGCCTGTATATAGATTATTTAACGAGTTAGAGTGTAGGTAAATCGGGTTTCTATTTCACGAGGGTTTTTATTTCCACGAGCACGAGGTGAAATAAATGAACCGATTTACACAAGTTGGATACAACATTTTATTCTTCGAATTGGACTCAACAAGGCTTAAAATTGCTTTAAATCTGTTAAAAATAATCTGACGTTTCGAATTGAGAAATGCCAAACAGTTGTCAAAACTGTCTTACACAGGAGAAAAACCGTAAATTCTGACAGTGTCGAAGAATAAAAACAATTTTGGCTTTATTTTTAAATGTTTTATATAGTCCATCCGGAATTAAAATCAATTGCCAAATTGTTTCAACGTTGGCAACTCCATTTAAAATTAGTCGTCCAGAGGCTTCGTTCCTATGGCAATGTCGCAGGGTTCCAACATAATTTCAAAATTTTTGACATTGGCAATTGATTTTAAGTCCGAATGGACTTTACTTACTATCTATTAGATGTTTCAAAACTATCAAAACGCCAACGTCACATTTTACGGAATTATTTTGTTAAATAAGGTTGATAAAATTGTAAAATAGTTATTAATGATTAGATCTCTCATTGAAACTATAAATTACATTAGCTATTAATTTTTTGAAGTGCATGAATAATTTATAACAACTAATTTTGAGAGAAAATGTTTTGAAAAAGCTAATACTATTAAAATACTAATCAAAAATGTCAGTTGTCATTAAAAAAAAATGACGTCATTATTCAAAAACGAATGTCACTAAAAATGTCGTTATGGTGTCACAATATAGCATTAAAAAAATAAGAAAATCCAACAAATGCGTATTTTGGAAATATAGTATTTAAGTTTGTATAAATTTTGTTTTTTGTCTTTAAACCTGTAAATTTAAAATGGCATATTCTTGAAATTACAAATTTTGTTATGCATTATTGTGTGCTTTTAAAATTCATAATTACGAAAACATACCTAATAATTAATTACCCACATTTATAAGAAAAGTAAAAATCACTTAGATTTTTTGGTTTTACACTTTACGAACACTAAAAAACTCAAAATGAACAATAAAGCAATAAATTTTATTGCAATAAACCTTGATATAACAGAAGTTGATGGAAAACAATTTAATAGATGTGTGGACAAAAATAAACATGAAGCTTGTTGGTATTACTTTGCTTTTACTTTGTTACACAACTCTTGCTGCTCCTTCATTTGATTTATTGTCTTCACACCTGGTAATAAGACTTGTTAATTAATACCAACTATACTAAAATTTTTAATTCTAGTTTAATGGAGGAGGGGACCACCATCATAAGAAACCTGAAAGAACATTTGATATAATTCTTGCACCAAAACGTGCACAATCACGACCTGTGGCAAGAAGTACTCGCAGTGTCAATGTCAATGTTGCTCCGGTAAATGTAAACGCGAATGTAAATGCACAGATAAACGCAAAGGTGAACTCGCATACTGTATATTACACACGAGTAGTAACCTACCCCCCTCCCAAAACAAAACCTCCTCCACCTCCACCCCCTCCTCCTCCTACAAAACCTCCCACAACAAAACCACCTCCTCCAAAACCCCCCACTACAAAACCTCCTCCTCCACCGCGACCCTCAATAGAGCCTCCTCTTCCACCGCCACTTTCCTCTCCTTGCCCTCCCACTCCAGCCACTGTAGTCCTTCCACCTTCCCCCATTTCGCCAATATGGCCTTCCAAACCAGGTAGAATAACAAGTCCATATGATCCAACCCTCTGTCCATCATTTTGCGAAGAAATTCCAATAGATGATTACTAGACATTAAACTAAGTGTCTCTAATTTTGTTAGTGGAACCCAAAATGTATAGATTGTAGTACAATCAATGTTAAACTAACAAATACAGAAAAAAAAACGTATTTTGTCGTCTATTTCCTGTAGAGGTTTGATATTTCGAGTATGGCTGGCCTGACTTTGCTTTCTGTTGCCGAAATCTTTAAAAATTAGAGAGCTGGTTAGTAAAACAAGACATTTTTTGCATCTCGAACCAAATTAGACAAAATCATTTAGTTTAAAATTTGCCATTTCTTACATTTCTTGGAACATTTTTGTGATTCCTTTTTTATGTTAACGAGTTTTAAATTATTTTTTTAGGTCGACTTGTATATAAAATTAATCCTTTTTAAAAGCTTTTATTTAACTCACAATGTTGTCTGTCTGTCGGTTATTTTTTCGGAGCCAAATTTGAAAGGGTTCCCGTTGTCCCACTGAATTGAAATTTTGCATACTTACTTAATCTGCGTGACAATGCAATCCTATGTAGTTAAATACCCCCTAAAGGGGTTTAATGGGGATTTGAAGTTTTAGGTTATGTTTACAAAGGGGTTCTCGATTTGTAAATTTGAGAGGGTTCCTGTAGTGGCAATGAAATATAATTTAACATGCTTACGTAATCTGCTGACAATGTAATTCTATATAGTTAATTACCCCCTAAAGGTGTTAAATAGGGTTTTAAAATTTTAGGTTATGCTCACAAAGGGGTTCTCGATTTGTACATACCGTAACTTATACCGACATAGACGGTATGTTGGTCATTTGGACGTCACGGTAGATGCACAGTGTAATAACAATAAATATATGCAATAAATAAAGACTAAAAAGCAAAAAATAAAAATATATAAAAAATATGTTTTTTAAAAAAAGCTTTTATTTAAAAGATGCACTAAAAATTAAAAAATAATGTACTTCAATCACAGGAGAATATTTTTTCTTACAGGTTAAAAATCTAAAATTTATAAAAGCTTTGGGAATTATAAAACTACGGCATTACAAAATTACATTGTTCAGTTGACAACTCCCAAAGCTTTTATAAATTTTAGAATTTTAACCTGTAAGGAAAAATATTCTTCTGTGATTGAAGTACATTATTTTTTACTTTTTAGTGCATCTTTTAAATAAAAGCTTTTTTTAAAAAAACATGTTTTTTTATATATTTTTATTAAGCCTGGTTTAAACCCATAGCAACAATTGTTACAGAATTAAATACATTAGGATTAAACCTTAGTTGCGTATTTCAGAGATATGTAAATAAGTTTGTTTCTACAAATTTTGTTTTAAATTATTTAATACTGTAAGCTCTAAGTTTTTTTAAACAGAAAAAATATTTTATTCTTCGGCTAATAACTATTATTTTTTGAATCTGCAAAACAGTTTTTTTTCAAAATGTCTGTCATTAAGTTAACATTATGAATTATCATTTTGGCCTGTTATTTCTATAGTGAATTAACTTTAGAGTCAAATAACTCTAAGTCAACCTAAGCTTAATCTTATACCTTACCTTAGGTCTAAGTTAGAAAAAGTTCAAGTTAACTCAAGAGTCAGAGGTTATTATTTCGAAGTTGGAAATATGTTCTGAAGTATATATTTAACTTGAAATTAGCTCTACATAACGGGCCTAAGACATCTTTCAAGAATTCCAAAGTACAAAAAATTTTATGCAAAAATTATTGAAAAAATGTTTTGGTGATTAATACTAAATGTGATGAAGATTGTATAGTTTATTTAAGAAATAAAATAAAATAAATAAAATAAGCATCTTTATTACAAACCAGAACTTTAAAAAAGCTTTACCAAAAGTATAACAAAGGAAAAAGCAACGAAAAATAAAAGTCTGTTAAAAAAACTTTTTATAGTCATACAAAAATCAGCGTTTGCTTTTAAATGTTTAATTTTTTTTCTCTAGGCATGTGAATTTTTTTAGAATTTTTCTACAGTTCCTTACACTTAATAAATATTAATTAATTAATTAAAAAGTGCGCTTTATTTAATTAAAATTCTTGTACCATGCGATCATTTGAATTTATAATTAGGGTAGGCGGTTTTGTGTCTTTGAGATTGAGAAACTAGTACAAACTGAGGGAAAAATGTATTCTAATATAACCGTTCAAAACATTATTACTTGCTTAATTATCATAATCGGCGTTTTCATCCAAGTTAAAAAACTGAGAAAGCCTATACTCTAATTATAAATTCAAATGATCACATGGTATTTGTCATTTTTCAATTGTTTGTTACAGTTTATTTTCCAATTTGCACATTTTGGTACAAAGGATATTCTCTATTGTGAATTTAAATTTTAATTTAATGTAAAATGTTATAATAAAAATATAAAAACGATACGCAATAAATAAATGAAAGGCAGAATTTAATGAATTTTTAAAATTCTTATGTTGTTTTCCAAACGTTAACAAATTCTTATGTTGAAATGCCGGGAAAAAAGATTCTAATTAAATGGTACAAATTATTGCTCCTAAAATTTACAACCGCGATTAAAAAGTGATAATTACCCAAATTTTGCATTTAAATTTTACGAACCTGAGAAAAATGCACGATAACATCAAATGCATTAATACTTTGTTTTTTTAAGCGAAGGAACTACATTATAAAAATAACAAGAATGCTAACTGTTTTTTTGCTCGTGATCGTTTGTTGTACTTTGGCCACTAGTGCGGCTCCTCCTGTAAGTTAAAGTTGTTACTTTTTGCAATTAAAACTTTAATTTTAGCCAAACACTGGGGAGTATGAAAAGTGTGATAGTATTGAATCGCCAAAAAACAGTGATCCTTATGCATGGTCTCCAACCACTACAGCTGTTCCTCCTCGCACGAAAGTGGTTCCAATTTTTGTTCCCGTTCCGGTCGTAGTACCAGAAAAAGTAAGAGCTACAACTCCACCAATTGAAGAAGTGCCAATAGATGGGATAGAATGGGGGAGATAAAATCAATAACCACGAAAAATTGTTTTTATTAAGCAAAACCACTAATTAAGTACATTTAACTATGCTACTTATTGCGCTTTTCTTTATCGTTCAACAATTCGTTAATCTTCACCTTCAGTTCTTCAATGCTCTTCATCATGTTTTCCTGATTTTTCAGCAACTGGATCCAGGCGTTTCGATCCTTGCTTCGATTCAAATAAAATTTCTTCTTCAAAGTCGACACGAAAATCGGCATTTGCTTCTTAATTATTTCCTGGTCATTGTGATAATAATTTCGACACAAACACTTAGTTGTTCTCATAATTAGCGCAATGACGTCGTCTCGGCGCCCATAAGCCGAGAAATTTTTGCACAATTCTTGGATAAACCAGGTGCCGTTTTTGGGATCGCGAAATGAGACATTTCCTGGAAAATTTTTACTATAGTAAGAAGTATACAAGACGATAAAATTGTATTTTATCTTCGACAGCGGGTGTGAAGATAATGGTGAATTTTATCGCCGTGTATGTACAGGGTGCTGCATTTTGGATGTCCGAATAGGGGATCTCCGAAACTAAGAGGTTTAGAGAAAAACGAGTGACACATTCTCGGGTCCGTTTTTTGAGAAAATAATTTTGGTCAAAACCGCATCCCGCTATCGTCTTTTGTTTTTGACTTATAAACAAAAGTTGACATTTTAGCGAAATTAAAAAAAAATTATATCTTCCTTATTATAAAATATAGACATTTGAAATATAAACATTATACAGGCACTTTTTTACAGAGAATCTAATAATATTATCAGCGATTTTTTTTAATCATTCGTTTAGCTGTAATAACATAAAGTTGTATTATTTTAAATAGGAATCATAGTTGGCTATGACATTTTCGAAAAGCTTATTTTTTCTGAACTGAAAACAATATAAATACAGTTTGATATTTTTATATACTTTTGATAAAAAATATATTTAAAATATTTGAAAGTAATTGGCCATGGAAAAATTATTTCACATAAAAGGTGTGAATAATCTAGAAATTTGGTGAACGGTTATTAAAGTAAAAAATGTGAAATTATAAAAATAAGCTATGTTAAAGTTATTTTCAATTGAACAAATATACAATTGTCGCAGATTTTAGTTACATAAAAAATGTGCAGAAAATTGAAAATGATGTGTCACTACCATTTGATAACACTTTTTTATGATTTAGTAAAGTGCAATGGAGGTGACGTTGATAATGTTATGTATTTTTTTACCGCAGATGGGATTTGATATTGGTGTTTGGATTGACATTTTTTTGTAAAATAAAATTAATAAAAAAATAAGATTTTTCTTTTTACGACATTGCATGTTTAATTAGAAAATAGAATAGCAATAAGTAAGCTTGCCATTTTAAATCTAAAAACAAATAATTTTTCTTAATTGCAAAAATTTGATCTAATAATAATTTATTATGCTGTTTTTAAATTAATTAGTGTTTAAAAAAATTACTAAATTATAAATACTTGTTGGGTAATATATTTTTCATAGTTTTAATTGAAAATCCAAAATTTTTTCATGGCCTACTTTAAAAAAAAAGCGAAATGTTGTTTTTTTTTAAATATTTAAAAATAATGTATTACACAAATAGAAATATCAAATCAGAAAAAAATAAGCTTTTCAAAAATATCACAGCCTCCTATGATTCCTATTTAAAAAAATACAACTTTATGTTATTAGAGCTAAACTAATAATTAAATAAAATCGCTGATAACATTATCAGATTCTCTGTAAAAAAGTGCCTGTATAATGTTTTTGTTTCAAATGTGTATATTTTATAATAAGGAAGATATGATTTTTTTAAGATTTCGCTGAAATGTCAACTTTTGTTTATAAGTCGAAAACAAAAGACGATAGCGGGATGCGGTTTTGACCAAAATTATTTTCACAAAAAACGGACCCGAGAATGTGTCACTCGTTTTTCTCTAAACCTCTTAGTTTCGGAGATCCCCTATTCGGACATCCAAAATGCAGCACCCTGTACAATACATTTTATTCCATCTTTCGATCGAGTTACTCATCTGTGGCGTATGATCCCTTAATATCTGATCATGCAAGCATTTGTTTTACTTTCTTACTACAAAATTTAGAGTTATTAAATCATGTCATTATTAACAGACCAATAACGTCAAAAGGATTATCTTTGATTTACAATGAATTTGAAAACATAAGTTGGAATTTTTTAGGCAGCCATGAATTAGATTGTGAAGAGAAAGTGCTGACAGACAGTGTTTGTTTCAAAAATTTATAAATGTTTCCCAGAACGATATTACAAAATAAATCCAAACAAGAAAATAAACTGGTTTAATGTGAAACTCAGAAATATGCGAGAAAACTTAAAATTTTATTACAATCTATGTAAGCAGGGAAATATTCCAAATTTAGTCTTCAAAACATATAAAAAAGTGTATAGATCACAAATTCAATTAGAAAAAAAGTTAGCACATGATAACTTTATATAAAAATCTTCGAATAAACAAAAGGCCATGTGGCAATTAATTAAAAATAAAACTGCTCATAGCACCGAAAGCAATAATTTGGATGTAGAAGCCTTTAACAACTACTTTGCAGATGTGGCAAAAACTTTAAGAAACACTTTACCTTCTAATGATATGAATCCGTTGAACTATATGAATAACAATACTTTTCGGTGTAACTTTACATTCTCAGAATATACGTTTATAGAAGTGAGAGAAAATATAGCGGCATTGGGCACTAGTCAGAGTAGAGATCCATATGGTATCAATTTAAAAATTCTTAAGACGCTAATTAATCTTATATACAGGGTGATTCTTTTAGGGCCTACATTAGAAACTTTTTAACTTCTAGTATAGATAGAAGTTTAAAATTTAGTATACGATCCAAATCGACCATTCTGAGTCCAACTAAATTATTTTCAAAATGGCTGAACTTCCGGAACGTGGAGAAATTGGCGCCAACTTTGAAATTTTAAATAGTAACCACCTATTTTTATAACATTTTTGAATTCGCCTTTTGAAACTGACTAAAATATACCCTAGTTGTTAGTACTTACCTGTCATAGTTTTTGACGTATGTCAATTTTTTTTTGCAAATTTTCATTTACCGGGGTTTATTTAAAATATCACAACTCTTGAACCCTTTACAGTAAGTGAATAATTCTTTTTGCATTTGATAACCAAAGGTTTGAAGGATCTTCTAAAATCTTCAGAATTTTGAACTGTCAAATTGCAAGGCTACTATGATTTTTTGAAAATGATTATCAAGAAATAATTATAATTCAGTTTTTTCAAATGGAATGACCTTGTTTTTTCAATGGCAATCAAAAGAACATCGATTTATATGGAGACTTTTATCAACATCTTCTATATCTATCTCTTTCAGTTTTTGAAATAATCGCAAAAAACTGATTTTTAGATCATTATTTTCATTTTTAATCGAGTAAACTTTCAAAAAATGCGATAAAGTTGTGCTACTAATTAAAAGAAATGTTTGATTTGTCTACCATTTTCATTCAAGAAGTTCAAAATTCGATGGCATACTGACTGAGTTACTTTACATAATTCACTAAGTTATAATAAACCATAATTAAATATTATTGTTTTACTGCTTATTCGATTATGAACCATCTAATAACTAAATAAAATGTTGAAGTTTGACAACTGTTGACCATTTTACAAGACCTACTTCATTAACGATGAAAATTACAAAGTAAAATTCGTTTTTTGTGATTTTTTTCAAAAACTGTAAGAGATAGGTATAGGACATGTACATAAAAGTCACCATAAATGTCGATGTTCTTTCAACTGCCGTTAAGAAAATAGTGTCGTTCCATTTGAAAAAACTGAGTTATAGCCGTTTTTGATAACCATTTTGAAAAAATCACACTACCCTTGAATTTTGACAGATGACAATTTTGAAAATTCTAGAAGGCTCTTCAAACCTTCTGTTATCGAATACAAAAAAAATTATTCACTTATCGCAAAGGGTTGAAGGGCAATTTTAACAAAAAAATTGACAAATGTCAAAAACTATGACAGATAAGTACCAACAACTAAAGTACATTTTAGTCAGTTTGAGAAGGTGAATTCAAAAATGCAATAAAAATGTGGGGTTACTATTTAAAATTTCAAAGTTGGCGCCCATTTCTCGTAGTTCCGGAAGTTCAGCCATTTTGAAAATAATTTAATTGAATTCAGAATGGTCGATTTAGGTCGTACACAAAATTTTAAAGCTCTAGCTATATTAGAAGTTAAAAAGTTTCTAATGTAGGCCCTAAAAGAATCAGCCTGTATATTCCACTAACTAAATTGCTTAACTTATGTATCAACAACAACTGTCTGAAAATTTCTCGTGTAGTGCCAATCTATAAAAACAAGGGAAAAATAAATGACCCAAATAATTATAGACCAATTGCGATAACACCCATTTTTGCAAAAATATTTGAAAAAATACTTAAAAGGCGAATTAACCATTATTTTGAGACAAATAATTTGTATTCAGAAGCTCAGTATGGTTACAGAAGCAATAAAAATACAACTATGGCATTAAATAAATTGTCAGAAATCATTTTAAATGCATTTGAAAATAAAGAACATGTCAATCGTAGCTTGCTACGATTTGACAAAGGCATTCGATTGTGTAACGCACAGTATTCTAATTCAAAAGTTGGCACATTACAATTTTGATGACGACAGTAGGTCATTAATACAATCTTTTTTGTCCAACTGTTTCATTTTCGCACTGATAATAATAATAAAAAATCTGGTTTTAAAATGGTTGAGTACGGCGTTCCTCAGGGCTCTGTACTTGGGCCAATTCTTTTTTAATCTATACAGAGTGTTCCGTCTAAACCCCACATTAGAAGTATTGAAAGTTCTAATAAAGATATATATCTGAGAGTTGGTACTCAGGCATAATCCGTTGAGTTATGTTCAATGAAAATATTTTCAAGATGGCAGCACTTCCGGTTATACCGGAAGTCGCTATCAACTTTCTTATTTTAAGTGGAAAGGTATGTTTTTCACTGCATTTTTGGATTTGTTGAGTTATTTTAAGGGAGTTTTTATCAGCTTTTCCTATACCCAAGTTTAACCGTTTTCGAGATATTTAGGATTTTTGAATATCTTTGAATTTGCACCTGTCCCTTAAAAAATCGGTAACTCGCTTAGTTTTAGAGATTTCGAAATCATGTTTGGAGAATTGAAAGAGAAAGCCTATATCTGTTGTTCAGTGTGATCAAAATTGGAATTGAAGTTAATAAACCCAAAAATTTTAAGGTTAAGTTTGGACAACTTCAAGTACCCAAAACTTAATTTTTTCAAATGGGATGTCCCAATTTTTATTCTACTAGATGGAGGAGAATTTTTTTCTGCATCTATCTGTATTAGCATTCCCTATACCTATCAGTGATAATTTTCAAGTTATGTTGGTTTTTTTGTTATTGTAGGAAATTTCTTACTAACCACAGCTATTTTTGCATAGTTTGCCATAAAAACATTTCTGATTAAACTTAAACGACAAACTCTTTTTAAAATTGTGTTATCAGACTGTGAAAACAAAATAAATTCATTGGGTGTTGGTTTGAAAAACTTTAATTTCTCACTTTTTTTCGTTCGTTTCCATGCAATCTATGGCTAATGAATTTCTCAATCCCAACAAAAAGGTATTGTAACTTGAAAACTATTAAACATAAGTATAGGGAATGTTAACACAGATCGAAGCAGAATTAAATTCTCTACCATCTAGTGAAATAAAAGTTTTGTCATTTCGTTTGAAAAAAATTAGTTATGGGTGCTTAAAGTTTTGCAAACTTAATTTTAAAAATTTGGAGTTTGTTATTCTTTTTTAGAAATTTGAAAACACCAATGGAAAGATCTAGGCTTCTTCTTTCAAATGAGCTCAAAAATATTTCCAAATTTTTAAAAATCGCAGAGTTATCGATTTTTGAACTGGAAGGTGCAAATCCAAAAAAATTTTAAAAACCATAAATATTTTGTAAACGGCTAAATTTAGGTATAGGAACAGCTTATGAAAACTACCTTAAAATAACTCTAGTAATTCAAAAACGCGTTAAAAAATATAGCATTCCATTTAAAATAAGGAAGTTGATAGCGACTTCCGGTATAACCGGAAGTGCTGCTATCTTGAGAATATTTTCATTGAGCATAACCTAAAAGATTATGGTTGTACACAAATTTTCAGATGACTATGATCATTAGAACTCCCAATACTTCTAATGTGGGGTTTAGACAAAAAGCCTGTTTTAATGATCTATCAAATGTAATGATTCATACAAATAATATTTCAAAAAGTAACTTCAGTTCAATCATATTCGCAGATGACACCACTGTAATAGGACATTCTAGTGAAATTGCTGAACTAGATAATGGTATGTCATTGATATATAAAAAAATAGAATTCTGGTTTGCAAGCAATGAATTATTATTAAATACTAATAAAACACAAAGCATAAAATTTTCACTGAGAGAACTAGAGAATGACAAAGACAGTATAAAGCTATTAGGTGTGAATCTTGATACAAAAATGACATGGGAAACACACATAATATTATTAGAAAAAAAATTATGTGAATCTCTATTCTTAATACGTAGATTAAAACAAATAACATCCGACTCTACTGTTATAGCAGCTTACTATGGTTATTTCCATAGTACACTAAATTATGCACTTATGGTATGGGGACATTCCGCACATACAAAAAGACTTTTTAGCTTACAACGGAGATGTATACGGGTAATAGCTGGTTTAAGTTACCGAAGTGACTGTAGGGAATCGTTCAAAAAACTAAAAATAATGACATTACCATGCATGTACATTTTACAATGTTTGTACCAGATAACAAACAATGTGAACAACTACCATAAAATTGCCATAAAATTTTATAATATCTTGCCCAAAGACATTAAATCGTTACAACAAAATCTTTCAAAAAATATGTGAAAAACTTATTAAGGATCAATGCTTTCTTTAGTTTTGAAGAATATTTCAATTATTTAGAAATGATTAACATTGTATTTATTTCCTTATTGACGAATGTAAATTTTCTTTGTAAAATTGTAAACATGAAACTATTTACTTACTTATACTTACTTACTTAGACTTATTTTGAAGTTAAAAAATTCAATAATGGAAAAATATCAAAAACAGTTATGGTTGTGAACAATATTTCTCTAGACAATAAAATTTTATTTTGCCATGAAATAGACAGTGGATAAAGTACCATTAAATACCATTTTATTGTTTACGATGGAATAAAATTCCTGGTTAATTTACCTTCAGTTGTTGAATAAACTATCAACATGTCTGGGCCAAGGTAATTCGAGTCGAAGGTACTTTGTGGCACCAGTTCGATTTTTTTCTTGTTTTGGTCCCAAGTGGTTGAATGATAGTCTCCCTTGCAAGCCTAAAAATCGATTAAATTTGTTTTTTTTTTGGGGTAATTATTACCTGAAAAATAAACATTTTCGGCTTGTTTTTCAAATCGTTACATTGGACGAATTCTTTCCACAATTCGTTGGTTTCGAGAGTCATATCAGAGGCGTGTAATCGATTGAAGGAGTCTCCATGTGTGAGGAAAAACACTATTAAACTATTGACTTGTGACATGTCTTTGGCTACGACTAGAATTCGATTAGTTTGGGATAATAATTAATGAGAAAAAAGTTTACGTTGATTAACCGTTTCCAAAATTTCGTCTCTTTTCAGATTATTAAAAATGTTTTCGTCGTGGATGTTGAAACCCAACCGACTCATAGTTATGATAATTTCGTTAACATCTTTTCGACTGCCTAGTCTATAAGGTTGATCCTCGAACGACTCTTGATTGAATATGAGCACCAATCCGGGATCATTTCCCTTTCTTTGATATTCGATTGGAGACAATAAAAGTTCCTGGCGTTCAATAAACCGCTCAACATTTTTATCCTGAACTTCTAGCAGCAAAATTACTCAATTTTTTTCATTGCAAAAAGTTGAAACTCACCAATTGTGATCTTTTCCTGTTGCTTAATTTCATAATCGGGGCTTAGAAATGGTTCGCCCTGTTTATTGGCAACATTGGGTGCAGCGTCCGTCTGCATAATTAATTAACTAAGCAAATAAAAACTGTTACAAAGGGTTCGAACGAACAAAGCGATTGTATTAAATAAATTCTAATCTTATCGATAAGCATGCGTAAATATCAATCGAATTTTTTTATCAAAATCTATTATCAGACGAGAGCTACTTAGTTGTGCAATTTCTCAATCTGTCCTAGATAAATTTAAATTAATAATTTATGGGGCGTGAGTTTTCGAGTTGGCAATTCTGAATTTTATTTTCCGTATTGCCAACCCAATCACCTATTCATGATCACTCTGTAGAATGTTTATGACTTACCCCAAATGAATTTGTGTCTCACTATGTTTTAACATTTTTTATTTTGTTATAACTCAACGGTTGGGATTTAAGTAAGTATTTCAATAAACCTCGGAACAACCAGTGATAAGATTAGTTTTTGATATCTTAGTATTATTCGTAATATATCAAATGTGTGAAAATATATATTTACTGTCTATTTACTTTTTTTTTACGTAGGAAATAATTCAACCGTGGGTTTTAATGTTTGAATAAACAATGATAAGATTAGTTTATGTCCTACCGGCTATAAGAATTACATTGTGTACTAGTACAATAAAGTGGCAAAATTGGACGTTGCTATGAGCAACCACCAATCAAATTTTACCATCAGTTGCAGCAACACGACCAAAATTATATTTTTTTCTAAAGTAAAATTTAGTTTTACTGCAAAACCCTTTCTGTAAAGCATCTTGAATATATTCATTTGTAATGCATCTTTATTCGACCCATTTCAACGCTTTGTAAAAAACACGGCTTTGTAAAGCAGTTGGTTTCATAAAATATTGCATTACTCATTATGTAAATAGCTATTCTGATATATCATTATTTATTTAGGTATTGTGATAAATAATATCGGGTAACTAAAAAGATTGTGTAAAAAAATCTATTGGCAACAGTGTGATATGGAGCCGTTTGAATTTGATATACTACATATTATTGTCAAGGTTGCCAAGGTAAACATTCAAATTTGCTACCAACACAACGACCCGGTATATTTTATCTAAACCGCATTTTTTAAGATTTAGTACAAATAATTTTAACTTCATCCACATCAAATAAATTTTCATCTAAAATTGGTTTAAGGTTTAATTGAGAAATGATTTTATATAAATAGACTTTTGTTTAATTTTAAGATAAATGTGATATTCTGTTATTAATTTCATCCTCATGAAATAAATTTTTAATCTAAGGGTAGGTCAGCACCGGCTCTAACGGATTTGCCGCCCCGGACAAAACTGTAAAATGCCGCCCTCACAAAATAAAAATTACTATAAAAAATATTTTTTATTTAGTTTATTACTAAATTATTATTTCTAGTGGTGACTGTGAAAGTCAAATAAAAAAATTGATTGTCTTTGAATTTTATTCATTATAAAAAACTTAAAAAACGAGCAAATTTGTAATAATAATAAATATTAAACATAATATGAATTAAAAACAGTAAATGAAACTAAAACAGAACTAAAACTGAAATTCATGGATGTTTTTTTATTCGCAAAAAATTTGAAACTTTGGCCAAGTTCGAAAAATCTTTGTAATGAGTTCGGAACGCAGATTTAATAACTTATTAAAATAACACTGGTTTAAAAACAACAATATTGAATTATAAATCATTTTTAGAGCATAATCTTTCATACGTACCAAGAGAATCGCCGTAGTAGGATGCTAGGATGCCATTAAAAAAATGTTTTTTTGAATAACTCGAAAATTAAAAGGAATTTAGGAAAAATGTAATAAGAAATACTGAAATTAACTATTTAGTTACTTGCAAGAATGTTCTAAGTATTTAGTATTTTATTTCAAAAGTTATTTTTTAAATAGCTGTATATAGTAGTATTTTATTATTTACTTTATTTTTATTTATTTTGTTATGGTATTTTATTAAAAAAAATGTTTTCAAAAATATATTTTACAAATTTTATCCAATTTGCCCCCCCTGAAATTTGCCGCCCCGGACAGGGTTCCGATTTGTCCGCCCCTAGAGCCGGCCCTGGATAGGTGTTTGTTTAATGTTAAAAGTATCGTATCGGAACCGTTTTTTTTAAGTTTTAACATAAATGTGGTGTTCTATCTTTAATTTCATCCCAATTAAAAAATAAATCTTTTATTTGGGGTGGTGAGGTTGTTTTAAAATTGTTGCGTTTGAGTAGTTTTTTTTAAGTTTTAGCATAAATGTAAAGTAATCTAAAGAGCAATTTTTAGTTTAATTTTTAAAATTAATTGATTTTTCAAATAATCGTGCTTTTATTTGATAGCAAGCTGAAGGATTTTTGAAATATTTATTATAGGCAACCATCTATACAAGTGCTCAATTCGACCCTACGCACATTCTAAATTCTATGCAAAGGTCTGGAAAGTAGTGAAAACGTAAAGAAATAGCCATCATATTGTAAGAAACACGTTTGGCACCCCTTTTTTGTTGATTGGACCATATTTAATTATATTTTGTTGGTTTTGCAACGATTCAATCGTGTAGGATTTCGGCCGCTGACACGCTCCCACTTTTGACATCTCATTTTGTGTTGTCATTCAATTGGAGTTTAGTGCAAGTACGAAATGGCTTTATTACACGCCGAAAACCGCCCCAATTACCCCGACTATGCCACAGCCCCCACACAGCACCACTTTAGCCCCTATGCCGACAACGGAGGGTAAGCATTTCTCACGTTAAACCCTCTCTACAGCCCCCTTTTCCAGAAGTGTGGTCGCAATCGCCGGCGACGATTTCGTCGTAATAGGCGCCGACACGCGTCTCAGTGCCGGCTTTTCGATTTACACCCGAGACCAGAACAAATTGTTCCGTTTATCGGACACCACAGTTCTGGGATGTTCAGGTTGTTGGTGCGACACTCTCACCCTGACTCGCATTTTGAGCGCTCGCATGCAAATGTACCAACAGGAGCATAACAAAACCATGGCCACACCGGCATGTGCCCAAATGCTATCAACCATGTTGTACTACAAGCGGTTTTTCCCCTACTATATTTCTAATATTCTCGTTGGGTTGGATAATGAAGGGAAAGGATGTATTTATAGTTACGATCCGATCGGACATTGCGAGAAAACCACATACAGGGCTGGGGGCTCCGCGGGGGCCCTCCTACAACCGCTTTTGGACAACCAAATTGGTCTGAAAAATATGCAAAACGTCAAGGATTCGAAATTAACGTTGGAGAGGGCGGCCGCCATCATCAAAGACGTTTTTATTTCAGCCGCTGAGAGAGATATTTTCACAGGGGATAGTATTTTGATTAACATCATCACTAAAGATGGTATCAAGGAAGATAGTTTTCAATTGAGGAAAGATTAAACTGGTGTTCTTTTTTTTGCTATAATAAATCAGTGTTTGGTATTGATTGTTTTATTTAACAAATATTTCGGTAAAGGAATTCTAATTCTACCACATACAATAATCTAAAAAATTATAACAAATAGGTCACACTCAAATATCTAAACATTCGAATTATTACTTTGACGTGATGATTGGACACAGCTTCCTTGATCAATGAGGGACACCGACACGGCTCTAACGTGGCGCCATCTGTTAGTTAACTTTTTGTTGCCATGGTTACTTGCACATAACCATAGTAACTGTCAGAATTGTCTCTAAGGTGGCTCCCTCCTTCACTGATCAAGGGAGCTATGAATAAAAAAGTAAAAAATACAGTTGTCTACAAATGTGTGAAAATATTCGACTTTTCGCACACTTGGAATTAGTAGGGTTTTATTTAGTGCGTAATAACCAAAAATTCTTGTTTGAAAAAATGTGAAATGAAAACTGGTTCAGAAATGAGGAATCGCCGACTCCATGTAACTCCATTTATTATTGTAGTGTAATAAAATTTGAATAGAAACAACTTGAAGGGTTCAGTACATAAATCCCTAAATTTAACACTTCCTAGCCCCTCGTGACACTTATCGCAATTATAAAAAACTGGCCATCCCCCCAGGACATTACTTCTTTTGTCCCGGGGGTAGGAGTGGTTTTCCGCGGTCTTTACCTCTCAATTTCAAGCCAATCACTTTCTCGATCTTGCCGATGATGACATTGTTGGGGATGCCCCTTCCGGCCTCGTAGTCCGTGATAACTTGGGGCTTCTCGTTGATTTTGGTGGCGAGGTCCTTCTGACTGAGCCCCTTGGCCTGCCGGCCCTGCTGGATGATCCTGCCCACGTCCAACGAGATGGTCTCGTGTTTGAGTTCTTCAGTCTCGCGGTCGAGTTTCGCTGTGTTTTTCGTGGCCACGTGCTGCTTGTTGCCCCCGGCGCCCCCTAGACGTGAGATAGACTCGGATGTTCTGGAAAAATGTCAAATACGTACACTTGAGTTGGGTATCGACAGGGACGCCTTGGCGGCGTGCCGCATTCACGGCCTGCTCGCTTTTCATTGTGGAGGCTTTGGGGGCCCGCTTTTTTAAAACGGTCACTGTGTCCCAGTCTGACATGGTGAGATTTTTGATTTTGAGGAATGACACTGGCACAACACTAACGACGAATTTATGACACAACTGTGAAGTTAGGCACGGGTCAAGGCAACAATAACATTGCACAAGTTTGCGACAAAAGGTGCGTGATATGAAGCGGGAAGCACTCAAAAGATCACAATGTTTGCAGATAATGTCGCCACTTTTTAATTCGGCCGCATTAAACACGCGAAATTGCAACAATACAGGCGTGAAGTTGGGGCGGTTGGCGACCCTGATTTGCTTCAGGCTGGTTTTACCGGTTTCCAATTTTTTCGCCCCTCAGAGAAATTTCCTTTTTTCCCGGTCATGTCGCTTGAAAATATTGTTGAATTTTTTTATATCAATTGTGAACAAAACTTGCAGAAACAACACAAGAATGAATTTCTTATGTTGGCACTTTCGCGTGCGGATGATAGTCAGTCCAGGGCTGGACTGGCCCACCGGGCTACCGAGCCTCTAAGTTTAGATTTTTAATATAATTGAATAATAACTAGCGATTAAGAAAAAAATTAACAACGAATGTTTGAGTGAAAACAACGCAAAACAACTTGGTGTTATGTACATTTGCTCAGTCTTGTGATTTTGGATTCAAGGCAGAAGACTAGACAAAATCAATTTCTTTGTTCGATGTTCTCAACAAAATTGCAGTTTTTGTCAGAGAATCATTATTACGAATGAATGTTTGGAAAAGATAACAGAAGAAACAAACAAAAAATTTATCACAACAATAGGTGATACAAGATGTGGTCTAAGGACAAGGCTCTTGAAAAATTTTTTGGACATTTTAAAAAACCTCAGGGCTCTTATTGTTACGCAGACATATGTGAAACATTGTTAACTATTTCCAAATCTGACGAAGTTCCACGCAAATGTTTATCTGCAAACTCTTTTAAAATTTGACTCTATTTTAATTTATATAACAGCCCAAGTATTTTTGCTAATATTTGAAAATACAACGGGTAGTATGAATAAAATGTAGTAAAAGCTTTTACTATAGTTTTATCTCCTTTTCTCTATCATAAGATTTAAATTACGTCTATCTTTTACTATTACAAGTAAAAGCATTTACTTCACTTTCTTCATACGGCCCAATATCTCTTTTAAACTATTTGCAGACATCCGGCATGAATTTGTTACAATCTTATGGGATGGTAGAAGTAAAATACTTGAAAGAACAAAGTCGACAATTTGAAGAGATTTTTCAAACAGCTGAAATTTTTTTTAAGTTTGCCAACAACTTATTTAATAGTAAGGAACTTTCTATCATCAGTGCAGAGGAATCATTTACAGAGCCGAGAGTACGAAGGGTGCCTAGATTTTTTGAGCAAAATGACACCGTTTGAAAGTACAAAAAAAAAAAAAATATACATTCGGTTCACTTTCATAAAAACCATTGTGGTGCAAATGAGTAACCTGTTACCATGATAACTCATATATAAGTTAATGCCAAGAGTACGCTATTTGCACCACAATGGTTTTTATGAAACTGAACCAAACATATGCATGAATTTTGAATGGGTGTGGATTGTAGATTTTGCAAATAAATGGAAAAATATTTCCAAGACATCACTCGATACGTACCAAGGTGGAGAACTGGAGAAGATACAAGTTTACAACGAAGCGTAAAAAAACATGTCGAGATTATTGAGCTGACTGGTATGCAAAAGCCTACTCTGAATTATTTGTGGCTTACAAGTTTTTATTAACACTATCGGTAACTCAAATACCTAACATGTGAGAGATCTTTCTCCAAATTGAAGTTTTAAATAGACTTGAGTCAAGACCATCTTGAGGAGTTTCTGATAATTCTTGTGAAAAAGATATTCTTTTAAACCTAGACAATAGTTAAATAATTAACAATGTCGCCGAAGGCTGTGAGTTGTTATAACCCCACAGCAAATTTTTTTGTATCTTTTTTTATTTGTAGATTTATTAGTAAAAAAATGTATATCCCATTTCAGTTCATAGTAGAATTTTGCAACAACGCGTTTGCATTTTTTGAGTGAAATGGAGCACAAATTGAGACTTTCGGGGGGGTTTTCTTAGCTCAAAGTGTGTCACTCCAAAAAATTCAAATGCGCTGTTGCAATACTACTATGAACTGAAACGGGATATAATATGCCGTAATTTTTATTAAAAAGTTAAACTTCTCTTTAATATGAAGTTTTTTTTTTGTTTCCAAATTAGCTCGGGCCGGTTTAAGAGGCCAGTCCAACCCTGATAGTCACAGCACAAGAAATAAAAAAGTTATCTGTGCTTTCACTTTTGTTAATGTGCCAGATAATGCTTAAACTTAAGTAATCACATTAGGATCTGTGTGTGGTTAGTTTAAATAGTGGATAAAAACATTCCTTTATTGAATTTTGAATCACAGTTTTGAATGTGGTGGTGAGTTCGGTTGGTAGACCTGGTCACCGGAAATGCATGCGCAATTAATTGTCGCCATTTTGTGGTTAAGTTGTGGCGTCTGGACAGTTTTTGCAGTTTTTCGTGTATTTTCCATAAAGAAAAGTCGCTGAATTCGTTTTTGTCCCGTTTTGTGAGGTAAGTTTGCGTTAGTTTGTAAGTTTTTCCTGCTCTGGTCTTCTGCGTGGATTTAGTGGTGTGCGTCGCATCATCCGATTTTCTAATTGATTATTTCTTGCAATTGTATAGTTGAAAATACCTAGTCATGGCAAATAGAAGACTCGGTGGAATGGGCGGACCTCAAAGAGGCAATCGCTCGTTTTCTCAGCATCATCAACCGTTTCAAGGGAACAATGTTAGCCCTTGGCAGGGGAACATGCCTTCTAATAATTCCTTGAACCCATCGGGTTTGCTAGGGCAGTTGGCCGCAAATCCCCAACAACTTGCTCTAGCTTTAAGCAACTTACTGCAGCCCCAACAACAGCAAATGAACAATCCACCGTCATTACTTTCTTTGAATACGTCTCCTGCTTTTTCTCCTCATCAAGATAGCCGCGATTCATTTAATCGGTTTGGTAACAGGGGCCGGTCTGATTTCAGACGAAACGAGCCTTACAATAAGGTATGAATTTAAAACATTTTTTCTATTTTTCCGGATTGACCAAACCAGACTTTCATTCTTTTATTTACTGCCATTTCTGATGATGATAACTTCATTGTAAGAAATGTATCCATGTTGCCTCAAGTGTTGTCAATCAACAACTTCCTAACAATTGAGGCAGCAATTCTTTCAATCAGTAGCGTCCATATTGAATTTGCTGTCAAAAGTGCAACCACGCCTTCTATGTTAGATTTTTCTCCAATTCGGCAGCACTTTTATTAAACTATTTTAAAAATATTTCACTCCTTATCCAAGACTATCGTCACAATCCGAATACGAGGTGATCAGTGATTTATAATTTACCGTAAATTTTTTAAACTTGTTACCATTTAACCATTGATTGATAGAACCGAAGTGGCGGTTGGCGCCAATTGGACTCGAATAAAAATTCGGGGAATAACCGAAACCGAAGCACTTTTACCCCACGTGATAACCACAAGCGTTCGCCACCCAAACCGAAATTTGTCAAAGATGACAATAAACGCAAACCTGAGAAGAAAGAAGAAAAACCAAAAGACGACAAACTTGATACAATTGACCTGTCAAGCGAAGATATCCGAGATGATGACGGTGCGGAAGAAACCAAACGGGGCTGGAAAGAAGAAAAAAAGACTGATGATTCAAAAGAAGAAGAAGACGAACCAGAAGAACAAAAGAAGGAGGAGGAACCGAGAGATCTCGATGGGAAATATTACGGCGTGCCGCAAAAACTCTTGCACTGCTTCGTTTGCAATAAGGATATGTGGGATGGAGAGTCCTTCCAGAAGCACATCAGAGGTAAGTGTTCCTTACTCGAAATGATTTAAATTATGTAATTTTTAAGAAATAAACGGTCCTTCTCTCTCAAAATTGTATTTATTAAAACATGTTTCGACACATTCGTGGTCATCTTCAGACCTATAAGAAAAATTGTTTGTAAGCTTAATTTAATACTTACTATCGAGAAAAGTTACCAAATTTTTAATTCACCATTTTGTGAAGATTTTTAATTTGTTTGAGCGTGCGCGAAATGTAATTTAAATTTAGGCCTGAAGATGGCCATCGTCAACAAAGAAATAAATAAATAAACAATGTAACAAATAAATTTTTAAGACAATCTAACAATATTATAAAATTAACAAACATTAACCGATGTACAAATTAAAATTATTAAAGGACAAACAACAAGCCTAACTGAAAGGGTACAGTATATACAGTATTGGATGGGTTTAAACAGGGAAATTTCTATTACTTACTTAATTAAAACTTTTAATTAAACTTGATACTTCGAAATTATTTTGATGATTTAGTGCAACTTTATTTTTGTTACTGTTTAATTTGTAAATTTCTAGGGACTCGAAAGCTAATAGTAGGTCATTTCTAGTGTGTTCAAATAAAATGGTAAAACCTGTGTTTATATCGAAATCATGTAAGTTATCCTTTAGGTGATTAGCAAAATGCGACTGTCTATTATCCACTTAGAAGTTTTTTATTTAAGGTATTATTGGTATTAAATGAAATTATATAATCTTTATTAATTCTTTTTATTATTTTGGCAATAATCAAAGATGGGTTACCAATAAAAGGTAAGCTAACATATTTTTTGTTGTTTTGTTGAACTATATTTTGGGGATAAATGGAATTTCAAATTTTTTGTTTTTCCTTTTTATTAATTAACTTTTTTATCATTTCTATATCATACTCATTGGTTGTTGCAATATCTAAAATAATTTGTTTTTCTTTTTCGTATTCTATTTTATCTAAGGGGAAATTAATAAGTCTATGTATGTAACAATTGAATCCTGCTAATTTGTGTTCTATAGGATGATTTGAAGAATTATGTATCACACATCCGGTGTTGGTGTTTTTGTGAAAAACCCCAAAATTGTGTTTGTTATTTTTAATTGTAATTGTCAAGAAAATTTAATTGATTGTAATTCCATAGAAAATTCCAAGTTTTGATCTATAGTGTTAAATTTAAAAAATCATTAAGTTTTGTTGGGGTGTCGTTCCATAAAAGTATGATGTCATCTACGTATCTATAGTAATATATAATATATAATATGTTGAGTGTAATTTTTGTATTTAACCTCTTTAAGTAAAGCACATTCAAAATCATCCATGTAAATGTCAGCCAGGATAAGAGATAAAGGGGAACCCATTGCTAAACCATCATTTTGCGACCAAATTTTGTCATTAACCCTGATAGATTTGAGACAAAGTTGTAATAGTTCTTCAAACTCATTTACATAATCTGTATCTAAGTTTAACGATTCTAATTTTTGTTTGGCAATATTTATAACTTTTGTTGTTGGTGTATTTGAAAATAAATTTTTTACATCTAGTGAAGCTAGGATAAAATTATTGGGACAAGAAATTGATTTGATTTTGTCAATTAAATCGTAAGAATTTTTGACTGTATACTGAAAATTATCCCCTATTAAGTTCTTCAACTTTTTATTTAGGAATTTAGATAAATCGTAAGTGGGTGAATTTATGGAGGATACAACAGGTCTAATAGGGACTTTTGACAGATCAGGTGTTTTATGAATTTTCATTAGGCCATATAATATAGGTGTACTAGGGTTTTTTGGTGTTAAATTGTTTCCTACCTCTGGTGGAATGACCTTATTGCAGTTCTTAATTGTCCTTTTGACCAGGTTTAAGAAGGTGGTGAGATTGAACTTTTTCAAAGTGTTGAAATTGTTGTTTTGGAGAAATTCTTCTACTCGGGTGGTGTAATCTGTCTTTTCTATAATGACTGTACATTTTCCTTTGTCTGCTTTTGTCACCACTAAGTTGTTTTCTTGGATTTTCTTCATGATGCTTTTGTTCCTTATCTTGTTCCAGATATTTTCCGTAGATTTTCTTTAGCTTGTATGCACAGTGGTCTTTAATCAGTTGTTTGTCTTGTGTCCAGTTTGTTGATGGTGACTTCAGTGTTAATGAGTAAATTTTCCAAGTTCTCTTTGTTGTTAGTGTGGCAATTATATTGTAGTCCCTTGTCCAAAATACTTTGTTCCTTTTCATCAAGTGTTATTTTTGTCATGTTGATGGTCCTTCGATGGAAATTAGTTTTTCCCTGTTCAAGTTGTTGTTTAGTTTTTTCTTTTTGTAATAAATTCATCCAATTGTTAAGTTTTCGTGTTAGTAGACCTTTCTTGGTTTTTCTTATATAATTACAGGTGTCTTCTATATCGTTCAAAAAGTTAGTTAGGTTGTCATAGTTGTTGGTTTCTATCATTTTGTCGTAGGCTTGTTTCCTTCTAAGGTAAGTCCAGTCTAGTTTTGCGTAGAGTCTTCTGATTTCTTTCTTTATTAGGTTACTTCTGAGTTTGGTCATACAGTGTGAAGTAAACGGGCGAATAAATTTTGTTTGGTGAATTATGTATTTTAACTTTTCTCGATAGTAAGTATTAAATTAAGCTTACGAACACCTTTACTGTTTCCTTATAGGCCTGAAGGTGACCACGAATGTGTGTCGAAACATGTAGCGTTTTTTAATAAATACAATTTTGAGAGAGAAGGACCGTTTATTTCTTAAAAATTACATAATTAACCTCTCACATGGATCCGAACAATCTGATTTAAATTAATTGATTATTTCTAAGGTCGTGCCCACAAGCAAATGTTGGACAGTCTTGAAGAGAGTTTCCACATCACTGTGAACATTTTGCGCGAGAATATGCGTCTGTCTGAGGAGAAACGGGTCATTGAATTGAATCGAATGCATCGCCTTCTCAAGAATAAATTTATTCGTAAATACCAAGAGCCGGAGAGTCATTGCAACATGTGCGATTTGAAATTTTTGGGAAAGATTATAACGCATCGCAAGTAAGTTTTCGGAGGGGTGTTTTAGCGTTTTTTACATTGAATTTCAAGGACTGAAGGCCACCAACGTTTGAAACGTTTCTTGCACCCAAATTGCGATATTTGCGGGAAAGAATTTCCTTCGCGTATGGATTGGGTTGACCATCGTTTGACGCCGGATCATTTACGGACGCTTAACGAAATGCTTGAGAATAAAGCTGGGGGAGAAGGTAAAAAAACAGTGATGGAAATATTAAATCTATTTAAAAATTATTAAACAGATGGTGATGTTATTGAAGAAGAGTTGGAAACTGATTTGGAGCCACTTTTGGAAGAAAGCTTGCAAATGGAGGAAGAAAATCCCATTTTGGAATTATCCGACGAATTGAATAATTTACAAAATCGCATGCCGGCGTATAAAAAGAGTCGTCCTCTTGCAACTCAGAGTTTGAAGCCTTTCTCCGGTTTCATGTGTGAGATTTGTCACCGGAGTTTTGAAAATGAAGATTATGCTCAAGTAAGATTGATTTAACGGTAACTTATAATTTTTGTGTTTATTTATCTTTTGCCGAACACATTTTTTGCTACGAAAATTAACTACACGAATGCCTCTGATTTAAAATTATTGTTCATGTTAAAATTTTTCTAGAATTTCTGAGAAAGTAGTAAATGAAGTCTGAAATTTTCTGTAAATGTGGGAACGTTTTGAGTATGTTGCTAAACCAAGTAGAAAATCGAATGTTATTTTTTTTTTAATTGAAGAAATTTTTTCAGTGAACAGCGTAATTGACACTAAAGCAGAAGTATTTTGACAAAAAGACAAAACTATAAAATTGAACTTGAAATGTGCTTTTTGAGTTTGTTTTGTTCGATCTAGAGCGTTTCTCGATGAGAAATTCGAATGTTCTCTTAAACAAAAGTAAATAAAAAATCGCTAAATTAAGTCCGAAAAATTTTATTTTCTAAAATTTTAGTGTACCTTTGAATCACAACAAAGTTTAAAATCGTTACGTCAGGCCTAAAATGCATTATTTCCTTGAATGGAGGAACATTTTTAAAAGCCTTCTTTACTAAATTGGAAATGTATTTCCAAAACTCGAAAGATGCAGAAAATATTTCCTTCTTCCGATTTATTCTAGCGCTTTTCATAAGAAACTCATTAAATTCAACAGATTTTACCAAAACATCGTGAAAAACTGCTAAAATAGATGTGTGTATTAATGGCTAAGGATGAAAAACTAAGTTGAAGGAAAATAGAAAAGCAACTCTAATGTGTGATTGTTAGAGCATTTTTCGATGAGAAATTCAGTACTCAAGTGTAACTAATCTAAAAAAAGGAAAACAATTCATTTTTAATTTGTTGTTCTTTAACCGCCTTCGGTTGAGGAATTATACTTAAACGTGACTTTAAAAAAAAAAAAATTACCCCAAAATTAAGAAATTATAACTTTCAACTAATGTGTAATCATTATTTTGTTAAGCACACTTAAGAACCGAACTACATTGTTACACCAGATAACTAAATAAGTCCAAAAGGTGTTTTTGGAATTGTTTTAATCGATTTAGAGTGTTTTTTGAAGAGAATTTCGTTGAATTCGAAAGATTTTGTCAAACATAAATCGTAAATTAAGTTTGAAACCCGTCACTTTTAACTTTTGAACGAAAACAAAGTGGAAAATAAAATAAAATAAAATCAGGTTTAAAGCATCGTGTTATTTTCTGTAAATGGTTAACATTTTTAAGTAAAAGACTACTAAGGTAAAAATATGTCGAAAATGCGTTACTTGCGCTTGTATTGGCGTTTTTTGAATCGAAAGAAAATATTCGTTTTTTCCGACAGATTTATTATAGCGTTTTTCACTCGGTTTTTAAAAAGAAATTCATTAAATTCAATAGGTTTTGCCAAAACTAGGTGGAAAATTGCTAAAGCTAAAATAATGTGACTACTAATTGCTGTTGATTTTGGGAGCTTTTTTCAGTAAAAAACTTTACTTAGTTAGAAGAAAATTACAGAAATAACTCCATGTGTGATTGTTTTAATAGATTTGGAGCATCTCGATGAGAAATCGAGAAATAGACTGATCGAAAAAAAGTAAAATAATTCATTTTTAATTTATTTTTGAGGCGGTTGAGGAATTACATTTGTCCTTTTATTTAGTGATGAGCAATATCGAATGAATTTTAATTAATAATTCTATAGCACAATTGTCTGATAATAGAAAATTTATTCGTTTATTTCCGTTTCTTTCTTTTTTGCGCAATGTTTGACTGATGTCCGCCCCCAAATTACGCATTGTTTGGTCTTTTTAGTTGTTCAGAATACGACAAATTCTACTTTTAATATTCTTATTTTTTTTAAACATTAACAAAAAAAATAGTTCTACCTTTTTCTACTGAAACCAGTACCTTGTGATCATTTAAATTTATAATTAGAGTAGACTTCAATTTCTTTTCAACTGCTACGAAAACGCTGATTATTATAATTAATCAAGCTGAAGTAAAATAATAAAATTTCGGATGGAAATATTTAATTAGAATGCATTTTTTTACTTCAGTTTGCACTAGTTTATTAATCTCAGACAAAAACGCCTACGCAGGGTACTTAAGCTGCTTAATCAATTAAATAAAACTTCTAGCTGAATTCCGTCACTAAAGTCTCACTTTTATGACTATGCGTTTAGAGAAAAATTAAATGAATGGATGGATTTTAATGAATGATTCATTCGATTGTGCTCAACGCTACAGTTTTATTAATTAATTTTTATTAATTTAAGAAAATTTTTCAGTGAATGACGTAACTGGCACTAAAGCAGAAATATTTTGACAAAAAGACAAAATTATAAAATTAAACTTGAAATGTGTTTTTTGAGTTTGTTTTGATCGATCTAGAGCGTTTCTCGACGAGAAATTCGAATGTTCTCTTAAACAAAAGTAAATAAAAAATCGCTAAATTAATTAAATTAAATTAAGTCCGAAAAATTTTACTTTATAAAATTTTAGTGTAAATTACAACAAAGTTAAAAATCGTTACGTCAGGCCTAAAATGCATTATTTCCTTGAATGGAGGAACATTTTTAAAAGGCTTCTTTACTAAGTTTACTAACATCGTGAAAAAATAGATGTGTGTATTAATGGCTAAGGATTTTCGGTAAAAAAATAAGTTGGAGGAAAATAGAAAAGCAACTCTTTAATGTGTGATTGTTTTAATAGATTTAGAGCATTTTTCGATGAGAAATTCAGTACTCAAGTGTAACTAATCTAAAAAAAGGAAAACAATTCATTTTTAATTTGTTCTTTAACCACCTTCGGTTGAGGAATTATACTTAAACGTGACTTTTTTCAATTTTTTTTTGAACTCTGCCTCAAAATTAAGAAATTATAACTTTCAACTAAGGTGTAACCATTATTTTGTTAGCCACACTTAAGAACCGAAGTACATTGTTACACCAGATAACTAAATAAGTCCAAAAGGTGTTTTTGGAATTGTTTTAATCGATTTAAAGTGTTTTTGAAGAGAATTTCGTTGAATTTGAAAGATTTTGTCAAACAAAAATCGTTAAATTAAGTTTGAAACCCGTCACTTTGTAATATTTTAGGATAAATTTTGAACGAAAACAAAGTGGAAAATCATAAAGTCGGGGTTAAAGCGTCATTTATTTTCTGTGAATGGTTGACATTTTTAAGTAAAAGACTACTAAATTGGAAATATGTGGAAAATGCGTTACTTGTATTGGCGTTTTTTGTTATATTTGTTAGATTTATTATAGCGTCTTTCACTTGTTTTTTTAAGAATAAATTTATTAAATTCAATAGGTTTTGTCAAAACTAAGTGGAAAATTGCTAAAGCTAAAATAATGTTGTGACCACTAATTGCTGTTGATTTTGGGAGCGTTTTTCAGTAAAAAACTTACTTAGTTTACGGAAGTAACTCCATTCGATAATAGAAAATTCATTCGTTTATTTCCGTTTCTTTCTTTTCTTCACAATGTTTGACTGATGTCTGCCCCCAAATTATGCATTGTTTGGTCTTTTAAGTTGTTCAGAATACGACAAATTCTACTTTTAATTTTTTTGTTTTTTTTAAACCTTAACAAACAAAAATAGTTCTACCTTTTTTACTGAAACCAGTACCTTGTGATCATTTAAATTTATAATTAGAGTAGGCTTCAATTTCTTTTTAACTGCTACGAAAATTCTGATTATTATAATTAATCAAGCTAAAGTCAAATAATAAAATTTCGAATGGTAATATTTAGTTAGTTAGAATGCATTTTTTTCCTTCAGTTTGCACTAGTTTATTAATCTTAAAGGCAAAAAACGCCTACTCTAATTATAAATTCTAATGATCGCATGGTACTTAAGCTGCTTAATCAATTAAATAAAAAAAAATAAAAAATAAAAAAAAATTAAATTCTTTCTGAAATGTGAACTGGTGGATTTTGTTTAAATGCTTTTGTTTTTTTTAACTCTGCCTCAAGGTGTAATCATCATTTTAGGCACACTTAAGAACCGAAGTACATTATTACGCCTTCATCGACGCGGTCAAGGCTAAATACAAGAAACAATCTGAAGATTCTGCAAAAGAAGCAGAAAATAAGAAGCGTAAACGCGATGTGGATAATCAAGAAGCGAGTCAGGAGGAAGCCGCTGAAGACAATACGGAAAATTGCAAAGAAGGTATTTTATAGTTATTGTGTTTTGGAGGTTGCTAATACGTTTTTACAGAAATGTACGATCCTGAAGAAGCTTGCAACGACGAGGATGTGTCAATGAAAACCGAACCGGAAAAAGATGTGGAAGTGAAAACAGAGGAAACAGTTCCGGTTGCAGAAGTAGTTAAGGAAGAACCGCCACAAGTTCCAGTCGTTTCGCCACGTACCACACGTCGAGTAGGCGGTGCGGTTAAAAATGGCGCCGGTCCTAAAAGCAAGAAGACACGTAAGCAGTAAAATATATTTTTGCGACACTATTTTATTCTAGCTTAGTCTAAGGTGTAATTATCACTTTGATCGGTCCAGTTATTATTTTCTTATTCCGAAAAATAGCTGCTGATGAGTTACTTTTTTTCTAGATTATTGACTTACATTAATTGTTTAGAATACGTAGTTGTATGTATTATTAAGTGATAGTGCTGTAATAAATCCCAAATGGAGTTTGTTATTTAATCACATACCTGTCCATTGTTTAGTCTGCGGTCGGTCAGTTGGTGATAGGAAAAGGCCAAGTCAGGATTTTCAATTATGTATATTTAATAAGAACACAAATGAAAATATCCATTACAATTGAAATGTAGAATAATCGTAACATTACAATAAACGAACCGAGATGTTTGACAGAAGTAAAATAACTTAAAATCAGTAACGCAAGGCGATCACAGATAAACAACTGCCAAATGTAACATGCAGAACTTTAGAAGTTTGTCCATCTTAAATTGCACATTTCGATTGATATGAATTATATCAACGCATTGTAATATGTATATAATGTATATTCATCAATTATTTAAAAACATTCAGCTAATTCTAGACGTACTGGAAATGCACACTGCCCACAAAACACCACCCTTTGAAAATCGTAAGATGTCGTCACGCCGATGCTCGCTCGATGAGATCAAAATAATTAAATACGCCGTTCTTGAGTATTGATGTTTAGGTAGCAAAAAGGTGGCATTTCTCCCAAAAAAATGTCAAATTCCAGTACTGAGATTAATATTAAAACGGCCACCGAAAGTGGCACAGTGATAGTACTAAAGTATTAAAAGTCTAACATCCCAATACTTCAGTGCATTATTATATATAATCATAATAATAATAATAAGTTAGGAAGTATGAAGGCATATAGATAGTTTTATATTTATACAATTTTTAAAGTTTATTTTCAAAAAAATGCGCATCACGAAGCGGCATTCCGTGGTAAAAATGCCAAACGTCGTGAGTACCAAGCTATTCAAAATTAAGGATAGCTATCACAAATAAGTCAGCTTACTTATATACCGAGCCATTGGAGGATGCTCAACATTTACAATAAAAGTGGTCGCGATTTTGGCACCAGCAACGCCGCCACTGGCTTTATTTATTTAATTAGAATTTAGTCTAGTCGTTGCTGGTGCCGAAATCGCGCCACAAACCACCAAAATATCGGTAATAATCAAATCAGTCGAAACGAAAGGTCATGACCTACACAATTACTATAGTTAAAAGTATATTTAGCGCATGTCCACTAACCACTTGCAATCGCGCGCAATGTCATTAGAAAAATGTCATTTTATTGCTTCGTCATACCACATTCTGTTCATACGATGAACAGATTATATAATAATAACGACAGTCTCTATTACACTAACTTAAGTTTTAAACTTAAACAACACAATTGTATGTACAGGCGAGAGGTAGTGAATGAAATGACTAGCTAACAATTTCGTTTGATGATGACAGACCATCAGTGATTAGCAGCAACATTTCGCTAAATATAATTTCAAGAACCGATCAAAATGCCCCAAACTTTGATACGAAATACTTATTCTTCTGCTCCCGTGGTGGTGGTGATCATGACTGGTAACGAATACTTAAGCAACAGTGTATTACATTTGTATAAAAGTTAAGGGACGCCATATTAAATTTTGATATCATTCTAATTAGTTATCCGATAGTTGGTTGAGATATTACCTAATAATCAACTATACCATATTATGTATATAATATATTAGAGTAAATTTACAGAATTTTAAAGATTAATAGGTATTACAACTTAACACGCTGGCACACAACAGAATTTTGAACATTCACACCAACTCTATGTCTGAGGAAGATGATTCTACTAAAAACAACAGTCCTCGAGTGCTGGAGATTCGCAACAACAATGAATTTCAGTGATCAAGTTTGGATTGAATTTTTGTACACGTATTATATACACAATTTGTCGTCTCGCTCAGACAGAGAGGAAAAGTTAATATTAACCATTTAATAGTATAACACAATTTGTACAATCAAAAAAACAAATAAGTACAGCTCGTAGCAAAGATGTGTTTTGTGTTAATATTAAAATCAAACACTTTTTATAATAGTAATAGAGAGATAAAATGTACTTATTTCGCACAATCAAGTTCCAACTCAGCACATGAGTCATCATTAAATATTATGTATATATTATATATAGCAATATCTTTTAAATTAACACATAGTGATGATGATTAATGAATTGTGGCGACAGGTGGGTATGGCACGCTTATATCACTCAACACGTGCGACCAGCTAGTCGAGCCCGCCATTTCACACTGCTGACCGATATACAATTTGATAATATGTGATTACTATTTATTTATTTTTTTGTTTAATTAAATACTACTTATGCTACTGGTTACAACAAATTTATGACGTCAAGTTACATTTATAATAATATAATAGAAATAATCAAGTGACTCTAAGAGGACCCGATCGTGTGTTGTGCTAACGATTAAAAAACCAGTAGATATGGAATGATAACACCGGACAATATGATTGTCCTCAAGCAAAAGTAGCGGTAGAGCAGTGTGCAAGAGCGAGGCACGAATAGCAGAAATTTTACAAGACAGAGAGAGAGAGGAAGCAGACCAGCTACTTGTTCATTAAGATGTGAACGAGCCTGTCGTCCCAATGAGAAAATGTCGCTAGAATCTAAGAAAGATGTAACATGTAATAGAGGTGAGCGCCTCTGCAGGTCCCTGCAAAAACAAACATTTACAACACTGCGACATCTCGCCCAAACCTGGCCAAGCAATTTTTTCATTCGCAAGAATTTTACCTAAGGTACTTGGAGATTTTTTCGCAATGTTGGCGATTTCTATGAATATTTAGACAACTTCAGATCAGTTTTATTTTATTCAAACATGGTGTATTTTAATATCATGTAAAAAAGTTTTTGTTTTTAGAATTAATCAAGTTGTTAATGAAACTGTAACATACAAGAACAGAGTAAAATCTAAAAGAGAATTTTGAGATGTAGAAGAATAATTCCAGAGCTGGAACAATTGTAGTTGGAATCTACAAGAAAATTAAGGGAATGTAGAAAGAGTTTATAAGGGAATTTTGAATACAGCTTACAAAATAATTTTACAGAAGAATCTAGAGAAGAATTTATAAATTAATATCAAGAAGAGTATAAAATCTAAAAGGGAGTCCAGACTTCAGGTTTAGAAACGGTTTTTAGACAAGGATCAGAGAATCTTAAAAAAAATCTAAACAATAGTTCCAGCCAGAAACAACGCTAAAAACTAATTTGGAACACTTCGAAACGAAACTATCGAAGAATTTTGCAAAGACGTAGTTGGAATTTAAAAAAGAATTAAGAGAATGCAGAAGTGTTTATAAAAGAATTTTGAGTCGAGTCCAGAAAATAATTATAAAGAAACATCTGGAGAAGATTTTATTAAAGAATCTAAAGGAGAGTTTAGATTTCTGATTCAGAAACGTTTCAGAAAAGTATCAGAGAAGAATCTTAAGAAAAATTTAAACAATAGTTCTAACCAAAAACAATGCTAAAAACTAATCTGGAACAATTCGAAACGAAACTATCGAATAATTTTGTAAAGACGTAGACTGGAATCTAAAAGGGAAATAATAGAAAATAAAGGAGAATATAGAAGAAGTGTTTATAATAGAATTTTGAATGTGGTGTACAAAAGAATCTAACAATGTATCTAGAAATAATCTAGAGGACAGTCCAGATTTCAGATCTAGAAACAATTTTAGAAAAGAATCAGAGAATAGTACAAAAATAATGCTAAAATATCTGGAAAAATTCTAAACGAAACTATCAAAGATTCTACAAAGACGTAGTGGAATCTAAAATAGAATTAAGAAAATGTAGAAGTTAAGAAAATTAAAAGAATGTAGAAGTGTTTATAAAAGAATTTTGAATACGGTCTTCAAAATAATTCTATAGAATTTATAAAAGAATCTAACGATGTGTTTAGAAAATAATCTAAAAAGAACAGACCAGACTTCAGATCTAGAAACGCCTTTAGAAAATATTCTGAGAAAAATCTTAAGAAAAAACCTGGAAAAGAGTACAAAAACAATGATGAAATATAATCGGGAAAAATTCCAAACAAAACTATTAAGAATTTTGCAAAGACGTAGAGTGAAATCTAAAAGAATCTAGAGAATGGAGAAGAAGTTTGAAGTTTTAATAAAAGAATTTTTAATAGAAAATACAAAAAATCCAAATAAGAATTTAGAGAAGAATTTAGAACGAATCTAAACAACTAGCTCTTCGAACGTAGAAAAAAAAATCAAAACAGATTCAGATTTTTCATATTTTCATATGAGAATCTGGAGTACCAATTATTGTCTGAATTGCCTAACTTATAAAAAATGTTCTCATATTTTATTGTACTATTACAAACAGTTGTTATCTTTAGAAACCAAACTTTCACCGATATCTCAAAAACTGTTAAGAATCTTCAGATAATTTTTCTTAAGAAGACCTTACATTTGAGTTGGTTTGATTGTTTTTGGTTGTTGACAAAATAAAGATTAACCAGTTGAAACCTTGACTGATATCCTAAAACTATCGCTCGTAGACAAAAAACGCAAACAAATTCACAATCCTTGAATAATTTTGCATCTAAAAAATTTGGAGTATGAACTGTCTGAACAGTCTAAGTTCTATAAAGACAATTAAAAGTACTCCTCTCTTATTTCAACTAATCTTTATCTTGATGATGAACCAAATTTTAACCACTAACTCAAAAATCGTTAGTTGTAGATTAGAAATAATTAAATAATTAGAAACAAAAACTACATTTGAGTTGTTTTGATTCTCTATTTTGCCAAAAAGAATTAAATTTCAGTACCTTGGTAGTTTTCAGTGCCTTGTATTGTGACAAATGGCCAGGTTTTGGTACGACTTATGTTTAAAAAAAGGTTCAAGTCCAACTTTGAATTTAAATTATTTGGCGCTATTCTTTCTTTTAATTTTTTTTTATTCACAATCACATACAATTGTGGACAAAAAATGGGACAATTTTTTTCGCTGGTGTAACATAATTCTCTAGACGATCGTGATTCTAATCTCTCAGCTTAGCTTAGACCATGATCGTTTTGGTTACTGTGGATTTTTTTTGCCAAGTAGTTTCAAATACAGTGCTTTCATTTCAAAAGGAGCCAGTCTCAATAACTTTTGATATTGAGCAAATCTATTTTTAAGCAAAAACAGGTCGATTAGGATCGCGAGGGGGAAGTTCAAAACCAACATTTGTTACATTTTAGGTTTCATCCCTTAATCGCTAGCTACCCCTACTTTAAAATTTTATATAGCACCCCATATTTTTTTGAAACATTTTCGGAAAGGGAACAAATGAGTGTTTTATAACTGTCAAAAAAATTTTTTTTATTGATTCCTTTTTGAGTTAGGGGCGGTTTTATTTTTGAAACTTATAGTCCTAGTAGCCTTTGATTTGAAGCCAATTTAATTTAAATAAGAAATTTATGAATAAGAGGTACAATGAAATAGTTCAAATTCAAGATAAAGTACATTTTACATTTCATCCCCAAATTTCAAATCATCCTTACTTTAGAATTTGAAATAGCACCCCCAACTTTTTAAATATTTTTGGAAAGGGGATAAAAAGCTTATCTAACTCTAAAAGCAGACATTTTTTTTCGAATCGTTTTTGAGTTCATAACCAACATAAAATGTTTCAAAATGTTGGGGGTGCTATTACAAATTTTAAAGTAATGGTGGTTAGCGACTAAGGGATGGAACTTAAAACGTATTTTATGTTGGTTTAGAGCTCTCCCAGTGCAATCCAAAACAACAACCTACTTTTTATTTAAATAAAATTGGCTTCAAATCAAAAGCCACTATAACTAAAAATTTCAAATATAAAACCACCCCTAACTAAAAAACGAATAGAAAAACATTTTTTTGATAGATACGCTAATTTGTTCCCTTTCCGAAAATGTTCCAAAAAGTAGGAGGTGCTATTTAAAATTTTAAATTAGGGGTGGCTAGCGACTAAGGGATGAAACCTAAAATGTAACTAATGTTGGATTTAAACTCTCTCATTGCATCTCTAATCGACAAATTTTTTATTTAAATTAAATTGGCCTCCAATCAAAGGCTACTAGGATTAAAAATTTCAAAAATAAAACCACCCTTAACTAAGAAACGAATAGACAAAAAAATTTTTTTCCTTGACAGTTCGAGCCGTAAATTTTTTCCCTTTTCGAAAATGTTTGAAAAAGTAGGGGGTGCCATTTAAAATTTTAAAGTGGGGGTTGTTTGATTTTGGACTTCCCCCTCGCCATCCTAATCGACCTGTTTTTGCTTGAAAACAGATTTGCTCAATGTCAAAAGTTATTGAGACTGGCTCCTTTTGAAATGAAAGCCCTGTATAAATCATCAGATCAAAGTCCGTTTTAATCAACAAAATCTGCTACAAGACTTGTCCCTTTTTTGCCCACAACTGTGGTTCGTAATTTGAACTAAACTTTGATTTGGGCATTTTTTAGCGACCCTTCACAAACCTGCAGCCGGCCAATGTGATGTCCTATTTAAGTGTAGCTCACGAGTGTGCATTAGATTGGGTGTGATTGTGGTCCTGTGGCGTTTCTTCAGCCGGCGACGGGGGCGCATCTTTCCTGGGAGGCATGCGCTCATTGATGGCGTCTAAACCTTTGGCTTCCGCGAAGCTCGTTATCTTATGATTAGGAGAGAATCCTTGCAACGCTAAAACACAAACATTTTCCATTCACTATCTCAAACGAATCGATAGAACACACCGTTTTTGAGACTCGTTTTACCGCCTGATAATGCGCCCAGAGGCAGCGCCCCCGTAGGCGTGAGACCTTTAAGTTGCAACACTGATTCACTTTCCTCCCTGGAACAATCGAGTTAATTAATAGACACGACCTAACTTGTCCGGAACTTTACCTTAGAACAGAGAATACTCGAGCCATTTTACCAATCGCCCGGATTTTGTTACGTATCACTTCTTTCCTCAAGTTTGCTGCTGTACCTAGAAACCGAACCGATTTAGCGGTTTGGTTACAACCGAATGAAACGAAAAGTGCTACACTTTTGCTAATCTAATAATGAATGTTGTTATGACAATTAAATAAAAGGAGTCTATATTGAAATATCATTTAATTACGTTTCAAGGGTATAATTTCCCTTTTCTTCAGATTAAAACATGTCTACAAACAATAAATTAACTTTCAAATATAATATGTAATTTAATAAACATACCTAAAGACTATGACACACTTTGAGTGGTGGAAGGAAGACTGAGAGTTGAAGGTTGAACGGTCAAATATTAGAAAGAAGAGAGAGAGAGGGGGGGGGGTTATCATTCCACCACCCAAATGCAGCGAAAAACAATACAAATATAAATTACACTAAAAATATTTTATATTATCGTCAATTGAAATAAAAACTAACAGGTATACATAACAGATTGTATAAATAAAATGGCCTAACATAATTTTAAAGATACTTTGAGATAACAATATAGTCAATAAACAAATTAAAATGTAAAAAATGTACAAACAACACTCAACAAATAAAAATTGGTATATGGGACAAATTAACATAATATAAAAGAGTAAATAATTGATTAGCGACGACGATTATTATTTTTTATTTTTTATTATATCTTTATAGCAATTACCTATCTTATCTAAGTCGGTTTGGATATTGACATTATCAAAACATTTAATATACAAATTTTCTAAAATTAGTCTTTTTACTTTATTTGGTTCATTATGCAAAAAAATTATGTTATTATAATTAAAAGAATGTCCAGTTTCAACAGAATGTTTTACAAGGGCTGAATGTCCTACGTTAGCATTAGATAAGTGATATTTATGTTGTTTTATTCTATTTTTAATATGTTGACAAGTTTCACCTATATAGCAAGTGTTACAATCATTACAATCAATTTTGTATACAACATTCGACATTAAATTTTTATCATTTTTATCTTTAACTTTGCTAAATAACAAATCATATATAGTATTAACAGGTTTCCAAGCTGGTGTAATGTTTAAATGTTTAGTTAATGATTTAATTTTGGATTTAAGATTAGCATCGAAAGGAAAACTGACATAGATATTTTTATTTTTATTATTATTACATAGATGTTTATTTATTTTTTTATTAAGTGAGCAGGGTAAATATTTCTCTACATTCACTTAGGTTTTTGACTTTGAAATCGGGATGAGAAATTGGATCGACTCCATGAACAAAATTTTTAATAATAGACATTTTTTGATGATATGGATGATAAGACATAAAGTTTAAATATTTATTAGAAGCAATGATTCAATTTTGGATTTAAGATTAGCATCGAAAGGAAAACTGACATAGATATTTTTATTTTTATTATTATTACATAGATGTTTATTTATTTTTTTATTAAGTGAGCAGGGTAGCTGTTATTTTGTTGTTATTATATAGTTAAAAACAGAGTTTTCTAATTCGAATAATACTATGTCAGCAATAATAGGACTAATAGGTGAGCCCATTGGGGAACCAAAAATCTGTTTATAAATGATACCATCAAATGTAAAATACGAAGAATTTAGAACAAATTTTAAAGTGTTTAAAAAGAAATCTTTGTCAATATTAATATTTAAATCATTAAATCTTCTGTTAACAATGTCAATAGCCAAATCGATCGGGATATTAGTAAAAAGCGAAATGACATCAAATGAAACTAAAGTATAATTATTGTGGTTATAGTTTTTAAGATCAGTGGCTTTAATTTTCGTAATTAATTCGGAAGTGTTTTTATTTTAATATTGTAATTGGAGGTAACAGTTAATGTATTTAAAATGTTTGTCAAAAACTTAGATAATTCGTAAATAGGACAATTATGTGTAGAAACTACAGGTCTGAGAGGATAATTAATTTTGTGAATTTTAACAAGTCCATAAATTTTGGGAATAATACCATTGTAACAAATTAAGTTTTTATAAACCTGATTATTGATCCATTCGTTCTTCAAAAAGTGTTTAGCGATGTTGTATAATTATTGGTGTCAGAGATAAGATCAGTCACTTTATTAACATAGTCAGATTTATTTATTAATACATTAACGTTACCTTTATCAGACCTTATAAGTAAGATGTTTTTATTAGTTTTTAAAAAACTTATAGCAAGTTTGATGTCATTCTCGAGTAATTTATAAAATAATGTTAAATTAAATTGATAATCATTATGTTGAAAATTAGAAAGAAAGCTAATAAATTTATTTCTTAAAGTCTCAAAGCAAGGCAATTTCAATTTACCTCTACCTAAGAACAAACTTTCCTCTCATAAGTTTATCTTTAACATTATAAGTTCGTTCGAAAGTGTATTATTTAAGAAACAACAAGACAATAATGATAAGGTGCCTTGCTTTGAGACTTATATGATTTGTTATTTAGCAAAGTTAAACATAAAAATGATAAAAAATTTATGTCGAATGTTGTATACAAAATTGATTGTAATGATTGTAATAATTGCTATATAGGTGAAACTTGTCAACATATTAAAAATAGAATAAAACAACATAAATATCACTTATCTAATGCTAACGTAGGACATTCAGGCCTTGTAAAACATTCTGTTGAAACTGGACATTCTTTTAATTATAATAACATAATTTTTTTGCATAATGAACCAAATAAAGTAAAAAGACTAATTTTAGAAAATTTGTATATTAAATGTTTTGATAATGTCAATATCCAAACCGACATAGATAAGATAGGTAATTATAATAAAAAATAATAATCGTCGTCGCTAATCAATTATTTACTCTTTTATATTATGTTAATTTGTCCCATATACCAATTTTTATTTGTTGAGTGTTGTTTGTACATTTTTTACATTTTAATTTGTTTATTGACTATATTGTTATCTCAAAGTATCTTTAAAATCATGTTAGGCCATTTTATTTATACAATCTGTTATGTATTACCTGTTAGTTTTTATTTCAATTGACGATAATATAAAATATTTTTATTGTTATTTATATTTGTATTGTTTTTCGCTGCATTTGGGTGGTGGAATGATAACCCCCCCTCTCTCTCTTCTTTCTAATATTTGACCGTTCAACCTTCAACTCTCAGTCTTCCTTCCACCACTCAAAGTGTGTCATAGTCTTTAGGTATGTTTATTAAATTATTATATTTGAAAGTTAATTTATTGTTTGTAGAGATGTTTTAATCTGAAGAAAAGGGAAATTATACCCTTAAAACGTAATTAAATGATATTTCAATATACAGGCTGTTCCGTCTAAACCCCACATTAGAAGTATTGAAAGTTCTAATAAAGATATTTATCTGAGAGTTGGTACTCAGGCATAATCCGTTGAGTTGAGTTGAGTTGAGTTGAGTTCAATGAAAATATTTTCAAGATGGCAGCACTTCCGGTTATACCGGAAGTAGCTATTAACTTTCGTATTTTAAATGGAAAGATGTTTTTCACTACGTTTTTGGATTAGTTGAGTTATTTTAAGGGAGTTTTTATCAGCTTTTCCTATACCCAAGTTTAACCGTTTTCGAGATATTTAGGATTTTTGAAAATTTTTGAATTTGCACCTGTCCCTTAAAAAATCGGTAACTCGCTTAGTTTTAGAGATTTCTGTATCTGTTGTTTAGTGAAATCAAAATTGGAATTGAAGTTAATAAACCCAAAAACTTTAAGGTTAAGTTTGGACAACTTCAAGTACCCAAAACTTAATTTTTTCAAATGGCGTGTCCCAATTTTTATTCTACTAAATGGAGAATTTTTTTCTGCATCTATCTGTATTAGCATTCCCTATACCTATCTGTGATAATTTTCAAGTTATGTTGTTTTTTTTTGTCATTGTTAGAAAATTTTTTACTAACCACAGCTATTTTTACACAGTTTGCCATAAAAACATTTCTGATTAAACTTAAACGACAAATTCTGTTCAAAATTGTGTTATCAGACTATGAAAACAAAATAAATTAATTGGGTGTTGGTTTGAAAAACTTTAATTTCTCACCTTTCTTCATTCGTTTCCATGGCAACCTATGAGAAAAGGCCTATGGCTAATGAATTTCTCAATCCCAACAAAAAGGTATTGGAACTTGAAAACTATTAAACATAAGTATAGGGAATGTTAACACAGATCGAAGCAGAATTAAATTCTCTACCATGTAGTGAAATAAAACTTTTGTCATTTCATTTGAAAAAAATGAGTTATGGGTGTTTAAAGTTTTGCAAACTTAATTTTAAAAATTTGGAGTTTGTTATTCTTTTTTAGAAATTTGAAAACACCAAAGAAAAGATCTAGGCTTCCTCTTTCAAATGAGCTCAAAAATATTTCCAAATTTTTAAAAATCGCAGAGTTATCGATTTTTGAATTGGAAAGTGCAAATCCCAAAAAAGTTTAAAAACCATAAATATTTCGTAAACGGCTAAATTTAGGTATAGGAACAGCTTATGAAAACTACCTTAAAATAACTCTAGTAATTCAAAAACGCATTAAAAAATACAGCATTCCATTTAAAATAAGGAAGTTGATAGCGACTTCCGGTATAACCGGAAGTGCTGCCATTTTTAGAACATTTTCATTGAGCAGGATCTAAAAGATTATGGTTGTACACAAATTTTCAGATGACTATCATTATTAGAACTCCCAATACTTCTAATGTGGGGTTTAGACAAAACAGCCTGTAGACTCGTTTTATTTATAACCTCTTCATATATTAATATTGAGTCTAAGAAACCAACAAGTTGTTATGACAAGGAGAATTTTTTTGTCTTGAGACACTGTATTAGTGAGTGATGGGCGTTATGTACATGCACAGTGAGCATTCACAGCGACTGAAACTTACCAAACGATGAGTTGTTGATCGGAACCATCGATGAAGAAATCGACAGCAAATGGGCAGTGGCACAAAGTGTAGCGTAGAGTTATAGAAAAAAACAAAACAAACGGTGCATGTAGAAAATATAGCGTCAAACATACAATAACAAAATTTTCAGCAAATATTTATTTATCAAATGGTTGTGGATACTTGTGTGTATCCACAACGCGAAGGACAGTAACAGATTTGATAAAAAAATCTTTAGTCAAAAGCTGGAACTAAAAGTTTAAAGCAAAAACACTAAGCGAGAGAAATCGTAAAAAACGATAAAGGAGATTAAAATAGAAAAAACATGACAGTACTGCACTAGAATCGTATCAATGAGACAAATTCTTTTCTTATTTTTTTTAAAGAGTATTAATAATGCCAAATATATAACAAGTTATATATAAATTGATCAAAAAATATGCATCATGCTGCTACATCTAAATCGGCTACGTCTAACGTAAATTTGAAGGAAACATAAACTAGTCTACCAATGGGATGAAGAACTCGAAAACGAAATAAAAACAGTATGAAAACGTGGTCAGGGTGGTTAGTGTAAAAATCCAAAATAAGAAAAGTTAATTTAGTCGTGTCGTTCGAATTGAGAAAAAGAAAATTTGCAAAAACAAGCCGTTTGGGAACAATGCCTATTCACAATTGAAAAACCCAAACAAACATAACTTAAAAACAATGAAACATAACTTAAAAACAATGCACAACCTCCGAGTCCCGTCGAAAGCGAGTCAATAAGAATTGTTCCACAAAAACCGCGCTTAATTTTGTTCAAAATGATCGTTAATGCAGTGTTATTTTAACTCCTCTGTTTAAGCTGCTTTGTTCTGTGATAACTTACCAGGTTTTTTAATAACAATTTTTGCCTGTTTCGCTGTGTGGGCGCGATTCCAAGGCGAATATAGACAAATAGTGAAAAATAGAAGTGTCAGAATAGAAGAAAAAATATAAGCAATACGAGTGCATGGATTCACTTTGTGAAAATCATATCTTTTTGAGAGAGATTTTAAGTGCCGGAGAATTATGCAGTGCTTTTAGAAGTAAATATCTGACAGATATCGCAAAATTTTCAATGGGACAAGATGCTACTTGGGGTCATAAACAACAAAACATCAAAATTGGGTATTTACATCAACATATTTGGCAATATTTTGATTGTTTGAACAACTCTTGCAAGTCGATCAAACTTGGGGGTTTATTGGCGATAACTATTCATTGGTGTGGTTACACCAACGAATCGATCATTAAAAAAAATTAGCCGACCGTCAAAGTATAAGATTTAGCTTGAACCAAAACCAAAAACTAGAAACGAAAAAACAAAAACACGTAACTATTCAGGCAGACTAATTTTAATTACGTACTACAAGTTTAAAGCAAATTATTGTTGGGAATAAAAACTGAACCTTACCATCTGTAATTCCAAGTAGCATTGAAAAATAACAAAAGGTATTTTTTTGCATTATTTTTGGTTGAAGAAAAATAATAAGCGTGTTGTTATTATCACTAGCTACGATTTTGAGTGAACATCAATTACAACAAAGATTTGCGCGTAAGTAAGACATTTTTGGCGCAAAGGACTCGGAACCCCAATAACGTATTTTTTCTTTCACTAATAATTTTGTTAGTTGAAGTTCTTTTTGAAAAAAGCTTTTTTATTTTTATAAAGGTCAGAATAGTAATCTAGAATTACAAAATCGATTTGTAATTTACTTTTATTACAAACAGGAAAAAAATCCATTTGTGAATATTTAAAAGTTTTCCATCAAAAAAGTGCAAAGTTTCAAATTGTTCATAGTAATAATGAGTGTTATGATTAAAAAAAGTATTTGCTTTTACTTCAAGTACTCTATGTCGTAGTTTTTACTTCAAGTAAAAACATTTCATACATTGCTTAATGTACAGTCACGATCAAAAGGAATGACACCCAAAACCGCAGCCACAAATCATTTCATTATACATTTGGCTACTTTATAATCTAGCTCGATATTTTGTAAACTAACCAGTTTCATTGCTGAAATTTTGATTTAAAAGATTTTAGTAGTCAGGCTTTTACTATCCGGCCCGGTTGGTCATTCTTTTTGACCGTGAATGTACGTTGGTATATAGAGAATAATACTATGGTAACTACTTATCTGCGGTATTTGATTCAACGTGAGGTATTTAGTGAAGTTTTTGAGAGTGACTTTGTCAAAAAACTGTTGAAAATAGCTATTTTTATCAATTGTAATGTAATGTATAATGTAAATTTTATCAATTATAATGTAAAGCATAAGCAAATACTTTGAAAATTATTACTAAAATAAAGCAGAACTCTTCTAGCTTTAATGCAGAGAACTTTGAGTGGATGAAGACAACTAAAAAGTTCTTAGAACATAAGAAAATGTAACAAAAATGGAAATAATTGTAAGAAGTCTCGGCCATCCTAGTTTTCAAAAAGTCTTGGTGTGGGTGTGAGACTATCAAACCAATATTTCAATAATTGTTAAAAAAAATTCTGCAAAAAATGGATTAAAAAAAATCATTTGCTTCTCACAGAGTTGGGCGTAATCAGATTACAATGTAATTAAATTAATAATTCAATTACAGATTAATCTAATTACAATGTAATCTGATTACTTTGTATTTAATTACAGTGTAATTGCAATAACTTTTTTATTAGCTGTAACAAATTACATATTAATTCAATTGAAGAGTAATCGATTACTTTGTAATTAATTACATAATAACAGATTATTTTAGAAAATCATCCCCTAAGGAGGTTGAATGGGGTATTTAAGTTTGAATTCCAGATAATATGTATATACTATAAAATTGTTGCTGAAAAATTAAGAAACACGTGTTTTACGTTTTTTTTTTTTAATTTCACCCTGAAGGGAAGAGGGTTGATAAACAAGGGTTAAAAATTGTATAAAAATTTGTAATTATTTTAAATTAGGTATATTTATAAAAATTGGTATTTGAAGTTTCGGTTAAAGATAAAAAACGCATGTTTTTGACATTTTGGAAATTCCACCCTTAAGGGGGTGCAAAATAAAAATTCCTCATTTTTAAGGTAGATCAATGAAAATTGGTATCTACGCTTTCCTCTAAAAATGAAGAAACATGTAATTAATTCTTTTCAAAAATTCCACCCCCAAGAGGGTTAAACAGGGGTTAAAAATTGTATAAAAATTTGTAATTGCTTTATATTTATTAAAATTGGTGTTTGAGGTTTCGGGTAACGATAAAAAATACATGTTTTAGGATTTTTGGAAATTCCACCCCTAAGGTACCCCCGATAAAATTCCATCATTTTTTAAGATACATCTATGAAAATTGGTATCTAGGCTTTCAGGAAAAAATAAGAAACATCTGTTTTATTCTTGTTAAAAAATTTTTGAAATATAAAGATCCTGAAAGCCTAGATACCAATTTTCATACATGTAACTTAAAAAATTACAGTTTTTATAGAAATGTCAACACCTGCTTAACTACCCTCCTTCCCTTGAGGGTGAAACTTAAAAAAAACTGAAACATGTGCTTCTTTATTTTTCAGCAAAGGCCCAAATAACAGTTTTTAGGGTGTAACCTTAAAAATGATGGATATTTATTTATATTTTAACCCCCTTGGGGGTGGAATTTGTGAAAAGCATTAATCCAACATTTCATCATTTTTTATGAAGGCCTAGGTACTAATTTTCATGGATTAAAAACTTAAAAAATGACGGATTTTTAATTTCCAAAACGTCCAAAACATGCGTTTTTTATATATTTAACCGAAACTTCTAATACTAATTTTTATTACCTAATTTAAAACAATTACAAATTTTTATGCAATTTTTAAACCCACCATAAACACCATATGCGTTTTTACCCTTAACCAAACCCCAGATACCAATTTTTATAAATATAATTTAAAAGATTGCTGTTTTTAAAAAAAATTAACCCTTATTTAACCACCCTCCTCCTTTGAGGGTAAAATTTTTAAAAAACCTAAACCACGTGTTTCTTCATTTTTCAGCAAATCTTTAAAAATGACGTATATTTATATTTAATAAAAAAGTAATTACTATTATGTATAATGTAATTGAATTAATCTGTAATTAGTTACTCATTAATTGATTACATTGAGTAATTATGAATGATGATTACTCGAGTAATCTGTTACAAAGTAATTGAATTACAAATTACTGCTTAATTGTAATTATTAATTATTAATCAGATTACATTTTGCCCAACACGGGCCTTCTCAACAATACAGGCTGATTCTTTTAGGGTCTACATTAGAAACTTTTTAAGTTCTAGTATAGCTAGAAATTTAAAATTTTGTATACGATCCAAATCGACTATTCTGAGTTCAACTAAATTATTTTCAAAATGGCTGAACTTCCGGAACGATGGGAAATTGGCGCCAACTTTGAAATTTTAAATAGTAACCACCTATTTTTAGTGCATTTTTGAATTCGCCTTTTGAAACTGATTAAAATATACCCTATTTATTAATACTTATCTGTCATAGTTTTTGACGTATGTCCATTTTTTTGTGCAAATTTTCATTTGCAGGGTTTTATTTAAAATATCACAGTTCTTGAATCCTTTAAAGTAAGTAAATAATTCTTTTTGCATTTGATAACCAAAGGTTCGAAGGGTCTCCTAAAATCTTCAGAATTTTAAATTGTCAAATTGCAAGGCTACTATGATTTTTTGAAAATGATGATCAAAAAATGATTATAACACAATTTTTTCAAATGGAATGTCCCTATTTTTTCAATGACAATCAAAAGAACATCGTTTTTTATGAGACTTTTATCAACATTTTCTATATCTATTTCTTACAGTTTTTTAAATAATCGTAAAAAACGAAATTTTAGCTCATTATTTTCATTTTTAATCAAGTAAACTTTCGAAAAATACGATAAAGTTGTGCTATTAATCAAAAGAAGTATTCGATTTGCCTACCATTTTCACTGAATAAGTTCAAAATTAGATGGCAGACTGACTGAGTTACTTTACATAATTCTCTAAGTTATAATAAACCATAATTAAATATTACTGTTTTACTGTTTGTTCCACAATGAGCCAGCTAAAAACCAAATCAAATGTTGAAGTTCGACAATTGTTGACCATTTTGCAAGGCCTACTTGATTAACGATGAAAATTACAAAGTACAATCCGTTTTTCGTAATTATTTCAAAAACTATAAGAGAACATGTTGATAAACGTCACCATAAATGTCGATGTTCTTTCGATTGCTGTTAAGAAAATAGGGTCGTTCCATTTGAAAAAACTGAGTTATAGCCGTTCTTTGATAACCATTTAAAAAAATTCATACTAGCCTTGAATTTTGACAGTTGACAACTTTAAAAAGTCTAGAAGACTCTTCGAAGCTTTGGTTATCGAATGCAAAAAAAATATTCATTTATCGCAAAAGGTTCAAGAGCTGTGATATTTTAAATAAACCCCTGCAAATGAAAATTTTAACAAAAAAATTGACATATGTCGAAAACTATGACAGATAAGTACCAACAACTTGGGTAAAGTTTATTCAGTTTAAGAAGGTGAATTCAAAAATGCAATAAAAATGTGTGGTTACTATTTAAAATTTCAAAGTTGGCGCCAATTTCTCGTAGTTCCGGAAGTTCAGCCATTTTGAAAATAATTCAGTTGAACTCAGAATGGTCGATTTGGATCGTATACAAAATTATAAAGCTGTAGCTACATTAGAAGTTAAAAAGTTTCTAATGTAGGGCCTAAAAGAATCACCCTGTATTTTTACAATCACTCATGGTCAAAATATCTTAACTATTAACAATTTTCGCTTTACGAAAGATAAAAAAATAAACGTCAATCATTTTACTTCAAGTAAAAGCAAATACTTTTTTAATCATACCACTCTATGAAAGTTTTTTTCGTACAGCAACTAGTCCTTTTTTAATTCTTTAAATTTGAATAAAAAATATTTTTGAAACCTATTACGCCACTAGAGTTGAGGCCAAGTCCTTTGTCATTTCGTGACCTAATTCCGCTACAAAAACTTAAAGTTTATGCCCCACAAAACTTCATATGGTTGCCAGTTTTGGGCACCTCTTGAACGTGTGTTTTTGAAGTTAAGTTGGCAACATTGGCTGTCTCAGTCTTGCCAACTTAATTTCGCATTGGCCGCTAAAATGTTTGTAGAAACAGTGGTAAAACCTACCTTCTTCTAGCGCATCATCACCGTCTGAGACGAGTTCGTCATCAGAACAGATGTTGAGCACGTTAACGAGCATTTCCGTGACTTTTTCCCCAACGAAAGGAAGCGACCACGTGAACACATCCATAAAGTTTGGTAACCAGTAAGGGTGGGCCGAACAATTAAATTGGCGAATGTTCATTACGTTATTTTCATACTTTAGTACGGCTGCCTGCGAAAAAAAGCAAAACAAATCGAAAATAATTTCACGTGCAATTGCTGCCATCATAAACTGTAATTTACGACCGGACTTGTGTCCATTTTCTGCACTAGCGCTCCAATTACGAGCTCATTTGAGAAAATAATTGGGGCCGTTTCCGATCGGTTCTCTCGCGCAAAAATCCATTTGCGAATTAGAATTTGGCGGCAAAAATTGAAGAAAAATAAGCCGGCAGCTTACCTTATTATTATACACGTCCAGGTAATTGGGTGCTGAGAAAATTGTGATAAGGGAAGGGAAGCCTGTTGTTTGACTTTTCCTATACATTCGATATCTGAAACCAAGCAAGTGTGATAGTTTTGAGGCCGAAAACGAGCCACATAATGCGATTATAACGTAAAAAACGTGGGCATTTTCCGGAAAAAGTTGGCACATTTAAAATGACATTAAGACGTAAAACGGCGTCGATTTTTACGGCTTTAATAACGAGAACTATTAACAATAAAACAAGGATTTAATGGCAAACGCCCTCGTAAACACGTTAATTTCATGCCTTTGTAGTATTGCATCAAATTTTGAAAACTTCTATTAGTGGATGCTGGATTTTCATCTCCAGACTCGCATTTACATTTCCTTTAAATCATCTTTGCGGTTTTGTTGTATTTCGACCGAGCCTTTTATACACCGATATCCAATCCCGTCCGTTTCAACCAAATAAAAGACGGGTTTTCGTTAAAATCACACAGATCTAAAACAGGCCGAAACATGTATCAAGTTTTACTGGCGTAGAATCATTTTTTTCGGTAAAAATCGTGAATTACTAGGCATTTTGCATTATTAAATAACTAACATGAGATCGGAAATATACTCAATTAGAGCAAGCCTTGAAAGTGAAGTGTAACTTTAGCCACATCATATGCTGTGTAAAATCAACATAAGACAACATAACTTTAAAAGTTATAAATAAACGGCTAAAGTGTGAATAAACACCTAAAATATGGCTAAAGTTCTGCAGGAACAGCTTGCTCTATTTGAATTTATTTTCGATCTCATGTTATTTTTTGTATAACTGGTTGCCAATTTTAATTTTTTAAGAACCGAAATTTTTGTTTACTGTATTTTTTTGTGATAGTACCTACACTCCTTTAATGAAAAGAAATCAATAAAATTAAATCAGTAGGTAATTAAAATAAAAGATACAGAGTGAATCTGCTTGTGAATTTTATCAGAATTTTTCTATCGTTCATTATAATTTAAATTATTTAATTAAGGGTGGGTTTTAATATTTACTTAATTAATTTTTGGGACTAGCGACATTTTTTTACGGATTTTTGCACAAAAAACGTTAAAGTTACTTTAATAATAATTATACTTTATAATTATAATTAATACTTTAATAATAATTAATTAATTAATTAATTTTAATTAGGCACCGTAGGAAAAATCTGCAAAAATTCCAAGACAGAGAAAAATATAAAGGTTTGCTGAATTCTCTGCGATTTTTTAATTTTTGAGATATAGTTAAAATAGACTCATCCTGTATAAAAAAATACAGATAATGACACACAAAAGGCCTTATCTTTTTGTTAGTTCAATATTTTATAGGCGATCGTTTTTATATACAGGGTGATTCACATAACTTTACGACCCTGACGAACTTTAAATGCAACCCATTATACATTGGAGGTTGAATAGCGCCTAAATTGGCCAAAACAAAAACGCCAGAGACTGCAAAAAGAACCTAATTTTTTAAGGTTTGCAAGTAATATCCAAATCACATTTATAATTATTAGTGTTTTTGAATCAAGTTATAATTGAGTAATGTATTACTGGTTGCATTTAAAGTTCGTCAGGGTCGTAAAGTCATGTGAATCACCCTGTATATTTTATTCTTCGACACTGTCAAAATTTACGATTTTTCTCCTGTGTAAGGAAGTTTTGATAACTGTCAATTATTCAGATCAGATCAGCCAGATTATTTTTAGCAGATTTAAAGCAATTTTAAGCCTTGTTGAGTCTAATTCGAAGAATAAATTTCACCTCGTGGATGTTAAACGTCTCGACGTTTAAAAATCCACTCGTGAAATAAAAATCCGATTTACACTCAAACTCGTTAAATAAATAACTATTTTTTAATAATCTGCATGGAAACACTAAGAAATATAAAACCTAAACACAATAAACTAAATAAAAAACAATCACCCCTTATAAAATAAGACAAGAACAGAAGGATAAAGAGCCCTTTGTGTAAAAATCTCTATTAGGTACTTTTGATTTTTTTATTTTACTCTTGTTTTTTTTACTTTATTTTGTATTTTTTATGTATTTACCTGAAATAGTATACGGGGTGAGTCTGCTAAAAGTATTTTTTACTAGTGAAATCATAAATCAACTATTACTTTATATTTCTTCTACCCTTCCTTCCAATTAAAATTCATAAAATATAATTAGTGTTATTCTAAAACAACGCTGCTTAAATGATGTTTTAAGCAAAAATTCTTAATAAAGTTCTTGTTTGCACCAAAATGACGTTTATTTGAATTTTTAATTATTACTTTTTGGGTCAAATCACAGTTTCTTTGTGGATTTTTTCACAAAAAAAAACATGTAAACATTGCTTGATTGCAAACGATGCAAACGATACAAAATAGTAGATTGTTATGAGGATTAAAAGTGGCGTTTTGTTCGAGGAGCAATTAGTTTGGATTGCAAGGCGAAGCGAAGCGTAGCCGAGCTATGCAATAATTGCGAGACACAAAACCACTTTTAATCCTAATGAAACATGTTATTTTTTCTCCAACAGTAGTAAATGATTTAAAAAATCTTGGGGTCACTTTTTTTTCCTAGTAAAAAAAAATATTTTTAATCCGCCGAAATTTTAACGTATGTCCTACAATTGCTAGTACACAATTTTTATCATTGTATTGTTGGTTGCCTACCAAACCAGCTCCCCAGAATTCATAACTTACGATTGATAAATAGTGTTCAAAGACAATGTGTTTTGTGTGTTGAACAACAAGGAAGACATTTCCAACAATTTCTGTAAATAATAAATAAATATTTATATGGAAATGTCTTATCTTTTTAACTGTCAAAAAGTAAGGTTATGAGATCTTTCAATTTGACAAGCGTAGGAATTACTCACAGACATACAAAACAACTGTTTATTAGTTGCAAAGCACTCTTGAGTTTTTTTTAAATGAACACTTGTTAGTTCCATTGTCTTAGTAATGCGAACTTTTTTTCTTAGTTACAAAAACGTCAATTTTACCTTTCATAAATGGTATTAGAAATGTCAAGTTTTAAGACGGTTGGAGAGAAAACATTTTTTTGTAACTACTTAATTTTCATTATGAGGCATTGTAAGAAAAATTCTGAAAAAAATTACATAGATAAAAACAACGGTTTTAATAGCAAACGCTGATTTTTGTCCGATTTATAGTTTTGTAGATATAGTAAAAATATACTTTTTGTAGACTAACCCTGTACTTTAAAAAACAGTAAGCAAAAATGTCAGTGGTCATTTAACAAAATTAAAAATGACTTCGATACCCAAAAACCAATGGCATCATAAATTTTTAACTAACATAACTAACCCGTTCGAGGGTTTTTTTGAAAAATGGTTCATTCTGCATATTTTGATAGTTTAATGTGTGAAGGGGAATTCCCTAGCATACCAACCATGGGGCAAAATCCCCTAGATTCGCCCCAATTTCGGTAATTTAATTCCCTGCGTAAATCCCCATTTATTGTTGCGTTTCGCGGTTGTTTTTGTGAGGGCGCAGAATTTCGATAAAACACGTTCATAAAATATGTATAAGCCTACGTGTATAAAATGTAAGTAAGTTTAAAAATTGGCGCGATAATATGCTAATTATATAGCGGAGCTTAAAAGGGTGGGTACCCAGTTGCATGTTTAGTGTCGAGATTTCGTATTCAAGATAAAAATTAATCTCAAGATATAATACTCATACAATGAACACAAACAAAACCAGGCATTTAAAATTCGGAGTGTTCACCTTGATAGCAAAAAGTCGACAAATTCCTGCAGCAATTAGTTGCTTTACGAGCTTTAATTCGAACGGAATCGCAACACTCGTCTTTTTTTCGAAATTGTAGTGATAATGATGTTTTTCGGAGCCTTTTGAGCCCTCAAATCGATTAATATTACCGAAATTGAATAATCCGGCCGCATTTTCCCTGTCATAAACTCGGTGAAATATTATTGCTGTCATCTTTATTATTAATAGCACATTGTGTATACATGTACATGATCTTGATACCGTATTGACTTTTCATTATATTCCGCTTCGTAAAGCTTTAATTAATGAAAATTTCTTTATTTATAATTATTAACGTCCACTCACCCCGCATCTTGTGCCTCGTGTGCTCTAATTATTGATAGAAGGTTATTATTTTGTAGGAAGTCGCAGCAGGCAGCGTAGCTGAAACAATGGATCAGTGATTTGTAAAAACAGCCAGTGGTACCAACCTGTAGAAATATGAGCAACCCCTCACGGAATTATGAGAGAAGTGTTCGGCGTTGTTTTCGTTACCGAAGTCTTCTAAAGGGTCAGACCACAAAAGGTCGCACATCGGACCGAAAGCGGGCGGTTCCTTAAATCTGTCTAACTGCAAAGACAATACGAGCTTAATTAAGCAGATAAAACCACAGTAACCGTTAAATCCGAGTTTGCAAGAACAAAACATTCGGGTCTTTACGCTTATTAAACCGTTGGAATTTGCATTAATTAGATTAATTGAATTATTGCTCGCATGGTGCGTGATTAAATCATTGGATTTTCGGATAAGTAATAATTCATAACAGATGTCTGCAACTGCACTTAAAAGGAAGCCACTTTTTGTGCCGTATGGCCAAATAAGGGCCAAGCGATTTGTTGCAATAACTTTCTCTCGGACTTTGCCGATTTTCTGAGCGGGGCCATTAGGCAAATACCCACAATTTTAATGAAAATAACGGATTATGGAGATTACGTGTTTTATTTCATAACGATAATACTGGTTTTATTGCACGGAGGGTCCATATGGCCGATTTAATTATATCGATATTAAATTTTGAGTTGAAACAATGGAGGTATTGGGAAGACAGCTCGCTAATTACCGGCTCTCAGCTTGTCAATTAACCTTTGGTCAAAGTGCAGTCCTTTAACCTGACCGTAATTAGGGCTGTGTGATGTGTAAAACAAACCAACTTTCGCAATTCCACAAGTTTCGATTGGTGAGGATTTTTTCAACAAACTTTGGATTGATTGTTCCATTTGTAAAAATACAAAATAAATTGAAAAATAACAGGATTATGCCCGAGCTATTTGTTCCAACAATCACAAAATAATATGCAACAACTCAAGCTTAATTTAATGAAAGTGTAACTTTCCAGGAAAATTTACAAATTATTCTCGTGTACGTTTATGTTTACTTGAAAATCACTGCTTTTTACACATTAGGTATGTTTTTTACTTTTAAAGACAAAAATAATTTTTGTAGGAATTTAATTTCTTGATTGTGAGCCATATGAAAAATTATAGTGTCTACATTAATGGTTCATGGCCTGACAAGTTCCTATCTTGCAGACGCTACAAGTGTTTGATTTTTTGTGTGAAAACTGTTAATTTTTTATTAAAAGCAGCAGTCCTTGATCAAAAATAAGATAAGCCCAAGAAACTATTAGAACTTGTTTTGTGATTTTCTGTACAGACAAAGAAATATGAAATAGAAATATGATGATTTTTCTCTAACAAATTGGCCTATTTGGTAATATCTGGCACTAATTTAACAGAAAGAGACCAATTACCTACTAAATTATTAAACCAATACCAATTTACTAATTTACTATTGAAAAAAATATATAAAAAATGTTTTTTAAAAAAAGATTTTATTTCAAAGATGCACTAAAAAGTAAAAAATAATGTATTTCAATCACAGGAGAATATTTTTTCTTACAGGTTAAAATTCTAACATTTATAAAAGCTTTGGGAGTTGTCAACTGAACAAAGTAATTCTGTAATGCCGTAGTTTCCCAAAGCTTTTGTATATTTTAGAATTTTAACCTGTAAGAAAAAATATTCTCCTGTGATTGAAATACATAATTTTTTACTTTTTAGTGCATCTTTTAAATGAAAGCTTTTTTAAAAAAACATTTTTTTATATATTTTTATTTTTTGCTTTTTTTTATTTTTTGCTTTTTTTTATTTTTTGCTTTTTAGTCTTTATTTATTGCATAGATTTATTGTTATTACACTGTGCATCTACCGTGACGTCCAAATGATCAACATACCGTCTATGTCGGTATAAGTTACGGTATGTACAAATCGAAAACCCCTTTGTAAACATAACATAAAATTTTAAAACCCCATTTAACACCTTTAGAGGTTAATTAACTATTATAGAATTGCATTGTCAGGCAGATTACGTAAGCATGATAAATTTCATTTCATTGCGACTACAGGAACCCTCTCAAATTTACAAATCGAGAACCCCTTTGTAAATATAACCAAAAATTTCAAAACCCCATTTAACCCCTTTAGGGGGTATTTAACTACATAGGATTGCATTGTCACGCAGATTAAGTAAGTATGCAAAATTTCAATTCAGTGGGACAACGGGATCCCTTTCAAATTTGGCTCCGAAAAAATAACCGACAGACAGACAACATTGTGAGTTAAATAAAAGCTTTTATTCTTCGACACTGTCAAAATTTACGGTTTTTCATCTGTGTAAGGAAGTTTTGACAACTGTTTGGCATTTTTCAATACGAAACGTCGGATTATTTTTAACAGATTTAGTGCAATTTTAAGCCTTGTTGAGTCTATTTCGAAGAATAAAATGTTGTATTCAACTTGTTTTCGTGTAAATCGGTTCATTTATTTCACCTCGTGGATGATAAACCACTCATTTTCACTCGTGGTTTAATAATCTACTCGTGAAATAAAGCGTCCGATTTACATTCAAACTCGTTAAATAAATAACTATTAAAAATAAGTTAAATCGAGCAAAATAAGCTGAAAAATTAAATTTCGAACATTTTTCTGCAACTTTCTACATCGATTAAAATAAGAATTTTTATTGTTGCGATTTGTGGAATGTATTCAATAGAATATAAACAAACCAGATTGAACGAAACAAGTATATTTCTACCTATTTGAACTATTTTTTTAATTAAAAGAAATTTTCTTAAAACAATAAATTTAATCAAATGAAATACTATCGAAAACTACAAGCTTAGAACTGTATCGACAAGAAAATAGAAATTTTTTCAAATAACAAATCGGCCGATATGTGGAATGCCTAATTAAAAAACTAACTAATAACGCTGTTAAAAAATCTGCAATTTTTTGCATAAATTAATATTTTTTTATAAACGACCAATTTTTGTTAAAAGATAAGCGAAATCGAACAAAATCAGCGAAAAAAATGTGAAATTTAAAACCCACTCTCGAGATGTTCTTTAAAGGCTTAAAATGCTTTTAAACTAAACCTCCAGTGGTCCGCAAACTAATCTAGACTATACATAAACTTCTGAAAAATAATAAAATTTGCAAGAATAAAGAGAAGAAACATATTTTTTATTTTATTCAAGCACCAGTGATAAATATCCAAAAAAAAAATTGTTAATTAGTTATTTTTCTGCGTTGGTAGTTTGTGCACCCATTGAAAATTTGAAAATTCGGCGCCCATACCAACAACAGAAACCTTTTTAAATATTTTGATTTGAAAGCAAAACTGCGAAAGTGGTCGTCGCATGCTAATAAGTTGGAGCAACGTTATTTCAGAGTTTCCCCTTCTATTGGCTTTTAACGAAGTTATCTCCACTTATTGGTAGTTGAAATAACCCGAACAAGACGTTATTCGGCTCTAAAGCAACCAAAATATCAAAACCAAGTTAATAATTTATCGTAGTCTTGTTGGAATATTTAAAATGTACGTCAGGAGGGTGTAGAATGCAGACCATATGAATAATTCAGCTCCATCAGGAGCGACAGAGTTCCTTCTCCAGCTAAACACAGTCCTTCGAGACTCATCTTAAATATTAATGTTGGAACAAGCCGAACTTAAGTTTAGTGAAAATCGCTAATTGAACTTACAAGAAAAGAATATTTTTCAATCGGAGAAGGTGGAGTGTCTGTGACACATTTTCTGATAATTGGCCAGTGGGGCTGAAAATAATGCCACTGATTGAATATAAACGAGACGAAAAATTTCTGTGTGAGACACTCGGCTCTTGATTAGGGGGCATTGTTTTAGGTAATAAAATAAATAAATTTGAATTACGCGCCGTGGCATCTAGTGATTTTATTGATGTTGGTAACGAAACAATTGGCGGCTTATCGAACTTCATAATGGCCGTTTTTTGTTAAATAAAATTAGAAAAAACGGTGTTAAATCCGTTGTTTTGCACAAGATTTTGTGCACAAGTGTGAAAAAACGTTCAGTGTTTCAGTTTGGAGCAGTTAGTTTTGATTTTCATTATTCTCAAGTAAGTGTTGGGTTATTGGTGGAGGAGTCACTTGTAAATTGAATTTGTGCGTTTAATTTGCAATAAAAACACATGGTGAGGATAACAAATTGAGAATTTTGTGAATTTGGATCGTTTTTTAAAGATCACTGACCTCAGAAAGGACAGGTTAGAATTTCAAAGCGTCCTTTCGGTTTTTTCTAGACGCGTTAAAATGATGACGTCATCCATTATGAGACTAGATTTTCTTTAATAAGGAAGTATTTTGAGTTTCTGTGAAGTAATTGAAATTTTATTAATTCTTACTTTTCACAATAACTAGAACAAGTCGTTTTTACAGTTCTGATTGGGTTTGCTTCGCATAAGGAAACAACAATTTGTTTTTGTCTTGTATGGAAAAATTATAATCGCAAAATATCTACGTCTAAACGCAATCTAGTCAAGTTTCTATTAATTTAACCATGTTTGATAAATTTCCAGATTTGTGAAAAAATAAATTTGAATTAAGCGCCATGAGATCTGGTGATTTTATTCGCGGTGAGGTTGGTGATGAAACAATTGGCGGCTTATCAAACGTAATGGCCGTTTTTCGCTAAATAAAATTCGAAGAAACGGTGTTAACTCGGTCATTTTGTACAAGATTTTGTGTACAAGTGTGAAAAGGCGTTCAGTGTTTTAGTTTGGAGCAGTTAGTGTTGATTTTTACGGCTGATTCTCAAGTAAGTACCAAAATTGGGTTATTGGTGGAGGAGTCACTTGTAAATTCAAATTTTGCGTTTTATTTTCAATACAAACACTTGGTGAAGTTAAAAAATTGATAATTTTGTAAATTTCCGTCGTTTTTTTAAGATCATTGACCTTAGTAAGGGCAGGCTTGAATTTCAAAGCCTCCTTTCGGTTTTCTTCTAGACGATGATGACGTCATCTGCAATGAGACTAGATTTTTTTTATATTTCTTAAAAAAAGCATTTTGAGTTTCTGTTGAATAAACTAAGTGCCTATTATTATTCTTACTTTTTTACAACTTTTACAACTCGTTTTTTATTACTTTTAGAAAAAAATAGTATTAAAAAACCTAAATTCCATACTTGGATATCAAATAGTAAATCAAGTGAAAATTTCAACATTATGTAACTTTGAAGTAGTGACGAAAAAATTAAATAAATAAATAAATAAAAGAAGTCTGATGGTAAAATTGTTATTGTCAGTTTTTAAAATAAATATTTACCTACTTCCTGATCTAATTATAGTTATTTTTGTCTTTTCAAATCTGATTTATGGCAAAATAGCTACGTATAAATTTCACGGTTCAGGTATAGGCGCAACCTAGTTAAGTTTCTAATAATCTGAGAACGTGTGGTTTAATGTATTATGTATGTTCTCATTACCCTTGGACTATAACATGCTAAAAATCGCCTGTGTTAGATTAACACCATAATGAGGTGAATTGGATGAATATAATTTGGGTATGTGTTTCATTAAAATGCCCACGAGCTACAAAAACTCAATGAAAATACTTGAAAAAACACAAGGATTTCAATCAAAGAGTAAAAATATTTTTGGCAGGTGATGGGACTGAGTTGTCCAAGTCAAATAACGGAAAAGTTTGGAATTTATTTAGAATGGATTTATAAGGCGTAACAGAAATCAATATATCCATAAATATTAACCACTTGCGCCACTCGCCAAACACAATTTTTTTATGTAGCACTTGCACGTTGCCCTTGGGAAAATAATGGGCCCTTTAGTGATTGTGTTTGGAAATTTTTTGTTAGTTTACTTATAACTGACACAATGTTCAATTTGTGATTAATAAATGGTTTTGACTGATTTGAAATTTGGTGGATGCGCCGGGAGAATTAAGCCACAATTACCCAAACTTGGCCTAACAAAATGGCTGTTCTTTGAAGAAGTGAATTATCGAACATTTCCTTGTTCCCTTACATGTTTTCGCTCGAAATGTTCGCTTCATGGAGTTTCTAATGGATGAGAAGGGATTCTCATAAAACATGATTACGCTAATAGGTTCACATTTGTTACTTTCGAGTTAAATACATGGAGAATGCGCACGGAAAGATCGATAAGCACATCACAGAAAAAAAGTCGCTTTTTATGCAACGGCATTAATTTTCTAATTTAGACGCGTTCTAGTTTTACGAATTAAAAAACAAAACCGCTGGTTTACATATGAATATATAAGAGATTCGCAAATCAAAGTTGCTTTTTTTGTAATTCGGTATCCCAACTGTACCACAGAAATGAATATTTAATAAGTTCCATAATTGACATGACACGCAATTTCAACTTGTTGGATCTGTTGGTCGATATGGACAACTAAAGCAATTTGTCCAATTTTTATTTTACTAAAGACTTAGCTAGGATAACATAGCATAAAACACCATTAATTTAGTTCTCATCTCTTAATAATTACCCTTGAGACGCAACATAAATCTTACAAGTCGGGTGGAATGCATTTATTCATTACAAGTAATTTCTGACCTACTAAATCTAGCAAAATTGGGATCTTACCTTTCGAATGTCATCTAAATTATGTATTTCTGGAGATAATCCACCGTGGACGCAGAGGAACTGTTGGTTCATCAGCGCCGCAAGAGGCAGGCAGTCGAATGCCTCCATACACGCATCATATACACGTTCTGAATATTTTATCTTACCTGAAACAAGATTAAAAAATAGTCAAATGAATTTCTTGTTTTCTGAGTAAGCTGTTAGCTTAACTAAGTTAAGTCAATACAGGGTGATTCACATAACTTTACGACCCTGACTAACTTTAAACGCAACCCATTATACATTGGAGGTTAAATTGCGCCCAAATTGGCCAAAACAAAAACGCCAGAGACTGCAATAAGAACCTAATTTTTGAAGGTTTGTCAGGGATATCCAAATCACAAACAAATTTATAATTATTAGTGTTTATGAATCAAGTTATAATTGAGTAATGTATTACTGGTTGCATTTAAAATTCGTCAGGGTCGTAAAGTTATGTGAATCACCATGTATATTACCAAATTAAGATTTCCGATTTGGGGTCTACGAGTATTTGCAAAAATGACTTTAATAAATGAATTAGTTTGCACCACTTTATCTTTTATAATATTGCGCATTTATGAAAAATCGTGCTAAACGCCACGCCATGCATTGTTAAAAGAAAGGTCACAACACGCAGATTTGCATCGAAACTTATTCACTTCTTTCGGAAAACACAACTGGTAGCACAAAGCCCAATTCCTTGAATAATTCAGTGATATGTCAAGTTTGAATATATTATCAGTGTCTCATTGTTCATAATTTCATGTTTGATTTCGCATTACGTAAACATTTCCATTTGAAATCAAACTATTTCTCTTGATATTTATGAATGCTGCACACACCTGAAACACATGCCGAGACTCGTAAGGAATCTGAGACGAATTCGATTAAAGGAAGCCACAACCTTATAAAAATGTATATAGCGTATAAATAAAGAAAACGTGGCGGAAGCGAGTACAAATAATTTAATTTTTCTAACGGACGGCTACGAGCGATGCGAATTCGCGAAAAGAAACGAAATAAAAATACACAATCGATACTCTTGCGTGGTATGCAATAGAAAAATGACACAATTATCCAACGACTTGGGAACCATTACGAGGAGAAAATAAGGAGCCAACGTTTATAAATCTTTTAGAGTAAAAAACACTAAAACGGCCACATAAACTTTGCGACCATCTTGAACATTACGATGCCATAAAAATGGGAAACACATTTTTGATCAAAGGCCTGAGCGTTTGAAATTAAGTTGGCAACATTGACTACCAAATTCAAACGTCAGAATTTTATAGTCATTCATTCATATAGTCAATAGATTGTATGGTTAAATAATTTTAATGTCACAAGACGTATTGTTTGTATTGTCCATAAATTTAACAACGCTTTACATTTTGTTTAATATTTTTATTTTCTAAAAATGGATATAAAGCTAGCACTAAAAACAAACAATGGCGTATTATTCTCGATATAATACAGCTTTTAAATTTTTACAGTTTAATAAAGAGCAGCATCAAGAGATTTTAATTAAAGTAGTAACAATATTTAATGTAGCTTTGGAGTCAGTTTTGAGTGTTTTTCTTTGTCGACGGTGTGCAATCATTTCGGACTTATTCTCTTAATAAAGTCGCTTGCATTTAATCATTTGAATTTATCGAATCTTGCAAGTTATAAATAATACCAATTTGACAAGCCGCCATGTATCTAAATAAAACAACAAAAACTGCAAATCCAATAAATCAACGTTAGCAGCTGAGAGAGGCAACATCAATCTAAATAAAACATCGATATACAATCAAAACGACGACGTAGGGACGCATATAGAATACGTGTGAAAGACATTTAACGGATGTTGAGCACCGATACGCGATTCTTCCTTTGATATTCAATAGATCCCGGCACTATAATGGCGCATTATGACGCCTTCCTTTGTCCACACTGGTTTCTTTGTTGGATTGCTTTTATTTATTCGGACCTTCGACGCAAATTACCCCGCTTTTAATCAAAACACGATGATTTTTGACGTCAAGGAGGCCACAACTTTGAAATCTCAATTTGGCAACATTTTAGACACTTTCAATGTAGAGGATATCCTAGTAGTATTTTTTGCTTTATGTCAAAAACTAGTTACATTGCTATTAATAGTAGGTTATGTTATTAGGAGTAAAAGTGATAATTTATGTGGCGAAGCTAAACGGTTAGAAATAATTCAGCTGAGCCACATAAACTCACTTTTACTCCGCATAACTAACTATTTTATCAGCAAACGTAATTATTCATACAGGCTGTTCCGTCTAAACCCCACATTAGAAGTATTGAAAGTTCTAATAAAGATATTTATCTGAGAGTTAGTACTCAGGCATAATCCGTTGAGTTATGTTCAATGAAAATATTTTCAAGATGGCATTAACTTTCTTTTTTTTAAATGGAAAGCTATATTTTTCACTGCGTTTTTGGATCAGTTGAGTTATTTTAAGGGAGTTTTTATTAGCTTTCCCTATACCCAAGTTTAACCGTTTTCGAGATATTTAGGATTTTTGAAAATTTTTGAATTTGCACCTGTCCCTTAAAAAATCGGTAACTCGCTTAGTTTTAGAGATTTCGAAATCATGTTTGGAGAATTGAAAGAGAAAGCCTATATCTGTTGTTCAGTGTGATCAAAATTGGAATTGAAGTTAATAAACCCAAAAATTTTAAGGTTAAATTTGGACAACTTCAAGTACCCAAAACTTAATTTTTTCAAATGGAATGTCTCAATTTTTATTCTACTAGATGGAGGAGAATTTTTTTCTTCATCTATCTGTATTAGCATTCCCTATACCTATCTGTGATAATTTTCAAGTTATGTTGGTTTTTTTGTTATTGTAGGAAATTTCTTACTAACCACAGCTATTTTTACATAGTTTGCCATAAAAACATTTCTGATTAAACTTAAACGACAAACTCTGTTCAAAATTGAGTTATCAGACTGTGCAAACAAAATAAATTCATTGGGTGTTGGTTTGAAAAACTTTAATTTCTCACCTTTTTTCATTCGTTTCCATGGCAACCTATGAGAAAAGGCCTATGGCTAATGAATTTCTCAATCCCAACAAAAAGGTATTGTAACTTGAAAACTATTAAACATAAATATAGGGAATGTTAATACAGATCGAAGCAGAATTAAATTCTCTACCATCTAGTGAAATAAAACTTTTGTCATTTCATTTGAAAAAAATAAGTTATGGGTGCTTAAAGTTTTGCAAACTTAATTTTAAAAATTTGGAGTTTGTTACTCTTTTTTAGAAATTTGAAAACACCAAAGGAAAGATCTAGGCTTTCTCTTTCAAATGAGCTCAAAAATATTTCCAAATTTTTAAAAATCGCAGTTATCAATTTTTGAACTGGAAAGTGCAAATCCAAAAAATTTAAAAAACCATAAATGTTTCGTAAACGGCTACATTTAGGTATAGGAACAGCTTATGAAAACTACCTTAAAATAACTCTAGTAATTCAAAAACGCATTAAAAAATATAACATTCCATTTAAAATAAGGAAGTTGATAGCGACTTCCGGTATAACCGGAAGTGCTGCTATCTTGAGAATATTTTCATTGAGCAGGACCTAAAAGATTATGGTTGTACACAAATTTTCAGATGACTATGATTATTAGAACTCCCAATACTTCTAATGTGGGGTTTAGAAAAAACAGCCTATATAAATTGGTAAAGAACAAAAGAGATTTTTTTTACAGAGACGCGGTAATTTTTATCCAATTCTTTTATTGAAAGCAATTTTTCCGATTAAATTATGTAGGGACAAAATTCGGTTTTTCCCCTGGGGGCCCCAGCTACGCCAACGGCGTAAATCTAACATGACCTAATAACGGTCCGAAACCGCGACCCAATGAAAAATCAATAAATGGACAATAATTGCTTTGATCGGAAACTTTCAATTATAAGTTTGGTAAAAGCGATTTTCCCAGACATTAGCATACAATTTCAAATTATACGATAATTACGTAAGATAGTAAGAAGAGCAATTTATCACAAATCAGTTACAGGAGTCGTGGTAATTTGGAGCATCAGAAAAAAAAACAAATACAAGTAGAGAGAAAAATAGTTACTTACATTCTTGTTTAAAAGTGAAATATTCTGTAAGGTGGCGACACTCATGGTTGCCACGAAGGAGGAATAAGGTCGTAGGGTAGCACAGCTTCAGGGCCCACAGGTACAACACGCACTGCCAACAAAATGAATTACGAAATTATTATAGATTTTCAGACAAAAAGACTTAAAACTAGCAAGTGTTTTTATTTTATATATGGGTTGGGAGTCCACTTTGCCACACTCTGATTCTTCCATTCGGCTTTTCGGCCGCTAATGGTAGTTTAGTTGTGCTGATAAGCTCGTAATTTTCTTCAGTATTGACCCGAAATGGCTTTCTCCTGTCAGGACTAAGAAATCCGGAGTCAGATAACGCGCTACTATTGATTTTAATGCGAGAGCTTGTGTATTAAACTGTCATTGATTTTGCAACGGTGGTTCCGACAGTCCGACACCCTGTTGCTCGAATTCTACACCGGTGAAGCGGCAAAAAAAGGATTATCTAGGTCTTTTGCATATTTTTTTATTAAAATAATACAGAAAAAAATCTAATAAATAAAATATGTTGCCTGGCATTTTGAAATTAAGTTGGCAACGCTACATGATAAGATGTTGTTGGTAACATTGAATTATTCAATGTTGCCAACTTAATTATAAAATCACAGGCCACTTGATTTCTTTCCTTTTTGCAAAAATCCAGGCAAAAACAAGTCTATATACTCGTCGAGCAATAGCAAGCAATAAAAAGCATTTTATTCTGTAACAACTGCCCGAAATAAAGTCGGTTGTGGTTTTAAAACCGTCGTATTGATCTTACGGTGAAATAACAATTCCAACAAACATTTATATTTGGCAAATGTGTATGAAATAAGTTATTGGGTAAGCAATAACCGTTTAAAAAATTACATTTGAGCCACCTTAGTTCATGTAAAATGGAAATTTTATGTCGTCGTTTTATGTCTGGAGTCATTTATTTTATTGGTTTGGTCGAGCAATAAGCAATTGAAGTAATCGGATGAAAGTTTTGCGCGTTCGAAACTAGGAAATCTTGTTATTTCTTTCACCTGAAGAATATTTTATACAGGGCGTCGGAGGATACTGACTTTATGCGTTGAAATGTATTTTTCTAAACAACTTTATTACAGAAAAATTTGGAAGACAATGCTTTGCCCTTATACATATACTAAAAAAAAGCAAAATTATCTCGAAGGCAATCATAAACTGGACTTTATGTCCATGGACTTGTTACAATGAAATAACTTGAGGCTAAACGGAGATCAAAAGATGTACAGAATCTCCAATTACGCAGTTGTAAAACAGCTTTTATCAAAATTAGATCAGAATACGAAACACTGGGCAAACTAGACTGAATTGTCTTGAAGAAAAAAATACGAGTATGAAACAGTTGTTTGTGAAATAATAAAAGCTTTGGTTTTCCGATCGCCATTGTTTGATGAAAAGCGGTTATTCAATATTATAGTTTGATGAAATTCCATTGGTGTCAATTATCACTAAAATACCAACTTTGCTGCAAAGTGAGTCACTGAAAAATCAATTTCAGCCGCGAGAAAAACAATTGACTGAAAAGTTTCGCAAGTTTTTACAAGCTTTGACTAACAAAATCCATTAGTAGAATAAAGATAAGAAACACAGCGGAAAAGAAATGTAAATCTTCGTAACTCGAACAGATAAACGAATAAAAATCTCAGTTTTGTTGCTAATAAATAAAGGAGAAAAACTTTTAAAAATGCTTACCTCTATACTAAAATATCCTCTATCAACATAATCACCGAGAAAAAGGTACTTTGTACTAGCGGGTGGTCCCCCTACTTCAAATAATTTCATAAGGTCATAAAATTGACCGTGTATATCTCCACATACTGAAACAAAACAGAAAATATGTTAGGACACACATAAAACAATCACAAACTTCACAATTATTAGACCTTTATCATGAGTTTTGCATTATCAAAATTCGAATACCTAAAGATAAAAATAAAATTCGAAAGTTGTGAGAAATTTGTCTGCGTCACCTCAATTAATCCGAACCACCATCACGTGTATATTACAATAGTCACAGTTTGTTTTAGCGATTCCTGCCAACAGACAACATCCAAAATTAGCAAGCCGATAGCTTATATTAGCTTATGACTAAGCAAAGTCACATGAACTCTCTTTAATCCCCCCGAAAAAACTAAAAAAAAAAACGCTTCCGTGCATAATCACGACTTGTTCCGTGATTAAACGCAATTTAATTTTAAAATTTTCAGGAAATAATCAACATAGATTTTAATCATCCTAGAAGTAGCTCTCATGCTCCTTTACCATGGAACGCTGTTTTTACAAACAATAACAGCAATTACATTACAGTTAGGTGGTGGAAAAGTGAAAAAAACACCAAACTAGAAAACTCAAAGCGATTTATGATCAAAGAAAAGCGCCTGGAATAATTGCACGCCATCGAGGAAAATAGCACAGGCTCATGATTAAATATTTTACCACCTAATTTTTAAATTTGAAAAAACATGAAAATGGCAGATTATGTTATTAGGCGTAAAAGTGATACTTTATGTACCCCCAAACGTATTTATTCACACACATTGATAAAGATTGAGCGAGTTTTTTTAATACATTGTTACTGTGTTTGACGCACTTCCCATTTTGGTGTTTCACAAAAAATCAACCTTCAAAGCTCTCTGTTCTTAAAAACAGGTACAGTCTGTATTACGTTATACAGGCTGTAAATGAAATAAGTACACTAATTTTAACTGGGAATAGAACTCGTCAAGACAAATAATTTTTCCTAATAACTTTTTTTTCAAAACGTTTTAGTTTTTGAGTTAAGATTATTTTAAAATCTTACACAATTTTCTTACACGCCACTGGAAGCAAAGTTACCTAGTCGACAAGATTACCGTTTGAAACGGTTACCTTGATTGCGGTTATTATTTATTGTTACTTTTCTTTGTTGGAGCATTTCATAAAAGGCTCGTCAATTTGTAGGGGGAAAAAATGATTTAAAAAAATGCGATTTTGAAAAAATGGTACATAGAAAAAGTGTTTGTCTTGATGAATTCTACCACTGGTTAAAATTAATGTACTTATTTCGCTTACATCCTGTATATTTTCCTATTATAAAAGTAATCGACCGCTTCTTATTCGTTTTATAGTTTCAGGTAGATTGTTAAAAATTTGTGAACTGGTAACAGTAAAAATGCTTAGGCGCAAAAGTAAAACTTTTACTTTATGGCACTAAGTCATAAAGAAAATGTTTTATTTTTCATTTTTTTTTTAATTGATCTCCAGCTGGAATTGCCTTATGGACTTGTCGTCCTGTTTTAAAAATGTGCATATTATTTTAAAGCAGTTAAAATTTAGTAAGCTCCTTATCGATCGTCTAGGGGAATATTTGCCCCTTATTAGCAGACAAGCAGGAAATAATCAGCTGATTAAAGGAAATCGACCTCTCGAGTTAATTTCTCAACCATCACAACTTTGCCAACTTTATTTAACAAAGTTAAATTCCCACCAGAGCTAATAACTTTTTAATGGCTTGGTATTTAAATTTTATAATTATATTTAGTCCCTTGTAAATTTTGCAAAGGGTTGGAATGTTTAACCCCGAAAAATGCCCACTAGTGTGATTACAACGTTTTATCTTTCAAATACAAAGATAAAACCCAACCGTATGATTATGTGTAATTATAGCCTGGCAACACTTATAAAATACAAAAATTTCAAACGAAAGTAGACATTTTATCAAAAGCTTGAAACGTGGAAACGGCTTTTTTAATTACACCCAACATTGATTTTATTTTAATGCGATTTAAATTAGGTATGACGTGGTCGCCACATTTCGCGGTTTAACAAAAATTTATAGCCGCAAAACAATAAAGCACTAAATTTTAAATTTGCTCTACGACGTGATAAATGACTAGCCTGATTCATTCAAATTGTTTGAAATTTTTGCTAATGGACAAAACCCGAACACAATTAAGTAATAAATTTAATTATTAGAGCAGATGAAACAGTTTTATTTATATCCCTTGAAATAATTACAATAGAATTTTATTTAGGTTAGATCAGATTAGTCGAGTGCAATTTTGCTGCAATGCGTTTTATTATACGAAATGTCATAGTTGAATGACAGCCAATGAAATACTCAAAACTGGCGATTCTTCCAGTTCTGTTGGTCCGTGTTTTGCTAAAGCTCCGATTGAACATCGATTTCGATTTGCTTTCGAAAAGAAACTTTACACCATTTTGCTCGCTTTTCTACCAATTATTTTCGCAAAAAAATATTCTATTCTCGTTTAATTGTTTTAACAGCTACGCTATCTACTAAATTAAGTGTACTGTTAACGATCTTTCTATTGTATGGTTTCTACCACTATTTCGCAAGATCTAGTTAACTTTATGGGTTCAAGCAAATGGCGATGTAAATAAAATTGACGCTTTTATACATTGACATTACATTATTACATTATTAACACTCAAAGCTGCCAAATTATAAGTTCCACTGAAAATAACGTAGAATATAAATTTTAATACATTAATAATAAACGAGAAAAACTAAGATAGTTACACGGAAACAAGGGGAAATTAAGATAAAAAAAGCATTTATGTGGTATTACTTAATTTGTAGAAAAAAAATCATGAATAAACAATGTCAAATATTTAATATTTTTTACTCCTGCTATCTTTTAAAAATGTAGAAATTAAGTTTTTTGTTGTTGTTAGTCAGAACCCAAAAGGTCGAACAACCACTTTTTACATTTTTAAAAGTTTTTATTTAACTCACAATGTGTCTGTCTGTCGGTTATTTATTCGGAGCCAAATTTGAAAGGCTTCCCGTTGTCCCAGTGAATTGAAATTTAACATGCTTACGTAATCTGCGTGACAATGCAATTCTATATAGTTAATTACCCCCTAAAGGTGTTAAATGGGGTTTTAAAATTTTAGGTTATGTTCACAAAGGGGTTCTCGATTTGTACATACCGTAACTTATACCGACATAGACGGTATGCTGGTCATTTGGACGTCACGGTAGATGCACAGTGTAATAACAATAAATAAAGACTAATAAGCAAAAAATAAAAATATATAAAAAATGTTTTTTTAAAAAAAGCTTTTATTTAAAAGATGGACTAAAAAGTAAAACAATGTATTTCAATCACAGGGGAATATTTTTTCTTACAGGTTGAAATTCTAAAATTTATAAAAGCTTTGGGAGTTATAAAACTACGTCATTACAGAATTACTTTGTTCAGTTGACAACTCCCAAAGCTTTTATAAATTTTAGAATTTTAACCTGTAAGAAAAAATATTCTCCTGTGATTGAAATACATTATTTTTAACTTTTTAGTGCATCTTTTAAATAAAAGCTTTTTTTAAAAAAAACATTTTTTATATATTTTTATTAATTAGATGGTTGCTAGCTAAACTTTTTAATTTCAAATTATAGTAACCTATAACAAATATATTTTTATATATTAATTAATTAAAATTAATAAACTAATTTGTGAATGAAGACGATTAATAATCGAATTTTCTGTAAATTGTATCCAAGAACGTGGCGCCAGGAGCCACGAAAATTTTGCCTCAACGGACCGTTTTGGGTTAAATTTTTAAACATTTTTAAACGACAAAATCACAAGAGTTACGTTATCAAAAAGACGTCCTTTTTTAGACAAAATCATTTATTAGTGTAATGACTACGGGTATGACTAATGACATTAACCAAAAAAATAAACTTCAACGTCCTTTTTTATTGCATGTTGATCGGCTATTGGTTGAAATTGATTATGAAAAAAAACCTTTTTTTCAGTTGAGAAAACCCTCGTTATCCCAATTGAAATAAAACTCCAATTTTTATTGTGGCACATCTCGAAATGAGCCCCAAAGCCAATTACGCTGATAAAATTAGCGTTTTTCCCAACTAATTAACCATAAATTCCGCCTCCATTAATTTAAAGTTAGCGATGTTTAAGGTGATTTGTTAAGACAGTAACTTAATTAAGCTATCGAAATTTCTGTCAACTTGGAGTTATTGTGTCCAAACTCTCTCTCAAAAAAAAGTGGAGAAATCTCTGGGGAAGACCACCGAATGATGCTTGAAAATGGCTACTTCCCTTTAATATCCAATACAGCAAGTGACGCTGAGTGGGCTGGAAGAGATGTCGGTTGTTTGGATTTTGGAGGACACTCAGCGAACAAGGAAATTCGAGTGAATGCGATTTATTGTGGGCAGAAAAAAAACACAATATGCCGAAAATTCTTGTCTCTTTAAATAAAATTAGCAAAACTGATTTGTGATGAATTCAGAAAGCAATTTCTTTGGAAATAAGAATTTTGATATTCGAGATTGCCTCGGGAGGTCACTGCGCATCGATATAAGGTTATGTAAAATACATTCCTTTTTGTAGATTTCATTTAAATATGGATGAAACGTCTTTAACTTGTTCCGATTTGAATTTCTACAACTCGTAATTTTCGAGAAGGGTTAATCGGATTTTTTACTGGACTTCTATTTCCAGAGAAATACATCGTAAACTTTTTTCTTTCGTATGTCGACGATCACTCCTTGGAGAGATTCCGAATTTTATAATAAAAGTTGAGTCTCGCTGTCAATATTTTTACCCCGTTTTGATCAACAAAATGGCCAATAACTTTAAAATTAATAGTACATAAATTATGTTATTAGGAGTAAAAGTGACACTTAATGTGGCGAAGCTGAACATTTATTTTATCGAATGTAAATAATTCAGAAGAACCACATAAACTCTAAATAACAGTTAAATTAATTGATAAAGATTGAGAGGGATTTTTCAAATACAAATCTAGTGTCTTTATCACCTTTCCAAGAGTATGGAAACTGTAACTATCACTTTGACACGCTCTCCGTTTTGGTATTCCACAAAAAAACTCTGAGGTTTTAAAATCAAATAAGACTTTATTTCGTTATACAGGGTGATTCACATAACTTTACGACCCTGACGAATTTTAAATGCAACCAGTAATACACTACTCAATTATAATTTGATTCAAAAACACTAATAATTATAAATTTGTTTGTGATTTGGATATTCCTTGCAAACCTTAGAAAATTAGGTTCTTATTGCAGCCTCCGGCGTTTTTGTTTTGGCCAATTTAGGCGTAATTCAACCTCCAATGTATAATGGGTTGCATTTAAAGTTCGTCAGGGTCGTAAAGTTATATGAATCACCCTGTATATTCTTAATATTCTTCTCTTAAAATAGTGAACGACCGCTTGAAATTAATGGTTTTCGTGTCAGGTGGATTTGTAGGCGCAAAACTAAAACTTTTACTCTATGGCCGAAAAATACAACTTTTAAGCTGTCATTTAGTCATAAAAGTTGTCACTATTGGGACGTTTGCGGATAAATTAAATTACTGTGAATTTTATCCGAAAATAGGCCACAAATATGAACTGTCACAATTTCGTAACATTTATTTAATGTTGCCAACTTATTTTCCGGCGAAAAACATGATTTGACTTTCCAGTATTCTTATTATTTTAATTTGCTGGTAACGTTTCAAACAGGTGTTTTTTTCCATGATGAATTAATTTTGGTTTAATTAATGTATGAATTAAACATTTTGTGAGTTGAAATAATAAATCAGTGTTTTACTGGATGTTGGATTTGCAAAAATAAATTACTAAATCGTATTAAATGTTTTTGTTTAAAGAAAAGTTGGAATAAAGGTTGCTTCGTTTAATTAGTGGATGTTTATTATCACCTGTCAATAAATTGATGCATAAATTGCATTTGATAAGTCATATCACTATGCAAATAATGGGTCTTGTGGTGACTCTTTGGATATAAATTATTTATTTTATAATGTTTATATGTGAAATAATGTCGGAGACAAGTTTTACAAGTAATGTTTTTTGTATTACGTAGATAAAACGTCATTTCTTATCGTAATAAATTGCAAATAAACAACATCACGGGTGACGTCTGAATGAGAGGCTAATGGATGTTATGTTAATTAAGTTTTTTGTGCTGGCAAATGCTAGTTTGTAATTTTTGTGGAAAAGTCGACACTACATATATAACTTTTTACTTATATCAAGTTTTTATAAGTTCCGTCACGTTAAAACAAACAAAAGTACTTTTAACAATGTGGCTATGTACTATGCAAGCGTTTTAAAATTAGAGATTGCTCTTTATCCAATCTTTTATTTGTATGTTTGTCGTTGTTAATGATATTGACACAAAATAAATTTAACAGTTGCAAACTTCAAAAACAAACAAAAATATTGGCTTTTTTGAAGTGCAAACACCAACACTGCTACTACTGTCGCAGAATGAGCAATTAGAAATTTACATCGCTTTTTGTTATAGACCATCGCAATTTTGTACCCGAGCAAAAACAAGAATAATTACAACGGATTGCTATGTGTTGTGATGAATTATTGCAACAGTTAATAATTTATTATGCGCATTATTGACTGCAGAAGGTGTTCTGCATTCATTTGAGGTCAATTGGTAAAATCTGCACTCAGAAAAATGATGTGTTTGTTACTACTACATTTGTAGTAGTAAAAAAAGTACAGTATATGCAACTCTTAAATATGTTATATGGTAACAATGAGGTGGTTAATATTACTACTAGAAGTGTAGATGTTACTAATAAAAAATAGTTCTAGTGCGAGGTAAATTTTACTACTACAAATAGTAAGTTAAACTCTTTTTTCTTGTGTAGATTTTACGAAGCAAGTGAATAGTAAAATCAATTGCAATTTAAGTGTAGAATTCACAACTACAAAATATTATATTCCAACTTGATCACAACTTAGCTGTAATCTTTACCACTACAGAATGTATAAAGTAAGTAAGATACACATATAGGAGTGATAGAACAACAGAAGCTCCAGTTGAAGAAGTGTGATTGACAATGACGGTCATCTTAAGTTCTTATATATTAGTATTCCCTGCATGATTGATAGTAATTCTAAAGTTGTGGTGATGTGGTAAATATTGCTTTAACTGGTATTTAAAATTTTAAAGTTAAAATAATGGAAAGTTATGCTGTATGTTCACTTATGTGAAGACTGGAATCATCAAGAATTCTTTCCGTATTTCAGCAGGGTAAGTAAATTTTTGTTATTATTGTAATTTATTGTATTGTTGATGTTATTATTATTTGTATGACTGATCGTATTTTAGATAAAGTTTTTTAACAGGTACAAACCCGAGACAGTGTCACAACTCTGCTGATGAGGACGCCATGCACCAAACAGTTAGAAGTACCATTAGTTTTGCTTCCAAATTAAAAAATTACTATTTCTTATTAAAAAACCTTGTAAATTTTTTTTCTCGTTTTGTTTGTTTTGTTGCATTCTAATGTCTTAATAAATGACAATATGTGTGTATATAGTTTTATAGAGTACATATAGGTACTTAGGTATTTAATGTATTTTTTCATAAAATAAAGTAGATATTTATAATCACTGTGTATTATTATTAGCTATCTCATCGAACTGTAAAATACAGCGTGATTCTTAAATAGACCGACAAAATTCTACCCATGGTAGTCTGAAATGAGTAAATGCAGGGAAAAATAGTAAAAAAATTCCTTTCATAACCGTTTTTGAAATAATTTTTTTTTAATTATGTTAGAAATAAAGCGTACGCCATTGATGTGTTCATAAGAAGTATTAGCACAGTTAGTGGAAAGCGTGATAATCATCTGATGACAATGTACTTGATCAATGCATCAATGATCACTGTTTACTATCAATATTCATGATGAAAACGAGCACATTTTTTCCAATACAATTAATTTAAACTTATGAGCGTCGTAAGTGGCACGGATTAAGGGGTTTCTACCCCTACTAAATAAAAACGTAAATATACTGCAGATCGTTTCTGCTTATCCTTGGAAAGCTGTGATAAAATTTTGTCGGTCTATTTAAGAATCAAAATTTAATAGTATCTGCCAATCACCCTAATAGTAACATCTACTATAGTAGCATCTACATAAAAAAATAGTTTGTTTAACACATCGTATAAAGTTAAATTGTACTACATCTGTAGTGGTAAAATATACTATAAGTCCGCAGTGTAAAAATAACAGCTGGTAGATGTAATAATCACGAATTTATAAAAACTATTTTGTAGTGGTAAAGTTTGCGGCACAAAATAGTTGAGTCCTATTTCACTACTACAAGCGTAATAGTAACTCTTTTTCGCGTATTATCTACACTTTTTTTCTGAGTGTGCGACATTTCTGGTAGAAAAATTGCAATACAGACACAATTTTAGTAAAATATCAGTGAAATCCATTTGCCATAAATTAGCTGTTTCATCATAATTTTGACGAATTTTGACACAAACTTCTTTCATAATCACGACATAAAAAGCAGAAATTTAGCAACTGTTTACTAATAAGAGACATTTTGCAACTTAAGAAATAAATTCAATTCTTAGGTTAATTGGTCTCTTTGTAAGTGAAAAATTGTTAGCAGGATGAAGTCTAATAATGGTTTAGTCTCAAATGGGCAAAGTGGTGTGTCGTGTCGTGTCGGTGGCACGTGCTACCATGAAAAGTACAGCGATTGCACGCGACCTCAGCAGTTGTTGGTGTGATAAATGCTATTCCAACCTCCGTCCATGTTCAGGAAATGACCCAGAGGATTCCGATTAATCGTTTCGAGTACATTCATTGCAGTAATGTATGCCAAATTGATGAAACTCGAAAGCGAAACATTCAAAGTGGAAGCTTACACACTTCAAACTTCAAACGAAATTTTAATAAGGATCTAGATGCAATGATTATATTATGCATAGAACAAGCTCCCGTAGCTTCACATTATTATCAAACGTGCAAACATCAAATTTGTTTATAAGTAATTCCTTTAATGTACTCGTCACTAATTTAAACTACTACTAGCAAAGATACACATGGACTTAAATTAGTAAAGTTTAAGCGGAACTGCTGGCTTTTCTAAACTGTGTCGTGGCGTCTTCATGGCCTTTATGAAAACTAACGTGTGTTGATAAATTATGAATTTGATTTTCGGGTCGGTGCTTTGCACGTTATTTCGATGGAATTTCGTTCGGAATTCACTGAGTTGAGGATCCTAATCCGTTTCCTTTTAGTTCGCTCAACTAAGCTACGATCGCGGAAGACTTAAACCTTAACGTGTCCACACTGATATGTCATGTTTACGTGATCTCTTGTTTTACAATTTCAAACCGAAGAAAAAAAAATAAACGAATTCTGAAGCATCGTATCTTTATCTTAGTTGCTTTAGCATTTTGAAATGAGGAAGTTTCCATTTTTTTGAAATTAATACCATTAATACTTTTCATAATTGTAAAACTAATGGTACTTTTAATTTTTTTATATTCGCAAAAATAAAAAAGTTATGAGACCTCAAAGTTCAAAATTTGACAGATCTAGGTGTGACGTCACGCGGCACAATTGACTCAGCTGCCCACTGCCACGTGTGGAAAATTCGAATCTTTGAGGGGCTGTATCTGGTTAAAATTAAGATGTTTTCAAAATTCTTTCGCTGTTCCTTAATTTTTTCCATTTATCTATTGCACTCCTAGATCGTTTATGGTTTAATGAACTATTAGCCCTAAATAAAATAAATAAAAATTTTGAAATCTCACGCCATAAGACCGTTTGATATCAAAAAAACGAGTATATTACAACTTTAAAAAACAAGAAAACGTAATTTCATATTTTTGTAAACTCTAGGTTCATAATTATAAACCGCATCTACTTATTCATGGAACGTATCTTCAAAAGCAACGACAAATAAAGAAATTGGATTTCTGTTTATCCAAGTATCGATATCTTTTACACGAGAAGCCGTTTATAGAACACTTATTTTTTTATTTTTTGAATTTTTCTTTCATTTCATCGTTTCCTTATGCTTACTAAAATCAAAAAAAACGCAATTATGGTGCAGATGGTTTCTGCTTATCCTTGACAAGCTGTGATAAAATTTTGTCGGTTTATTTAAGAATCACCCTGTATATTACAAACTGTTACTCCTTGCAATGTTGGAATGACGGCTTCATATAGAACTAAATATATTGTCTTGTTCCAAGTGTAGCTCTACAAACGCTACTAAACTATTTCTTCCCTATATCAAGGGATAAGATATTAAAAAAATAGTTTCTTAGAATAATTATTAATTAATTAGTTAAGATTGTGATTCTAAAACAAACTAGGCTTAAAATTTTGTCAAACAGTAATAAATTAAATAAAAAACGAAAAATTCAAATAAAGGTAATTTTGGGGTTAGCAACAATTTTTTACATATTTTTTGCCCAAACATTTTGCAAGCATCGTTTGTTTTAGAATGACACTAGAAATCATAAAATTTTCAATACTTAATATTTTTAAATTTTTAAAAATAAAATTATAATTTATTAATATAAATATTTCTTATTATTTAGTATTTATTATTTATAAGGAATTGTAGAAAAATTCTGAAAATATTCGAAGGCATACAGAAAGAATTAAAGTATTTATTTAATAGCAAACGCTGATTTTTGTGTGATTATTAAAATGGATTATTTTTAGTTATTATAATGATTTATTACAGTATCTACCTTAAATAAATTACTCGAATCATCACAAACAACAATTTATTTCAAGATTTATTTCTTTTAAGTCAATAAAATTATCCACAGATCTGAACATAATGCCGAAAGGAACAGTAGTGTGTAAATCGCCGCTACTTGTGAACAGGCTCAAAGCGGGACCGCTGTCAAACCGGAAGTCAAAAAAGCTTATATTTTTGTTATTTTTAAAGTTATTTAATTATTTTTTTTTGCATTTAATTTCTTGATTTGAGTACTATCATGCTGGTAATAAATAATAACATTTTGAAAAATTGGAAACTTCCTCATTGGTAAAAGTGGTTGTTTATTATACTTTTTTGTTTCATTGGAAAATATTTTTATACAGAAATACCACCCACAATCAGTTAAATTCTGATCAAAGTGATCATGTTTTGGGAATTAAGTTGGCAACATTGAGTAGGCATAATGTAAAGATTGGTAACAGAGCTGTTGGCGACACTGAATTATTATTAAAGAGTAGAAAACATCGTGGTATGTTATTTCAAATTTGGAGAATGTTTTTTCCAGTTTTACAATTATTAGAATCTTCTATTTGATCATAATCTCTTTGGTTTCCTGTTTTATCGATCGTTAATTTTGTTAGTTTCCACTTCCATTTTTACTTGTATAATTTAATCTAAATTAAAAATTATAAGGGTAAGCTTCTTCCTTTGTAATAATTGTAATACCTGGTGACTTTTAATGATTGAGGCAAAATAATCTATTGGCAACATTGAATTATTGGCTTCCCTGTCAGCTTGGGCTTCCCTGTCAGCTTGTTATATTATCCCTGACTGCCATGTCAGCGATCGTAGGTCGGAAGTGAATGACAATTGAGTATAAAATTTTGACATTTAAATTTGATAGCCAAGGTTGCCAAATTAAGATTTCAAATGTGTTACCAACTTGACTACAAAAATCACAATCATTAGTAGTCACCCGGTAGAACTTTTGTTAATTTATTTGGCTGAAGATGAACCAATTGGTTCGAAACATATTTAACTTTTTGACTTGGGCAATACTGAATTATTAGTGATCTTAAGGGAATGACAATTGTTTAGACAGTCAATGTTGCCAAAATAAGATTTTATGGCCTACTTGGCGGCAAAATATACACAGTCCACCTTACTCAATCTTGCCAATTTAAATTCAAAATCACAGTTTACTTTGATCTGAAAATCAATCACCTATTCAAATTAATTTTGAAAATAACACTCAACTCCTTTTTCAATGCATATTTTCACAAAATACAAGTTTTGTCATTAATTTATCCTTCCATTAATTTCAGACTGTTTCTACTAAACATCTAAATGGAGTTGTAGCAACTATACGTTTGAATCAATTTGCTTTAAATCCTCTCCCAGATTTGGAAAGCAGATTTGATATGATTACAACAGAGTCATTAGTTTGTTCTTAGATTTGTGGTGAATTAATTGTATTAAATTATACATTGGGGTGTCAGGGGATTAGAAAAATATATTACTAAAACTAGTCACAGCTTTATGAAAGAGGCCAAGTGTTTAAATTATTTTTAAAAGCTTTTAAAACACTCTATCTGCCACTAGATAATGAACAATAATCTGCAGAGTGCATTAAGTAGATTAGTTGGTGCAGTGCGGTGATTAGCCAATCCTTTAATTAATCAAAGATAAATTATCTTTATCGCCTGTTTCTTGATCATCAGTGTTGTAAAAAATAAATTTTTACCGCTTTGAACTAGTAAATTGAATGTAAATACAAATAGGAAAGTCATAAATCAAAATTTTTCTTTGATAACGTGATTAATATAAACACGAAATGTAAAAATGTTAAGTGAGTGTTAATAAATTGGTCCAGATAGCAAGTCTAGCAGACTTGCAACACTTGGTGTGTCATTTGAAATTTAAATAAAACACCTGCTATAGTACAGCCCCATAAATATCGTATGTGACACGAATAAAAGAATGTAATAAGTTCAAGTTTTGGAAAACAAGTCCCTCGTTTCTGGAAATATTAATCATTTGACGGTGCTTAACAAGCCATCCCAAAAGTGATAAAAATTTCGATGAATGAATAAAAGAAACAAACAGTGCCGTAACAGGTGAAAGAAACAGAGCCACCAAACTGGGTCATTATTCTAATAGGAATTGTTCGTCTTTCGGGAGCGTTTCGTCTTGAAATTGGAAACAAAGAATAAGTCTGCAGTATTAAACGACCGTGACCGAATATCATCGTCGCAGCGGGGCCGCCGCCCCCACAAGGGGCGTGCATACGCCGCCATCGATCCGTTTACTACCGCTCTAAGCAGAAGGCCACTAGAGGTGAGAATGGCCAATTGCTAACGAAAATCAACTGGTTCTGCTGGCAGATTGCCAACTCATTACCTAACAACTCTTCATTATGGATTTCATTTTAATTAAATACCTACAATTTCTATTTACTCTAAAATCGTATTTTTTGACAAGACAAAAAGCGCTGCAGCTCGGAAATTAAATAATTACCAACAACATCAAGAAAAATGAGTCGTTTGAGTCGCACAATAAATATCTCAAGTAAACAAACATTGTTAAACGGTAAAAGAGCATCCTCTAATATATAAAAACATGCTATCCGTTTTGTAGCGAAGGCAATTGATTTTAGGAGAATTAAAAATTTAGGTTGGCAACAAATTGGAATTAATTTGGCAATCTTTACTATCACCAAATACCACATGTTCGAGAAGGCTGTGAAGTGTCAATGTAAAAAACCATAGCCTTCGAGAGTATACATTTTCACGATGATATGTTAGAAATGTCACACTTTTATTAATTATTTACTAAAAAAATCAATCAAATTGACACACAAAGCGTCAGCTGTAAAACAGTTAACGTACAAGATTTGTACTTATTTAACTTTTTGATTGGACACCTAAATGAGGATACGTCAAAATTGAGGTCAAAATAATCGTGACCGTAGCTAAAGAGTCAAAAATAAATAATTTCATTCCGCCATTAAGAAATTGGGTAAAATAGCGTTCGAATAAATAAGTTTTCGATATACAACATTTATTGTGTCTGTGAATTTTTACCGCACTGACAATAGGTAAATTCTAGCGACCCATACTCAGACATACGCACATACTCAAACGAGTTCTAGCGACAACTATGACGTCATATGTATGTTGTTACCAAATGCAGTGTACAAAAATCCCTAATAGTAATTTTAGATGTTAGGGGTTGGCAAGCCGTACACCAACATACTCAAGCTAACCCAAGTCCGACTTGGGTAAGTGGGTTATGTATGTCAGGCTCTCTCACTTAAAACGCAGTTTTTATGTCATATTATTCGCTCTCTTATTTTAATCTGTTGTTGTCTTTCTCTAGTTTCTCACCATTGGCAATGGCGCCAATATGTCATCTTATTTAAATTACCATTACGCCCCAAAATATTGTACTAAAAGTTCAATTTGTTAACTAATAATAATTGCAAATTCAGCATTAATTTGTATAATCATATTACTGTTTTACCAAAACCAATATAAAGCGTTCTGGTAAAGAAATAATAAAAAAAGATGTATAAAAACGTAAACAATTAAAATGAGTAGTCGCAAAAAACAATTAATTGCAATGTAAAAATCAAGAACATTATTATGAACGAAAACTGCCCATATTGTGGGATTTGATTTATAAAAGGTACCGATAGAATAGAAACCTTCACTGAGGGGCTGCTGAAGAGAGTATATTTCACATCAGACTTTCCGCTTTCTTAAAAGAAACAAATTATTTCCAAATTTGTGGAATATGAGCTCTTTACTACCAGATTTTAGATTTTTTATCATTAATGATTAACGTATTATTATTCTAAATAAAAAATATAAAATAATGACAATTGTAGTGTAAAGCACCCGACCGGTAACTAGAAAGACCTCAATTCGAATTCATGTAGTGTTTTGTATTTTTCCTGATTATTAATTGACAGTTTTCGCTCTAATAATTTTTGACAGTTCCGTTTCTGTTGGCAATACATACACATGACGTCACAACCTGAGTATGTCTGTGTATGTCTAGTCGCTAGAATTTACCTAATATTGTAAAAACGAATGGTAATTTAAATCATCACAAGAAATTACAAGTTAGAGGATTACCAACAATTCAGCGCTGCTAGTATTTTGTTTTAATCACATCAAAGTCGCAGTGTTGAAACGGTATATTAAAAAACAAGTGTTACAAACACCTACATTGTCATACGAGTGTTACAATGCACAAGTATCACAATGAGAGGTTGTAACACGCGTTTTTTATACAAGTTTGTCGAGTGCCTTTGGATTTTTATCTGAAATGTCTAGTAACTTTAATGTTGGCAACCCTTCATCTTAACAGTGACAGATCAAAAAAATGTAACCTTCTAGCAAGTATTTTATGTTTTGCAAAATCATTTCCAAAGAATTAACTTTTACACTCCATCAGATTGCTGGACATTCATTAACAGATATTTTTTCCAAAATTGCCGACGTAAAAAAATAAACTGTAGACACTTTCTTTCATTGTGACGACGAAAATTTACGAATGTTCCAAAAGATAAAAGAGCAAAAGTTTTCCAAAAATTGTACCATTTACTTGTAAACACTATAAAAAATTTCTTTTAACAGTTAACAGTGAAAAAATACACCGAGCAGAGCAACTTAGGGTCATTACTTTTTAAATTTTTTTGCGCCAAATATTACCTGTCAACAGCCGAAGAAATGTTCTTAATTCGCTGTCTGACGAAACAAATCCATATTTTCGGTATTTATTTACATATTTCCAATTAATTTTTATAAAAAATCTCAAAGAAAAATCTTTATAAATTCACTTAGAAAACAGCAAAATACGAGTAGAGAATTTTTTGTGTCGAAGCTCGGAAGTTTAATGAATAGCGAGCAAAAAACGTTGCGGTTTATTATTCCTCGTCAAAAGCTTATCTTCCAAGTAACGCAAATGTGGAGGAGAGCTTTTCATTCAGTTAGAACAAAATAATAAAAGATGGTATTACCTTTAATGAAGTAACTCGATTTTCTGATAAAGGTCCACACTGTACATACCTGAAACAAAATCAAATTTGAACATTAGTACGGACTTGATGACATTATCGCTTTTTTTTATTAAAACGAGATGACAACGCAGGTAACGTCGTAAAAATCCCGAACGAGAGTTCAGCCAGTAGAAAAGGAACTGCAGAGTCATAAAAATATATTGCCTATATTTTGCAATGCTGATAAAAGGTTTTGCACATTCATAAATGATCGAACGCCTAGGTGCAATAAATTGTTTATGTTAAATTACGCTGAAAGCTTTTATGCAAGGATGTAAAAACTTTAAAATCGTTTATTTGCAATATTACACTTCTAATGGCTGAAACAATAATAACAATAAATGGTGGCATTGAGCATAAAAGGTCAATGCTACTATTTTCCCACTGATAATAGTGATGACAAAACTCATTGTTGCGACGGTCAATATCAAGTTTATCTATTTATTAGTTTAGCGATCATTTCGAAATTAAGTTGGGAACACTGAATTATTGATGTATGAAGCGCTAAATTCAAATTTCGTGAATTTCAAACCCGTTTCAAAGAACAAATAAATGTGCCTGTTTTAATATTAATGTATGCCTTCCCGTATATATGCGTAAGTAAAAATTTTCCATACTGGAGTCATTTGCCACGGTCTTTAATTATGCAAAGTCGCTCCGTAGTAAGTTTTTCCCAAACAAAGAAAATTGTTGGTGGAAAGCACACACAAGCATTGAAACTCTGTTGTAAAGAGCTATTAGGGAAGTTTGGTTCTCTTGTTGGTGCTTTGAGAGTATCGTTGTCGATAAATAGAAGCTTCAGAAGCTCATTAGCAATAACCATGTTGTAAATTTCATTAAAACTCATCACGTAGTCCCATTTTTATATAAGGGAATCCCATTTTAGCAACATAAATGTCAACTCGAAGCCGTTTATTAATTAGTAATGCTATTAATAAAGATGGCACCGAAACATTAAAGTGGTTCATTACCCAAATGTGTGAAACAGGCGATGTTTTATTAAAGACATTATCCTCGACGTTAAAATACAATACCAGCGGCATTAACATTAGCCCAGATCGGGGGCGACTGAAACTCAATTTCATCATTCTAGAGCGGTTTTTTCCAGTTTCAGTGCCAATTCGCACAATTGTTAGTTGCAAAACGAAACATAAATCTCGCGTCAACAAAACTGAACAATTTCAAATTTAACGCTTGATTGCAAAACCAGACACTTCCTGAATTAAAATTCGAGTGCCAAAGGTGTGGTGGCTGAGACGCAGATGCCAACTGTACTTAACGAACAAATGTGAAAACAAATGAGCTAAACGCAGACGCTTTTCCTACTTTCAAAACGATGGCATCATAGGAATGACACATTTTTAGACCAGTTCCGAAATAACCATTCAAAAACTAGTCGAGCTGCTGAAATAGACCACTTTATCTAATAACAAAACGAGACTCTCTATTTGCAAAAAATGAGCGACTTGAAATCATTAAAAATGAAACAATGTTTGCTAAAAATAAACCTAGAGACGTGAAAACTTCACAAACTGCACTTTTGTGGCTTGAAAATCAAATAGTTCTTGCTATTTTAACCCCATGATCTCAATAATACGAATACGTAAATAAATATTTTTATTGTTAGGATTCTTAAACTTACAAGGTATTCAGAAAAATAATATAATTATATATAAAAAACAATTAATAATAACTGGCCTATAGCTGTGAAAATAAGTTGGTAAAACTTAATAGTGCAGAGAGAGAAACGTCACAAAAGTGACAACTTTTATGACTAGATGTCACAAGTAAAAGTCTTAGTTTTCAGCAATGGAGTAAAAGTTCCACTTTCGTGTCTAAGCATTTTACTTTTACCAATTTACCAATTTTTACCAATGCAACGGTCGTTTACTATTACAGAAGAATATTTAAACATTTGTCAAACTATAAACATTATGTGTTTAGAGTTGAGAATTTTTAAGATTCAAAATGGAAATTCAGGCTCACCTGAATTTTTTGCCTCATTACGTTCGGCAAAATTGATTTTTACCTTAAAAAACTAGCAAAATAAAGTGTTCTAAGAAAATAAAAATATATAAAAAAATGTTTTTTAAAAAAAGCTTTTATTTAAAAGATGCACTAAAAAAAATATTGTATTTCAATCACAGGAGAATATTTCTTCTTACAGGTTAAAATTGTAAAATTTATAAAAGCTTTGGGAGTTGTCAACTGAACAAAGTAATTCTGTAGTGCCGTAGTTTTATAACTCCCAAAGCTTTTATAAATTTTAGAATTTTAACCTGTAAGAAAAAATATTCTCCTGTGATTGAAATACATTATGTTTTACTTTTTAGTGCATCTTTTAAATAAAAGCTTTTTTTAAAAAAACATTTTTTTATGTATTTTTATTTTTTGCTTTTTAGTCTTTATTTATTGCATAGATTTATTGTTATTACACTGTGCATCTGCCGTGACGTCCAAATGACCAACATACCGTCTATGTCGGTATAAGTTACGGTATGTACAAATCGAGAACCCCTTTGTGCACCTTAACCTAAAATTTCCATTTTACACCTTTAGGGGGTAATTGACTATGTAGAATTGCATTGTCACGCAGATTCCGTAAGCATGTTAAATTTTATTTCATTGCGACTACAAGAACCCTCTCAAATTTACAAATCGAGAACCCCTTTGTAAACATAACCTAAAACTTCAAAACCCCATTTAACCCCTTCAGGGGGTATTTAACTACGTAGTATTGCATTGTCACGCAGATTATGTAAGTATGCCAAATTTCAATTCAGTGGGACAACAGGAACCCTTTCAAATTTGGCTCCGAAAAAATAACAGACAGAAAGATAACATTGTGAGCTAAATAAAAGCTTTTAAAAAGAATGGAATCCGATGGTTAAAAGTTATTGAAACAAAGTGTAATAAAAACCAAATAGGTATTAGATTCCCGTGTGCAAAAGTAAACATTCTCGGTGTAATTAGAGGAAGCACAAATAAGTAATTATTAAATGACATCAATATTTGCTCACTTGGATGTATTTGCGAGCGCCGGTTGTGGCAAAAACCGCAGGAATTTGAAAAAATGCTAAATATTGTGACAACATGTGTTGCTGTCGAAGAGATTTATAATATCATTAATTTTCCGAGAATTCTTGTACGGCAGGATATCAACTATTTATCAAGTGTGTGTTAATAAATACAAATTCGGTCAAAACATAAATCACCAGTTTTCTTTTCTCCATTTCGCCGAAATTGGAAGAATTATTTCTCGGTCGTTGAACTTTTTCTTTGCGATTATAGATAAAATATTGCCTAAAATAGAAACGCATTCGTGCCTAACAAAACGAATTTAATTCTTCGCTAAACTTTTTACAACTACATAATATTTAATTAGAGGCTTGTTGCAAGTCGTCTAATGGTCATGTTTACCCAACTAGTCGGACACAAACTGACCAAATGAATTGAAAGCAACCGTAATGAAGGACAATTTATGCGAATTGCTTGGTTTCGATGTAAAAACTCCTTCGCCAGAGTGTCGCAAATGAATATTTAGTCATCGGTTTAATGCAGACCGCGAGTAATTAAACGAGTCAAACCCGGAATATTAAAAATTTTTGTGAGTGAAGAGCAACTTTTAAATAAGCTCCGATCAAATATTGCAGGCCATTGCAAGAGAATAATCGGGAATTAATGAATTCGTTTCTTATTCAGATGAAGAGCGATTTTTAAATTTTATTCAATATTAAAAATTAGCCAAAGACATGAAATATTGATTAATGGAAAATTTTCACAATTTCAAACATTTAAATTTACTTGTTCGACGATTGTGTATTTATTTTGTTAGTTGAAACGTGTAACATGAAAATCAATACGCACTAGTTTCATTTAATCATACGCTCATACAGGTAGAGCTAGCACTTTGTGTGTAACTTTGAAATTAAGTTGGCAACAAGGAATAGTGTGGAAACACCTCACATTTGTGAATTTTGACACCGAAACCTTAAATTGGCAACACTGAAATATAATTGGCAATATATAATGCCAATAATTCAGTGGTGCCAATACCTATATTTTTGACACAATCTTTTACAGTCATCCGGTAGTACTGGATGCTGTCATGGACAGACGTACTGCCCTCATATGATTTTGACAATGACAGCGGCTTTTTGACCTTGAAAAAATACCAAAAAAGTGACAAGATATGAAAGATTTAGTGTCAGTGTCACATGTTGTCACAGTTTAGTGACACAAAAGTTAACCTAAAATATCCTTTTTTGACGATACAGGATGTAAGCGAAATAAGTACATTAATTTTAACCAGTGGTAGAACTCATCAAGACAAACACTTTTTCTATGTATCATTTTTTCAAAATCGCATTTTTTAAAATCATTTTTTCCTCCCACAAATTGACGAACCTTTCATGAAATGCTTCAACAAAGAAAAGTAATAATAAATTTTATTTAATTTTCATGAACTTGCTTGGAAACGGTAATCTTGTCGACTAGGTAACTTTGTTTCCAGTGGCGTGTAAGAAAATTGTGTAAGATTTTAAAATAATTTTAACTCAAAAACTAAAGCGTTTTGAAAAAAAGTTATTAGGAACAATTGTTGGTCTTGGCGAGTTCTATTACCAGTTAAAATTAATGTACTTATTTCATTTACAGCCTGTATATTCAATTTAACAAAGAAAATTTTCAAGGTCAAAAAACCGCTGCCATTGTCAAAATCATATGATGGCAGTACCTCTGTCCATGACAGCATCCTGTCTGTCTCTACATTTTTTAATGCCAACTTAATATCTTGACATTACACAGCACCCTCTGATCAGAAATTGAGCTGGTGCGTGTAAAAATAGTGGAGGCGCCGGTTTTTCGCCTCTTCGTACGAATAAAATTTGTGACCTCAAAAGGCAATTTAAAAAAAAATTCTTAACACCACTCAAATAGCCAGAATAAGATTTTAAGATAAGAAGCTGAAATCGTATCTTATTTATCTCCTACTTCTTTTTCGTTAATAATGAAAAAGTACACACCTGAATCATTATTATCAAAGTAAAAGTAAAACGAACACAAACACATTATTCAATTACTGTTTGAATTGACACGCTTTGAAATCCAAATTTGAATATTCGTTGTCACCTTTTACCGATGGAACCAAAAACGAAATTCTTAAGATTTTTTTACCTATGTGTATACAGGGTGAGTCTGTTAAAAATATATTTTATTTGTATCTTGACAACTAATGAGTGTTTGCTATTAAATATTTAATTTCATCTATGGATGTGAATTTTTTTTAAATTTTGCTAGAATAGGTACGTCTGCCAAAAGTATACAGGGCGTTTCACATAATTTTACGAGGCCTGCGCCTGTAAAATGCAGCCAACAATACATATTCCGATACGAACTCGACTACAAATTTTGAAAAATTGCATAATCTTCTCTACTTTGTTCACCCCTTCAAAAAATCACAACGTTTTTATTAGCTGTTTCAAAACTATAAAAACGCCAACGTCGCATTTACTCTCAAAATTAGTTGTTATAAATTATTCATGCACTTCAAAAAAAATAATAGCTAATGTAATTTATACTTTCAATAAGAGATCTAATCATTAATAACTATTTTACAATTTTATCAATCTTATTTAAAAAACTAATTCGGTAAAATGCGTCGTTGGCGATTTTATAGTTTTGAAACAGCTAATAAGTAATAACATGAGATCGAAAATATACTCAATCAGAGCAAGCTGGGCTTGCAGAACTTTTTTACTCAGCATATGATGTGGCTAAAGTTACACTTCACTTTCAAACTTGCTCTAATTGAGTATATTTTCGATCTCATGTTAGTTAGTGATTAAGATAGATTAGAATCATATTTATTTCGTCTTTTCATAGAACACATGATACTCGTAACTGTTTCAGAAAAAAAGCATTTTATGACTATTAACTGTGCGTAACAATGAAACAGTGATTAGTTTGACAACTATGCCATGAGTTTCCAAAAATAATTAAATGTACCTAGTGTTTTTTAGTGTTGGGCACAATCGAATGATATTGCCTATCGAATAATCAGTTATCGAATGAATCATTCATTAAAATTCATTCATAATTATCATTTTTATTGTTAATGTTTAAAAAACAAGAATCTTAAAAGAATTTGTCGTATTCTGGACAATTTTAAAAGACTGCCGTTTTACCAACCAATGCGTAATTCTGGGACAGACATCAGTCAGACATTTCGCAAAAAAAGAAAGAAACGGAAACATAAACCAATGATTTTTATTCGGCATCGATGTTCATACTCATTTCTTTTAATGAGTGACTTTATAATGAATGAATGAATGAATGAGTTTTCTAGGTGTCGAATTATTCGAATGACAGACAACTATCGAATTATTCTTAAAATTCATTCGATTGTGCCCATTACTAGTGTTTTTCGACTTTTGTATATTTGGGTGCGTAGTAGGTACATATTAGCTGTTTCAAAACTATAAAAACGCCAACGTCGCATTTTACCAAATTATTTTTTTAAATGAGGTTGATAAAAATGTAAAGTAGTTATTAGTGATTAGATCTATCATTGAAAGTATAAATTATATTAGATATTATATTTTTCAAGTGCATGAATAATTTAAAACAGCTAATTTTGACAGAAAATGCGACGTTGGCATTTTTATAGTTTTGAAACAGCTAATACGTTAGGTGTATTTTTACATAGATGTAAAAATTAGTGATTGTATCGAATTCATCTTTTATGGCCACCCGGTAGTTTTTGTCACGTCTGTCTACATTTTTCAATGTTGCCAACTTAATACAATACGCACCGCACCCTGTGATCAGAAATTGAGCTGAGGTGCGTAAAAATGGTGGAGGCGCCGGTTCTTCGCCTCATCGTACAAAAATTTGGTCTTTAATTATGTCATTAGTTACTTAAGGATGTTCGAAAATCAGTATTCATCATCGTGTAGCCGTCGTCTACTCAAAAATAAATCTCGTTTTCGAGGTCAAGGTTGCGCGTTCATAGTCCGCTGTGTAAATAAATAATCAATTGGCGATGATTTGAAAAAGAGATTATTTCGTCTGGTGTCTGATGATGATTTGAAAACGGAATGATTGTGTTGTTTATGTGGACTGACCTGTGACGGGAGCTTCTATATCTATCATCGTCTTTTCGGCGCGTAGGAGTTGTGCGCCTTCATTGATGATTCGGAGAGCTGCTGCTTCATCGATTCGACCCTCCAATATAAAGTGCTGCTTTAACACGTCCGGTCGCGGTTTTGCTGTCCGCTGGTCAAACACTTCGGCCACTGTCAACTTATGACTCGGTGGAAACGGGACAGCTGAAACACAAAAACGCAAAACTGTTAGCTTTCAACCAAAAGGAAATTTGAAATTAAATATTTTCCCATTTCTTAAATAGAAAATTTTTGGGCCTCAGCAGTCTGCGCCCCGGAATCCCTCGTAACATTTCTTTCATACGTCAGGAAGTTTGCAACATCTCGAGGAATATTCGTACTCCCTGGAGTGAATTTTCAGACAACGAACCTTACGTTTTTCCACATTCTGACTCCGAATACCGAAAGCTCCGTGAAATTGACTTATTTCCTTCGGGGGACGCACTGAATTAAAACATGGAATGATTCCATCACAAAAATTAGCATTTACATATGAATCAATTTATTACTGGCAACATTTTACAACTTCTCGAAATAATGTCGATGCTGTATTCCAACATTAAACGCGCTCAAGCATGAAAATTAATCGTAAAAACTTCCGAAACGTGTAATTTTTCAAAAATTTGGGCTATTATGAAGTCGACAAATAGATTTGTGGCCTCGTGAAGCAATTTAAACACCGTTTCGTGTTACCACTCAAACAGCGATTTTGAAATAAAGCGCTGAAATCGTATCTTATTTATCTTTATTTCTTCTTCGTTAACAGTGATAAAGTACACACCTGAATCAATATTAAAATAAAAGCAAAAAGAACATAAACACATTATTCAATTATTGTTTGAACTGACAGTCTGAAATCCAACTATGTGATCATTTGAATTTATAATTATTAGTTTTTTAATTTGTATTAAATCGCTGATTACACAAAAGGCACCAACGAAAATATTTCGGGCATAAAAATAGCTATTTCCGAAGTATTTTTTTCCTATACACGAAAATCACCATTAAAAATTCTGATTATAGCTCTTATTTTCAAGATACAGAATATACTTGAGTAATTAATTAGTTTGTGGGGAATTTATTCTCAGCTTAATTCCCTGTTTGAGCTTTTAAATTAGGTTTCAAACATCTTATCTAGCAAAAATATCACTAACATTTCCAATTTTTGTTTTTAGATTAGAATGTGACACAAAGGTGTGTTAATGCCGTCCAATTTTGTCTACAACTAATGTAACATGTGTTCAATATTGGTTCTGGTCGTGGTTTGCTGTGGTTTTTTCTTTCTAGCATGAACGTAAGTTCATATGGTTTGCTATCAACTGCCTTATTTTTGCATTTAGGAGTTTTTGATAAAAATCACATTGCAAATCATGATAATTGTATGCAGACGTTCAAAAATGTACTCTGCAAGCGTTATCTCAGTTGAACGTGTGAATTTTTGGCCGCGGAGCACTGACAGCTGTCATGTGTCATAGTTTCCGAGACATACGTTTTTTGTGACAATTGCCACACATAGGCGATCTGACCAGAACCACTATTGAACACTTGTTATTATATCAATTATTTTGATATGAAATCATTTGATTTATTAATTTAACTTTTTAAATTCTACTGTAAAAAAATAAAAAAAAAAAATACAGGAATCGATTTTTTTATCGAAGGGCTGTTGCGTACGTATCTTGAAAACAAGAGCTACCTAATGAAAATTTTTCATGATCACATTATTTTTCTAGACCCAAAATTAGTAGCTACTTAGAACCGGGAAACATAAAAAAATGTCTTTTATTGGGTAGTGATCATAATTAATCAAGCTGAAGAATCAGATGATAAAGTTTCTAATGGTAATATTCAATTAGTAGGTACACGTTTTTTCCCTCATTAGTTTATTAATCACAAAGATAAAAAGCCGCCTGTGCTAATTTGTTTTGTCATCTTCCAAACGAAATTTAATAATAGTTATTTAATAAACTAGTTTGTTAATGACGGCGATTAATAAACGAAACTGTTTAAAGCACGAACGAGCGATAGCGAGTGAGTGCCATTAATAGTTGAGTTTATTAATCGCCCATTAACAAACGAGTTAATTACAATATTTTTTCGTTGACCGTAAGCTCTTTTTTTGTGACAAAATTAGAAATTAATTAGAAATCAAAACCAATTCTTTGTTGGTCGTCGAGATAGACCATTTTTTAATTTTTTAACACTTCCCATTAACTTTTCCACAAAGACTATCAGAAGAGAATAACGTTAACTCCAATACATTGTAAAAATCACGTTTTCTACAAAAACATAGTTACCATTGAAATCTATGATGTTAGTCGTCATTGTTTTTTATTTGTATGAATATAACTGGTTGTTTATTCAAAATATCATCAAAACGTCAAAATCCCAAAAAGAGTGTATTAATGAAAAGGAGTGCATTAATGACGTCTATTAATCCATCCTTTTTTAAATAAAATAATTCATTATTATCGAAATTAATAAACGGTCAACGAAAAATATTTTTTGTACTTATATATATCCAGGGTGTCTGTTAAACGTAGTATATTAATGACAACAATAATGACATAGAAATGAGCGTATGCTACAAAATATTTAATTTTTCAAAAATTTTCTAGAATAGGTGAGTCTGCTAAAAGTATATTTTTACTTTTATCATTTATCAATGATCGCATCGAATTCAACGTTTGTTATTAACTACTTTATATTTCTTGTATTGCCGTGTGTTTGTTAGTTTTTGAGATACAGTAAAAATATACTTTTAACAGACTCATCAAATCAAATGCTTCCGAATCAAGTGAGCGTCGCGTTTTCTAATTCAATTGCTTGGCAACAGTAAATAATAAACAAAATTTCTTATTTTGACAGCAAACTGCTGCTTAGCAACTGAACACACCAAGTTAGCAATTTGGAACAGACTTTACATTTTGTCGCTATTTGTTGTAAGCAGAAATAAATGGCATTTTGCGACTAAAAATAAAACGCAATGGTAAAATGTGTGCATTTGATAGCATTGAGTGTCTTAACATTGTTATTTATGGTATTTGTGTAATAGCAGGAAACTTTAAATCATAATTAAGTAGTGGTATATGGCGACACGCGATTAACATTACATCATAATATAAAGTGCTACAAAATATTCTTTGTTTTGTAGTGAAAAATTCAGTTTCGCTCATTTAGTGAGAATTTGCTCCACCGTCAAAGTGGCCTTCGGCAGTGCAATAAAACCTTCATGACTGCGTTTCTGCAGCGTGGTTAATTTCGCCATTACAACGTCCTCTGTATAAAGCGCAGTAAATTTTCAGTCTCATCAGATCTGGAAAATCGTCCACTTGAAATTGCCGGTTTTATTGTCGTAAAAGTTTTCTAGTTATTTGTGATAATAAAAAAGAAAACGTGTACGAAATCAATGACTTGTTGAATTCCTTTTGTCGGCTTACAGATAAGAGAATGATGAATTAACAAGCAAAATTGTGTCGGACGAGATTCTTTTTATTCGGGTTTGTAACCAGATATGGTACCGAAACGAAAGAAAATAAACGAAAAGAATCGATGGAATAATTTATTGGGCTTAATTAAAAAGTGCATTTTTAATTGAACTGACAGCGGACATACAAAGCTTGCTTTCAAGTTGTTTTTCTCTAAATCGAATGCTTCAGTTTTAAAGTTTTATAATCTGCTTCATTTGATTCATTTAGTTTTTTCTTAATTAATTCGGAAGCAAAAAACTGCTTAACCAAATGTCGATTTATTGATTACAAAATAAAAACTGTGGTAGTGACAGATAAATTAAGTCCATTTCATTGCATTTTGCATAAGTTTTAATAAAATTTCTTTGGTATTGCTGAATCATTATTTTAAGACATCATAAAAATTCATGATTCAAAATTTATTTGCAAAGTTTGTCGAGCAAAACAAAGCACGTCAAATATTATTAAAATTTATTGGCAATAAATAAGACCGGCTGCAGTAGCCACAGACCATCAGTTTATTAATTGCGCAAGTCCTCTTTTCTCGCAATTTCTCTAATCCATAATCTGCGATATTCATTATGGTCTGCAGTACTTTAAAGACCCCAATTAGAGAGACGAGAAAGCTCCAAGAACCGTGCTTTTGACACACCTTAAGTGTGGCAAATTTTTACTTGCTAATTTATAACATCGATTTGAATTAATTTGTGGGCCTACTTTCCCATCCTAGATACTTCACTCCACCTTTTTACGATCATTTTAGAAACTACAAGTTATTTAATGCGTGTAATTACGCAATTTATCAAAATAAAAAACGTGTATCTTATTTATCATACATCTAATTACGAAGCAAACTGCCTTGATAACCTTACACCTATACCTTATACAACAAAACTAGGCGAATCATAAATTGTGCCTAGTTATTAGAGGTGTGACAAAACGTAGCGAGCGAATTAATTCGATTACGACTACAAGTAATTTGAATTTTTCCACTTGTAATGATTTAATTAAGACGAATTACCAAGTCAATGCCTGGCTATTTTTACTTGAGTTTCTCGTCGCCAAGTGGGCAAATAAATTTCTCACGTGACAGATATGAATGAACATCGACTGTCTATATACGATTTAATCGATAAGCATACGCAAATTTTATCATCAAAGGACCGAAGGAACGCTTCGTTCCATTGAACTGGAACTGTAAAGCGCTTAGTTGATATTAAAATATCACTTCCAGGCATGAAAATTAATTAAATTTTAACTCGGTTTATGTCAACACCAAAAATATCGAAATTGAGACGACGGAGACATTTCGTGACAAAAATCGGCGAAAATAAATAAATAAAACAACAACCTACCACAACATATCATTAAGTAAACGCTAATTGTGTTCAAGCGCTTGAAAAGTTTTTTAATTATAAATGACACGACAAACAGATTGAATAATCTGAACAAATGGATTGTCATTTATTTAGAGAATAATAGGATGCAATCGTGGATCGACTGCCAAAAGTTGCAAAATTTTACAACGTGTTTTTTTTTTATTTACATGACTTTTGACTATGATTGTGCCAAAATAATGGTTGGGTTTTATTTTTCAGAGTCACAAAAATTAGGAATAAGTTTTCTCAAGTACCCTGATATTAAATTCATCTAAGTTGAAACAGATTAGTAGCACAGCCATAAAACCTAATCTAGAGCCGTAAAAATGTCAAATAATTAAACCAGAAGCTCTAAATGTACTTAAACTATCGATAAATATCGTTGTTGATATTTATTAGATTGTAATGGTAATATGAAAAAAAATGTGATCTCGAATCTAAATTTAATTTTCAAATTACTTACTTATGGCTAGTGTAGAATTGGCAGAGTTTCAAAGTATATAAAGTTCAATTTAGACAATAAAAATTTTTACTCTCAGTTCAAAGCGATTTTTTGCTACATATTTTAAATAACAACTAGTCCAAAACTTTAACAGTTTAATGATCAAGTAGAAACACACGTTCTATTGAAAAAATGAAGCAGTGTTTTCATTGAAGAAGTCAAGTAGAGTTAATTTGGCAACAATGAAAAGTGCATTATTTCTGTCTGCGTTTTACAGTTTTGATCATACCTTTGACAACAATGACTGTCATATTTTTACCTATAGTCAATATTGTCTTTCATTTTCGATAAGCGATCACAGGTTTACGCTGTTTCCAATCGACTTTTTCATTTGCTATTTAGAGTTATACTCGTTTTCATAATAAACGATATCGCGGTAGGCCATGTGTAAAACAACCTTTACGTTTGATTGTCAAAACTCAAAATGTCAAACATAATTTGAGGTTAAGAAAATTGTGTCAAAATAATTGTGGTTTATTCTTTTGGTGAAACTAAAAATTGTTAATTCAGCCAGCTTCTACTGTAAAATCCCTTGATATAACCACAATGGGTTTATTTCTTTTTATTTAAATCGGTAACTAACTTTAAATAGTTGGAAAACAAATACCAACTGTTAATATGTGAAGATACTAAAAATAGCAGTATAACCAACTTAAATTCAAATTTCCACAGCCTACGGGGATATCATTTAAATTGAAAAAGAGTATAGATGATGTTGAAAGTGTCTTTACATAATTTCAATTTTGCCAACTTAAATTGAACGTCACAGACCAGTCTGAACAAAAAACTGATACAAGACATTCTCAAATTTCTAAAATACCAAACGAAATAAAACATCAATTTTCATTGAATCCTAACCTTTAAAAATGTTTTTTAAATTTTTTACGACAGCCTCCCTAGTTGCAACTTTTATTAATCACCTAGTATAACGAGTGTTACAGTTTGGTATTCGCCCCTTTGGAAATATATTGGATAAAATCAATTTACCTTTTGATGACATTTGTCAAAATGGTGACTTTCAGTTTTTTGTTCAAATGGTACCCTGTATATTTTTTTTAACCATTTGGTAGATACTTTGCTTCTAATTTTAAATATACGTCACAATATGACAAAAATACTTTAGATAAAAAAAATGACAACGAAAACAATTATTAGAAACTTTTATTTATTAATTTACGAAAAAATACTAATTTTTGACACTCCCCGCAGATTAAAATCATGACTAACTTTTCTTGATTCGAATAACTAGCTATATTATAACCAAATTTCAATTAAAGTGAAATGAAACTGTTTTCATAGGTAACTAAGTTTCTCTTTATTTAATTTTAATGATTCATTATTTCTGTTACACTACCCTTAGGTATGAGGTAAAGTAATACATATCTGAAATTAGAAATTAATTACCCAAGAAATGGTGCAAAAAATATACAGGATAACATTTGAAAAAAAAAGATGGGAGCCACAGTTTTGACATATGACATCGTGAAGGTAAATTGATAATTTTATCCAATAGGTTTTGTCAATTTATCTAGGAATATAGTAAATATACGGTTTGTTATACTTTTTTCTTAAATAAAGAAGTTACAAGAGGGCGTAATACTATAATACTATACTAAAACTCCGGGTATAGAGAAGTCTGCCAAAAGTAGTATATTCGGTTCAATTTCATAAAAACCATTGTGCTGCAAATAGCGTACTCTTGGCATTAACTTTTATATGAGTTGTCATGGTAACAGTGTTAGTCATTTGCACCACAATGGTTTTTATGAAAGTGAACCGAATATATATTTTTACTGTACTATCACAAAAATTAATATTAATTAATATTATTAATAATAATTATTAATTAATAATATTAATAATATTAATATTAATTGCTTAGTGAATTTTTTAACTTTTAGCTTTTTAACTTTTTTTAAATATACTTTTAGCTCGCATATGTTAGTATGAAAAGCTTAAAATATTTTTTATTGAGTAATGATTTTTTTCTTATCAATTTTTCTGATAAGAGTGACACTGACCCCAAATGTGGTGATAATAAAGATTACGTTTGCATTGTCATCGACTTGCAATGAAAATTTGGCAAAATGCTAATTGTAAAACGGGATCAATGTGGGTTTTCAACAAAAACAAACTGTACCAGAAAGAATCGATAAATCTAATAAAATATGTATAACATACACAGTAGAATCAATTTATCGAAAAATTGTTTGAATGAAGAAAAATTAGGAATAAAATTTTCAAGCAGAGGATACAGACGATTGATCAATGATAATTACGTCCACCGAAAACAGTTTTTGCGATCCAGCCAGGTTCTATTTCAGGCTCTTGTGTTATTCTGTTTTGAAAATAAACGATTTATCCGTACCAAATGTTGACATTTATTATCGTTAGCGAATTTTTGAGTACGTGAAGGAAAAGTACGAAAAAATTCATTTCATGCAAACTCACGCCTAATCCAGGCAAATCAGGGCTCACCTGAAACAAAAAAATCCCCGTTAAAAATATTAACCAACATTTTGCTGTCACAATATCACAATCGAGTTAAACGAAAAACGTCGATATTTATATTTGAAACGGTAAATATGTCTTCCATTTGCCGAATCTGTAAGTGTTCCATTCTGTTCACCGAAATGAAAAATGTATTTGTCAATATCTGAAACATTAATACGACGAGAGAAACATTTTTTGCTCACTTTTTTTGCAACAAGAGCCTGAATTAATTTCTAGGCAGCAAACGTGAGCAAAGTGAAAGCGCTCAAATAGGGCGTAATCTAAGCCGAAAACAGTAATTGCTCTTCCAGTATTAGATATCAAGATCAGTCGACGTTTGGTATTAGCGTCAGGCCCGCCGGCGGCAATGGGGCGTCTCCCTAAAGTCTGAACTGTGACTAGCATTCAGAAGTGGCTTCAATGTGGAAGAGCGCTTTTAACAAATGATACTGCGAGATGGTTTTTTGGGATAAAAACAACCAAGCAAATTAACAAAAATTACACGAGAAAAATCGCCTTTGCGTTCAAAGTAAATCAATTCACGATGTTTGTTTTCTCGGCAAACAATCGCATCCTGTAAAACTAAGTACTAATAAAGGAAAAAAGGGTGGAAACCACAATAGAGAAGTAGAAAATATGGTCTTTACACAGGGGCGGATCCAGAAATTAATTTTGGGGGGGCCTTCCAAAAATTTTTAGAATGGTAAAGCTATTAAATGAAACTTTTGTTATGTTAAAAACATATTTAAATAAATTTGCACAATCACGCCCAAAAAACTTTTTTCCAAAAAATTTTACAATGCAAATTTATATTTTCTCAAATAAAACACCCTATATGTTGTGCATTTTTTGGATATTCATAAGTAGTTGTTGATCATAACGTTTTTTTATTGGTCGGTTTCGCTAAGTTTTTGGAATAAATAGTTCTCATTGACAAAAACAACAAACTCTTGTTAATTATTAAAAAAAAACTACAACATAAAATACAACAGGCAATGTTAATTTACATACAGTTGTTTAAGTAAGTTTAAGTAATAAAAAGTTCTGGACGTAAAAAAATTTCTAAGCAACTTTTTTGTTTTACTTTTCGAGAATCTTCGCATAATATTTTATTAAGGGCCGCTTTTACAATCGTCGGATAACTTTATCCTGGGGATAAATTTTGAAAAATACATTGTTGTAACAATTGTAACCATAGTAATTATACTAGAAATAACTTATCCGGAGTTTATCGGGCGATTGTAAAAGCGACCCTAAGTGATAATAATTTATTTTCATTGTAAGGAAAGGTATTTGGTATTTTTTGGCATCATCTAAAAAAATACAATTTTCTAGAAACGTTTCGATGTTAATTTAATTTTCTTTAGGCCGTCAATTGTTTTTTATAAACGAATTGAAGAAGATTAAATTAAGACGAAATGTTGCCAGAAAATTGTGATTTTTTAAGTGATAAGTGAAAAAACACCAAAGAGGTAACTTTCCTTATACTGAAACTAAACAAAATGGACACAAACACATTAGAAATTAATAATTTATGTATTTATTTATTAAAAAATGTGCATTAAAAAGACTTTTTTGTAATTTGCCGCCATTTTAATGCTTTAATGGGCACATAAAAGTACGCAACGTCATCAAACCCGATGTCATTATAGTCATAATTTCACGGAACATTTTACGGAAATTTTTAGGTTGGCAGGAAGCAAATTTGCGACCGTGTTTTTGTCAATTTCAGAAATTTCAGGGAGCGTTCATGCAAGATTACCTTCATTATTATTCATACTCGTGTTTTTTGGCAGAATTTAAATAAAACAAAAATTTTAAATAAATTTTTCACTTTTAAAATTGAGACATTACCAACCGTCACAAAAAAAGTCGATTAAAAATTAAAATAACAATTTTTGTTTAAAATCAACAGAAAGGGGCAAATTACAAAAAAAACTCGTTTCATAAGACCTTGAAGCATTCATTCTTTCAAAAACCTCGTGGCCAACGTCACTCGTTGTTGAAACTGAATTCGTGCTTCAAGAGTGGTCTTACGAAACTTGTTTTTTAATATACTATTATCATTAATGTGATTATTTAAAAAACATTTGTTCATTAAGCTTTTATATTATTTATAAAAAAATTAAATTTGGTGTTTGAGGGGGGCTAGGCCCCCTGACACCCCCCCCCCTGGATCCGCCCTTGTCTTTACACATAAAACGACCAAAAGAAAAGAACCGATCGATAATCCGTTCGACGAAATTAAACCAGCTTAACAATTGGAAAGAAAATCAAAATAAGAAGCTTGTTTTGTGCGCTCTGCTACAAATTACCACGCTTTATGCATATGTCACAGAGAGGACAAGTCGAGATGTTACCAAAGGATTTAAAACGGGCGACGACAGCAAACACACCAATTTACTCACAGCTTTTCGTCTTAATGTAATGCTGAAAAATGGAAATGCAACAAGCGCTGTCGGAAAATGCAAAATCTACGTTTTAGTTTTATTTGCACAATACTAAAAATTACAGTTACAATCAATGGTAGTAAAATAAGTGGTTTTCATTTAATTAATGAATAATTCATTAATTTGATAATGAGAATTTGAAGGATTTTGATTCAAAATATTATACAGAGTGAGTTTAAAAAAGTAACGCATAAAATTCGTAATTCTTTTATTTTTCAAAAATAAAAAATGCAAAAGCAGGTAACTTAGTATTTTAACTGAGTTCAAATTTGACATGACTGGATCAGTCATGGCGGCCATCACAGTCATCACACAATTTTTTAAAAGGAACGATATGATTTTTCTTTTAAAATTAAAAGCCTTATTAATAGGCCTTTACAACTGTGCTACTTATTTTGATTGTGGATGAAGCGAACACAAAAAAAAATAAAATTTTCATTAGTCTAAAGTAAGGTACAAAATTCATATGAATTAGAGGCTGTGACTGATCCAGTTAGTTACCTGTTTGTGCATTTTTATTTTATTTTAGAAAAATAACAAAAATATGAATTTTATTATAAAAATTTCAAAAAAAAATTTCCGCGTTTGGTTCATCCACATTCAAAATAAGTAGCACAGTTCTAAAGGCCTAGTAGTGGAGCTTCCAATTATACAAAAAAATTGTATCGTTCCATTAAAAAAATTCATGATGGCGTCATGGCTCTGCCATGTTGGCCGCCATGACTAATCCATTTAGGTCACATTTGAACTCAATTAAAATGCTAAGTTACCTGTATTTGTATTTTTCTTGTTTTTGAAAAATAAAAGAATTACGAATTTTATGCGTTACTTTAAACTCACTCTGTCAGATACCTACATACCTAGTAGGATACATAGGGTGATTCTTTTAGAGCCTATACAATATACATTAGAAACTTGTTAACTTCTAATAAGTATAGCTAGAGCTTTAAAATTTGCTATACGATCCAATTCGACGATTCAACTCAATTATTTTCAAAATGGCATTACGAGAAATTGGCGCCAACTTTGAAATTTTAAATCGTACCTAAACACACATTTTTAATGCATTTTTGAATTAAGGTTCTCAAACTGAGTAAAATTTACTCAAGTTGTCACAGTTTATGACATATGTCAATTTTATTGTTAAAATTTTCATATGCAGTGGTTTGTTCAAAATATCACAGCCCTTGAACCCTTTCCGATAACTGAATATTTTTTGGCATTCGATAACCGAAGGTTCGAAGACCCTTCTAAAACTTTCAAAATGGTCAACTGTCAAAATTCAAGGCTAGTATGATTTTTTCAAAATAGTTATCAAAAAACGGCTATAGCTCAGTTTTTTCAAATGGAACGACCCTATTTTCTGAATAACGGCAATCGAAGGAACATCGACATTTATGGTGACTTTTATCAACACGTCCTATGCCTATCTCTTACAGTTTTTGAAATATTCACAAAAAACGGATTTTACTTTGTAATGTTCCACGTTAATCAAGTAGGCCTTGCAAAATGGTCAACAATTGCTAAACTTCAACATTTTATGTAGTTTTTAGCTGGTTCATTACCGAATAACCAATAAAACAATAATATTTAATTATGGTTTATTATAACTTAGTGAATTACGTAAAATAACAGTCAGTCTGCCATCGAATTTTGAATTTCCTGAATGAAAATGGTGGACAAAGCGAACATTTCTTTTAATTAATAGCACAACTTTATCGAATTTTTGAAAGTTTACTCGATTAAAAATAAAAATAATGAGCTAAAATATGGTTTCTTGCGATTATTTCAAAAACTAAGTGATAGATATAGAAGATGTTGATAAAAGTCTCCATAAAAATCGATGTTTTTTTGATTGCCATTTAAAAAACACGGTCATTCCACTTAAAAAACCTGTGTTATCATCATTTTTTGATCATCATTTTCAAAAAATCATAGCAGCCTTGCATTTGACAGTTGACAATCCTGAAGATTTTAGAAGACCCTTTGAAATTTTGGTTATCAAATGAAAAAAGAATTATTCACTTATGGTTAAGGGTTGAAGAGCTGTGATATTTTAAATGAACCCCTGCAAACGAAAATTTTGACAAAAAATTTGACATATGTCAAAAACTATGACAGATAAGTACATTTTACTCAGTTTGAGAAAGCGAATAGGTGGTTACCATTTAAAATTTCAAAGCTGGCGCCGATTTCTCATAGTTCCGGAAGTTCAGCCATTTTGAAAATCATTTAGTTGAACTCAGAATGGTCGATTTACATTGTGTACAAAATGTCAAAGCTTTAGCTACATCATAAATGTTAAAAAGTTTCTAATGTAAGACCTAAAAGAATCAGCCTGTATAAATTCACTTATCTCTTAAAATGTGACTGTGCTTTTTCATTATTATTATTTTTTGAATTGTTAATAGAATGGTGTGTCATGTGAGCCGTGCAGAAAATGCAAACCGTTTCATTTCCTCAATTTTCCAAACCCAGATGAGAAAATAATTTAATCGAGACAAAGCGTTTGCGTCGCAGCTTAATTTTTCCGGTAAATGAAAACTCGAATCGAAGGCGTTTCCGTGGGTTTCAATTTACACTCTTGATCTTAAATTACCTGTACGTATAATTTACGTGTCACGTAACACTAATGGAGCCCTCGTTACGTTATTACGCGCTTGTATCACTAGTTGAAACCGCGAGAATTTATAGATCTGTGTGATCTAAAAGCATAAGTGACATTTGACACGCACAACACAATGCTGAGTAAAAATAACTCGAAAATGTTTAGACGATTTTGAATCGGAAAAGAGATTTTCGAATACTACGTATTGCTAGTTGGATCGGAATAGGAAATTGCTCGCCAGGATTTAGACGCAATTGGAGAAGCAGTAACAAACTTGGGTTAGTTAATATTAGGACGCAAACGGCTTAAACTTTGCAAGAGGATTTAACAAATCTTGTTTGTTTGTTTCAATTATTTCCACTTTGCATAAAAGTTATGAATCGATAGCAGGCATTTATGTCCGATCAAATATTGCAATAATAACACTTGATGAAAAATTCATAAACTCGGTAAATCAATAAAGCCTTGACCTGAATACGGATAGAGTTGACATAAAAATTTTTGTTTTGAAATATACTTACTTAAGGAGTAGATTTGACAGTTTTTTAAGTGGTATTGAACGACACATCCTAATTTTTTATTGATCAGAAAGTTTCATAATGTTCATAATGTGTACAATGAATTAGGAAAAGCGGCCACCAAAGCAAATATCGAAAATTATTTTTTTTTCTAAAATAAAATTAAGTTTTACCGCTAGAAGCTTCCTGTAAAGCAGTCGAACATAAAATTTAGTGAGTAATTCCTATGTAATGCGTCTTTATTCGACTACACGCACTCGGCTTTAAAAGACAGCTCGTCTCATAAAGAATCGCATTATGTAGGTATACTTATTACATTTGTTTATAACATGAGATCGAAAATAAACTCAATTAGAGCAAGCTGTGTCTGCAGAATTTTAGCCATATTTGAGCCGTTTATTTACACTTTAGCCACATTTTAGCCGTTTATTTACGGCCGCACTTTTAAACTTATGTTGTCTTATGTTGGTTTTACACAGCATATGATGTGATTAAAGTTACGCTTCACTTTCAAGGCTTGCTCTAATTGAGTATATTTTCGATCTCATGTTACTTCTGTTACGCTGAAAAATGCATAAAAATAAATGCATAAATGCAGGAAAATGTAGTACGATTTTTCTATATATCTACATTTAAATTAAATTAGCACAAATTACGTGAAATCAACGTTTTGTTGTAATTTAATCATTTAATCTTCATTACTACATCGTATTGATTACTTTTTTACTTTTTACTGTTCTCTACTTTTCTCTCATACAACCAAAGATAGAAAGGTCATAAAAGTAAGTTTTAGTATCAATATCCAATCTTTTTAATTTTTTCCCAAATACTTATAATTACAAGTAATTAATTTACGTAGTATTTTGTTTAAGCTTTTACTTAAGGAGAAAGTGTCGTTATTATACGTCTACTACAATGTCATTACTTTCGTTTGGTTCTGAAAATTTTAATTTGCAATTTATTATTCTTAATTTTTTTTATGATTCATTTAAGACAGAATTATCTATTTTAAAACAAAATTAATTTTATCTACTTAAAATATTCCTCGATATCTTTATAAAAAATATGGATTATAAAATATGTCAATATAAAATATGTCAATATAAAATAAAAACTCAGATGGGTACCAAAAACTTTGAACTACTGTCGGCTTTTCATCGTCAGTTTAATTTCGACTTTATGTGTGATGCCAAATTTTACAAATTGTGAGTTAAATGCCGAAGACTTCGAATTCGAACGCCAAAATTTTTGATGAATTATAAAAAATTGTACAATCAGTAAAAAAGCTACCTAATTCCCCTAGTCCGCATCATTGCAGCAATTAATGACCTAGGCTAATCAGCTTTTTGCTAATAATGATTTATCGATATTCTTACACAGTTTATTCAGTTTTGTCACTTTAACTGTCCCCAACGTATGTGTAATAATAAAATTGTTAAAGCAAACAGTTTATCTTAAAGAACCCGCACCAATACCTATAAGCAGATTATTTTTGATGAGTACTAATAATAATAAACTGCTAGGTAAATAATAATCATTTTCTAATAAAAATATTGTAAATGCTAAGTAAAATAATAATCTAAACTCCAAGTTGTAATATATTTTTAAATAAGATTTGTTAATAAAAAATAATACTACTTACAACACTCTAAGCACACTTGCTGAGCTAAATATTTGATGGATTAAAAACAATTTTTGACGTGAAGATCCGATTAAAATCCATCTCTTAAAAAAAGTTTTTTGGACAAACCCAGTGGCGTCGTATTTGTAAAGGAAAGCAAAAAGAGTAGTATTAGAAATATTTTTTTTCTTAAATATAAGTGATTTTTATTAGTACTTGTTGCTTTCACATTGCGTTTATAATTTTTTGGACTCAGCGTTTAGATAGCTATTTCCCGGCTATCTCCAGAGTGTGGGAAACGAACTTTCCCGCACTGAGGCGGTTTTTACTTTGCAACAATGACTAGGGACATTTATAGGTTGGTATTGCAATCCTTGAGATGGAAACGGTTATATGTTTACGAATAAATGACAGTTCTTGTCAATTTTTTGATTGTTTGACCTGTTACCAACCCATTAGCAAAAAACACTAAATTAATTTTTAATTTTTTTTGAGAGATTCGTTACAAAAATTATTGTACCTAACTTGTTTGGAAAGTAATTTCACACATTCGTGCTCATGTGGGAAATTGTATTTTCCAAACACGTTAGGTAAATAACTATTTTTCTAGCGATTATTATTTTTAGGAGGTGGACTTAGCATTTAATAAAATAACTTGACCTTTAATTTTTCCCCATTTTTTATGATAATTTAACCAAATTCTTACATAACTGATACGTTCTCTGATTTTATTTATTTTAATTTCAACTCAACCAGCAGTTTTGAATTTTCGACTGTTAACACATTTAATAGTGCGCGATATTTGAATTTTCGAGTGTGCCAATGAATGGTCCTCCAGGGAAGAACAGAGGAAACAATCTGGATTAAAGGGTTGGTCTGCAATACATTCTTCCAGAAAAATTACAATGTTTTCAAGAAATTTAATGGCACATTGTACTGATTTTTTTTTTTTCTTAATTTCAGTGGGTCCGTTTATGAAGAAGAGGGAGTAGCAGATGCTATGGGTGAGTGAATTTTATTTAATTTTTTCCCGGTGGGCAACATTTTGATTTTCTTCATTGTGATGATTTCTAATAATCCCTGCTCTCCACTTCTGCCAAAAATCCAAAATATTAACAGTTCGCACCACCTGGCACTCAAGTGGACGTAGGAGTCGCGTGTTATACAAAGACTATTAATAATCCGAAACGAATTTGCGAAATATCTGTGTCAAAAAAATAAAGGGAATTGTCTGAAAAAGCTATATTGTGATCATTTCTAAGTGGACAAGATATTTTTAGGCTTCTCAACAAACCGTGGAGAACAAACGGTCCAATTTAAAGACCCACTCTGGTTATTTTGGTACCAATACTAGACACATATAAGCAAAGTATGTGACTTGAAACAAGCTGTAATGTTTGCTATATTTGTCTAGGGTCAACAATCGCATACCTTGAACCTTTATTGTTGGAACTGACGTTACAAACACACATAAAATTTAATACTTCCTGCGAAATTCCAAAATTGTTAAACAACCAATCACGGCAATTTCGCCCTTTGCTGAGTGTGGTTGCAACCACATATCCGTTTGACTGCTAATTAACCAAATGACGACGTGTTTAATTAAAGACAATATATTTCAATTATTTCTTTTAACTCGAGATCAAATATCTCCGATCTTGATTAACAATTAATAGAGACATTTCCACTTTTGCGAGAGAAGAATGGTGTAATCTCCGCTTGGAAATAAGGGTAATAAAAACTTAAAATCATAACGGTGTTATCTCAACTTAATTTTGACAAAGTTCCAACATTTTCTGCCCAGAAACTGAAAGCTTTTCTAATTTATCGGATAATTACACTGTCACATAAAAATGATCATTGATCAACCTAAACATTTATTCCATTTGATCAAGGCTAATTTAAGAACCGTTACATTTTTGCATTTCATTAGTATTTGTGTTAAGGTGTCATTCGAGCCGAAATTACAATTCACAAGGCAAACAGATGTTGTACCTAAGTACGTCCAATATTAATATTTGAAGCGATAATAAGTTAAAGTCAAATATAATAAAACCAGTAGAAAGCATTTTTACCGCCTTATTAAACGATGTCATGGCGAATAAACATTCGTATCTTCAGATCAAATATTGCTATTAGTTCTCACCTTGAACACACCGCAAAACTGACCTAAAATCTTGGTAAAATTCAAGTTTTGAGTTTACGGTGTAGACGCTTCACGCTAGATTTCCGCACACAACACAATATGGGTTTAACAACCCATATATCACATCGACGACCATCCTTAATTAGCAAAAAATCACGAAGGTTTCATATTGCTAATTAATCAATAAGTAGAACGGACTAATCAAATTGGCCTGGGTAAAACAGTGGGGTGTGCCTGGATTCCATAATCACTTCTTAATTTCACCTACATGCAGATTTCACCCACACTGAATTGAATTCATAAACAGACAATGTCTTGAATTCAAATGAACCCAAAGTTGGAATAATATTAACAAAAATTGGAAATGTCTAGATGTACAGAATGGTTCTTTTACCATCTGAAATATCTTGTATAACAACAATTGAATGATTCCTTTTTTTTCAAAAAAATATCTATTTTACTACATACAAGGTGAGTCTACTAAAAGTATATTTTTACCATATCTCAAAAACTAAGAATGACAGAGTTCAGCGTTTGCTATTAATATCTAATTTTTTTCTCTATGTATGTGATTTGTTTCAGAATTTTTATACAATTCCTTATAATTAAAATTAATTAATCGAGTAATTAATTACCTTATATTAAGTCGCTGCAAAAAATTATTATTTCGTATATAGAGTGTTTCGCATAATTTTACGAGGCCTGAGCCTGTAAAATGCCACCAATAATACATATTCCGATACGAAGGAAATTGGAGAGCCTTAAAAAATTACGTTCTTAGTTAGTTATGAATTAAAATAAATGTATTAGAATCATATTCATTCCGTCCCTTGAGAGAACACCTGATTTTTTTTTGAAAATCAGTAATTTATGATTATTAGTCATTAGTTTGACAAGTACTGTCATAGGTTTTCAAAAAATAAATAATTAAATGTGTATTTTTTGAATCTAGTGTTTTGTGACTTTTGAATATTTAGGTGCGTACAATAGGCGCAGCCCTCGTAAAGTTGTGTGAAACACCATGTATCATTCAAAAAAAAGCGATGATTTGTGGAAACAATGTTTAAAAAAGTCGCCAGCACAAAAAAATAATTAAATAAAAATGAAAAATCAATAAATAATTATTTATTTAACGAGCTTAAATGTAAATCGGACGCTTTATATCACTAGTAGATTTTTAAACCACGAGTGATAACGAGTGGTTTGTTATCCACGAGGTGAAATAAAAAACCGATTTAATTTAAAATTTAATTCGTTGTTAAAAGTTAACAACGCGAATGGACTAATCAAATTGCTTCAATTTGGTCACGTGAGCAGTTAATCACGCATTTAATTGCGAATTAAATTAATGACGCTTCTATAAATCGGTCCTAGGAGTCGGTTTAAAGAAAGTGAAATTAAAATTTAATTCAGAATTAAACTAATTCGACTTAAACCACAATTTAAAATGCATTGACAAATGTCAAGTTAATCGCGAATTAAATTTTAATTGCGATTAAAACGTTCTGTAAATCGGCCCTTAAAATCATAAAATTTCGATTAAAGAATACTTTAATCATTTTAATTTTATTAAAAATAAGTATATTTCTAATTATTTAATATCTATTAGAAGGAAATGTAGAAAAATTCTGAAAAAATTCACATGCATGGAGAAAATATTGTTGAATATTGTTTTTGAGATAAAATAAAAAATGCCTTTAGAAGACTCACCTTGTGATATTCAAACAAGCCTATGGCGACGCGACATTTTCCTGTGAATCCTCAAGAGAGAAGTATTTATCACTTTCTTGTCGAACCACCGTACAATTTCGTAATATAATAACTGGCAAAAAAGAATTAGCAATTGACACAGTTTTGTCAGTTTTTATCTAATTTATTTACGTATTTTGTTGACTGCATCAAAATTATTTATTTACAAGTGACACGTAATACTGATAAAAACAGCAGTTACTAAATATAGAAAATAATCTACAAGATATACAACTGATTAACCAACACTATACTAAAAAAAAACTAGTTCTAGTTCAAAACTTTTCAAATTGTAAAATACGACCAAGAATGAGTAGCATTTATTGAAGTAACTGAGTGTGAAATTTAATAAATCTTGCAATATCCATGTTTCTGAGAGACATGAGAATGTTTCCTAAAAAATATGACAAGCCTACAACGAACTTATTTTTTAATTGGACCAGTTATTTTGATCGTCAAAATATTTCGTCAACTTTCGCTAGCATATTTTCGAGATCCTCGCCACTTGTGCACAATCCCGTCTCGGAGTTGAGGCGAAACATAAAAACCAGGAAGGAAGAAATAAAGAAAGCCATCAATGAAAGAAATCCAAATGGGAAAAATGAAAAAGCGCTTGTGACACAAGTCGGAAATTTCACAAGTCAATGATTTAATTGCTTTGCAGAAGTAAATTTCTTTGTGATATTGATACGCCTACGTACTCCATTCAAACAAAGCTCACTAATTACCTTTCTAATTATCAAATAATGCCAAGATTCTGACAGATACCTACGCAAATCAATTTGAGTCAAGTTATACAGAGTGTTAGGGAATGGTTTAGCAATATTTCGTATGTGAATTTGTCATGGTCAGACGAGTTAAAAAGCCTTATACCATTTTTCCAAGAAGTACATACTTCAAATTTTTTTATTAATCCATCTGTTGAGAGCCACTGTGTCGTTTATGGTAGTTTATTAGCGGTTAATTTTTTTTTAAACAAAGTGGACGTCCACTTTGAACGTTTTGAGAATTTTTCAAAATTGTAGATAGCATGGTCATTTGTGTGGGAGGTTCGAACCCCAGTTCTGGCATAATTTCGTTTTGTTTTTTTTTTAGAAATTTCGATCACAAAACACAAATTGAAATAGAAGAATTACGGAGTGGACTCAGAAGTTAATTTACCTCTGCTGTTTTGTCAATAATTTTAAAATTTACGCTAATTTTTATCATTCTAGTTCAGCGGTTCTCAAAATTTGGGACTTTAATTTCAGAACATTTTTTGGGAAAACTATTCATTTTCGATTTACACAAATTTTACTTATTCGATTCATTTTGCCATTCTCTATCTACCTTTCAATTTATGCTAAACCATTCCCTAACACGCTGGATACATATACATTTTATCGAATTGAATGAAATGCGTTTTTCCGGCTTGAAAATCGTGTCAGTATCAGTGGTGTTTTTGTGTACAATTGGAGAAAAAGTTTTTGGTGAGGTGAGTTTCCGTGCAGATAGGGAGCGATTGGGTATTGTGTGTTAAAAATCTATACATACGTACAGACAAGCGTGAAAATTTCCGTATTGTGAGGTGTGTGTTTACGATTGCGTTAAAAGACAGTAAATTTAGCATCGGCATTGTACCCCAGTGTAAATAAATAAAACGTTGAAGTAAAAAATGCGTATCGCATTGCGTTTGATAAGAGCCCTCTTGGACTTTGAATACAGTCGTCGAAAGTGTTAGAATGTAGTAAAAATCATTGTGAATTGGCTTGGAGTAGCAGAGCGGTGTAAACATTTAAATAGACGCAGCCAAATCAGGAACACCGACCGACCGCAGCATGGCAAGCCCGAACGAATCCAAGACGGCTGGCAGCGTTTGTATTTCGACTGTTTGTTCATGGCCTCCTGTTGTACGAAATTGTGCTTTTTTCCCCGTAAAACTGTCACAATATTAGTGAAATCAATAGTCATGGCGCCTAGAAAATCAATCCTGCACACGAAATGCGCGGAGCGCCGATTACGGACGATAACATCACTGACCTTGTATCATACGTTGCGTGGTCGATAGCTTCTGGTTGTTCGAAGACATTTCTTGAAGTAATTTTATACACTTTAAACTATAAACATCGGATTTTCGTCGCACAATTATACACTCACCCTTCACAAGCTATATTCTACTCAAGATGGAGCGACGAGCGCGGCCCAGCCAGAGCTCTCAGCTGTGCGCACGTCGAACGCGTCGGATCATTGCCGATGCTGAAACACTCACGACGTTTCGAATTTGGGGATTCCTGCTGATGGCGGAATCTGCAGGAAAGGAGGGAAACGCATGCAGCAGGAAACGCAGCACATGACGCTGAACGGACGATAGATGGCACTGATCGAAATGGTAACAACTCTATACAGGCTGTCCCAACTTAAACTTGCACCCCCTAAAATCTTGCTGCTTTTATTTATTGTCTATGGAATCATGTTTTTTTTTTTCAATTTTGAATGATTTGTTGTTAAGAATTACGAATTGTTTAAGTCTCAGTGAAATGTTTCAAAATGTCAATCTGAAATACTTTCGCTTAAATTTTGAAGAAGTTTTTGGTATGGATAGACTGTAAGAAATGGTATCTTATCTGGGTGTCGATTCTAATTCATTGCGACTGGAAACGGCAAGTCGAGTCGAAATCTGATGACGTCAAAGCGACTTGCCCTACCCGACTGTCAATATTTCGACAGTCGAAATCACGGTCTTAAAATGGCAGGTCTGGAAACTCATGTCTCAAAAATGAAGTTTTTTTCCTGGATCGTGGGTGGCTATTTGGGTCACTATACCCGTAGCGCCCCTGGCGGATACTACGATGAAACTGGGTTTTTATGAATGAAAAAAACGAGAAATTTGCGTAATATTTGACAAATGTCAAATTAATGTGACGGATAGAATTGTAATTAGAAATGCTCAAAATTGGAATCAAATTGTGCTTAACGGTGGTAATAAATGTGGTAGACAGGTTTTGGTTGGGTTTATTTACGTTTCTGAGTCATTTGCGTACTGGAAATATTTAGGTAGGAACAAAACCTTATTTGTGCATTAGCCGGTCTTTTGGCCTTTATTTTACCCTAAGTATGAGCCAAACTCAACAAAAGCAAATTTTTGAGGTAGATGATTGGACAAACTCGAATATTACGTCTAGAATTAGTGCCATGTAACGAAAGTCTCTATCAAAAGAAACTGATTTTTACAACTGCAAGGAGGGCTACGTGAGACGTTCACAAGTGTGTATTTGCATTTTCCTTTTAAAAATACTTTCTGTGCAGTAATGTAGATATTAATAACTTACCTTTTTTAATATAAAATAACAGTTTAAAATGGGGAATCAAGTCCCAGGGGTTATCACGTAACGTAGACAAAAAACGGGATAAATATCCAAAAGCAAGTGAGTAACACAGAAATAAAGGTCACATGAACAAAATGACAGAATTTTATGATGAGAATTATCTAAAAAACTATTGGAATAATAAAAAATTCGATTCCATATTAGAGACTTATATAAATTACCGTGTGAGGGCGCCACGGGTATAGTTGCCCTCCATAGCTACCGTGATCCAGGAAAAATGCCTCATTTTCGTAACGTATTTATGAATGGAGTTTCCAGACCTGTCATTTTATGATCGTGGTCGAAATAATCTGTTCACGTTTAGTGAGGTTATGTTTAATTTAAAAAAATCAACACGTTCAAATAAAATAAAAATACTTTTGACCGTGACACTGTTTCTAGAAAAAATAATTAGGGTCAAAAGCAATTTTTCCTACCTCAACACCCTGATTCACTACAAAGAGCCGGACCAACATTGCACGTAAATTTGTAAATAAATAATTAAAAATAATTATGTATTTTATTTAAAAACATTACAATTTATTAAACACTTTTGCTTATAAAGTCCCAATACTAATTATTTTCAACCAAAATTTATCAAACGCCTTTAACAAAAATTGTATTTTTCTTTTAACTATTGGTTTTCTTCGCACTTTTATCACTAACGCCGTTGAATTTCTTTTCTAACATTCTCAAACAGAATTTATTAATAAAACACACTTAAATAGTGTTAACACAGGCAATTTTGAGTGCAATCCACCTTGCACATAACCAACTTTAACATAACCACCAAACGTCAAATTATTTCAAGTCGAAATCTTTACTCAACATGTATGGAGCAGTTGAGTTTTATTTCGACTTGAAAAGGGAATTGATGACGTCACAAGCGCTTGGCGTTCGCGCCACCAGATGGCTCCACGATCACATTGCGACAGTCGAAACCCTTTTCGAGTCGAAATATTGGTTTAGAATCGACACCCTGGACTACTGTTTTTACGTATTGAAAATCGACCAAAATTGCAACAAAAATTTAAAAAATCGAACCCATTGACTTTTTTTGTACCTGCTAAGAGGGTTGTGAAAACATACAAAAGTCCATAAAACTTTGCTAGAGTGAATTAAAAAAATTTTTTTTCATTTTTATGAAGTTAAGTGCCTTGATCAATAAAACTTTAAGCAAAAAAATTCAAAATTTTAAATCTCGTAAAAAGCTGATATAATACGTAGAATGATCAGCAGAATTCACTGGAACAAACCGTTTTGCTCTACGACTTTTAGTTTTTAAGTTATGATTTTTTGTTTGTTAAACTTTAAATGCCTCTGTAAGCGGAACCGTTGCCCGGAGCGGCTCCGGGTTTCGACGAGAAAATAGATAATTTAATAATACAAAATTTAATTACTTTAATTAAATTTAATTTAATTAAATTTAATAAATTTCTCAATTACGGCAAAACTATTCGAAAAAGTACAACTATTTTGATCCCTACCTATGTAAAATGATCCGGGGAATCGATCGGCGCCGAGAAAATCGCCACATTCCTAATAGTTTTTTAGTTATGAATTTTTTAATATTTTACCAATTTTTCTTTTTACCTGCAATTTTCTCGAAAACTATTAGTCGAAGAACAATAGTCTTTTTTGAAAAAGATAGATAATTAAAAGAGCTTTCCAACGATAATAAACTTCATGGGGTTATCTCTAATAGTTCCGGAGTTATTGCTCGATAAATGTTCCGGGTACCGAAAATCGACAAAAACGCGACCAAAATTGCAAAAATCAAAATTTTTTAAATCGAACCTAGTGACTGTTTTTTACTTTTAACAACTCTAGAGGGTTGTTAAGGCATAGAAAAGTCCATAAAACGTTGATAGAGTGAGTTAAAAAAATATTTTTTTTTCATTTTTATGAAGGTTGTTCATTAAAATTTTTAGCAAAAAATTAAAAATTTTAAATCTCGTGAAAAGCAGCGGCTCCGGGTTTGGACCAGAAATCAGATAATTTCTCAAGCGCTATCCGATGTATTATTGAATTTTGCTCTAAGTCTTAGTTTCCGAGAAAAACGCAAAAAATTGCAATTTTCCCTTTTTTTTAATTTTTAAACGCCGATTACGACAAACTATTAGAGTTTGGGGAAAACGGCAAAATCGATTAGAACCGGTATAAAAATTACCACCAATATTTTTGAAATAAACAAAGAAGATCAACCTCTTATTACTGACTCTTGTGAGTTGTGACCTGTGCCCTACCCTGTGGATAATAATGTAAGTAGAGCACTTTTATTTTGTTATGCAGTTCGTAGCAAAACAAATATAATTTTTCTAATACTGTCGTTTATCTTAACCTCTATTACGGGCGTAGACAAACTACCCGGCGCCTCCACCAGATGTCACAGGTCTCAAAGACCCAAAGTGTCATAAATTGTTGTGTAACAAGGACATTTTCCATCATTATATTAGGAATCATAGGCGGCTGTGATATTTTTGAAAAGCTTATTTTTTTCTGATTTGATATGTCTATTTGTGTAATACATTATTTTTAAATATTTAAAAAAAACATAACATTTCGCTTTTTCTTTATAGTAGGCCATGAAAAAATTTTGGATTTTCAATTAAAACTATGAAAAATATATTACCCAACAAGTATTTATAATTTAATAATTTTTTAAAAACTAATTATTTCAAAAACAGCATAATACATTATTATTAGATCAAATTTTTGCAATTAATAAAAATTATTTATTTTTAGATTTAAAATGGCAAGCTTACTTATTGCTGTTCTATTTTCTAATTAAAATGCAATGTCGGAAAAAGAAAAATCTTATTAATTGTGTAATTGCTTGTCAATGAAATTTTATTTTACAAAAAAATGTCAATCCAAACACCAATATCTAATCCAATCTGCGGTAAAAAATACATAACATTATCACTGCACTTCACTAAATCATAAAAAAGTGTTATCAAATGGTAGTGACACATCGTTTTCAATTTTCTGCACATTTCTTATGTAATTAAAATCTGCAACGATCGTATATTTGTTCAATTGAAAATAAATTTAACATAGCTTATTTTTATAATTTCACATTTTTTACTTTAATAACCGTTCACAAAATTTCTAGATTATTCACACCTTTTATGTGAAATAATTTTTCCATGGCCAACTACTTTCAAATATTTTAAATATATTTTTTATCAAAAGTATATAAAAATATCAAACTGTATTTATACTGTTTTTAGTTAAAAAAAATAAGCTTTTCAAAAATGTCATGATTCCTATTTAAAAAAATAAAACTTTATGTTATTACAGCTAAACGAATGGTTAAAAAAAAAATCGCTGATAACATTATTAGATTCTCTGTAAAAAAGTGCATGTATAATGTTTTTGTTTCAAATGTATATGTTTTATAATAAGGAAGATATAAATTTTTTAAGATTTCGCTAAAATGTCAACTTTTGTTTATAAGTCGAAAACAAAAGACGATAGCGGGATGCGGTTTTGACCAAAATTATTTTCTCAAAAAACGGACCCGAAAATGTGTCACTCGTTTTTCTCTAAACCTCTTAGTTTCGGAGATCCCCTATTCAGACATTCAAAATACAGTACCCTGTACGTAAAACTGTTGCAAATACCGTACCATATCCGGACGTAAAATCACGATGGTAAATTTTAAAATTTATGCATAAGGATCTAAGATCATAGATGAGGGGAAGGAGGAAAGCACCATTATTAACACCAAGATTTTTATTAATGTAATCACTGGTCTTTTGTGACAAAAATATATAAATATCAACAACATAGTTATGTACAATTTGGCGATCCGTTCAACTTGTTTGTGTTTTTGGCGAGTAATAATCTTGAAAAGGGCATTTTTCTATTTTTCTATTTGGAAAGCTTGGAATTGCGCCTTGTAAATGCCGCAACGGATGTGGTGACAGCCAAATCACGCGAGTGAGCACTTTGGGGGTCCCTCGTATGATTTCCCCATCCGGAATGACTAGTCGACACAAAGAGGCGCAATTCAAAGTCAAAAAAAAAAAAAAATTTGCTAGAGTGTGGATCAAAATGTGCAAGGTGAGACTAGACTAGAATGAAATTAAACCAATTTCTTGATTTCGTCGTAAAGTACAAGTACGATGGCGCCGCCAGTCCCGCGCAGAACGTTGGAGAAGGCGCCCTTGAAGAAGGCAGCGGTGCCTTCGGTCTTGGCAATGGTGGCCCAGCAGTGAATGGTGTTTTTGTAGATGATTTCGGTCTTCTTTCGGCCGGATTGCATCATCATGCGTCTGCGGACGGTGTCGAAGGGATAGGAAACGATACCAGCGATGGTGGTCACAGTCTGCAATTTTACCATTAAGGTGACAAAAGTCGATAAGGACGACATTTATTCCCGCACAGGGGGCGCTCAAATCGGAATAGTACCGAAAATGTTTGGGCCTAAAATGATTTATAACAGGGCTGAGTTTCTCTGTCTAATAATTTACAAACGCCTCGTAAGCCCATGGTCCCAACTTCAATAAACGTTGGGACCTTTATCTCAAGCAGGTACAGTCACCCAAAATGAAAATGACGCGTCCATAAACGAACGCCTACCGTGCAACCCCGATCCCTTAACCGCAACCAACCCCTGCTATAAATAAATCATTAGAGATCGTAAACTAGTTTTGAGTCGTATTCCACATTTCATTTACCGGCTTTTGAAATGTTTAAGGATTTCTTGATGGAAATTGGTGATTATCCCAAATGTGAAATAATACACAAAAATAAAATTGTTAGTTGGTTTGCAAATTTAATTTATTATTTGGTTGATGCAAAATAAGTTTTAGTGTGCAATTAAAATCTGCAGAATAAAAAACACGGCAAAACATGGATTCTTATTTCATTTTGTTTAAATTATCATTAAACTAAATTTCCCGGATTGTGATGCGATCGCGAAACGATCACTTTGATATCCATTGTCCAAAAATTATTTCTATTTAAAATAATTATTATACTTAAAATATGATTGTCACAAACTGTAACTAAAAATTTGATCGTCTTTATAGTTTATTTCTTAAGAATATAAAACTTATTGCAATAATAGTTGTGCATAAAACAAGATAAAATAAAAATATCGAAATCCAATTGTTATTTTAAATTTCAAGCAAAGACCTCTACACTCTTAATGGTTTTAATTATTAATTGCACAATCGTTTTTATAAACATTTTGGTTTACTAGTGCCGGTTTATAGAAAGTTCCATTAAATTTTAATTCCTTGTTAAAAGCCAACGATCACTGATAACTTTTATTCTGAATATTCCAATTTTTTTAAAGGTCTTTGTTTGATAATACAATACAATTGGATTACAATTTTTGTTTTAATAGTAAATACTTAATTAGTACGAAAATCTTAAGACAAATAAGTTGTAATCTTAAAATTCCAAAAATTGAAACCGCTCTCAAAAATAAAAGCTAATTTTATCGTGTTGTATAATAAATAACTAAACTACTTATAATAAGTATTTAATTTTATTAATGAATTGGAAATAGTATTATAACATCGTTTTTTTTGCATCAACTAAAATATAATAAATTAAATTAAAAAAAAATACATTTTTTTGACCTCTCAAAGTGACGAAATGTGGCGACGAAGATAAAAAAATTTTTATTTCTCATTTGTCTTCTACGAAAATTAATAAATATTTATGTTATGAAGAATTTGAAAATTCTTTCCTTGAAATTTTGGCCTTTAGATATCTCCTGCGGTAAGGGTTTGTTTGTCATTTCCTGTGAACCTTATTTGCAGTAATGGTCAGAATCTCATTCGGGTATTTTAATGAATGAATTGTCGTAACGTCATTGATAACTTTTATTCTGATTATTCCAATTTTTTGAAACGTCTTTGTTTGATATTTGAAATACAATTAGATTACAATTTTTGTTTTAATAGTAAATACTTAATTAATGCACGATTGACTACGAAAATCTTAAGATAAAGAAGTTATAATTAACAAAAATTAGTGGTAATTCAATTTTAAAGAGGGAAACATTTATAGTGATCTTTTTGTGGGTTCTTCTAAAATTTTGGTTTTAAGTTATCCCCTGTGGTGTTACGGGTTTGTTAATTATTTTCCAGTGAATCTTATTGGCGGTAATAGTCGGAATTTTAATCCGGGTATTCCCATGAATGAATTGCCGTAACATTAATTGATAATAAATTATATTTTGGGGATTCTAATTTTTTAAAACATTAAGGGCAGGCTTATAAAAAGCTCCATTAAAATTTAACACGTTGTTAACAACGAACTAAAATTTAATGGAGCTTTCTATAAACCGGCACTAGTAAACTAAAATGTTCACAAAAACGATTGTGCAATTAATAATTAATTTAATTTAATTTAATGATAATGTAAACAAAATGAAATAAGAATCCATGTTTTGCCGTGTTTTTTATTCGGCAGATTTTAACTGCACACTAAAACTTATTTTGCATCAACCAAATAATAAATTAAATTTGCAAACCAACTAACAATTTTATTTTTGTGACCTTCTCTCAAAGCGTCGAAACATCGCGTTGCGAAGAACTTAAAAATTGTATTATTTCACATTTGGGATAACCAACAATTTCCATCAAGAAATCCTTAAACATTTCAAAAGCCGATAAATGAAATGTGGAACTCGACTCAAAACTAGTTTACGATCTCTAATGATTTATTTATAGCAGGGGTTGGTTGCGGTCAAGGGATCGGGGTGCACGTAGACGCGTCATTTTCATTTTGGGTGACTGTACTTCGGACAGGGCTAGTGGCTTGTTATGAATCGAAATATTCAAAATATTACTTATCGTTCTTTCACGAGGAATCGGCCGTTTCGTTGTGCAATGTTCGATTCAGAGAGGCATCGTATGCATGTATTTACGAAATATTGAGAGTTTATGCAAATTTTTGCTAATTATAATTATTAATTTTTAAATTGTAATTATTAAATTTTTAATCAAATAGAAAAAGAAGATAACTGTTGGCAAAATTCCTAAGAATATTGTAATTTTTTTTCTTTGTGAATGATAAACTAATGCAAACTGAGGGAAAAAATGTATTCTAACTAAATACTACCTGTGGAAATGTTTTTATTTGACTCTACAGCTTGATAAATTATGATAATCAGCGTTTCCATACAAGTTAAAGTATTATTATTATTATTATTATTATCGATAAAGTAATAATTATTATTATTTATCGATAGACGTACAAAACAAAGTGTGAATAAATTAAAAATTATTTGATAAAACTTTTTGTAAACGTTGTATCCGCAGGGTTCCAAGCAAATTATAAATGACCAATGACAACCCGTTTGAGAAATGTTTTGGAAAATAATGTTCTTCTTTGTCGAACTCTCGTGTAGTATTTGATGAGTAATTTTTTGTTGTTTCAATAAGACACTTTTTCGATTTTTTAAATTTGTCATAGTACTACCCATGTTTCAAAAATTTGTAGGTTTGGTTGAACAAACGTTAATTAAAAAAATATTCCTAAGAAGTTCCTTATCATTTTAACTAATTTTTTACATTTGTCAACTTTATAAGAGTTATTTTTTTGAGAATGCTAAAAAATTGACGTTTTACTAACTGAAACGAGTATAAAAATATTTTCTAATTGAATTTCACAAAAATCCAAAAAATCAATAGTTACAGCAAAAAATTAGTGGTATAATCTGTTAAGTAAAAAATTTCTACTAGGGGTCGGTCAATTTATAGAAAGTGAAATTAAAATTTAATTTTAACACGTATGGATTTTAAATCCGACCTAGGCGGAATCAAAATTTTAATAATGAATTTGAAAAGGATTTTATAAATCAATGTAAATCCTTTTCTAAAGATCAAGCAGTGAGTACCGAAATCATCTTATTTACTCCAACTTTGCCACAACAATGAGGACAAATAAAATTTACATTAAGGGGTTGACTCTCCACTACCTGAAGGGACCCGAGGAGATATTTTGCCTTAGGCGACAATTCAGACAGCTCAAATTTGAAGCGCCAACTGGTGGCCGGTGCCAGAACTAACAAAAAATTGTTTTTTGAGATAATCTCGACAACGAACAAATATTTTTAAAAACGGCAAACGCCAAATCGTTTCAATCGACTATATCTAGTGAGATTACCAACTTTCTACAACAAATTTCGTTTCTTTCACAGAGATATCAAACGTATTTTTTTAATTAAAAGTCAATTTTTTTCGGAAGTGGGTAATGTCACTAGATATTTTTGTGTGTTTTCAAATGGTCCCAGTCCAATTTATCTACGTATTATGGTTCTTAAGATTATCTTGATGAAGTGTTGAAAACATGGATATTTTGTGATTTTTTATGTCAATTGTTTTTTATGTACATTATTGAAATTTGGTAAATACTTAGTGAAAGATGTTAACAGTAACATATACAAAAATCAAAGTCGTATCTCTTATAGTTTAGTAGATATTGGTAGTTGAAGTTGACCAAAATCAGCACTTTTTCGCAGAGCGCCATCTTAACCCATTGACACAGCCATTTGGGGACTTACCTGGGCGATGGCCCATGAAATGAGAAGTGGGGTGTTCTTGGGGTCGGGCAAAACACCCTTGGCTGTGTCGTAGAAGCCGAAGAAGGCAGCACGGTAAATGATGATGCCTTGGACGGAGACACCGAAGCCACGGTACAAACCGACCAAGCCATCAGCTTTGAAGATCTTCACCAAACAGTTGCCCAAACCGGAGAATTCGCGCTCGGCACCGGCTTTGCCGACATCAGCGGCTAATCTACAGTCAAAATAAAAAAATGCACATTTTTTAACTCAGATTAAAGTTGCCACGAACAAAATTTAAAATTAGAAGCGAAACAACGCGGCCAAAGTCAAGCTATAATTAGACCGTTTTATTACTCAATCTTGCTATGTTAAAAGTGACATGACGCCGCTTTAGTGGTGTAACTTGGTTTATTATAAAATTTTGGTTGTGCAATTAAAAAAAAGCACCTACCTAACCATTTTTTTCACATTTTCAAATATGTAATTACAACTTATTAACAAAAGTGTCAACACAATTCATTATTTCGTTTCTCGTTCTTTCCAAATCCGGAGAATATCAAAATTGTATCTAGATTCCAATTTTTCAGGAATTCCTGGAAATTTCGAAGATTTTCATTACGGAATTCATTAGGATTTTCGTTTATAAAGTTGTAAACTATTTACAGGATGTTCAGTGTAAACCCTACATTAGTTCCAAGAATGATTTTTACCAGATTATTTTTTGACGTTTCTAAAAAACCAATAAAAAAAACTTTCACTTTCATTCCACGTGGTTCCGTTTTAGCCAATCAAATCAATATTATAATAAGATTATAATAAGGGAAATTAGCTGCTAACATCTTTTCGCGCAACTTTTGGATATAAGTTTAACCGTTTAGGAGATATTTACACTTTTTACACTTAAAAAGCGGTAAGTTTCTCATTTTTTAATATTTTGCAATTTAATAAGGACTCTTAAAAAAGGAAACTTAGCTCTTTCTTTCTTTTAGCGTTTTCAAATTAAAAAAAAAACAAATTTTGAAGGTTACTTTTGAAGAACTGCAATTACCCATAACTCAATTTGTCCAAATGGAATACCTCATTTTTTTGTTACCAGAAGAATCTCTGCGTGGAACTATATTAACATTACCTATACTTATACCTATAAGTTTTTTCTTATTTTGAGTTTTTTGAACACAGAAATATGTCTCTGTCATTGAATAAGCGACAAGTTAGTTTTAAAATACAAAACAAATTTACAAAATTCATGTCTGAGAAACTTTGATTTTCCATACTTTTTGCTTGTTTTTTTGATAAACTATGCAAAAATTAAAAAAAAATATATAAAAAAAGGTTTTATTTAAAAGATGCACTAAAAAGTAAAAAATAATGTATTTAAATCACAGAAGAATATTTTTTCTTACAGGTTAAAATTCTAAAATTTATAAAAGCTTTGGGAGTTGTCACCTGAACAAATAAGTAATTCTGTAATGCCGAGTTTTATAACTCCCAAAGCTTTTATAAATTTTAGAATTCTAACCTGTAAGAAAAAATATTCTCCTGTGATTGAAATACATAATTTTTTACTTTTTAGTGCATCTTTTAAATAAAAGCTTTTTTTAAAAAATATTTTTTTATATATTTTTATTTTTTGCTTTTTAGTCCTTATTGATTGTTATTACACTGTGCATCTACCGTGACGTCCAAATGACCAACATACCGTCTATGTCCCCTTTGTAAACATAACCTAAAATTTTAAAACACCATTTAACACATTTAGGGAGTATTTGACTACATAGGATTGCATTGTCACGCAGATTAAGTAAGTATGCAAAATTTTAATTCAGTGGGACAACGGGAACTCTTTCAAATTTGGCTCCGAAAAAATAACCGACAGACAGACAACATTGTGAGTTAAATAAAGCTTTTAATTAGATATATGGCTAAGATATGTATCATTGTCAATAAAAACGTAAAATTAACTTCAAAACTTAATTGCGCCCATTTTGTTTTCAATATAAACGTTAACATACTAGATAGAATTAAATTCTCTTTCATTCAGTGAAAAAATTTAGAAAGAAAAATTTCGTTATAAACTTGAGGTTTGTTAAATTTGTTCGAAATTTTAAACTACCAAAGGAAAGGTCTAAGCTTTGACTACCTAAATACGATATTTATAAACGGTAAAGTTACCAATTTTTGATGGGAATGGTGCAGACCGAATTTTTTTAAAGTGTAGGTAAATACAAAGCTGCTAAATTAGGAAATTGATAAAAACCCTTTAAAATAAGTAAACTCGAATAATAAAAACGTAGCTTCTATTTAAAATAACGAAGTTTATCTCAACGTTCGTTATAACAAATACATTGTAAAAACGAAAATGTAGCCTTATTAGAAAGTCCGAATTTCTCTTATTCTGGTCAAAAACAAAGATTTTAGTTTAGTTGAAAACTCTGGATTTTGTTTGCCTTGCTTAAAAACAAAAAAATTGAAAATATTTTTATAGAGCAGTGCCTAATGTGTACTGTGTGCAAAATTTCAGTTAGATATCTTTATTAGAACATTTAAAATGTTTAAACAAAGATGACACAGCCTTAACTATGAAAAATCTACTTAGTAGTTTACAACCAGACGGCAGCGTTATTCAATTTCATTTTCAAAATTTACGTAAAAAAACACCAAAATTTAATTCTGAAGTTTGGGTTCAAAGTTACGTAATCCATTTTTTTTCAAAGTTGTGCGTATAAACTTAAGTAGTAGTATAACTTAAGGTTAGAGGTTATAAAAATGCATTCAATAGATATTTGTGTTCGGAAAATGGAAAAAGTTTTCATTATTTTATGTAATGGCATAACATTTGATTCATAGCCAAGTGGGTCATAATTTTTAGTACCTACTTAAATGTTTTACCAAAAAAAAAACATTTTGTGGCTTACCTAGTTCTGGCGAAATCTAGAGGATATACGAAGCAAAGTGAAGTAGCACCGGCAGCACCACCGGAGGCGAGATTACCCATGAAATAGCGCCAGAATTGCGTTTTCTTATCAACACCACTCAAGAAAACTTGCTTGTATTTGTCTTTGAAGGCGAAATTGAGAGCTTGCGTGGGGAAATAACGAATAACATTGGCCAAATTACCACGCCAGTAGGCCATAACACCTTGTTCTTTTGGGATACGAACAAAGCAATCGACCATACCTAGGAAAAAAACACGAATTAAATGCGATATTTTTTCTATTAAAAAAAATAATTTTATTACAGAAATTGCTTCATCTTTTTACATAACCAGTTGGTTGCACGTGCAGTTTTGGCAAATGGCAAGTTTCAGAATTTGGCACACTCTTGACTCCATCGTTCCAATGGGTGTCCATCAAATCACGATTTGACACAATTTCGCGCATTAAATTAGAAATAATGAAATTTTTGGGGCGCTCCGATTTGGACCATATGTTTGTGCAAAAATTTATTTTAAGACCCATAATTTAGTCTGAAAATAAGTTTGCTGGTTTCGCTGATTACATAATGAAGCTTTTTTCCACGAATCTCTGTTAAATTTAGCTAGATTTTGTGCGTTTTTTGGGCGCTTTTACCTTTGTAGCGCTGGTTCTCTGAAATCTGTTTGGAGATGTGCTGGACTTGCAGAAGCAGTTTGACACGTTCGATGGGGGCCACACATGTCTTGGAAACGGCAGCGGAAATTCCTCCAGCGAGGAAATCCTTCATGAAGGCGACGGGATCAGCGAGAGACATTTTAGCTGTTTAATCAATTACTAGTAATTGTTGACCAAAAACGACTTGTGAACGGATCGCGCACTCGACTGCAAGTGATTCCCGGAGCCAAGAAGTGGTTATGATAATATGGCATTGGTCATGTGCTTTCCCGGGCATCGGGAGCCGAAAATACACCGTTTTTACGTCACCACAGACTCCCGAATACGTCAGCTTACGAAAAAGTAGAGGAGGAGGACATTTTTCGGCCTTCAAAACACGAATTTAGATGCGCGAAAGGTAAAGGACGAAGAGTCAAGTTTGTTTTCATTGAACTATATGGGTTTTATCGGTTGTGCATTGGCCTAAGCTCGTGCATTTTGCACGAGGCGTTATGTCATTGTCACTGAGAAAATAGAACGGCTGTCTGCTGTGATAATGGCACAAGCCGATGCATTTTTAACACATTAAAATTATTCAATGCAAAAATTAAACAAGCCTGAAGGCAAAAAACGTGTAAAATGGTACCTAAAAATAAGCCAAATATTTATACAATTTTGTTAGGGCATTGGGAAAATTTAAACACTGCACAGATTTATAATAATAAAAAATATACATATACAGGGTGATTCACATAACTTTACGACCCTTACGAATTTTAAATGCAACCAGTAATACACTACTCAATTATAATTTGATTCAGAAACACTAATAATTGTAAATTTGTTTGTGATTTGGATATTCCTTGCAAACTTTACAAAATTAGGTTCTTACTGCAGTCTCTGGCGTTTTTGTTTTGGCCAATTTAGGCGTAATTCAACCTCCAATGTATAATGGGTTGCATTTAAAGTTCGTCAGGGTCGTAAAGTTATATGAATCACCCTGTATATATAAAAAATGGGTTTTATTTAAAAGATGCGCTAAAAAGTAAAAAATATTAAATAATTAAATATTAAAAAATATTTTTTCTTACAGCTTAAAATTTTAAAATTTATAAAAGCTTTGGGAATTGTCAACTGAACAAAGTAATTCTGTAATGCCGTAGTTTTATAATCCCCAAAGCTTTTATATAGTTCTTTTTTTTAATAATCAATCACCCTGTATCACCCTAAAAGTTCATGTCCAACTACTTTCGAAACTAGCTGTATCTGTAATTTGACATTTTACACACCAGATTTGACAATCGAAACGGAAGTATTAGGTTGGGTTACGCAGTTATTGAAATTTGAATTCGTTAATGGTAGAAATAACTCCATGTTCTGTACGTGTTGTAACTTAAAGAAAATTTTAAAAATTTACAGAACATTTTAAACTGTATCTTCCAGGTAAAAAATTGTACCAACGTTAATTGAAAAAAATTGCTATCTATGGTAATGCCAACCTGACGGCTCTTTGACGGTAGATTATAAAAAAAATCGACTATAAATTTTCGAATTTTAACGTGTAAGAAAAAATACTCTTCTGTGATTGTAATACATTGTTTTTTACTTTTTAGTGCATCTTTTTTTTTAAACATTTTTTATATATTTTTATTTTTTGCTTTTTAGTCTTTATTTATTGTTATTACACTGTGCATCTACCGTGACGTCCAAATGACCAAATCGAGAACCCCTTTGTAAACATAACCTAAAACTTCAAAACCCCATTTAACCCCTTTAGGGGGTATTTAACTACATATGATTGCATTGTCACGCAGATTAAGTAAGTATGCAAAATTTCAATTCAGTGGGACAACAGGAACCCTTTCAAATTTGGTTCCGAAAATATAAACGGACAGACAGACAACATTGTGAGTTAAATACAAGCTTTTAATGACAAAGTTTTGACTGGAAGGACCGTATTAACTTGAAAAAAATGTTATTCCAATAATCCATAGTAATTCCAAATTAACTCCAGTTATTCTCTAAACAAAGATAATTTTAATAATTCCGATTAAATTCCAAAAAAATATAGGTACAACTAACTCCACAGTTAATGGCACCTCGTTTTGGCTATTATTCCAAGAATATGTAAATCGAATATATTTGTAATAAATCTAAGCAAAACAATTAAAAAGATGAGAAAGAACCAAATAATTTATGTATTATGTAAAAGCTTAATGATTTCTAAGAAATACCTACTCTGAATTATTGAGGACCTGCTATCACGATGAATGTGTATTAATTTTTTTATCTTCAAAATTATCAAAAAAAAGTAACATCAAATTTTTTTATTTTAATTTTAGGCATCGCTTGAAGTAAATGTAACGATTTTGTTACATACCTATTAGCTGTTTCAAAACTATAAAAACGCCAACGTCGCATTATGGAATAATTTTTTTCAATAAGGATGATAAAATTGTAAAATAGATATAAATGATTAGATCTCCCATTGAGGCTATAAATTACATTAGCTATTAATATTTTGAAGTGCATGAATAATTTATAATAACTAATTTTTAGAGAAAATGCGACGTTGGCGTTTTGATAGTTTTAAATACGCATATTAAAAAAAGTAAAAAAAAATTATATAATTTTGTGATAGCTTCATTAAAAATCAAATTCTGAATCCCAATAATATCACAACTACAGGCTGTTTCACACAACTTTACGAGTCCCGAGGCTCTAATACGCACTCAAATAATATACAAAAGTCACAGAACACTAGATACAAAAAATACACTCTTAATTATTTAATTTTTGGAAACCCATGACAGTGATTGTCAAACTAATCACTGTCTCATTAGTAGTCATGAATTGCTATTTTTCAGAAATTATTATCATGTGATCTATTAAGATCTATTAAGATTAATCAATAACTAACTAAAAACGTTACAATTTTTTGAAAGAGTGAACAAACTAGGGAATATTATACAGTTTTTCAAAATTTGTAATCGAGTTCGTATCGTATTTGTATTGTTGATTGATTGCATTTTACAGGCTCAGGCCTAGTAAAATTACGTGAAACACCCTATATATCTGACTTGGATATTGAATTCAACATGAAATTGAACTAAACAAAAAAGGTGTAAAGTACGTAAAAATAATTCATGTTTATTATTTTCTTGCCAAAAATAATTGGTAAAACTGAAACACTTATTTTCTCATATTTATAAATAAACAAAATGGGACAAAGTGTGATGTGCTGCATTTGCAAGAACATTTACGTCTAATAAATCGACGTAAAAGAGTTATAAAAAGTGAGATGAAATCAAATAAATCTAGAATAAATAAATAAATTATGAATTATATTCGAGATTATAACAATTTTTTCCGATTTCTAATGAATGTTTAAAAAAAACATTGGCAAAATATTTTTTAATTACATAAATCCCCTATTTCAACGTCTTCGAATATAGTAGATAATTTTTTTATATTTTATTGTATCGCAGAAATGAGGTGAAGTACTTTATATTTTTTTCTAAGCATATGAATGTTGTCACAATTTTTCTTTAATTCCCTATAACAATTATTAATTAATTAAGAATATTAATAAAAATAAAAATATTAATTAACCCAAATTTTATGATTTCTAGCATCATTCTTAAACAAACAAAGCTTAATAACTGTGAAAAATGTACATAGAAAAATTGTTGCTAACCCCAAAATTAAGTTTATGTGATTACTTTACGTATTTTTTCACAAAAGGACATTTAAGTATCATTTATTATTTTAGAATAAAGTAACAAGAATTTTTTCGTGCAGCGACTTTAATTAATTAGTTTTAATTGTAAGGAACTGTAGAAAAATTTCTGAAAAAATTCGCATGCATGTATTTATTTAGTAGCAAGTGATTATTTTTGCCTGATCATTAGTTTATGATCTCAAGTAAAACATACTTTAGACTTATTTAGAAATCATTTCAAATAACAATAATTATTATCAGTTTTTCATTGTAGTTTTTGCTAGATTTCTAAAAAATACTGAAATCTGAAATAAATACACTATTCAGGACCTTCAAGATTATCAATTTTTTTAAATTTTACCTTCAAAATGATTTTCAAAAACGTTGAAGAAATTGAAATAAATTCTGAATAAAATATAAATTAAATTTTTTATTAATTTTTGGGCAATAATGTTTAAAAAACCATGTTTGGCAATATTTAATTTAATACGCATAGTGTTTTATCAAATTTTCTTTTGGGTTTTTATAAATTTTAAATATTTCAGATACTTATTAGTTTTTTTAGATTCTTTGAAGCTTTTAGATTCCTAGGCAAAACACTGAAATACGCCTACCTATTATTCAAAACATTTACGATAGTTATTTTTTTGTATTCAAATGATTTTTAAGATTAATTTTGTAACGTTTCAAGCAAAAAAAGTTGAAGTTCTAAAATTAATTTCTAATCATCAAATTTGGAATCTTACTACAATATGTTAAAAATCAGTTGAAAAAATTTAAGGATTTTGTTTCAAACGCAAAATAGAAAAAAAACTTGAGCTAATTTCGTAATAGCTTTATTAAAGAGAGATTCTGAATCACAATAATTCCACAACTAGACGACACCTATTTCGGGATAATTAAATATGTATACAATATCTAACATGGATGTTAATTAATGCCTATTTTATTGTACAAAACACCACAGTTGAAAACTACAAAAGTAATACATGAATCAATCGATTTTCAAAAAACAGTTTTTTCTTTTATAGTTTCCAATACATTTCATCTAGTTGTGTTAGTATAAATACATCCATTTAAATAAACATACAAAAATATATTCCTAAGATTAAAAATCAGCACATTATTTATTGTAATCGTAAATAATACTCCAAATATTGGAATGAAACAAACTGTTTGCGTAAAGCTTGTATATTTGCAACAAAAATATCTCAATTTCTGTATTGTCACATAAATGCACATTGCTTTTGAAACGACTGCATTTGATGCAATAAATGCGTTCAATGGAATGGTACAAGAGTATTAACAACTTTAAAATAATTTCAATTTTTATATGCTCAACATCTCTAATATCAAGAGGAAACAAACACAAATCAACAAGAAACACTAAGAAAACATACATAGTGTTTTTATATAAATGCTACCATTTTAGTTAATTTTTATTTTCACAAGTCAATAATAATTCCAGCAAAGCTAAAGTGCACCTTTACGAAGTCCGTGTTTAATATTAATTACATCCAAAAAATTATCATTGACTCTTAATGAAGACCTGAGGTGGTTTTGTAATAAATGAGCATATTTAGAGATTTCTTATATGACGCGATCTTCTGACTAGAATACAGCTCGAAGTCAATCCACACGAGGCTTTAGCTAACTGCGAAATATTCACCGAACGGCGTGGATAATCAATCTTTTCACTAAAAACCTGTCGGAAAAAAACTATTAAAAACAATACAAAATTATTGAATGAAATACTTTAAACGAATGTGGAATTTCGTCAATGCTGCGATGCACCAAAGTTCCATTCAAATACAAAACATTGGCTGCATCATCTTCAGGTAAAGTCAGCGTTTGGTAGCTGAAAGTGGCTTCACGTTCCATTCGTTTTAACACTTCTTGTGCTTCTTTTCCGGCCCCTACACACAGCAGATCGGGTCCGCCGACCGTTATGTAAGTTTTGAGGTGTTTAGGGTCTGGCACCTGGTTGCAATCAACGGCAATTATTATACTGTGTTGAAAGGTGGTGTGGTGTGCGGCTTTAACGGGCTATTGTGGAAGCAATTTGAAGCTTTGTGCAGAATTTAATTTAATTCAATTCCAATGCAAATCGTGCATTTCAACGCATGTTTTTTGAAATAATAAAATAAATAATGCTTGATGAGATAAACGAAACAATTGGATCAGTTTTAGAAAACATTAATTTCTTAAGGCTGGCGGCCTGTTTTTAGCACTAACACTAATTAAGTCGAAACTGATCAAAAAACACAAAACGTGGTAAAAGATCATGAAATTAAATCGAAATTTAATTAATTTAGCTCATGAGCTAAATGAATTTCGACCGAGTTAGCTCGAGTGAAATCTTGTACAAAAAATTTTCAAAATAAATTATGATTAGAAGTGTTGTTTTTTTGGTGTACCTACTTTAGCACATTTTCCAGCCAACATAAACCTAATTATTTAGCAAATTTCGTTAAAAGAAAGCCGCAAAATCACCAAATAGACCAAAAATCGTAATACTTTTGTTTCAAAACAAAACTTTTTCGATAAATTTCGCTAACACTTGTTAGCACAATTGATGTTATAAAGTTAGCGCGATTTATTAGTGGATTTGCAAGATCATGCCAAAGCTTTATTTGACTTGTTTCACTCGATTTTGAGCAAAATTTCTTCGAAAATAAGCCGAAAAAAAGTTTGGTCAAAAAATGTGCTATTTTTATAATTTTCCAAACAAATAAACATTTACGTGAAGTTATGTATTCTCATCAGTTTCCTGTAGAAACAGAGTGAAAAATTACTAAATTTAGTCGAATGAAGCTTTCTTTTTCCTTTTCTGGATGTTTTTTGATACGGTTTACACCCAATAAAGAAATTATCTCTCAAAATTTTGAACAAAAACTAACCAAAATTCCCCACGTTAGACTAAAAATTATGTGAACTCTGCGAATTTTTTAACAGTTTTGAGATAAAAACTAAGTTTTTTTTTTTTAGAAAAATTTCTATAGTGGGTTATTTCTAATTTTTTTTAAATATGCAACCAATAATACTAGAATAATACTGATTCCAGCTGACCAGTTAAATTAATCCACGAAGACATTGCTTTGGGTATTGTCAAGTTTGTCCTAAAATTTCATTATGGACTATTATTATTTAAAAGCTAAAAAATCAATTAATCAATCAATCAAATAATCAATCAATCATTAATCAATTAATGTTTTAAAAAATCAAACAAAGTATCTAGTGGTAAGTGCCATTAGTATTTTTGGTTGCATCTTAGGACATGTCAGAAATAACCCACTATTGACTCACCCTGTATATAATATATAAGTTATATATAAGTTAGTTGCATAGACTAGCTGATTTCATAGTTTTTAATTAGTTTAATTAGTTTTAATTAGATCTGAAAACTCTGGCACTTGGATGATGGCATTACCACCATACGCATATTTATATTTATTTAGTAGGTGACAATAAGATTATTTCATCCAAAAATTCATTTATTGTACAACTTTTTATAACAATAAATTTTGGTCAAAACTAATATTATTTTATTCTTTCTTATTTATTATTTAAGAGATTTCACTAAAACAGACCGAAAAATAACTAATTTACGAGTAAATCCAAAATAATCTTAATTTTTTACCTTTGTTAACACGTTTTTCAGTCAGAAAAAACCGAAAGTCACCAAATTATAACAAAATGGGTGTTATTTTAAGCTTCTTCCAGACTTCTTGAGGTAAAAATTAACTTTTTTTCTGGAAATTTACTTAAAATTACTTAAAAAATCACCGAATTATTAATTTATTTTGCAAGATCTTGTCAAAACACTCCTAAAAATCACTAAATACTAAATGGAAATTGATAGTTTCTCTGGATTTAGCTCGTTTTTGAGCTAAATTTCGTCAAAATAATACGAAAAACTGTGTGTTGTGACATCTAGTCGAAAATCATGTTCCGATTTTGACTTAAAATTCTAGATATGTCGCTAAAAAATTACAAAATTTCTTGCCTATTTTAAGTGTTTAGGACGTTTTTCAGCCAGAAACGGAAATACTATTCGCTTTTTTCTAATTAATTTAAATTAATTAAAAATTTAATTTCATATTAATTTTATTTTTCAATTAATTTAGTTGATGGTCAAAACACGCCTCAAAATCACAAAAACAAAATTAAACTGATGTAACTCTGCAAGTTTCACTCGATTGTGTTTGTTTTTAAACTAAATTTCGTCAAAAATTAGCTGAGAAATGACAAAGTTTAGTCGAAAAAGGAGTTATTACTACTTTTTTAAATTTTTCCAACACGTTTCTGAGCTGAAAGACCACCTAATTGGGTCAAAACTCAAAAATACATTTATCCATTTTTGCGTTTTATTAGTACCACATTTTTAATACAGAAACGTAATTGTTTCGCAAAAATTGTCAAAAATAAGCCAACAAATCGTTGATGAATTTGATGAATCTTTAATTTTGTTGATTAATTCGAGATGGTATTCTAAACAAAAAGAAAAAATTTGATCTTCCATATTTTTTTCTGCTTTCCCGTAATGAAAGAATTTTTACATTGTTTAATCTTTTGATTTTTTACAAGGATGGATTAGAAAGAAAAATCCTAAAGTTCTTTACAAACACTGAATTTTAACTCGATATGTTTTATATTTGTAAAACCTTATTGACATTGAATAAAAATATATAAAAAATGTTTTTAAAAAAAGCTTTTATTTAAAAGATGCACTAAAAAGTAAAAAATAATGTATTTCAATCACAGGAGAATATTTTTTCTTAGATTAAAATTGTAAAATTTATAAAAGCTTTGAGAGTTGTCAACTGAACAAAGTAATTCTGTAATGCCGTAGTTTTATAACTCCCAAAGCTTTTATAAATTTTAGAATTTTAACCTGTAAGAAAAAATATTCTCCTGTGATTGAAATATATTATTTTTTACTTTTTAGTGCATCTTTTAAATAAAAGCTTTTTTTAAAAACATTTGTTTATATATTTTTATTTTTGCTTTTTAGTTTTTATTTATTGCATAGATTTATTGTTATAACACTGTGCATCTACCGTGACGTTCAAATGACCAACATACCGTCTATGTCGATATAAGAATGTAAAAATCGAGAACCCCTTTGTAAACATAACCTAAAACTTCAAAATCCCATTTAGCCCCTTTAGGGGGTATTTAACTACATAGGATTGCATTGTCACGCAGATTAAGTAAGTATGCAAAATTTCAATACAGTGGGACAACGGGAACCCTTTCAAATTTGGCTCCGAAAAAATAACCGACAGACAGATAACATTGTGAGTTAAATAAAAGTTTTTAAAAATATGGTAACCAGCGAAGAAAACGTGCAGTTTTCAAAAACTCATTTGCTTTCGTTAAACTCGAATTTGATCAGATTAATTGAACAAGACGCCAGCCTTAAAAAATGTCAGAATCTCAAATAAATGTTTTCAAGGGGAAATGACAAAAATGTAATGCATTACGTAAAATTTTACGAAGCGGGAGGAAAATATTTTTAGAGCACACATTTTGTCGTCTATTTGTTTTGATAATCATCACGTTTAAAAGCGGAAACCTTGAAAATAACCAAGCTTTCCTCATCTGTTGTATAAAATCAACGAGAAAAAATTCCAGTAATATCATAATCCCTAACAGAATGTGACCGATGAATAACTTTATTATGATTAGAGACACGCGTCTAATCAAGCCAGAAGTTTATTAATCGCACTATGAGATTGATTTTTGATGACATGCCAGAAGTAGGTGCCCAGAAAAGCGCGCTCACCTGCACCAGACCTTGCCTCAGATCGCAAAGATCAAGGCTCTCTGGTTTTACCTTGATGGGTGTGCATGGGTACTCTGGAAAAGCCGCTGCCACAGCCCTAGCCCCCGCTTCGTTCGTCCACTGTGAAATACCCACGAAAAATTCCCGTCCTAAAACGCCACTATCGATTAACTTAATGTCATTTCTGATACAGGAGTGACTTACCAGTGAATAAAACATCGCCTCCGTCCAGTTTCGCTTTCGAATCGGACATTTCGATTATTGGAAGGTCGAGCTCTTTTTTCAGAACCACCCTAATTGTTTCTACCTGCAACAAAGTTTTCATTATGTATGGGATGCTTTAGCGAGTAATTGGGGACACAGCGTGTGACCTGTTTTTATTTAAATCATTTATTTACAAAAGCACCGGATACAAAATAATGTGTAATAGTGAACATGGAACGTCCTTTTTATTCACGGTTCAAACGAAACCAATTGTAGGCTTTGTATTTTATAGCTTTCAAGTAAAGCGCGATTTATTTCATTATTTATTGCATTATGTGCATGGCTATAGAGAAGTCTTTGTCAATTTGCATATGAATGCAAGTCCCACGCTTCTTATCTTTTCTTACAGTTGCATTCACAATCTATTCTTTGAATTATTTGTGTCGGGAAAATGAAGAAAAAAGTGCTCAAAAATGCACGAAAAACACACCGTAGGAAAGCTTTCTAAACATATTGTTATCTTTAATGAGATTTTTAAATTGAACGCTTTGTTGTTTGATTTAACAATGGACTTCTTTATTTTTTGTATTCAGCGTTTTAAACTGTCTATGAATTTAGCTGGCGGTATTGATTTCGAGGATTCAATTAGAACAACTATTTTAATCACAACACACATAAATTATGCAACTAATAACTTATTAAAATATATTTCCTTTCACTTATAACAATCAAAAATTCCTCTTCAAAATTTATCGTTTCTTCTCCATATTCCTGCAGCTGTTATCAATTTAAATGATAACCTTAAATTAGTGGTTCAGTAATAAACATCATCCTGTAGCCACGTCAAATAATTCCAATTGAAGAGTAGGTACACCCGAAAAACAAGTTTTATTTCAATTTTTATATTGTAATTTAATTTTAACGAAATATTGTTGTTGTTTTTTTAGCAGAGCCATGCAAGAAATTTGTAGATATCATTGACTTAAGCCTAATTTTTTATATCTTTAAAAGAAAAAAATCAAAAACGAGAAATGTAATAATAAATTTTCTCTGATTTTTCTCTTGCATAGTAGTGAATAATAGTTTTCAATTTTTCTAATCAGATGAGAGATGACGTTATTAGTTCTTGAAAAAATTATGTAAATATAAAATCATTTTGTAAGTTTTCAGTCAATTTTTTATGAAGATACAATTTTTTAGTTACAGAGTTTACATTTTCCGGTCTCCCTCAACATAGTACCGAGAGACTATTAAAGATTGTGATTTTTGTCGTCAGGTTGGCAACTAATTTGAAATCTGTATTTGGCAACATTGACTATCAAATTTAAATGTCAAAATTTTATATTTAATTGTCATTCACTTCCGAATGATAGCAGTCAGGGTGAAACGGTTCCACATAACAAGCTAGCAGGGGCGCCAAATGATTTTTTTGCTTCAATCATTAAAAGTCACCCGGTACTATGTACAGATTGATTTAGAAAGACTGTGCCTCTGGACACAGAGTCTGTCACTGGAACTTAAAAGTATTTTCTTTTTCAAAGGTTTGCAACACTGCAACGTAAATAGTTGTAGTTAAACCTTTGAAACTTCTGAGGCAAAAACGAAAACTCTATTTTAAAAAATTGATTTGAAATTTGTAAATTTTAAGTTTTAAATGATACTATCAATGTCATACGCACCTAACAATGTCAGGCTACCGGAAGAGTTACCACAAGTGCCATCCAAAAATAAAATTCAGTATTGCCAACAGAAACACTCTTGGATCAGTTTGTACTTCCAAACCCTACAAACTTCTAAATTATTAATTAGAATAAAATGTTCAATCTCCAAGGCATATTAAATACAAAGTTAAAATAAATAAATGCAATGTTTTTATCAAACTTTTTTTCGTTTATTTTCTTTGTTATATTTTTTGTAAAGATGTTTTAGAGATCTGTTTTATTGGTTTATCAATAAGAATGTTTACTTCGTTTAGTTTTCCATAAACTCTTAAATGTTAAGTCAATTAAATATCTAAATTTTGAGAAAAAAACTTTTTACAGTAGTTTTCTAAAAGACAACAGGTGTATCTCGTTTCTTGAAAAATAAATCTCATAAGGATTGTATATTTTGGAACTAGACTCAGTTAATGATAATCACCTCATATAAAATATAAAAATATATAAAAAAATGTTTTTTAAAAAAAGCTTTTATTTAAAAGATGCACTAAAAAGTAAAAAATAATGTATTTCTGCTTTTTGCTTTTTAGTCTTTACACAGGTCTTTATTAATTGCATAGATTTATTGTTATTACACTGTGAATCTGCCGTGACGTCCAAATGACCAACATACCGTCTATGTCGGTATAAGTTACGGTATGTACAAATCGAGAACCCCTTTGTAAACATAACCTAAAATTTTAAAACCCCATTTAACACCTTTAGGGGGTAATTAACTATATAGAATTGCATTGTCACGCCGATTACGTAAGCATGTTAAATTTTATTTCATTGCGACTACAGGAACCCTCTCAAATTTACAAATCGAGAACCCCTTTGTAAACATAACCTAAAACTTCAAAACCCCATTTAACCATTTTAGGGGGTACTTAACTACATGGGATTGCATTGTCACTTCAGTGGGTCAACAGGAACCCTTTCCAATTTGGCTCCGAAAAAATAGCAGACAGGAAGATAACATTGTGAGCTAAATAAAATCTTTTAATAAAAATTACCAATTATCTAATTAAATTGCTGATTTAAATAAAACTGAGAGCACTGAGAGGAAGTACTTATTTAATAAACTAATTTGTTAATATCGATATTGTTTAAAGCACGAACCAGCAAATAAGTGCTTTTAATCGCCATTAACAAACAAGTTGAATACAACATTTTTTCGTTGACCACAAACTCATTCTTTATTCTTATTTGAACTTAATACCAAATCAAAATCAATTTCATCTTTTCCATAAGTTTAAACTTTGGTAGCAGTCATTAAAATTTACTGTGAGTTAAAAAGGTGGAGATTCGGTAATAATCAATTGTGTCTAGAACAGGCCATCAGAAGCCATAAAAAATTTGCCAACTTGCTGAAAGAGCTAGGTGATGAATTGCCTCAGAAGACCCATTAAATTTTCAAACGTCAAAATCATAAACAAAAGTGTATTAATAAAACGAAAAATGATTTTTATTCTTACGTTTTTGCAAGAAAATCATTCAAATGCGTGAACGAAAATATCCGAATTGCATGTCAGTCAGCATTTTAATTACGTATGCAAATTACAGGCAAATAAAAGCCACATTCCATTGACTATAACAGGTACCTTCAAAGTTGGCCGGCGCCGAATTTTAAATGAAATATGCATACAAATGCGAGTGATTTTTTTCATCCAATTAGTAAAGCAAAAAATGTATCAAATCTATTAGTATATAAAATTACTTGGCCTGACTGACCAATCAACGCACAGCCTAGACGGCTAAGGGTAGAAACTTGAAATTTTTACAGTAGATAGCTTTTGTAACGTAGGGGTGTACTAAGAAAGGATTTTTCGAAAATCACCCCATAAGAGGGTTAAATGGGGTGTTAAAATTTGAATAAGTCCGTCGTTTTTTAAGTTATATCTTTGAAAATTAGTATTTGGGCTTTCGGTTAAAAATAAAAAAAGACGTGTTTCAGGATTTTTGGAAAGTTAACCCCTAAAGGGGATAAATGGAGAGTTGAATTTAGAATTAGAGTTTAGAAAATCTGTCATTTTTAAAGTTACATTGAACTTACATCCTTGAAAATTATTATTTGGGCTTTTGGTTAAAAATAAAAAAAACACGTGTTTCCAGATTTTCGAAAAATCAACCCCTAAGAGGGTTAAATGGCGTAATAAAATTTGTATAAATATTCGTAACTTTTGAATTTACATTAACTGAAGCTGGTATTTGGGCTTTCAGTGAAAAGTGAAGAAACACGTGTTTTAGTTGGAAATACCAACCCCAAGGGGGTTAAACACGGGTTAGAGTTTGTATAAAAATCCGTAATTTTTAATTTGTATCCAAATTATCCAAATGGTACTTGAGCTTTCGGTTAAAGATGAAAAACGTGTGTTTAAGAACATTTGGAGTTTCCACCCCTAAGGGGGTTAAATATAAAAATCCGTAATTTTTGAACTTATTTTTATAAAAATTGGTATTTGGGCATTCGGTGAAAAATAAAGAAACAGGTATTTTATTATTTTTAGAAATTCCACCCCCAAAGAGGGTTAAACATAAAAAATCGTCATTTTTGAAGCTATATTAATGAAAAATGGTATTTGATCTTTCGGTTAAAAATGAAAAAAGACGTGTTTCTGGATTTTGAAAGTTCCACCCCCAAGAGGGTTGAATATAAAAATATGTCATTTTCGAAGTTATAACCAAGAGAATTGGTATTTGGGCATTCGTATAAATATAAAAAACGCGTGTTTCAGGTTTGTTGAAAACTCCACTCCAAGGGGGTTAAACAAAAAATCCTTCATTGTTGAAGTTATACATATAAAAAATTCTTTATTGTTGAAGTTATCAATTGATATCTTAGACATTCGGTTAAAAAGGAAGAGGCGTATATTTCAGGATTTTTAGAAATTCCACCCCCATAAGAGTTCAACGCAAAACTCCTGCATTTTTGAAGTCATATCCAAGAAAATTGGCATTTGGACTTCCGGTTGAAAATAAAGGAAATGTGTTTCAGGATTTTTAAAAATTACATCCACAAGAGGGTTAAACAGGGAATGAGTTGAGAACAAGCAAAATTTACTCGGGTTCGTATTGGGTAGTTCACAATAATATAATGTTGTGTTTCTACTTTTTGTTATACTACGTTTTGCATAGTTTTTCTGTGTTTCAAAATGGTTGTGGACATGCGTGCGAAGCCGTTAAGTTGTTAATAATGTCGAACACATGTTTGGTAAGTGATTTGTGGGCAAGTGGTAGTGGTAGTGACATTTCCATACCCCATACCAATCTGATAAAGAGTGATATGAGTCAAGTTCACAAAATCGTAAAACTACTTATGTGAATAATAATTCTATAAATGTTAAAATCGGAGGAAATTTTGCGGCGGTTTTATCAGAATGCAACATTCAATAATCCTAGAAAAGTTGGAGGTTGGAGGATTCAGATTTTAACGTAATTCCGGTTTACACAACAATTGAGAGTATTATCGACCACAAACTCTATTTGCCGAAAAGTTTATCTTTAGCACGAAACTTACTTTTTGGTATTCGAAACATAAAACTGTCTCCTTATTTTCTTAATACGTTTTAATAAAATAACATGGATCTGTTCATTTCGTAATCCTCAAGTTACGAGTGAAATCGCATCATTTACTCACAAGTGCACAAATCCGCTACATGTCTCCAGACTTCCGCAAACCCAGACGACTTCACAAAGGATTGACACACACAGAGAGGTGAACGTGGCCTTTGAATAAAATTTAACATCGAGCACCCAAGCAAAAACCCAATTACAATCCCAAGACACCGTTGTTTATCTATGCGAAAATCTCCGAGATGAAAATCCCCAGTGTGTTTTATTAGATTTTCGAGTTGAGAGAGTCCAATCAGGATGATACAAATTGCGAGCGATTTTTTGATGTTTCTATTGAAATAAATTGGGTTCTTGTATTGGCCGACAGTTGAATTTTGAATTATTACACCCCCGAGTAAGAATCGATAAACTGCGATAATCTCTATAATTACAAGTCTTCATTATCGTATTCATGAGTTTCTTGTCTGCACACAATGTGCCATTAAATCACCAGCAATGAGGCGTGGATTGTACTTTTCGCTTCAACGGTTTACCTCTGATTAGTGGTATTGTCTTCAATAACAAAACTAACTCCCATCAATCAGGATGATTGAAAGGGAGACTGTTTACTTGAAAATTTATTTCGGGATACGTGTGGAAGGGAACCGGATCGATAACCATCACTTCGCACTAAGGGATGATACACTGACACATTTTTTTTATTCAAATAAACATACATTTTTCTCTTCTCTAAAACCACCAAAAAATTATTGAAACGTTTTTCGCGAATCAAGTTAGATAATATTAAGTAAACACCCTCCGTTTGCTCACTTCGTTTCAATTAGTTTTAGCTACATACTCAAAACTGAATTTCTCATTTCACAGAATTCAAATTTAATCCCGACTGCGTGTTTGTGCAGATAACATTCCGAAAATTTCAATTATGAAATTTAACGATGTTGCAAAAATTGAGAATAAATTAAAAATTACTATAAACAATAACTGATGTTGGGAGAATGGAAACTAAATTCCACTATGTTGTTTACGTTCGAACATTGTGTTATTATAAAAATAAACTGCGGAAACACTTGTTACGATATTTTTGTTGTGTTCCATTTTCTACAAAGTATACTACTTGACAATCAATATCAAACGAGATGATGGGTTTAGCTAGACTCATAAAACATTTCTGTTGGAAACTAGGTCGGTGATAAAATTACAATTTGCATATTTCATTTCAATGGCTAAAAAAAAACGAAAATTGGGAATAAAACAGAAACCGAAGTTGCGTAATGGATTTTTTTGTTCAAAACGGTGTCAATATCGATGTACATGAACAATAAAATTAAACATGCACTTAACAGAAGCTTTAAATAAGTACTAGAAGAAAGAAAGTAAGTGCCCGCTTGGACAACTCACTCAATTATCCAATTAAGAACAGATTAAGACTAGAATTATTACAATCATTGATACACATATACTGGATGATTCACGACTTCCTCACCTCTTAGACATTACAACCCAAACTTAACAGGTCATTAACCAACTAATTATAAGGTCCACTTCATATTCCGTAGACATCTAGGTACCCAACTGAAGCATTACAACTTGTAAGTAATAATTTTTTAATTCGTTGATGGAAGTAGGTAACGAGTTCTACTTATTACTTTTATCATCTCATAAACTTAATTGAAAGAAAGTTCCAATACATCAAGTAAGAAATATTTAGACCACCATACAGGGTTCGGCAAAAGAATGTAACTAAGCGTTTTTTGGCCTAAACTACTTACTTTAAGAAAAAATATTAGTACATCATCAAGTGTGTTAAAAATGTGATATTTTTGAAGAATAGAATTTAATTTTTTCAGTCAAGTTCGGAAAATCCTGATGAGCTCGGAACGCACCTTTAATAATAAAAATAATAAAAATAATTCTTTATTCGTGTTATAAATACAAAGTACTTTTGGACATGTCAAACTTAGTATATTTTCTAAATGTACTAATTGTTAAAACAAACTTAAATAATAAAAATAATAATAAAAAAAATAAAGTTAAAAACATAAATTAATTAAATTCAAATTAAATATCACTAAAGTTATTAATTGTTCCCAACTATAAAAAGTTTTATTCACTGTCAAAATTTACGATTTTTCTCCTGTGTAACGAAGTTTTGACAACTGTCAACACGAAACGTCAATTATCTTTAGCAGATTTAAAGCAATTTTAAGCCTTGTTGAGTCTAATTCGAAGAATAAAATGTTGTATCCAACTCGTTTTTGTGTAAATCGGTTCGTGGATGTTAAACGTGTCGTTAACATTCGACGTTTAAAAATCCACTCGTGAAATAAAATCCCGATTTACACTCAAACTCGTTAAATAAATAACTATTTTTAATTAAATAGGTCTTAATTTTATTCTGTAGAACTTTTGAGGTAAGAGATTTACAATCTTTAGGGACAGCATTGAAAAACTTTATATAGTAATAATTGTAAAAATTTTGATTAAGATATTTTTTGGAATGATATTATGTGGATTCTGATTCTGATATAAAATGAGTTTAATTTATTGTAATTAGTTTCATTGTTTATTATAATACAGGGAATGTAACGTAAAAATTTTTAGATTACTATAATAGTTATTTATTGCATAAGGGTCTTACAATGTATTTTATCCCCGCAAAGGTTTAAAACGCGAGAACGAAATTCGAGTGAAGTGAATGACAATTGAGTATAAAATTTTGACATTTATAGTCAGTTGCCAAATTAAGATTTCAAATTTGTAGCCAACCTGATGGCAAAAATCACTATCTTTAAAAGTCACCCGGTATATTATATTACGAATGTTACAAGAGCATTTTAGCGTACGACGAGTTTGCAAAGAGTGCCTTAAAAAAGTCAATGCAACAAAATGCTTTATAAACGAGATATCATTCAGTATTTTTTTTTCGACTTTGCATCGTTTTTAACAAAAAATATTTCACTGTTAAAGTAACCAACTCTCATTACATGGATAAGTGTGTATAGTTCTACATAACTTGCTGAATAAAAACTTCCCTAAAACCGCAGTGATTATTCTGGTCATTGATAGGGATCATTAACAGATGTTGAACCTCTTGCACTGACTGTAAACATCAACAATGACCAAAATAATCATTGCGGATTTGAGGAAGTTTTTATTGGTTTGTGGTGGATCTAGAATTTTACAAACAACTCGTAGTACGTGTTTCGTTTTATTTTTAATTTTTTTGGGAGGTTTTACAAAATCGGCTTTAAAACAGAAGTAACAGAAGTCCAAACTTAAAATTTATTCGAAACTGATTTCACAATTAAAAATCTTCACTATGACGCATGGTGAAAAAAGAACTAAAATATAGACACCACACATTTATTAAAATTGGGAATGGTAAAAATAAAATACAAAATTATTACTATAATTAAAAAAATAATTATTTTTTTCGTAAATAATCCGTTCCAAGTGTTCCAACCTTTAAATTAAAAAAATTGCCAGGTAAGCAACTTTTTTTTTTAATTTATTGTTGGTAGCTCAATTGAATATGACATCATTTTTAACCCTGAATGTTCTTATCAATTAGAAATGTTTAATTTTGTAGTGTCACACGACGCGCTATAAATAAATTACAAAAAACATACCAGAAATTATTATGTATTACAATCATATTGTAATTTGTATGTACTTAAAGAGAATTAATATGTTTATGTTATTGTCAAAATTTCAAAGGTTTTTTCTTTAATCAGTGCGTTTTAAGTAAAACATGTCGCGTGTCGATGTAATAACCACGTAGACTTGATACCGTAATTACAGCTTCTGGAAATAAAAATCAAACATACAACTATTGTAAATTTTGGCGCGAATTTAGGTATTTCCAACCGCTCTATGACCTAACTCATGAACCGCGACTTTATTTCAATTACGGGCGTCGTTCTCGTGACCCAATTGTGTCCCCCAACAGTTCAATAATAAAACGTTGCTTACTTCTTTGGTTCGGTGAGGCGCTCCAGGTCTGGTGATGAGCGCCGTGCCGTTGCAGACGACGGCCGTGTCTTCGACGAAGACGCACTCCGGAAGGGCTTCATCAGGTGGCAGTTCGATGACGTCAAGCCCCAGCTCGCGCAACAGTCGCACGTAGGTCTCGTGCTGCTTCTTGGCTTCCTCGAGTTCGATTTCGCCGCGACTTCGAAGAGATAAGGGGATCCGACACACGACGGCATGAGTGTAGCGGAAAGCCGCCATCTTCATACACCAGGACGCGCCGACTACATGAAATGGAACCGAACCAGCCGACGCGTCCAACGACATGCCGCGAGGGGACTGAATCGGAACACTTCGGATGGACATGGGGGAAATAAACAATGAGTGCGTTCAACCTGGAGGATACGAAGAGGTTTAACTGACTCAGGGCATGTCTTCCGGATGAATCAAATTGTTGGTCTTCCTTTCCACAATTTCTTCACTTTTTTAAAGGCTTCCGCTTCAATAGTAAAAAAGTGTTTTTCTACTTTGGTTTCGTACTGAAGCCATTACGATACGCCATTTGCGTATCGTAATATCCAACGGAGTGCTATAATAATTACACTAAAAACCAGGGTAATTTAGTTGGATAATGATGGCAATCTAGTTTTTTGACAATTATCTGAGAGAACTGTCAGTGTCAATCGGCACCTGTTTCAAGTGATAATTTAATAAAATGAATCAAATTCGAACCTTTAGAGGCTTTTGTACCAAGGGCGGATCCAGGGGGCCATGCCCCCCCCCAAACACCAATTTTAATTTTTTAATAAATAATATAAAAGCTTAATGAACAAATGTTTTTTAAAGAATCACATTAAAAGCCTTTTTAATGCACATTTTTTAATAAATAAATACATAAATTATTAATTTCTAATGTGTTTGTGTCCATTTTGTTTAGTTTCAGTATAAGGAAAGGTACCTCTTTGGTGTTTTTTAGACTACCACTTAGAAAATCAGAATTTTCTGGCAACGTTTCGTCTTAATTTAATCTTCTTCAATCCGTTTATAAAAAACAATTGACGGCCTAAAGAAAATTAAATTAACATCGAAACGTTTCTAGAAAGTTGTATTTTTTTTAGATGATAGCCAAAAAATACCAAATACCTTTCCTTACAATGAAAATAAATTATTACCACTTAATAAAATATTATGCGAAGATTCTCGAAAAGTAAAACAAGGAAGTTGCTTTTACGTCCAGAATTTTTTATTACTTAAACTTACTTAAACAACTGTATGTAAATTAACATTGCCTGTTGTATTTTATGTTGTTGTTTTTTAATAATTAAAAAGAGTGTGTTGTTTTTGTCAATGAGAACTAATTATTTCAAAAACTTAGCGAAACCGACTAGTAAAAAACAACTACCTATGAATATCCAAAAAATGCACAACATGTAGGGTGTTTTATTTGAGAAAATATGAATTGGCATTGTAAAATTTTTGGACTTAAATTTTGTGCAAATTTATTTAAATATGTATTTTAACATAACAAAAGTTTCATTCAATATTCAATATCTTCACCATTCTAAACAATTTTGGAAGCCCCCCCCCCCTCCAAAATTAATTTCTGGATCCGCCCCTGTTTTGTACCATCCCTGATACGTAGTCCCTTCGAACACTTTTCGAGTAATGGCAAATATAACTTCAGAAGCCAGTGCAAGTAAGTAATTTGAGATCCCATTCTCCTTATAGGCCAATTTTCAAATTCCGCGTATTTGCCACTAAAGCCCGTATTCGTTGAGGGGTAGATACATTGCAAAACGTCTTGGAGACTTTCAGAATACATTTTACGAATAAACTATAATATTTCCCCTAAAATGTTGCAGCTATGTGCCTCTAAAATTTGCAACCATATTACACACATAATAAATTGCGCTCTTGAATCAGGTTGCTTCCCTAATAACTGGAAATTGTCCCTAGTGACGCCCATTCCGAAGATCCATGAACCCAAAGCTTATACTGACTTAAGACCAATCGCCCTTCTACCAGTATTATCAAAAATTATTGAGAAAATCATCCAAAAGCAAATGCATGACTACTTCGTATCAAACAAGATTATCCCAATTCATCAGTCTGATTTTCGAAAGGGGTTCAGTCATAGCATGTGTTACTGATAACATATTTCGATCACTAGATGACTCATGTGCTTCTATTCTCACCCTGCTTGATTTCTCAAAAGCGTTTGACACGTTGGATCACAACTTAATATGCGCAAAACTTAGTTATTACGGCTGTAGCCAAACTGTTGTTAATTTTTTTAGATCATATCTATACGACCGTTTTCAACAAGTTGTAATTGATTCTGTCTCTTCCCGTCCTAAAGCCATCAGGCGTTCCGCAGGGTTCCGTTCTAGGACCCATGCTATTTCTAATTTATATTTCGGATCTTTTCAAAACTGTCAAATATTGTAGTATTCATGGTTATGCAGACGACACCCAATTACTATTCTCTTTTAGGCCAAATCAAATTCATGACGCTTGCACTAAACTTAACGATGATCTACATAGTATACATCTCTTCTCATCAAGCCATAATTTAAAACTAAATGCCTCCAAATGTCAATCTGTTCTGTTCTGTTCAAAAAAGGTGAGAAGCAACGTAACAAAACATTTAAAAATCGTAATAAACAATCAACAGTTGAAGCTGGTTCATGTGGTAAAAAATTTATGTGTCTATTTGGACGAAAGTCTTCGATTTAAGGAACACGTAACAAATCTGGTAAAGAAAAGCTACGTCGCTCTTAATCTTTATATATTAATATAAGTTTAATCAATTTCAAACTCAGGAAAAAACTTTGCGAGTCATTAGTTCTGCCTATCATTTACTACTGCTTTATTATATACTATCCCTGTCTCGATAAAATCACACAGTACAGACTCCAAAAAATACAAAATACGTGTTGCAGGTTCGTGTTTAAGCTAAAAAAATATAGTCACATTTCTTCTAAATTATGCGAACTTGGTTGGCTTAAGTTAGACCATGTTTTCAAATATTTCTTATCAGTTGTTGTTCACAAAATTCTATTATCTTCTACACCACCATATCTTCGTGAAAAACTACTATATAGATTTAATATCCACTATTCCAATCTAAGATTCCCTAATTTATTGTCCTTACCATATTTTCATTCGGCCATGTTTCAACGTTCGTTTACTTATAACGCAGTATCTGTTTATAATTCAATTAATTTTAAGTCGTTTAAAGTCGTTTAAAGTCGTTTCCTATGAACAGTTTTCGCAAAGAAGTTAAAAAGTTTTTCTTTTTGAGTAAACAGTCAAACAGCATTTGTTAATAAAAATCAATTATTTTTCATTTTACTATTAATATTTACTTTCCTCTTTTTATTTTTATTTTTATTTTCATTCTTATTTTTATTCTTATTTTCTTTCTTGTTTTGAACTCATTTTGTTTTTCTGTATTTTTTTTTATCGGGTTAAGTTGGAGTAGCTTTGGCTAAACTTCGCCCATAATAAAGACAATAATAAATAATAAACTAATGACGATCCAAATTATTAATTTAATTTCATGACCCACGCAAATGCTGTCAACTGCCACAAAATTCCCTAAATTTCGAAATTGAATTTTTTTGTTAAAAAAGGTGCAAAGTAGAAAAAATACTGTATGATATCTCGTTTATAAGGCATTTTGTCGCACTTACTCCATTAACTTACTCCTAATTCCGTGCGTGCGACAAAATGCGTCTTATAAAACTCGTATCATAATATATATTATTATTTCACTGGATACGTGCCGAAAGTTTCATTATTTTGAATAATTATTTGATTACTTTTTGAATCATAGTTTTTAAACACATCTGGGCATACCTATTATTAAAAGCTCACCTTTTGTCCTTTTGCGTTAGAAAGCTGGTTTTGTGTGTATGTTGTTCAAACAACAATTTGCCAAATTTCATCCAACTTTTTTCTAAAAGGAACTACCTAGTCAGGCCCGTACTGTATGGTTGTTCACGTTGTGGGATTCACAAAGGCGGCTTCCCCGAAGGGCGGCATTTTTAAGCCGGTTCAAAAAAAATATTTTTTTTTTATTTGCGTGTTGGTACTTAAACATTTTACATTATCTTCTGCTAGGTGTCAGAAAGAAGAACTGCTAGAAGAGATTAAAACCTTAAAAATTTAGCTAAAATCACACTGTACTTCTTTTGATATATATACATTATTGCAGTTTTTAACAGTCAACAATTTCTTGTCAGTTTTTCGAAATTTATCAGTTGCTCTTAGAATTCTTTTAACTTTATCTGTAACGTTTGCTTCTAGTGAAAGATTATTCTCAAAGTTAAAACTAATTAAAAATTATTTACGCACTACAGTATTGCAAGACAAGTTGTCAAATATAACTTTTATTTCAATAGAAAATGAAAAAATTGATTTATTAAAATTAAGTGATATATTATTCATTATTTTGCAAATTTAAAAGCAAGGCGAGTTAATTTTTAATTATTTTTATGTACCGAATGTTATTTTTTGTTTTTTAATTGTTTAATTTGTTATACATTTTTTTGGATTTCTTTTATTCTTCGACAATGTCAAAATTTACGATTCTTAGCTCCTGTGTACTCCTGTGTAAGGACGTTTTAACAAATGTTTTGCACTTCTCAATACAAAAGGTCAGATGATTTTTAACAGATTTTAAAGCAACTTTAAGGGCCGGTTTATAGGAAGCTCTGTTAAAATTTAGGCAGTGCTTCTGCTGCCGGCAACGGCGCCCATACCAGCTGCCGGCAGACAATTTTTAGGATTTAATATTTAATATTTTTCTAGACAAAAACTGTATTTTCTTAGCTTAGGATGTTTTTTTTAAACGACTGAAACTGGAAAATACTTATATCTCAGAAAATAGGTTACTCTTATTGCTAGTTTCACTATGTAATACACCTAAACATTCTTATGATTTTTGCTTCTTCTTATCATTTTTTGAAGCTACCCTGTGTGTACGTAAATTTTCGGGCATACAAAAGAATCGTTTATCATTCATAAAATAATTTTGTTTTTAAAAAAGAACATTTCAAGCAGCATGACGGTATTGGGTTAAAATATTTATTAGATCATAAAGTCGTTTCAATTTTTTTACCAGGGTTTGTTTAATTTATAAATTTTGTGACCAGTCAAATACTGGAGATTCTTTTAATAACAGACTTTGTTTTATAAAAGCTTTTTTTTTGTCCAACAACAGTTCCTAGGCTTTTTGTCATCAACAAAATTTCGCAAATCGCTCTTTGTTAGTAAACCATTTTGAGTCTAATTCGAAGAAAAAATGTTGTATTCAACTCGTTTTTACTTGTTGATTTTTTGAAAAATGTTTGATTTTTGTATTAGATCTAGAACTTAGGTATAAGTAGAAATTCGCTAGGTACATATTAAAAAAACTCATTTACGTTTAGGTGCGGTAATTTCTAATTTTCACAAAGGCGGCCATCTACCTTAGCACGGGCCTGTACCTAGTTATATTCTTTGTTTTCTCAGCTGTTCGCAACTTACGTCAGTGCGAACTTTGTATTTCTACAAAGTTTGAAGCAAACTGTTATTATTAGCAATATTTATTATTGTATTTCCTCCAATTGGAATGCATACAAAACTGTCCAAAGTAAAATAATCCAAACACGGAAATCCAAGGTAAAACTGAACACCTCGGTTCAAGAAGAGTAAAATTTTATCGAAATATGAGTTATTTGAGATATGAGATATCTGGTGAAATTACGAGACATATTGTGCTGTTAATGAAAACTAACGAAATGAAATGAAAACTATTACAAGGTAAAGTCCGAGGGATAACCGCAGAGGAAATGGGGAAATCACTGGAAATCATTTTAAAAAATTAGAAGAAATTTTGAAATTTTATACACCTGACTGTGGGTGCATTGATGAGGACCACTCTCAATTTTATTAATTTTTTTTTGTAATAAATAAAGTCATAGCAGTTTTGTGAGTTTTTGGGCACTCGCCTATAAAGTTTTTACACTAATAAGTGCTAGCGAATTGAACTCTGCGATATCACAATTACAAATTTTTACTTGGTTTGTTAAATAATCGGTCTTTTTTTATTTAAACGCGTGATTTATTAGTATAATTTGCCAACAAAGGGATCACTTACTTACCAGTAGCCGCAAGCCCCCCTCTCCCCCCCCCCCCAAACACCAATTTTAATTTTTTAATAAATAATATAAAAGCTTAATGAACAAATGTTTTTTAAATAATCACATTAGAAGTCTTTTTAATGCACATTTTTTAATAAATAAAAACATAAATTATTAATTTCTAATGTGTTTGTGTCCATTTTGTTTAGTTTCAGTATTAGGAAAGGTATCTCTTTGGTGTTTTTTAGACTATCACTTAAAAAATCACAATTTTCTGGCAACGTTTCGTCTTAATTTAATCTTCTTCAATCCGTTTATTAAAAACAATTGACGGCCTAAAGAAAATTAAATTAACATCGAAACGTTTCTAGAAAGTTGTATTTTTTTAGATGATGGCCAAAAAATACTAAATACCTTTCCTTACAATGAAAATAAATTATTACCACTTAATAAAATATTATGCGAAGATTCTCGAAAAGTAAAACAAGGAAGTTGCTTAGAAACTTTTTTACGTCCAGAATTTTTTATTACTTAAACTTACATAGTAAATTAACATTGCCTGTTGTATTTTATGTTGAAGTTTTTTTTAATAATTAAAAAGAGTGTTGTTTTTGTCAATGAGAACTAATTATTTCAAGCGAAACCGACTAGTGAAAAAACGTTATGATCAACAACTACCTATGAATATCCAAAAAATGCCCAACATATAGGGTGTTTTATTTGAAAAAATATAAATTTGCATTGTAAAATTTTTTGGAAAAAATTTTTTTGGGCTTAAATTTTGTGCAAATTTATTTAAACATGTATTTTAACATAACAAAAGTTTCATTCAATAGCTTCACCATTCTAAAAATTTTTGGAATTTTTTTATCGGTTAATATTACCAAAATTATTGTCTATGCTATGCTAAGTTTTTTTAATATACCCGTGGCAAAAATGTAATGTATTTGTAACGATAATGATTACTAGGTATTGTCATTATTTCTGTTAAATTTCTTTATAAAAACCGAACACCACTTTTATTGTGGTTGGTTATTTCTGATTCTCAGTCCATGTTTTTGAGAATAACAGGAACTTTGTCTTAAACCGTTTGTCTTCTTTGTCTAAATTCGAAAAAAAATGCTATTAAAATTGTTGATTGTAACGAAAAGCTGCATATTTTTCTGCAGTTTGTTTTAAATAAATGACAATAATTCCTTCTTAGGGTTAGGAGTCGATCTTCTTTTCGGTTAATAAAAATAACCCTGATGTAACATTATGTTAGTTAATATATTCGTATCAAGAGGTCTAAAACAGCTACAGATCTGATTACCATATTGTTATAAAACGACGTATAAAACTTTTCACATGAATTAAATCTGGCAAAATTGTGGTGCCAATAAAGACAAATTCACTGATTTAAAACTCAAAAGTATATTTTTAACTAATTTTAGACAGAATCTTTCATAACTTGATATTAATTTCAGATTTTTCCAAATAAATCATTTTTTCTCGATTATGTAGGTACATAGGTACTTCGTAGTACGTTTATAATTCCATATATTTTCTAATTGAATGGCAATCTGAAGTCTGAGATTGCCCCTCGTATTCAGAATTTACCCAGGATTCCAAAACTGTAAGTAAAAGTTTTCTACACCAAGTATTTATCGAGATATTAATAAAAAATTGATCCTTCGACATAAAACCAAATTTCAAAATTTCTGTAAAAGTTACATTCAAACTGAAATCGCCAAATAAAAAATAAATGTGTTGCTGAAAAAGTATACAACTACTACAACAAAGTACATCATTTCTGATGTAATTAACTCTGTGTTTTCTTCAAATTAAATAAAAATTATCTCCCAAACTAGACTCAATTATTTTCGGCGTTTAAGCAATTTGGAAAAGAAAAAAGAATGTGATTAATATTAGGTATAGCGTGCGCTATAATATAATGAAAAGCAAACACGAGAACCCACTTTTCAGAAATGTTTGTAATATTTCTTGAATACTTAAAGCCAGAAAATATGAACGATTTTATATTGTTTGGACAGAATAAAATCGAAACAAAGTTAGTTACTTGTTTCTTAATCTAATAAAGCCTCTTCAGAGTGCTCTGCCCTTTCACTAATATAGTTAGTTGTTTCTATTTTGGGAAAATGTGGAAGATGACGGGGTTAAAGAAAATGATTGAATCTGTCTGTCCGTTTATGTTTTTTTTTCAGACGTCCAGTAAAATTTACAACATCATACTCAAATAAGCAACTTAAAATACCAATTTATTTATTTAAATTGTAATATAGCATACAACACAGTTGTAAGTTCAAATAAACTTATAATAAAATCTAAAATATATTTTTAACATGCTAGTCAATCTATTGAGCTTCAGAAATACACTGCAATCCATATGCAATTTGTCAAATGTTTGTTTTTAATTTTTCGTTATATTAAAAATGATCCAATAAAAAAATACAAAAATCTACAATAGATACGGTCAAGCTATGTTAATTTTGTGATGCAATGTTAAAATGTGGAATGAATACAATGAATATAAATGCACTACTAATTGGGTTATACTTCTTACATTAAGACTGCACTAACATGGATAAACTTTAAGAGGCATGGCATATCGTCATCGAGTTTAAAATCCATGTCATGCTTCCCAAAGTTTTTCAGACATACAATTGCTTACAATAAAAAACCTAGCTAAAATTATTTATACAAACAAGTATTCTTAACTAGCAATGAATATATTTTATTGATAAAACTGTCCTCTATAATAGATAAAAAAAAACTACATAAATAAATCGTTGACAAGAGTATAATTTCATATTTTCATTAAAAAGTGTTACAATATGAATGAGTCTTAAAACTAGATGGTTGCACGTAGTCGAGATTTAAATGAAAAGAGAGTCAAAGAGTTAAGTGAGGAGGGGGTTAAGGAGGGGATACTTGCCTCGGCAGTGGGCTTATGGAGACTCAGTCTCTTTATTTTGTTTCTTTCTCTTTATTTTCCTCCGTTTCTTTTTCCTTGCCCTTGTCTTTCTCCTTCTCGTCAGCCTGAAACCAGACATTACACACAAACCCAAAATCAAAAATCGCATCACCTTTTCTTTTTCGATATCTTTATCGTCGGGTTCCTTCTCCTGGTCTCCTTCCTTCTCGTCTTTGCCTCCCTCTTTGTTGTCCTTGGCTTCTTCCGGTTTTGGCAGATGCGAGTTCAAATCCAACGTGCTGCAAATGTCGTCCCAATCGGGGAAACATCTCTCCTTCATGCGATTCACCAAACCAACGAGATTCGGACAGGACTCTGTCATATAATCGCGCAATGCATAACTAACTTCTTTATCGATAAAGTAAATTTGTGCTAGTTGTGCAAATACGACTACATCCAGCTAAAACACACAATTATCAAATTGAGAGAATAAACAGAAATTACGACAGTTACAGTTGTTGGTTCGTCGCCGAAAAAGAACGGTTTGTCTGCTAACATGTCAGAGAGCACTTTGAGATCTCCTTGTCCGAAAGCGTTGATTTCGTCGGCCGAATGCACTCCTATACCCTGAGCCTTTACTTTCTTGGTACCCTGGAACCACTAAATATTCAATATTGTATTAAAAGACACTAAGAACACAACACTGGAAGAAACATGCTCTAGGTGCTACGAGTGCAGGATCTATTATCACCAGAAACTGGAACTAGTTAACAATTGGAACAATTGGGACGCATGCAAAGTAGAACCAAATGACACAAGAAAATCGCAAAAAAATATTTTGATATTCTTTTCGTTAATTCTAAAAAAAAATTATTTCAATGTCAATGACGTTATAATTGGCTTGCAGTTATTATCGCATGTTTAAAAAAATAACAATAATTATTGTTTTCTTCATTACTTTTTTTAATTTCAAGATGTTACTGTCTTTCGACTAGTATTTGCCTTCTGAAAATAACTACTGATAAAAGATTGCCATAAATAATAATGTGAGCATATTTTGAGTTTAAAGTTTTGTTTTTGAGTTTTGTGAATTTTTGTTTATAGTAAATTTTTTTATAATCAATTGTCAAAGAGTCGTTAGGTTGGTATTACCATAAATAGTAAATTTTTTGAGTTACAGTTGGTACACTTTTTTACCTGGCAAATTCAGTTTAAAAATCTTTATAAATTTTAAGTTGTCTTTAAGTTACAACACGTACAACACATGGATTTAATTCAGCGATTTACGAATTCAAATTTCAGTGACTGCGTAACCCAACCTAAAACTTACGTCCCGATTGTCAAATCTGGTGTGCAAAATGTCATATACTATATACAGCTTGTTTCGAAAGTAGTTGAACATAAACTTTTAGGGTAATACAGTCTGGTCTTTATCAGAATTTTGACACTGACAGTTGATTATTTAAAAAAATGAACTGTAGAAATGGCGATAAACTATGTATTAGCCGTGCGGTTTCTTAGTGTCCATTGTCCTGTTACCATGACAACTCATATTAAAGTTATTGCCAAGAGTACGCCATTTGTACCACAATGGACGCTAAAAAACTGAACGGCTTTTTTATTTTTTAACTAACAACTCAAAAATCTCTATTTGCCAAAAAATGGATCACTTATTAGAGTCTAAGTAAATAGATTAAGGCCGATTTACAAAATATTTAATTGCCATCATATCTCAGTACCTGATTAGTGATTATTGATTAATTTGTAATTTGTTATTGCCAAGTTAAAATTAATTCTTTTTTTTAAGTTAGTTCATTTTTTATAACCATTTGCCAGTGTCAAAATTCATATAAAGACCAGACTGTACAATGTCTCATCCTAAAAGTTTTTATTTCTGTATTTGACATTTTGTACACCAGATTAGAAAACTGTGTTACCTAGGTTAGATTATTCAACCATTGATACTTGAATTCGTTAGTCATTAAAATAATTCGATGTGTTGTAACTTAAAGACAACTTGAAAAATTTTGAAGATTTTTAAACTGAATTTGCCATCCTTAATTAAAAAAAAAACTATTTATGATAATGCCAACCTAACGGCTTTTTGACAATTGATTGTACCATGCGATCTTTTGAATTTATAATTAAAGTATGTGGTTTTTGACTTTGTAGTTGATAAACTAGTGTAAACTGAGGGAAAAAATGTATTATACAGGGTGATTCACATAACTTTACGACCCTGACGAATTTTAAATGCAACCAGTAATACACTACTCAATTATAATTTGATTCAAAAACACTAATAATTATAAATTTGTTTGGGATTTGGATATTCCTTGCAAACCTTACAAAATTAGGTTCTTATTGCAGTCTCTGGCGTTTTTGTTTTGGCCAATTTAGGTGTAATTCAACCTCCAATGTATAATGGGTTGAATTTAAAGTTCGTCAGGGTCGTAAAGTTATATGAATCACCCTGTAATTAATATTAATATTACCCTTCGAAATTTTATTACTTGACTTCTTAGCTTGATTAATTATCATAATAAGCGTTTTCATAAAAGTTCAAAATATATTACAAATTCAAATGATCACATGGTACAAAAAAAGGACTATAACATACATCGAAAAACTGCGATCCTCAAAATTTGTTACTTTAAAAGATAGTATCGTTTTCAAATGAACTATAGGATGTTTCATTTGAACCCCACATTAGTAACGATATTTATCTAAAATTATATCCATACCTGAAAAATTTTCAAGATTTTTTTATTTTAAATGAAAAGCAATAATTTTTATTGAGTTTTTGGTTTAATCAACGTTTTGTAAGACAGTTTCTATCAGGATTGCCTATACCCATATTTACCTCGATGTTTTCGAAAACTTTACACTCAAAAAAAGTTATTCCTACCTTACCTTTCAAAAATCGAAAATTTTAGCATTTTTAAATGTTTTGAAATCGTATTTCGGTCTCTCGAAAGGGAAGATCTAAACCTTCTGTAGTCCAAATATGGTTTGAAAATATTTAAAAATAATAATAATATCGACTTACTGTTTTTGATCGTTTTTCTATCGCCACTTTTATCAATTTTATCAATTGGCTCAGATGTTAGTATAAGGTTCAGTTTTTACACACATTCTTCTTTTACACAGAAATTGAAGAAATTAAATGTTTGTGATCTATTTCGCCTCAAAATAGGAAATACAATAGAGATTACGCCAAATGTCATTATCGCATATGTAAAGCAATGTAAATAATTTTTATCAATACCTGTTTTGTAAGTCATGATTCACTGACAAATATCTTTCATCAATATCATCCATTTATCTATTTTCACTTGAAATACCTTCAGAACTGTATTGAAGCGTTGATTTTGCAACAAAGGTTGATTTAATGCATTCAGATAATGTTTTACTTTTTCTTATTTGTGCAGGTATTGCTAAAAATAGCTTACTAACCTCAAACTGTAAGTTCTTTTTTTAGTCTCGAACGCTTAGGAAACCTCGGTATCCTCGGTTTCCCAATATTGCATTCTCGACCAAAAAAATTGCACTACCAGTTTACGGTACGTAATATACTATTGAGGTCAATTATGCCACAAAGGCTTTACTCTGTTTAAAAACTACGTAAATGCCAACGTCACATTTTTTCGAATTATTTTTTTAAATGGGGTTAATAAAAATGTAAAACAGTTATTAACGATTAGAAAATATAAATTACATTAGCTATTAATTTTTTAAAGTATAGGAATAATTTATAACAACTAACTTTGAGAGAAAATGCGACGTTGGCATTTCCATAGTTTTAAAACAGAGTACTTATTTTGACTTGACATAAAAGAAGAAAAATTTGGACAAAATATTTAAAACACTGAATTTTTCGGTCTTTTTAACTCGTTTTATTTTGCATTTACAAAACTTTAATGGCAATGAAAAATTTGTCAACCCGACAAGGAATGGATCAGCTATTACATGTTGTTTAAAAAAAATAATTTTTATGTCAACCTTAACAGTCCACATTTAATATTTAATTGAAAATGTTTTTTGGGTCGACTGCGACTGTATGCCATTCAAGAGAATTTTGCATTTTTGGTAGAAAAAAATTACGCAAAATTTGAAGCTCTCTAAAGTTTAGAAAAAAAAAGTATACTATCAAAAACACTATCTAAACAAAAATGTAGGTAATCTTTAAAAAAATTAGAAATAACTTCATTAGTCAAAAACTAATGAAACCCTAAATGTTGATTTTACAAAAATTAAAATGACTTGTTCGAGGATTTATTTGGAAAAATTCATATCAAAGGTATAAGTTTTGTGCGTTACTTTTGGTTGATCTGTATAATTTTATTTAAGTTTTTTTTTATAGGAGATGTTAAACTATTTCTTTATCAACTCTTTTGAGTAGATAAAGTGGCACTTTAACCGCAAAGGTAGATAAAGTGTTTTAAATTTACAAATTCCAACATATTATTTGAAGGATTAATTTAATAACAATAACTTTTTTCTCTTAAACTTCAAGTCCTGCTATAGAAAAAAATATCGTATTTATCTACTCGTGAAATAAGTCCACTTGTGACTTCGTCACTCTTGAACTTAACATTTCACTCGTAAATAAACAATCTGTGTATAAAAATTCATTTTTATGTCAACCTTAACAGTCCACATTTAATATTTAATTGAAAATGTTTTTTGCATTTCTGGTAGAAAAAAATTACGCAAAACTTGAAGCTCTCTCTAAAGTTTAGAAAAAAATATCAAACTAACAATTTGGACACGTTTGTGCGTCGCTTAATTCCTTGCGTGCAGAGTGCTCAAATCGCCAATTTTCCTCTCCTTTCCCTAAGTAAGCAGTCTCATTTCTCTTACCTTCCTCCCGAAGGCGAATTTGAAAAAGAAGTTGAGAATTCCGTTGGGTATCCTCGTGCCCAGAGCGTGTTGCAAATTAACTTTATATCCTTTGAGCACTAGTTCTGGATATTTGGTGCGCCACCACATCACCACCCATGCCAGGTGGTTCTCAACCATGGAGATGGAGGCGTGAGCGATATTCCTTTGTTCGGGAGTGAGAGCAGCATCGAGATCGTGTCCGAACTTTTGCGAAAGCTCTTTGATGATGATTGTACTGTCGGCGATCTCCTCGCCGTTTATCTCCACGAAGGGAAGTTGGCCTTTTTTTGAGCGGTATTTCATTTTATGGTCCACATTCTGGAACAGAAACGACCACTTTCACCAAACAAACATAATGGATTGAGGACTATAAGTTATACTGCTTCAGTTTTTCTCTATTCTATCCAAATATAAATCGCTCGATTCGAGTGTGATTTATCACCAACTCGAGCGGTGATGGATGAAGTTTATGAACCAATTTTTTTTTATAAATTTTATTTCAAACAAATTAGGTGCACACCCAAAGCTGCACCTTGTGTGAAAAATCGTCTGTAATAAGTTACAAGTACCAGCCCCACACATAACGTGGCAAGAATTGCACGAAAGCTTTATGAAAGGCGTGAGATATTAGCTTTTACTCCTTAAGGTGGCGAAAGTCGATGAGGACGACACTTATTCCCGCACAGGGGTCGCTCAAATCGGAATATTACCGAAAATGTTTGGGCCTAAAATGATTTATAACAGGGCTGAGTTTCTCTGTCTAATAATTTACAACCCCCTCGTAAGCCCATAGTCCCAACTTCAATAAAGGTTGGGACCTTTTTCTCAAGCAGGTACTTCGGACAGGGCTAGTGGCTTGTTATGAATCGAAATATTCAAAATATTACTCATCGTTCTTTCACGAGGAATCGGTCGTTTCGTTGTGCAATGTTCGATTCAGAGAGGCATCGTATGCATGTATTTACGAAATATTGAGAGTTTATGCTAATTTTTGCTAATTATAATTATTAATTTTTAAATTGTTATTATTAAATTTTTAATCAAATAGAAAAAGAAGATAACTGTTGGCAAAATTTGTTATAATATTCCTAAGAATATTGTAATTTTTTTTTCTTTGTGAATGATAAACTAATGCAAACTGAGGGAAATAATGTATTCTAACTAAATACTACCTGTGGAAATGTTTTTATTTGACTCTTTAGCTTGATAAATTATGACAATCAGCGTTTCCATACAAGTTAAAGTATTATTATTATTATCGATATAGTAATAATTATTATTATTTATCGATAGACTTCGTAAAAAACAGAGTGTGAATAAATTAAAAATTATTTGATAAAACTTTTTGTAAACGTTGTATCCGCAGGGTTCCTAGCAATGACCAATGACAACCCGTTTGAAAAATGTTTTGGAAAATAATGTTCTTCTTTGTGGAACTCTCGTGTAGTATTTGATGAGTAATTTTTTGTTGTTTCAATAAGACACTTTTTCGATTTTTTAAATTTGTCATAGTATTACCCATGTTTCAAAAATTTGTAGGTTTAGTTGAACAAACGTTAATTAAAAAAATATTCCTAAGAAGTTCCTTATCATTTTTACTAATTTTTTACATTTGTCAACTTTATAAGAGTTATTTTTTTAGAATGCTAAAAAATTGAAGTTTTACTAACTGAAACGAGTATAAAAACATTTTCTAATCGAATTTCACAAAAATCCAAAAAATCAATAGTTACAGCAAAAAATTAGTGGTATAATCTGTTAAGCAAAAAATTACTACTAGGGGTCGATCAATTTACAGAAAGTGAAATTAAAATTTAATTAAATTAAAATTTAATTTTAACACGTATGGATTTTAAATCCGACCCAGGCGGAATCAAAATTTTAATAATGAATTTGAAAAGAATTTTATAAATCAATGTAAATCCTTTTCTAAAGATCAAGCAGTGAGTACCGAAATCATCTTATTTACTGCAACTTTGCCACAACAATGAGGACAAATAAAATTTACATTAAGGGGTTGACTCTCCACTACCTGAAGGGACCCGAGGAGATATTTTGCCTTAGGCGACAATTCAGACAGCTCAAATTTGAAGCGACAACTGGTGGCCGGCGCCTGAACTAACAAAAAATTGTTTTTTGAGATAATCTCGAGAACGAACAAACATTTTTCAAAATGGCAAACGCCAAATCGTTTCAATCGACTATATCTAGTGAGATTACCAACTTTCTATAACAAATTTCCTTTCTTTCACAGAGATATCAAACGTATTTTTTTAAGTAAAAGTAATTTTTTTTCGGAAGTGTGAAATGTGACTAGATATTTTTTTGTGTTTTCAAATGGTCCCAGTCCGATTTATCTACGTATTATGGTTCTTAAGATTATCTCGATGAAGTGTTGAAAACAAGGATATTTTGTGATTTTTTTATGTCAATTGTTTTTTTATCTACATTATTGAAATTTGGTAAATACTTAGTGAAAGATGTTAACAGTAACATATACAAAAATCAAAGTCGTATCTCTTATAGTTTAGTAGATATTGGTAGTTGAAGTTGACCAAAATCAGCACTTTTTCGCAGAACGCCACCTTAAATTTCGTCGAGAGCAACGTTCCGATTTGAAATTAAAATTAAAACCAGTTGCAGTTTTGTGAAAACCTGAATTTTTAATTTAGTGCAACATTTGTTTCGAGATACCGAAATAGATTAAATGAGAAAAGTGTCACAATGGCTTGCTGTCACATTAATCAATGTATTTTTGCTAAAAAGACCCATTAAGGATGGTGATCAACCTATTTTATTTACCGGAAAGACAAGAGAAATGTTTTGTCTTGTCGTAGTTATAATTATTTGAAGATTGATTGCTCCTATAAAGAGTTTTCTTTTTTCTTGCATTGTAGAGAAGGTATTTCCTTCACCTACTTTAAAATAGCAAAAATAAAATATGTATTTATGAGTACATTTTTTTAATTGTTGGAAAGCAAAAATTCTTGCCATCATTTGTAAATTAGAATGTATTTTCTCCAATAAACAGATGTCACATATCCTATCATCTCCCGTTCATTATAAAATTTAATTAGTTGGTAATCGTAAAAAAGTAAAAAATCTGTAACAATTATTGTCTAATTTACCGCTTCTGTTATTAAGTTCCGTACAAATCCGCTACAAATTACAACCAGCTGTTTTAAACAAGAACAGTAATGTCTAATAATTACGCTACATTCGCTCGCATTAAATCCCACATAAAAATCTTTCCATTTTAAAACCATTTATTATTATCATCTTTCCTAATGGAAGCACTCAGTAAAAGTGATAAATGCGTTCTTAGATTAAAAAACGTACAATACCAGAAATTAGAAATTATTGAAAAAATTAAAACTAAGCCATTTTTTTTTAATAACTGCAATAAATTTATTTGTTCTGGATTTATTTCATTGACGTAAACGAGAAAACATCAACCAAAACTTCCCATCTCGTCTATACATTTTGAGTTGTGATAAGCTAAAGTATGCTCGTTTTCAAAATAAAAGATATCGGGGTAGGCCATGACTGTGTAAAACGACCTTTGCGTTTTGTAATTAGAAGTGATAAAGTTACGTTTACGTTTGATTGTCAAAACTCAAAACGTCCAACAAAATTTGAGGTTACTCTAGAAAAAGCAATGTCACAGTGCTTAAAGAACACTAAAACCTTATAAAACGCTTTGATTTTCAAACTGAATAATCCACTACAATGGGGTTTATTATTATTGGCATGACATCTACAAATCACCCGACTGTACAATGACACACAACACAAAAGTGACAAATCTTTTGACAGTTTTGACACATCTAGTTGGAAAACAAATACCAAAATATGTGAAGATACTAAAAATACCAATATAACCAACTTAAATTCAAATTTCCACAGACTACTGGATATCATTTAATTTGAAAAAGAGTATAGTTCCAGTAGTGTTTTGAGTACCTAATTGACAGATTTAGTAAAAGTTGCAGTAAGACAAAAATTATGTTATATCCAAGAGAACGGTAAAATGTAAATAATAGTAATTTATTATACAAGACGATACACAGATTGTTTATTTACGAGTGAAATGTTATGTTCAAGAGTGACGAAGTCACAAGTGGACTTATTTCACGAGTAGATAAATACGATATTTTTTTCTATAGCAGTATTTGAAGTTTAAGAGAAAAAAGTTATTGTTATTAAATTAATCCTTCAAATTATATGTTGGAATTTGTAAATTTAATCGAACAAAATAAATTTAAAACACTTTATCTACTCAAAAGAGGTGATAAAGAAATAATTTAACAACTTTTATAAAAAAAACTTAAATAAAATTATACAGATCAACCGAAAGTAACACACAAAACTTATACTTTTGATATGAATTTTTCAAAATAAATCCTCGAACAAGTCATTTTTAGTTTTGTAAAATCAACATTTAGGATGTCATTAGTTTTTGACTAATGAAGTTATTTCTAATTTTTTAAAAGATTAGATAGTGTTTTTGATACTCTTTTTCTAATTAAATGATATTCCAGTAGGCTGTGGAAATTTGAATTAAAGTTACTATTTTTAGTATCTTCTATCTTCACATATTAATAGTTGGCATTTGTTTTTTAACTAGTTAAAGTTAGTTACCGATTTAAATAAAAAAAAAACCTATTGTGGTTATATCAAGGGATTTTACAGTAGAAGCTGGCTGAATAATTAACAATTTTTAGTTTCACCAAAAGAATAAACCACAATTATTTTGACACAATTTTCTTAACCTCAAATTTTGTTTTGACAATCAAACGTAAAGGTTATTTTACACAGTCATGGCCTACCGGGATATCTTTTAAATATTTTGAAAACGTGATAGGTACACTTCTCTTATCTTTCTGGTAATGTAATAAAAAAAATTTAAAAAATTAAATAAATTACAGAAAAAAATAAAACTGTGTAAAATTATCAATAACTTTCTTTACTTTATTCTACTTACCAGAAAAATGAAAATGCCAAAAACAGTAAACAAAATACAAAAATGTTGCTTGTAATTTAAGAAAATTAACAATTTTGTAAAAAAGTTTTTTTGTGACCAATAACAAAGATATGAATTTTGTGCTTTGCTTACTCAGTCTGTATACCTAATAAGAATTAAGAAATTACAAAAAAAAACTTACTAATTCTTATTCTTCTAAATTCTTGTTAATATTTTAAGTCGTTCAGATAAAATAGTGCCGTGATGAAACATGATATTTAATCCATTATACAAAGAAGAAGAAGCAAATGATTGGCTTGAAAAATGGTTAATAATGATATATTTTTCTTTAAAAAGCTCTGTGAGTTGTAATGATTAATGAATATGAACCATGCAGAATAACACAATTAACTTGAGTTAGATATGCGTGTAAACCACTTTAATTAATGTCCACTTGATTTGTGACTTGACAAACTTTAGTACTACATGTTCTAACACCGTTAATAAATCATAACTAAAACTTTCGAGTGATTTCGGATAGAGTTTCTCTAAAGAGGAAAATGATATAAGTTAGCTAGTCCCCTTTTCAGTTTTCAACCCTCGTTCTCAGCCACACCAATCCAAAAGACTATAAAAAGCTCAAATCTTGTCGTGTGTATTGAATTTTGACATTCTTTCCCTATCTAGCCTCTATTTCGCAAGATTATAGCGCAAATCTTGCACCAAAGAATTTACAACTGGCAATAAGCGGCCGTTAATTGCCGCCAAAGCAATTGAAAAAAATACAAGTAAACCGCTTGCCTAAACTTCCGCTCTTCGTATCTGAATGCAAACAAATCATCCGGGCTTTATAGAAACTGAAGCATGTCGAAAAAGTGGCCGAGAAAGTAAGTGACGAGCGAATTATTTCATATTGTTGAACCAAGCAATTAATGATTGTAGTAGCACTACAAATGTGGATAATTACAATTAGGCACCGGGGCTTTAGAAAAAATGCAGTGAAAGCTCTGATGTGCTAAATCTGGTGAAGGGGTCCTTTAGCAACATTTAAATCGTGCACTAGCGACAATTTCTGCAAAAGGGTGCGAACGCCCGGAGTCCCGCGGGAACCGAGGCATGAGGGAGTAAAGTCGTCATGGTAACGTGCCAGACGCTGGGGGAGGTGGAGAAATTCCAAATACAGTGTCGGTTCGAGTAGTGAACTTATTGATCAACCGAATCAACAATGTATGCCAGCAGTGCTAAACAAGACGTCCAAATTGCCAAACACTCCACCCTCGTTTTCAGCAATAATTGTTTTAAAACGTACGCCATGTAAGATATACAGCGTGATCCAGGGGTGCGTAATCGGTCTATAACTTTTTTTGCTATTGAAAATATTGCGATGCCGTTTTTATTACTCGATAGATCAACTTAAAGTTCATAAACTATAATATAATATAATATACAGGGTGTCCCACGAGGTAGTGCATATATTTTAACCATAGATTGAGCATTAAAATTAAATGGACCCATATTTTTTATTTTGTTTCAAAAAAATTTTTTGTGAAATTATTAGCCCCTAAAGTTACCCCAAAAATACAAATTATAATTTTTATCTCTAATAATACTTATCCAATTTTTATAAAATTTGGTATACAGACGTTATTTTAAACACTCATTTAACAGTGCAAATTGTAAGGTTGTAGGGCATTGTTGAAGGGGGCTACCAGAGTCCCCTTGACATAAATTGTTTCATAACTTTGTAGCACAAATTAATTTAGCTTTGATACTAATAGAATTTGAAAGCTTATTCCATTTAGAAACTTTTTTGTCTCTTGTAAATTTTTTGTAAAATCTACTGTTTTCGAGTAAAATAATAAAATGTGAAAAGATGCAGTCGGTATCAGCATCAGTATCACACCTAAACGGCTTTGATTTCAAACCTGTCAAAAGTGAAAATTTTATTGTCAAATTTCGTTTTCAAATTCCTGGCTTGTAAAATAAGCAACCATAACGGAAAAAGTGTGAAACGAGATTTGACAATAATATTTGCACCTTTAGCAGGTCTGAAGTCAATGCCGCTTTGTTTAAAAACACCGTGGCTATGCTGATATCCACTGCATCTTTTCACATTTTATTATTTTACTCGTAAATGGTACACTTTACAAAAAATGTACAAGAGACAAAATTTAATAGCCTTTTAAATTCTAGTAGCACCAAAGTCAAACTAATTTGTGCTACAAAGTTCTGAAACAATTTATGCCAAGGGGGTCCCGGCAGCCCCCTTCAACAATGCCCTACAAGCTTACAATTTGCACTGTTAAATGGGTGTTTAAAATAACGACTGTATGCCTAATTTTATAAAAGTTGGATAAGTATTATTAGAGATAAAAATTATAATCTGTATTTTTGGAGCAACTTTGGGGGCTAATAATTCCACAAGAAAATTTTTTTGGAAAAAAATAAAAAATATGGGTCCATTCAATTTTAATGCTCTATGGTTAAAATATATGCACTACCTCGCGGGACACCCTGTATTTTATACATAAACCAAACTTATATTTTTTAAATGGAACCACCTATATATTTTTGCATAATTAGACTCTACGTGAAAAAATAATGGTACTTTGTATAATCTTTTATAGGCCTATCTTTTTTTGTTTCGAAATTATTAAACTTTTTGTGCCAAAAACAACCCTCTTTTAAAAAATCACTGTGAAGCCGCCAATGAATATTTTCCGACAGAAAATCTTAGAATATCTTGTAGTTTTAGCAAATAGTCGACTTTTTGTTAAAACGCACAGATAATGTATAGGCTGTGCCAAAACGCAAAAAGTTGAATTACTCATTTTTTTCAAATGAAACACCCTGTATTTGTTTATACCTATCAATAGCGTTTTTGATAAGCTTTCTAATGATATGGGGTTTGTATAGCAAATTTAAAAGATTTCTCGAGATTTTCAATTTTTTTTTATTTTATTACAAAAAAATCAATTTTTGCAAATAGGCTACTGCCACGATGCTTTCAAAGTGAGGCGGTTATTTATTTCCCTAGTGTTATTTATTACTTGATACAAAAATGGATTTTACTCAGCAAGAATTAATCAACATGGTTTACTGTATTGGTGAAGCCGATCGAAATGTTTCGTTAGCCAGCAGAATCTATCGTCAAAAATATCCTTATGCAAGAACACCACAAGGTCTTTCTTTTCAGAAGCTAAAAGATCGATTTGAGAACTCTGGTAGTACTAAATACGAAAAGAAAGAAATACTAGGTGGGAGGACTGATCCAAGATACTGAACTAAATGTTTTGCTAATGTTAGACATTTCATAGAGCAAAGTTAACAGGATTATATTGAAACATAAATTTCATCCATATCATTTAAAATTACACCAAGAATTGCATGGGGAAGATTTTCTAAAGATGATAAATTTTTCTGAAATTATGCTTAATTTGATTGGCGAAAACAGAAATTTTATAAACAAAATTCTGTTTACCGATGAAGCGACATTTATGAGGAATAGAATTTCTGAAGCATTTCAGTCAATCCACCAAGACACGTTAGCAAGAGTCAAATTGGAGGAAAACGATGGTTTATTTGAACATCTACATTAAATTTTTTATTATTAATATTTCATTATTATTTAATATTTTTTAATAATAATGTTCATTTTTGTTATTGTGAATTGTTCTTCTATAGGAATTATGATGAATATTAATGTTGCTATAAATTGTGTTATTTTATTTCTCAGTTATATTAAGAAAATTAATTCTTGTGAAAAATAAATTCACTCACTGCTCTCCAGCAGCCTATTTGAAAAATTTAACTGCTTTTTTTTGTAATAAAATACATTTTTTTTGTCGTAACCCAGTGTGGATTTTCAACTGAATAGTAGTCATATTATGTCTGTTCACACTTCAAATACTTTTAAATATTGCTTCATCGGTCAACAGAATTTTGTCTATAAAATTTCTGTTTCCGCAATTTCAGAAAAATTTATTCTCGTTCGAAAATCTTCGCCATGCAATTCTTGATGTAATTTTAAATGGTATGGATGAAATCTATGTTTCAATATCATCCTGTTGACACTGCTCTGTGAAATATCTGTTTGCCGAGAAATTTCCCGCGTGCTTAAATTCGGGTTTTCTTCTAACATGAGCAGAACATTTCACAAATACAGTAAACCATGTTGATTAATTCTTCCTGAGTAAAATCCATTTTTGTATCAAGTAATTAATAACACTAGCGAGATAAATAACTGTCTCACTTTAAAAGCATTGTGGCAGCAGCCTATTTGAAAAATAGATTTTTTTGTAATAATATACATTTTTTTTGAAAATCTCGAGAAATCTTTTAAATTTGCTTTACAAACCGCATATCATTAGAAAGCTTATCAAAAAAGCTATTGATAGGTATAAACAAATACAGGGTGTTCCATTTGAAAAAAATGAGTTATTCAACTTTTTGCGTTTTGGCACACCCTGTACATTATCTGTGCGTTTTAACAAAAAGTCGACTATTTGCTAAAACTACGAGATATTCTAAGTTTTTCTGTCGCAAATTTGTCGGAAAATATTGGCGGCTTCAAAGTGATTTTTTAAATGTGGGTTGTTTTTAGCACAAAAAGTTGAATAATTTCGAAACAGAAAAAGATAGGCCTATAATAGTTTATACAAAGTACCATTATTTTTTTCCGTAGAATCTAATTATGCAAAAATATATAGGGTGTTCCATTTAAAAAAATATAACTTTGGTTTATCACCCTGTATACAACATAAATATTTTTAGTTTGTGGACTTTAAGTTGATCTATCGGATAATCTAAACGGCATTACGCACCCCTGGGTCACGCTGTACCTACTGGGCGATCGATTTGGATTTTTTGCTAGGGAGGTATTAATAGAAAATAGAAGCGTTTCGCATGCAGATTTCCTCGATCAATCTTTTTGGAACAAAGCGGCAAAAGTGAGTCGCTTGAATGACCTCTCTGGCAGAGCGTTGCTCTTCTTCGAAACTGATTACTATAATTAAAAAAGATACAGAGAATACAAGGCAAATAGGAGTAATTTCTTCGGTAATTTAATGGAAGCCCCTTCCATCCAACGTAACATAATAAAACCACAAGTCAGTGCATATCCTTGAACTAATGTTTCTTCGTAATATGATACAGGTGTGGATCACGACCAAGACCTTAACTGGTCGAAATCAAAACAGAGGGATGCATATATTCAACGAATCGAGGGCTTATAAGGTCATGCAAGCAATCAAGATAACGAAAGGTCAAACATAAAGATAAGAACGAGAAAATAAAGACATTTTCTTTATTTAATGTCACTGATTCCCTTTGTTGTGTTACTCGCCTCATGTCGTAATAGATAATGGAATATTACATTCCTTGGTAATTTGCTAACACCAACGATGCACTAGTTTTTAAATTACCACCAGATGTTCCGCATTTTTAAACAATGATGTCATTTATGGTCGCATTAAAGGAGATAGTAAGCTCAATTTGGATCATCTGGAAAAGGAACAAATTTTTATTAAAGGACATGCTTTTCCTGACTTTTAGGCCCACTGATGGCCGTAATTTTTCACCATTAAAAATAGCCTCCCTTTATGAGACCCGGAATTGATTACATTTTTGTCCATGTGTGAGCATAGGGTGGACCACAGATGTGCACCATTTATCTTTCAATCGTGGTGAATTTCTTTCATTCAAGAGCGGAATTCATGAAAAATTTATTTTCTCCAGGTTTCATTTTTTCCAATTTATATTGACTTCCACCAAAGACGTAAAATAATCGTGCTCGAGACACGCAATCATGCAAATGATGAATCGGAATCGTTTAACAAATCGCTGCAACAATTTTTGCGACATTGCGGCGATTTTCTTGTCGTCTTCAATCAGCATCGCTCCGGGACGTCAATTAACGTATTAACATATCAAAGGTCATTTACATTGAAGATTATCATCGGATTGGGTGCTCTCGGGACAAAGAACAAACTTAGATATTTGATTTGGGCGATAAAAATTGCGTCCTGAGGGAAACACTTATTAGTTATTACACGCATCAAACTGTGGAAGCACGGATTTTGCAAATTACGGCCCTGGCAAGAGCTGTAATATACAGAGACCGGCAAAACACGTCAATTTTCTATTTTTAAAAATAGTACTCAATTACAACTACACAATTTAAAATAATTACAATTTACACCTTTTGTACTACTATATTGAGTTATGGTTAATACTTTTTGAAAACCCCTAATTTTTTTAGCACTTTCGATAATTTTTTTTAATTGTCGAATGTTACGTAATGTTTTCAAAAAAAAGACATTCAAAAAGTGAAAAAGCCAACAAAAAACAAACAACATCCAAAGATTAACCAAAAAAAAAATTCTTCAATTACATTTAAAAAAAGTGCCAATCTACCAGCGTGATGGAGTCATGACAAATATGCAATTGTTTTGACACAAAAAAATACAACGTTGTGTCAGAATGATTTTCATCTAATAGTCCCCTGCGAACTTTTCACGTAAAATCAGATATACTGCTTTCCGGAACTAATTCAGATAATGTTATTCCCCATTTATTAAGACTCCAATCCGGAAATAAGCTTTGATAATAAAAGTGTTTTCTTGCATATTGTAACATTTTAGTTGCTTTTTAACGTAATTTTTAATTGTAATTAATTGACAATTTGTGAATTTCACAACTGATAGTTTTGACATTTATTCACAGCGGATTTATTTGAGCAGAGCAGCACAATTTTTTCAATGTTATCTAGATGAAAATCGTTTTAACATACCTTGTACAGAGTGTTCCAAGTTTTATGGCCGAGGCAAAAATAAATATTTCTAGACAAGTAAAAAAATAAATTAGTAGCCTAAACGATAGAGCATTATAGACGCTACTATTTGATACTTTGATATAGTGCAAATTTTTTAAGTTATTGCTGTGAGACATTAAAAATCAATTTTGTGAATTTTTTTTAAAGTTGTTAGCGTATTTTCTATATGATAAAATTTCTTTAATTTTTAGGACTGTAACTGCTAAAATATAGAATGATGCGAAAGTTGATAGATTTTGAGTAATTAACATTTTAATATTAGAGATCTAAAAGCTCGAATAATTTATGGCGGGCTTTGTGGTATTGTGGTAATCAGGTCAAAATTCCGCTTTACCCCGGAAAGATTGTAAACATCATAGCAAACCTTTTTCTATTGTCAAGGAATTCTGACCTGATCACCAATTACCAGTAAGCTTGACATAAATTATCGAAGCATTTGGATCTTCAATATTAAAACGTTAGTTATTCAAAAGCTATCAATTTTCGCATAATTCTATTTTAGCAATTACGGCTCTAAAAATTAAGGGAATTTTACCATATAGAAAATACGCCAATAACTTAAACTAAATTTTTACCAAAATTGGTTTTTAATGTCTCACACCAATACCTTAAAAATTTTGAACAATATCAAAGTATCAGATGGTTGCGTAATTAATTTCCTATCGTTTAGGCTATTAATTAATTTTTTTACTCTACTAGAAATATTTATTTTTGCCTCGGCCCTAAAACTTGTAACAAAAAGAAGTTAGTCTAGGTTATTTGAGACCCACTTACTTCCGTGATTTTTGGCAAAATATCAAAATTGTCTGTTTGTCTTTTTTGTTTGTATCTATCGTAAAGGTATTATTTATATTGTTATGATTAGTACATTTTTTAATAATCAATAGTCTGTCAAAAATTTTGACAAAGACCAGTCTTTGATATTTTGTATGTATATTAAAGTTGACAATCAAGGTAAGTGTGAAATTAGTCTCATGCAGTTATTGAAATTTAAATTCGTTACAATAAATCAAATGACTCGATATACAACATTTAGGTTTAAACTTAACAGATTTTTATATTTAATTTTCCCGAAAAAAATGGTACCAACCGTAATTCGAGAAAATTACTATTTATGGTGATGCCCTGACCTGACCTGACCTGACCTGACCTGACCTGACCTAACGGTTTTTTGTTAAGAGTAATATGTATTTTATGGACAATTAAAAAAATCTGTTGAAAAAGCTAAAAAGATTATAGGTTTCCATTAAAAAAAGTATCAATGGCGTAATTACTCAAATAAAGATAAAAAAAATAATTTAGTTGTTTAGTTGACAATGGTGTATATTTCTAGGCCTCAACAACTATATTTGACATTTTTTAACATTTTTAACAGCTACGTGGTGCCTGATTTTTACAGGGCATTTGTGCACGAAAATTTCAGGCTTTCAGAGATCCATAAAAAAATATACAGGGTGGTTCAAAAAGATGTTGCCAAACGTTAGGATCTAATAACAGTTTTATCAAGGAAATTTTTGCTTATAAACCCTCAGCCGGTGTTCGGCCAAAAACTTTTGTACATTATTTGTGCTTTGGGTATTTTATATACCTACAGCGTTCAGTTTTATTTTAATAAAACTGATATTAAAGGCGATGGCAACTTAAAAAACAACGTTGTCTTAAATGATGGTACTGGAAATGCTTCTTACAGAAGTGAAAACCGTTTCTCTGTACCTGCTCTTTGACTCGAGTTATTTCGATTTAAAGTTGGAATTATGACGTCCTAACCGCCTCTTGAACATTTGGTCCAATTTTATGATCAAATAGTTTTTGACTTTTAAGTGACACTGACAGAGTTTTGATAAACTTGACAAAATTTCTGAGATGTTTTGGCGAAGTTCAAGACAAAATTTAGTTAATTTGTTATTTGTGGAAGATGTGTGGAAAATGTTTAAATATCTGTCAAGTTTTTAGTGAATGAGACGGTTCAGTTATAAGAGGACTCTGTGATGAGAGGCGGTTGTGACGTCAGGATTTCTTCCTTTCGAAGTGATTATCTCGCTTATTTTTCATGGCAGAAAATTTTTAAAAGGACCTACCGACATAAAATGAACCACATTTTCAATTTTCGTTAAAAGATAAAATAGGTAAAATAAGTTGCCAATGCCTTTAAACTTCACGTTGTAAAATTATACCTACCGCACGCATAATGTAAACTATTGTCCCAGCATGTTTGCCAAAAAAAAATTCAGTTGTAATAAACTCATTCCATAATTTTGCCGCTCACTGTGTATGTGGAAGCAGCCACGATAATAAGCGCTTTCGCACATAAAATCTGAAACAGGCCACCCGCAAATTAATCCAGAGTTGCATAGTTCAACGCTCCTTCTTGGCAATGTTTCGCATCAATTGACTCAAACGAAGGTACGACTTGACCCTTTGCAACTCTGCTATTGACCAAGGATATCAAATTTATTACTCCTCATCCAAACACATCATTAATGGCAATTAATTAGACTAATACCAGACTGTGGGACGTTGTTTAATTGGGGTAATTTCGACGAGATGGAGTTGATTTTTAATACGGGTATTGTTTTATAATTAATCAAGGGAAATTAACAACGGTGTAGTGTTTCATGTGTCAAGTTCATGGACCTTGTGCTTGCAAAATGACGGCAATACATAGTGACATAGTGTCTAATTGTAGTCTAGAAAGCTTGTTTATAGTTAATTTATACATCCGGCACTTGAATTAATGACATTTTACCCGGCTTATTACATTGCTCAACTTCTTGAGAATATTTATATTGATAATAATGCTGGAAATCTTGACTATTTTACAAAAGGCAAAGGTGAAGCGAAAGAAACCTTCGCAGTACATTGCGAGATACATTCCACAGGATTTGCGCTAGCAAACATTTTGAAAACTGTTTGATTTTAGAATTGATGAAAAGTCCAATCATCTGCAGAGAATTGTCGAGATTTACAACCGACATAAACCGAAACTGTTAGTTGCTCTCGATTGTTTCTTTGTATGTTGTTGGCATTCAATATTGAGCCACGAGTCTAACCAAGCGATTAGCAGCTGTGATTTATGTTGAACCGATTTTACGAAGAAAGTTAACGTTGTATAAAATCTCTCCAAGTTCGCAAACCTACGTGGTATCGTTTTACATGCAAAATCCACCGTTGTTAACACCTACATATACCTAAATAACCATTAAGCGAACAGAATATTTTGTCACTTGAACAACTTCCTGTGATGTTCATCAAAATTCATTAAATCCACCGTTCCAGCTTAAATATTTTAATTGTGTTTGGAATTTTTCCGGCATGCTGAACAACGGTGCTAATCGATCTTTGAGGAACCAAGCTTTCAAAAAAAAATCGCCACAGGATGTTCAATAAGCGAATTTAAATGAACGTGAGCATTCCTTGTACGACATATTTCCGCTAGAAAAACTTGACGAAAATATCTAATTGTGCACGCAATGAAAATTCTGGGTTAGGATATCAAATTCGCCCCAAGCGGCATTTCAACAAAGCAAAGAGGTGAAAAACCCCTGACAGGGGCGACACATCGGCGCCGTCTAGGCCAACATTGATCACTGTAATGCCTCATTATTAAACGCGCTCAATAAAAATTCAAACAGGGGCTGGTCAGGGAGAGGTTTTCTCTTGGAAATAAAAAGAGGCAATTTGAAATTCACTACCCTTCGGTATGTTGCCGAAGAAATTTCGATAACATCTGGGTTTGGATGTTTGTAGAGGGATCGGAATATACCGACTACTTGGAAGGAACAGAGAGATAAATTCCTTTTGATTAATGAGGACCGAAGAGCTGATAAGTGGTATTTAGGCCGGTTAATTATTTGGAGAAACCGAGGGGTGTAAATTATTCATCGTTAAACCGGCTACACAGTGGGACGAAATGCATGTTATCGTGGACATGGACATAGAGCATGTAAAAGTGGCAAGAATAACTTAATATTTGGTACGCTTATGTTTTCAAGGATGAGGAACATTGTTATAAAATTAAAATTCAAAATTTTTTACAAAAATACAGAGCGTTTAGAATATTTTGCTCAAACTTGGTTTCTTTTAATTTTTAACTACAAAATGAGGCACAAGCATACTGTAAACTCTAGAAATGCTTAGTTACAAGTATAATAGAATATTTTTATATTATTTGATGTACGTATAGGACGTATAGACCCTATATACAGGGTGATTCTTTTAGGGCCTACATTAGAAGCTTTTTAACTTCAACATAAGATAAAGATAGAACTTTAAAATTTAGTATACGATCCAAACCGACCATTCTGAGTTCCACTAAATTATTTTCAAAATGGCTATATAAATGGATATATTTTAGTCAGTTTCAAAAAGCGAATTCAAAAATGTAATAAAAATAAGTGGTTACTATTTAAAATTTCAAAGTTGGCGCCCATTTCTCGTAGTTCCGGAAGTTCAGCCATTTTGAAAATAATTTAATTGAATTCAGATCGTACACAAAATTTTAAAGCTCTAGCTATATTAGAAGTTAAAAGTTTCTAATGTAGGCCCTAAAAGAATCAGCCTGTATACAGGTGGTCCTGTTCAGCTCCCGTCTTCTATAGCTCAGTTATTAGTAAAGGTAGATAGACTTTTGATATTTTGTAGACGTTATTTACACTTTAAGACTCATCTTAGAAAAATATTTTTGATTATACAAGGTGTTCCAAAAAATATGACATCACAATAATAATTTTTTTAATGGCATCCAATTTTTTTGTGCTCATTAGGATACCTTTTTAACATGTTACATGTTACATAACCCTAAAACTATTTCAAATCGGTTTAGAGATTAATTCCCAATGTATAAGGATTTGCATAAGGGTTGTGATAAAAAAAATTTTTTGTTTTCTAATTTCACATCTATTGACAAACAGAAACGGTGTTGAAACCATCTTCAATATACATTCATTAAATTTGTGATTATAATACTTGACAGAACGAGTTTTCAGCAAATGACTCCAAATGTGTTAGAATTTACGTTAAAGTTGTGGTCACAAAAAATGTTCGATATTTAATTCTCTTTCGAATGATATAAAAATAAACAGCGGTTGCCATTTGAAATAAACAATATTAAATATTCAGATCAATCACACTTGATTAGCAAGTCTGTTAGACCTTGTTAAACACGTACTTGGTAATAATGCCATCTAAAAAGCTCTGCTTCCATTGTTAATTAATTTTTAAAACTACTGGTGTAATACCGATTTTTTTTCTTTTAATTTTTTAATCAGTAACTCCTGAAACGACTTGAAAAAAACTTTAACGACATATAAGATGCTAAAAAGCTATCCTAATGAGCACAAAAAATAAGAGCATTTTATTATGATGTCATACTTTTTGGAACACCATGTATAACCAGAAATATTTTATTAAAATGTGTGCTAGGGGATAAATAATATCTACAAAATATTAAAACCCCAACTTTAATAATAACTGAGTTACAGACCAGCCTGTATTTCTACCTGTACTATTATCTATAAAACTTGTATGTAAGAATACTAATATTGTATCAGACCTTTTTAATTTTCTTTTGATTGAAAGTTTTTCAGTACATATGTCTTAGATAAAAAGTATTTTAGCAAAAAACCATAATTACTGTTTTTAGAAAAAAGTAAGACTGAAAAAGAATAGTAACCAACATGTTTTGAATTTAAATTAAACTGGCTTAAAATCACACGTAGTTTATAATTTTAAGACTAAAGGTATTCTTGACTCATAAACAATTTGACACAATTTATTTTTTTTCGCTTAAATGAGATTTTTTCCACGTTTGAAATGATATTTTACAAAGTAAAAAGAAGTGAAATTTAAAATGTTAAAGTAAGGGTAGCGATAAGGGGATGAATGAAACAATGTTTTTAATATTGTTTTTAAACTTCCCCCTTGCATTCAAAGTATTTTTTCTTGAATATTATTTTATTGAGGCAGTCCATTTTTGATATACAGCATATTATGACCTCGACTTCAAATGACTATACCGACCCTGGGCGGATTGTGGCGGATATGATTATTATGAATTTCTCTCACCTAATACCTAAAGAAAAAGAGGAAAAAGTCGGTTTACCGGAACACCCTGCAACTTTTTTGAAATTATTGTATTTGTAAAAATACCATTAAAAAACACGTATTTTTATAAGAGAAAATGGTAAAAAGTGTAATATAAAACACTTTCTGGAAATAAATGTACTTTTTTTAGATGAGGTAGAATAATAATCAAAGATCTGTAAACCCTTAAAAGGTAAAAATTATCATTTGCAGGCTCTAATCAAAGAATTTGTTAAAGATAGAATTACGCAAAATTCTACAAAATTGTCAGGTTTTCAAATGAACTATTTTTGAGAAAAATGACAGAAAATCTATGTTTACTTAATTCACTGCTTTCTCACGTACTACAGAAAGTATAAATAAAACAGTTTAGCTAATTTTTTGGGTTATAAGATAAAATTTTAATTTGAGCCAATGTCGTACTTTTGGTTCGTTCCGTCCCACTGTGGCGGCTCCACCTTTGAACAAATGTAAATTTGAATAATATTTCCTTCGTTTTTTATTGCCACAAAAAACAAAGAATTTACTGAAATATGCTTGTGCCACAAACCTTTTAAACCAGACGAGGAAACAGTTATATCTCTATGAATTATATAATAATAAAAATTAACTTTTTGACCCGCAGATGAATTTAACTGACCTCTATAGAGACGACGGCTTTACCGAATGATTTATCCTATTCATATCACATGAGTCACGTCAATCTGGTGCTCCCTAGTTGAAAAGAATGTCGTTATCAACTATTTATCTCCGATGGTTTGTTGGAAGATGTGGCCCGAAATAGAAAAATCAAAATAAGTTACTGACATTTCCAATTTGGTTTATGCAAGGGGAAAAACAAAAGTGATTTGTTTCCCTCTAAAAATAACCCTGGACCGTGACACATCCCCACTATTAATGTATGTACACTTTGAGTTCAACCAAGTTGAAGTTTTATAACGTATTGTTTGCTTCAAACCGAGGTTTATTATAATAATCAAGTTGGTGTTCCAAATTACGTTATTTCTGCACTACTTCCGTTGCCTATAACAATAATTAAACCAGTGCCCAATAAAAATTTCATTAATGCGAAATGGGTTAAGTGTTGACACGGTTGCTAACGGTTTAAAATAGTCACGTTCGTGGACGGAAGGAAGTCCTCTAGTAGCAAATAACCAGCCCTAGTGGACCTTCCTGCGCATTTCCAATTAGATTAGCTCCGAAATATTAATAAACTGTTGGTGAATTTCTTACTTTGGCACGTGTCTCGAGTGTTTTTGCGCTGTTGAACATGGTATAGTAATTCCAGTGAGAGATTAGATTTTTTTTAAATATCCTTAAAACGTTAAAATCACTAAAATATACCCATTAGCAGGGTGTTTAGTGCGTACTGTTAGGTTGGTAGTATTCCCGCGCTTGTATCCTGCACCTGTCATCTTTTGTGGCCCTGTCAAATTAATTCAAAACTTTGATTCTCAAATAAAAATATATAAAAAAATGTTTTTTAAAAAAAGCTTTTATTTAAAAGATGCACTAAAAAGTAAAAAATATGGTATTTCAATAACAGGAGAATATTTTTTCTTACAGGTTAAATTTCTAAAATTTATAAAAGCTTTGGGAGTTGTCAACTGAACAAAGTAATTCTGTAATGCCAAAGCTTTTATAAATTTTAGAATTTTAACCTGTAAGAAAAAATATTCTCCTGTGATTGAAATACATTATTTTTTACTTTTTAGTGCATCTTTTAAATAAAAGCTTTTTTTAAAAAACATTTTTTTATATATTTTTATTTTTTGCTTTTTAGTCTTTATTAATTGCATAGATTTATTGTTATTACACTGTGCATCTGCCGTGACGTCCAAATGACCAAATACCGTCTATGTCGGTATAAGTTACGGTATGTACAAATCGAGAACCCCTTTGTGAACATAACCTAAAATTTTAAAACCCCATTTAACACGTTTAGGGGGTAATTAACAATATAGAATTGCATTGTCACGCAGATTACGTAAGCATGTTAAATTTTATTTCATTGCGACTACAGGAACCCTCTCAAATTTACAAATCGAGAACCCCTTTGTAAACATAACCTATAACTTCAAAACCCCATTTAACCCCTTTAGGGGGTATTTAACTACATGGAATTGCATTGTCACGCAGATTATGTAAGTATGCCAAATTTCACTTCAGTGGGACAACAGGAACCCTTTCACATTTGGCTCCGAAAAAATAGCAGACAGAAAGATAACATTGTGAGTTAAATAAAAGCTTTTAAAAACGTAAAATAAAGCATTTTAACGGAAAAACTAAAATTTGGTCAGGTGTATTAGTTACTTGTTTTTCACTAGTTTCTGGCTGGAAATACTATACCAAACTGAAATCCATCACAAAACCGACAATTTTCAAGCCTTTAACGGATTAGAAAGACGTGACGTGATTAAAGAGGATGATTTAGAGCAAACTGGGGAGATTTAATAATGTAATTGGACAGATACGGGAAAAAATGGGAGATGAAATGTTGCGGCGGTTCTTGATACAATCGATGGCTATTAACAAGTTCAAAGTGCCTCCAGCAGGGCTACTGTAATCAATCGGACGAAAAATACATACTAGAACGGAAATCGCATCTCAAACTGTTTACAAACCTGAACAAACTTAGTACGTGTTTCAATCTAATATCAAACCAAATAACTTGTGCAACTTCTAAACAAGAAAAATTTACTTGAAAAAGACGTTCCCCGTGCTCACAGGTACTTTATTTTCATAAGACCATGACTTGTTTTCTCACAGGAACGCTTAAAGCCTAGTTCACCTTTGAAATATGAAGCAAATTTCATCGTTTTTTATAAAAGCCTACTCTGGAACGTTTAATGAACGACGTTAACGCAAAAAGTTGGAGAACCTTTCGTTATTTTTAGAAAATAAAGTAATCAATCCCGTGTTTGTTTCCACAAAAAATATCGCACATTTTCCAACATCAATCTATTTTTCAGACGATGAAAGATTGCTTAAAAGAAAACTGATTGTGTTAATTAGTTTAAATTACGGAAGGAGACATTTGATTATTCATCAATCGGCCGTCTGAGCGTGTCGACTCAGAAAAGTTTCAACTGATCGATAATGTAATGTCCCGGATGATTTTCCAAGTCGCGTCAAGTGTTTGAAAGTGAATTCTACGAATCGAAACGAGTTGGTGGAATTATTAATACCGTCGACCGAGAGCCTTAATAATTCACGTGTTTTTATAGAGCTTCAACCCCAATTTATTTCCGGGTAAATCCCTAAAGCTGGGAATAATTTATAGCGAGAGAACTAAGAGACACTAAACTAATTATCGTTTCGTAATTGGCCAAGCAATGGCAAAGTTAGAGTGACCCTAACTTGGCACCAATTTCTTCCCTTGTAAAGTCATTGTGGGTATTTTTTCCCAAATATGTTGAATTTCCGGGCAGACAGGGTGCGTCTATTGGGGAGTGCCCCATCAAACATGGATTAGAAGGGAGATATTATCACAATTGCCACTTCGGGTCACTCCCATCGCATTAATCAGCACTTTTTGCTACGTTTTAAATTTGCACACGTGCAGATGTCTCTGAAATTAATTAATTGTTGCCAATTTAATAAATAAAATGTATACCGTTAGGTGCCAACTCAAGCACACACACTAAACTCGTTTCTATTGTACCCTTCCTTTAGAAAATTCCATTAACAAAGCATGAAATACATCGGAAAGGTGATTTGCTCCAGCCAGGTGGAAGGCCTGAGATTTTGTGTCACAAACTAGGAAAATTTTAGCGTTGGGTTCATCAGGTCACGATATTATTTTTTAACCATCGAAACATGTTATTTTTTACCATTTCATTAAGAAACTTCACGCTTGGGTTAGTCGAAACGACCAGCTGCTCCATCATGAATGTGTTTTTGTACAAGCACAGAAGATACAAAACGGATAATCAATCCGATCTGAGGTTTCGACACAGGTGTTCCAAGTCGAGATCTCTGCCACTTCCGACGAAAAAATTCTCAAACTAAGAGGCCTTAAGGTGGCGTTCTGCGAAAAAGTGCTGATTTTGGTCAACTTCAACTACCAATATTTACGGAACTATAAGAGATACGACTTTGATTTTTGTATATAGTATAGTATAGTATTTGGTATAGTATTTACCAAATTTCAATAATGTACTTAAAAAAACAATTGACATAAAAAATCACAAAATATCCATGTTTTCAACACTTCATCGAGATAATCTTAAGAACCATAATACGTAGATAAATCGGACTGGGGCCATTTGAAAACACACAAAAATATCTAGTGACGTTATCCACTTCCGAAAAAAATTGACTTAATTAAAAAAATACGTTGGATATCTCTGTGAAAGAAACGAAATTTGTTGTAGAAAGTTGGTAATCTCACTAGATATAGTCGATTGAAACGATTTGGCGTTTGCCGTTTTTAAAAATGTTTGTTCGTTCTCGAGATTATCTCAAAAAACAATTTTTTGTTAGGTCTGGCACCGGCCACCAGTTGTCGCTTCAAATTTGAGCTGTCTGAATTGTCGCCTAAGGCAAAATATCTCCTCGGGTCCCTTCAGGTAGTGGAGAGTCAACCCCTCAATGTAAATTTTATTTGTTCTCATTGTTGTGGCAAAGTTGCAGTAAATAAGATGATTTCGGTACTCACTGCTTGATCTTTAGAAAAGGATTTATATTGATTTATAAAATCAAATTCATTATTAAAATTTTGATTCCGCCTGGGTCGGATTAAATTTTAATTTCACTTTCTATAAATTGACCGACCCCTAGTAGTAATTTTTTACTTAACAGATTATACCACTAATTTTTTGCTGTAACTATTGATTTTTTGGATTTTTGTGAAATTCGATTAGAAAATGTTTTTATACTCGTTTCAGTTAGTAAAACGTCAATTTTTTAGCATTCTAAAAAATAACTCTTATAAAGTTGACAAATGTAAAAAATTTGTAAAAATGATAAGGAACTTCTTAGGAATATTTTTTTAATTAACGTTTGTTCAACCAAACTTACAAATTTTTGAAACATGGGTAGTACTATGACAAATTTAAAAAATCGAAAAAGTGTCTTATTGAAACAACAAAAAATTACTCATCAAATACTACACAAGAGTTCGACAAAGAAGAACATTATTTTCCAAAACATTTCTCAAACGGGTTGTCATTGGTCATTACAATTTGCTAGGAACCCTGCGTTTACAAAAAGTTTTATCAAATAATTTTTAATTTATTCACACTCTGTTTTTTACGAAGTCTATCGATAAATAATAATAATTATTACTTTATCGATAATAATAATAATACTTTAACTTGTATGGAAACGCTGATTATCATAATTTATCAAGCTGAAGAGTCAAATAAAAACATTTCCACAGGTAGTATTTAGTTAGAATACATTTTTTCCCTCAGTTTGCATTAGTTTATCATTCACAAAGAAAAAAAAATTACAATATTCTTAGGAATATTATAACAAATTTTGCCAACAGTTATCTTCTTTTTCTATTTGATTAAAAATTTAATAATAACAATTTAAAAATTAATAATTATAATTAGCAAAAATTTGCATAAACTCTCAATATTTCGTAAATACATGCATACGATGCCTCTCTGAATCGAACATTGCACAACGAAACGACCGATTCCTCGTGAAAGAACGATGAGTAATATTTTGAATATTTCGATTCATAACAAGCCATTAGCCCTGTCCGAAGTACCTGCTTGAGATAAAGGTCCCAACGTTTATTGAAGTTGGGACCATGGGCTTACGAGGGGGTTGTAAATTATTAGACAGAGAAACTCAGCCCTGTTATAAATCATTTTAGGCCCAAACATTTTCGGTAATATTCCGATTTGAGCGACCCCTGTGCGGGAATAAGTGTCGTCCTCATCGACTTTCGCCACCTTTCACTTTTCCTTAATTTTTAATGGGGTTTTTTAGATGAAAATGTGGATTGGATTATTTGGTCGAAATGTAGCAATTTCGCTCGTTTCATCATCCTGTTTTTAATCAAAATTCTGGCATTTCTTAGGCGCTATTTTCATTAAATCCCTAGCTCAAGCGAAAAGCTTGAATATAATTAAAAGTAATGAATTTTATCCTGAAATTTTTTAAACGATCGGACTTATTTGCCAACAAGGGTGTGGTCGGGATTAAAAACGGGTAAAACAAGGCCAGACAGAATATTAAAGTTGCTCCACAATCCACTAAATGGTAAAGCTTTTAGTGGTGGAAAATAAACAGAAATAATAATAATAGCAAGGACAAGGACAAGTGCTTGATTATTTTATCAATACTTTGGACACAAAAGTATGACTCGTATTATTGATCGAATTATATGATCTTGAACAAATCACCTCTGTTTTGGAATATTTATTTAAAAATAATACAAGTAGGTGGTTTATCTCAAACAGAATTTATTTACATTTTTCATTCTAGCGTACGATTGCTAATTTCTTGACCAAATAACACCTTTGTAGCAATTTAAAAATTTTCTCTATTTATAGTAAGTATTTCGCACAGTTATATACAAAGGATTTCTATTAGTAAAGAGTCACAGAACTCGTACAATTTAACAAAAGCTATAAATATACAACACAATATTGATTTGACATTTTCTTTCGAATCACAAGTGAGATCAAACATTCTGGAAGAATTTGCACTATGAATGTGACAAAATGATGGTCTCAAACATTTCCGATAGAATAACAAAAGAAAGCTCTGAGAGAAAAAATCTTGCCACTTTTAAGTCCTAATCCGGAATCCGGCAAATTCCGGAAACGTATCCAGAATGTGTTAATTTTTTATCCGTTTCGCGTAAACGAGTCCGGAGTGAGTGCACTATGTGGTACACTGTGTCTCCGGAGCAAGGACCTCAATAACGGTTGCCGAGCAACGGACGCTTACCATCCGGAGCACAGGAACCATGGCAACGATCTGGGCACCTGACTAGCGCCCGCCATATTGAATGTGCGCCATTTTTTTTTACAAAAAAAACTATAATTTTTGTTTCGGAACATTTTTTAACGATGAGCGAAATTTAAACAAACGCAGATGTTTGTGTCATTAGAAATTGCATTGCCGCACACATTCCGAGATGTGAGACTGTCTGCGAATCACATGTGGGCTGGAGGAGTTATAGTTGGCAAAGAAAATCTCGCATTAGTATGCATTTACAAGGAGAAATTGTGTTCAAATGCAAATAACTCCGAGTTGTTTAATTCGTCGCTCATCGTTCGCCGAGATCTTGTTGAATGTAAATTTAATTATAGATCTTGATTAAACTTGGCCAAAACTGAGATACATTATACCGCTCAAAGTTGTGTAATTAAATTTCTTATTACATGGTGATTCAACGGTAACAAAAACTAATTCCAAGTGACAAATCAATCCGATAAAGTGGACACACCTAAAGTATGTTTTAGACAAATTGCTTTCGGGCCTCCAAATGGCTTTTCGTGGCAATTTCCAACCAAAAAATGGAGCAATAAAGATAAAACGTTTCCCAGTTGAAAAATCAAAAGAAACAATCAAGAATTCAAAATACCAATTAGGCCACGAATTTCTTTGAAGCCCTCAAGTGCCCGCATATTCACATGTGACAGTATTCAAACAAAAATAATGACATAACAATAAGAGGGACACTAAAAATACAGACTTTACAATACGTCCATTAATAGATTTAGATCCAATTGTTATTGTAATCGGTACATTATTTGATAGGGGCGTTTCGGATATTTTTTAACTCATTTAATTGGGAGAGAATTTGGGCGTAAACAGCATCTCGCTTAATTAATTTGGCCAATAAACAAAGCCTTTCTCAATTAGTCCCTTAATCGCAAGCACAATGTAATTGGAGTAATTAAAAATATAATTTGCTTGGTGAGTAACAACGCCAAAAATTAATTATTCTAATTGACAGTCCAGCCCTTGTATATGTAATTATAATTTTTTGCGGAATTCCCCGTGCAATAAATTAATTTATTACAGCACTATACAGGTTGTTACGTCTAAACCCCACATTGGAAGTATTGACCATAATCCGTTTAGTTCTGCTCAATGAAAAGATTTTCAAGAGGGTGGCACTTCCGGTTATACCGGAAGTCGTTATCAACTTTCTTATTTTAAATGGAAAGCTATATTTTTCACTGCGTTTTTGATTTAGTTGAGTTATTTTAAGGGAGTTTTTATTGGCTTTCCCTATACCTAAGTTTAACCGTTTTCGAGATATTTAGGATTTTTTGAAAATTTTTGGATTTGCACCTGTCACTTAAAAAATCGGTAACTTTCTTAGTTTTAGAGTTTTCGAAATCATATTGGGAAAATTAAAAGAGTGTGATCAAAACTGGAAAAGAAGTTAATAAACCCAAAAATTTTAAGGTTAAGTTTGGACAACTTCAAGTACCCATAACTTAATTTTTTCTAAAAGGATGTCCCAATTTTTATTTTACTAGATGGAGGAGAATTTGTTTCTGCATCGATCTGTATTAGCATTCCCCATATCTATCTGTGATAATTTTTAAGTTATGTTGGTTTTTTGACATTGTAGAAAATTCCTTACTAACCACAGCTATTTTTGCATAGTTTGCCAAAGAAGCATTTCTGGTTAAACAAACGACAAATTCTGTTCAATATTATGTCATCCGTCACGTGAAAATAAAATAAATTCATTGAATGTTGATTTGAAAAACTTTAATTTCTCACATTTTTTCTTTCGTTTCCATGGTAACGTATGAGAAAAGACCTATGGCTAATGAATTTCTCAATCCCAACAAAAAGTTATTGTAACTTGAAAACTATTAAACATAAGTATAGGGAATGTTAATACAGATCGATGCAGAATTAAATTCTTTACCATTTAGTGAAATAAAACTTGTGGCATTTTATTTGAAAAAATTGAGTTATGGGTGCTTAAAGTTATACAAATTTAACTTTAAAAATTTGGGGTTTGTTATTCTTTTTTAGAAATTTGAAAACACCAAAGGAAAGATCTAGGCTTCCTCTTTCAAATGAGCTAAAAAATATCTCGAAATTTTAAAAAATGGCAGAGTTATAGATTTTTGAACTGGAAGGTGCAAATCAAAAAATTTTTAAAAAACTAAATATTTCGTAAACGGCTAATTTTAGGTATAGGAAAAGCTTATAAAAACTACCTCAAAATAACTCTAGTAATCCAAAAACGCATTAAAAAATATAGCTTTCTATTTAAAATAGGGAAGTTGATAGAGACTTCCGGTATAACCGGAAGTGTCGCCATCTTGAAAATATTTTCATTGAGCAGGCAGGACCTAAGAGATTATAGTTGTGTACAAATTTTATTAGAACTCCCAATATTTCTAATGTGGGGTTTAGACAGAACAGCCTGTATATGGTTCAATTAAAATCCCATAAGCTGGGAGGAAACGGCCAGTTCATAAAAAATTTGACGAGTCAACCTTTTTATGTGGTTTCGATGTAAATATTGGATTAATCACTTGTTGCTACCGAATTTGGCCAAAGCCATTAAACTTTTATGCGCAAAATTTGTTGTGGAATTCGGTTGTAAACAGGAAACTTTTAGTGTGGAATGAAATTTTCTTCGCGGTGAAAATGCATTCTAGCACACGTGCACAGATTTCATATTTAAAGCAGCTGCATACCTGTGTCCATCATAAAGTCGTGTAATTACATGAACAATCGACTAAACAAAACAGTCTGCATAATTATCCAATCGGATAAGGGAAGAAAGCAGCAGTTTGCAACACATCTATTGTGTGTTGCAGAATAAATTGAATTATTTAATGCGAAAAAAGACTGAATACAAACACTGGCTGTATTCATGGTATGTAAACAGTTTAATTATTAATCAAGGCTTCTCGAGATTGGAATTTAACTCATCGCATTCTTTTCTACTGATACAGAAACGTAAACAAGAATCATAATTCTACAACGCGTTGTTTAATTCTCATTGAAATTTTCTTCCGGGCTTTTAATGAAGTTTTGGACGTGCGTAATGTTTACATTGTAGAGTCGAGTACATTCCAATGTGTTCGAAATCACTTATGGTAAAGCGACCTTAATTTTTCCACATGTCGAAATATTGCTCCTCCATACTAATTAGTAATTACAACCGTTGATTACATAAAAACTCATGCCCAAAACAACGCTCCACTAAATAAAAATTATAGAAAAAAATGCTTTGGGAGTTGTCAACTGAACAAAGTAATTCTGTAATGCCAAAGCTTTTATAAATTTTAGAATTTTAACCTGTAAAAAATATTCTCCTGTGATTGAAATACATTATTTTTTACTTTTTAGTGAATCTTTTAAATAAAAGCTTTTTTAAAAAACATTTTTTTATATATTGTTATTTTTTGCTTTTTAGTCTTTATTTATTGCATAGATTTATTGTTATTACACTGTGCTTCTACCGTGACGTCCAAATGACTAACATACCGTCTATGTCGGTATAGTAGGAACCAGAAATATTTGAGATTGATTTATGCAAGCTTTATTAAGGGTTAAGCAGCTTTGCGGTGACCGTAACAATTTTTCACAGCTGGTGGTACCACTCTGAAGATTCACAAATGAGCCGTATTCAGTAATTTTCATAGTAAAATTTTCATTTATTCCAGACTAAAGTTTCAAAATTCATTAGATTAGTTAGTTTATTAGATCACTTTATTTGTGAACAAACATTTTAAAAATATACCTAAATATTAATAAAATTGTATTAAATATTTCTTTGGTGAAAGCCCATACACAAATTTCTGTTACGGTCCATCACACCGTACAAACGTTTGAAACGTGCCTGCCCTAAGAAATGTAAATTTGTTTATAGCATCTTTACCGCAAGGGACATAAACCATTGTGAGGGGCAATCGGCTTATTCTATAATGAGTCTCAAATATTGTTGGATCCAACTATATAAGTTACGGTAAGTACAAATCGAGACCCCTTTGTAAACATAACCTAAAATTTCAAAACCCCATTTAACACCTTGAGGGGGTAATTAACTATATAGAATTGAATTGTCACGCAGATTACGTAGGCATGTTAAATTTCATTTCATTGCGACTACAGGAACCCTCTCAAATTTACAAACAGAGAACCCCTTAGTAAACATAACCTAAAACTTCAAAACCCCATTTAGCCCCTTTCGGGGGTATTTACCTACATAGGATTGCATTGTCACGCAGATTATGTAAGTATGCCAAATTTCAATTCAGTGGGACAACGGGAACCCTTTCAAATTTGGCTCCGAAAAAATAACCGACAGACAGACAACAATGTGAGTTAAATAAAAGCTTTTAAAAACCTATAAGTTGGATCAAATTTAATTTCTACACACGGTTCAGATTAAGTGACTGAAAATAGAACAATCATTAAAATTTGGTGGCAGTGATTTAAATGATTTCATAAATTCCGCTAATTGGCGGGTTAAATCTCTAATTAAAAACGCATTTGTGACGGGAAATCATGTTTGAAGCAGCAAGATTTGACTGCAAAAATAGCAGGATACTGTCATTATGCAAACACAAAAACCGAGGTAATGCAGGATACAACTAATTTTTAAATTGTTTTGTTTAGAAAATCAAAATGCCAATAAGCCGCCTCTTTGTTGGCTACTAATATTAGCACGAGATAACGATAACCTTAGTAGTTGTTGGCAGTAAATAAAACAATTTAGAAGCAATGGAATGATTCATCGCAAAATCATTTCCTCGTTAGACAAGAAGTAATTAGATTTTCATGACTGTTTCGATGATAAATAAATAAATCACTTGGCATTTTTTCACTTGATCGTTATTCAAAGCACTTGACACGAGTTTAATTAATTAAAAGATGCACTTTTGCTAATCATAACGTGTTAATATTCAGAAGCAACCAGCGAAGCGTCCCAGGAATTATTCAAACGAACCAAAGTGAAATTACAATTGATTGCATTTTTCAAGCACAAAAGACTTTGCCAACTTTATGGGACGTAACGGATTTATTCCGATTTGTCTAATTTAATTAGAAAACGCAGCATGAGGTGTGTTATTACTGTAACATCAATTAATTGACGTCAGTTTGTTGTTGTTTCGAAAGACGCGATAAAAATTGATAAACTTTGGGAGAAATTAACATAATTTGTACAAGACTTCGCCTCTAACCCAATTATGTATTTATAGCCGCGTTAAAGTAAATGTTTAAACCAAATTTAAACAAACTTGTTTTATACTTGTCGTTAAATAAATTCCTCAAACTGATGCCGCAGCTGGGAAACAATTTCCGTTCTCGGCAGGTAAAGGCACAAGAATTTTTTTCGACGTGCAAGGCTGGAATGTGAATCGATTTTCCAAAAATAAACTAGTTTATTTTTTAATTAATAACAAAGCACTAGGTCACTGAGTGGGCAAAATGCATAAACAATCAATCGTCTATATTCCATAAAAATATCTTCATTTCCTTAATTCATTAATTTTCGAAAACGCTTTGTTTGTAGTATTATCAGAGATGATTTCGTCATTATGCTAATAATAAATAAAATCTTGTGATAAAAACAATAAACATGAGAGGTCAGCCTTTAAATAAATGATATTCCATTTTTTCCTCCTTGTTGAGTCTATTTAAAATATTATTAATTATGCACAACTAATCACACCATCACCACAAACGCATTTTTCTAAACAACAATATTTACAATTCTTTTATCCAAGCATGTAAACAATCTCTTGATAAAAATAAACCCAACAAGATTCACTTTCGGAAGCTCCACAATATCGTGTCAATGTCACTGTAATTCATTCACCCATCATCAATTTGTTTTGTACGCGTTAGTAGAAAAATTGTCACATGTGTTCCTCCTTCCCTATTATAAATAAAAGATTAGACACGCTCCGTTTGTTAAAAAATGTGTCGTTTTATTTATTATAATAATACAATGGGCGCTATCCGGATGTGGACGCGAATCAATTCCGTTTTATGAATAAAGGTAAATTACGATCACGGTTCAGAGAGTGGTTTCATTAAGTCGCGAAACTGTAATTATCTGAAAGTTCTGTCTTATTTGGTAAAAGCAATTTTCGCCAACACCCACCAAATGGATTAAACTTTTTTAAAAGCTTTTATTTAACTCACAATGTTGTCTGTCTGTCGGTTATTTTTTCGGAGCTAAATTTGAAAAGGCTCCCGTTGTCTCACTGAATTGAAATTTTGCATACTTACTTAATCTGCGTGACAATGCAATCCTATGTAGTTAAATACCCCCGAAAGGGGTTACATGGGGTTTTGAAGTTTTAGGTTATGTTTACAAAGGGGATCTTGATTTGTAAATTTAAGAGGGTTCCTGTAGTCGCAATGAAATGAAATTTAACATGCTTACGTAATCTGCGTGACAATGCAATTCTATATAGTTAATTACCCCCTCAAGGTGTTAAATGGAATTTTGAAGTTTTAGGTTATGTTTACAAAGGGGTTCTCGATTTGTAAATTTGAGAGGGTTCCTGTAGTCGCAATGAAATGAAATTTAACATGCTTACGTAATCTGCGTGACAATGCAATTCTATATAGTTAATTACCCCCTAAAGGTGTTAAATGGGGTTTTAAAATGTTAGGTTATGTCTACAAAGGGGTTCTCGATTTGTACATACCGTAACTTATACCGACATAGACGGTATGTTGGTCATTTGGGCGTCACGGTAGATGCACAGTGTAATAACAATAAATCTATGCAATAAATAAAGACTAAAAAGCAAAAAATAAAAATATATAAAAAAATGTATTTTAAAAAAAAGCTTTTATTTAAAAGATGCACTAAAAAGTAAAAAATAATGTATTTCAATCACAGGAGAATATTTTTTTCTTGCAGGTTAAAATTCTAAAATTATAAAAGCTTTGGGAGTTATAAAACTACGGCATTACATAGTTACTTTGTTCATTTGACAACTCCCAAAGCGAAATTTGACAATAAAATTTTCACTTTTGACAGGTTTGAAATCAAAGCCGTTTAGGTGCGATACTGATGCTGATACCGACTGCATCTTTTCACATTTTATTATTTTACTCGAAAACAATAGATTTTACAAAAAATTTACAAGAGACAAAAAAGTTTCTAAATGGAATAAGCTTTCAAATTCTATTAGTATCAAAGATAAATTAATTTGTGCTACAAAGTTATGAAACAATTTATGTCAAGGGGACTCTGGTAGCCCCCTTCAACAATGCCCTACAACCTTACAATTTGCACAGTTAAATAAGTGTTTAAAATAACGTCTGTATACCAAATTTTATAAAAATTGGATAAGCATTATTAGAGATAAAAATTATAATCTGTATTTTTGGGGTAACTTTGGGGGCTAATAATTCCACAAAAAAAATTTTTTTTAAACAAAATAAAAAACATGGGTCCATTTAATTTTAATGCTCAATCTATGTTTAAAATATATGCACTACCTCGTGGGATACCCTGTATTTTTATTAAATTAAAAAAGATTGATATCCTGTCTGTAAAAACCATTACTGAAAATTTCTCAATTCAACAAAGGTGTCAGGAGAATGGCTCTTTGTCTGCCGCAAATATTAATAAAACATGTTTCAGCAGTCAGCTCTTTGTCAATAATTCTACCGTCTTGAACCTAAATTATTCTCTTGTCATGAAATAAACCAAAAAAATGCCTGCCCCGGTGTCAAAAACTCGTCTAGGTGCAATTGTAACAAAGAGGCTTTCCGATTATAGCTCTCAAGTCAGAATTTTTCATTTTCATACAATTTCCAGATGTTGGGAACGTGCTTACTCATAAATTTAAGCCGGTGGAATAAAAACTAGGCGCAAACGAGCGAATTTGTTACGGTATTCGTGATTTGGCAAGAAACGGAAAAGCAATTTCATACTCGAGTATTACTTTGTTGTGCATTCTGAAACAAGCCCAAATTGGACATTCCATGATTCTGATAACAAAAATACATAGAAAATACATCACTTCCGGTCACGCCAAACCTGACTCAGTTATCGATAACAGTTCTGTTGTCTGTCTTTTTGTGAAAAAAACTCCTAGTGTTTCAATTTCAAACGTTTAGCATCAATTTCCGTAGGAAGAAACCCAAGTGAGTGATTCACGACGTATTGAATTAAGTCTCTCGCAGGTGAGCGTAATGTCGTTGTCGAAGGCGTTGAATACACAAACCGTGCAGAAGGTTTCATTGTTTTCAACATAACACACCCACATTCGATACAATATCATGCATCACAAACTTCCCTTTACGGTCTCTAACACGCTAAGCGACATCCCCGAACGATAATAAATTGATATGAACTTCATGTTCTATGAGGAATTGATAGCTTGGACTGATTAAATGTGATTGGAAGAGAAAAGAAAGTGTAAGTAGCAACGTTGTATTTCAACGAGCTGATAAGTTTTAGAATCGATTGAAGAGTTCTGAATCTGAACTAGCACCAATAGAAAACATGTTTTTTAGTTATTTTGAAGTTCGGACGCTCTTCTAATTGCTTGTACCGAAACTAATATTAGAAATTACTTAATGTTCTACTGAGACAAAGCTAGAGCAAATGCTATCCCAAAAGTCCTGTGAACATAATGTGTACAAATGCAAAAACGTAAATATCAAAAATTGAGTGTTCTATTTAAAAATCGTAAGTTATTCAACTTTAATTTTTTTAAGCTCACTCAACCTATTTTTTAATTTTTCTCAATTCTGTTGTGATGAATTTTTAAAAAGTGCATGTTTTCATAAAAAATCAAATGTAGTATGTAAGGTACTGGATGCTGTCACGAACAGAGGTACTGCCATCATATGATTTTGATAATGACAGCGGCTTTTTGACCTCGAAAATTTTCCTTGTCAAATCGACTATATTGTCAAAAATTGATATTTTAGGTTAATTTTTGTGTCAATAAATTGTGACAACATGTGACACTGACACTAAAACTTTTAAATCTTGACACTTTTTGACATTTTTTCAAGGTCAAAAAGCCGCTGTCATTGTCTATATGGCAGTACCTCTGTCCATGACAGCATTCAGTAGCTTAGTAGTATGAAGTATGTATTTCAAAAACTAAACAAAATCGACCAAATGTTTAGCTTAGAAGCTAAACAACATTCAATAATGCAATCAAATTAAAGTGTTTCATTTCATGCCATTTCAAACTTATTTAAATAGTGTAACATTAATTTAATGGTCAGGTCAAGTCAGGTCAACATTAATTTAATGGCCAATAATGAACTTTATCAACTCGCTGGGACACCTGTATACACAGGGTAATTCAAAAGTTTTGAACCATCTCTAGGGCAGTGATAAAAGACATACCTACAACTGACTTAAAATTTCCTATGCCAAAAAATTGTTTGGGCTTTTTTCACGAGTTATAGCTTCTCAAAAGTTTGATTCTTTGGAGGTTAAGTTTTTGACAGTTCAGAGCATGTTTTTTTGAATTTAGCTAGCGAAAAGTCGGAAATCGCAGATCTTGCAACATTGAACACATACCCCATGAGGAAAACACTAAATTGTGGCTTAGGGTTAACAAACTCGCAAAATCTGCCAACTTTGGACATTAATACAGTTGCTAAGGAAGAAAATAAAAAGAAAAAAATAAATTACTTTATTCATTTTTTTTATGTATAATACAGGGTGACCTTGATTTGTTAAACAAAATTTTTGGCGTTTTTTTCCAAAGCACTCTGCAAAAACGTTTTTTTCTTAATTTTAATCAGCATGTAAAATTCGATCATGTCATCTGATACCTACGTCTTTGTAATCAGGCGTTTCAAGAATATAAGTATAAAATCGAAGAGAAAAACCAAAATTAAGTATTGTAACTCTGACATCAAGAACGCCTTGAAAAAGGCGATGACAGATTTAGATTTCTTGTAAAAAAGTGTCTGAAGAACGTCCTAGTTATGAAACGTCAGTTCTTTTGGTTTTTTGTTTAAAAAAATAAAAACGAAAATTACAAAATTCCGTTTTTTCCAGTAATTCAAAAAATAAATAATTGTTCAGCATAAAAATGCCCAACTTTGCCCTAATTTAAACGACTTTGTATCTCTTATAATAACTGAGATCCTCATGGTGGAGCTTGAAAAACGGACACCCTATATACAGGGTGTTTCAAGTTTTAGGTCCAGTCAAAAAATAAATACTTCTAGTTGTCCAAAAGAAAAAACATATATCTCAAACGATAGAGTTTCTAACACGCTTCAATTTGATGCTTTAAAGTTATACGAAATTTTCATGGTATGAGCGTGAATTGTGAAAAACTAGATACAAAATTTTTTGTTTCCAAATTATTGCAATCGTTTTCTCATAATAAAATTCCTCCTATTTTTTAAGTGAGACTTCCGAAACAGAAACAGTAAAAAAACCCAAGGCGTATTGAGCAATTGAAATTCCAATTTGCAAAAGATCAAATAAATGTTTTATCTTAGTCACCTTTGAAAAAACAGAGCTCGTGTCTTTGCTTGATTCACAAAAAATTGAAACGTCATTAACTGTCAGACTAAAATTTTACTTGTCAATTAAAAAATGCCCTTTTTTTGCAAATTGAAATTTCAATTGCTCACTACGCCTTGGGTTTTTTACTGTTTCAGTTTCGGAAGTCTTACTTAAAAAATAGGAGAAATTTGATTATAAAAAAATTATTGGAATAATTAAAAAAAAATTTTTTTAATGTAGTTTTTTGCGTTTTACGCTTATATCATGAAAATTTTGGATATCAGCAAAGCATCAAATTGAAGCGTGTTAGAAACTCTATCGTTTGCGATATATATTTTTTATTTTGGAATACTAGAAGTATTTATTTTTTGACTGGACCTAAAACTTGAAACACCCTGTATATATCCTTTGTTAATTATTAATTTAATTTTGTACACCAGTTTTCTTCAAGATTTCCTCTAATTTTCCCTAATTTTTGAAAACGATTTCCAGCGATTTCCTCTGATTTCCTCGATTTTGTACACCGATTTTACTTGCTTTGTATTCTATTATTTGATATGTAGGTAGGTATTTAATTTAGCCATACCTATCTCTTATTTTACTTTTAACATGAGATCAAAAATATACTCAATTAGAGCAAGCCTTGAAAGTGAAGTGTATCTTTAGCCACATCATATGCTGTGTAAAACCAATATAAGGCAACATAACTTCAAAAGTGCGGCTGTAAATAAACGGCTTAAATATGGCTAAAGTTCTGCAGGCACAGCTTGCTCTAATTGAGTTTATTTTCGATCTCATGTTATATAACGGGTGTTCAATAATTGTTCTGGTCGTGGTTTGCTGTGCTTTTCTCTTTCTAGCATGAACGTACGAGTAGGTTGACGTGATAAGTTCATATGGTTTGATGTCAACTGTCTAAATGTTGTCTTATTTTTGCATTTAGGAGTTTTTGATAAAAATCACATTGCAAATCATAGTAATTGGATGCAGACGTTCAAGAATTTACTCTGCAAGCGTTATCTCAGTTGAATGTGTGAATTTTTGACAGCTGTCATGTGTCATTGTTTTGTAATGTTAACCGAGACATACGTTTTTTGTGACAATTGCCACAAATAGGCGATCTGACCAGAACAATTATTGAACACTTTTTACTTATTATTTGTTATATGTGTAAATGCATTAGGAAATTTTATTATTTCCTGAAATTGGGTGTTAACCCGTTGGACATAAAGCTATTATTATCATTATTAGTATTATTATTATAATGAATGGAAAACAATACAAATTAAAAAGAAGTGATGTATAGTTTTGCCGAAAATGGTCTAGTTCTTGAGGTTCCCAAAACCCACATAAATATGATTCCCCCGGTCAAGGACGAACAGTGTGGGAAATAAATGAACGACATTGGATGAGATAGTTATTGTCTGGCTAAACAAAGCACACACACACACGAAAAGCAAAAACTCGAATCGATTTGAATATAATTGATTCTCACCGTTTAAGAACAGACGATATATCTAAAAACCGTTTAAGAAAATCTCGTACCATGACTAATTATTCGAATGACTAACTAACCTAGAGAATTATGCATTTTGTAATTATGGGAAAGCAAGATGGGTTAATTAAAATAATCGCGAGGGTGTGTGTGTGTGTGCATTAGGGACGGATCTACGGAACGTCGCTTCGAAACCATTTCAAGGAAATTATCAGCGAAAAATCGAAATGATTCGACGCAACAACAGACAAGAAGATCAACATGCCAGACACAGCAAGGTCGAAAGTGGGCAACAATACGACTAAATAGTAAACGCTGTAAACAGAAGCACGCAGGTATAGTTGGTAAAAAGGAAGAATCGAAAATAACACGAAGAAGAAGAGGATTCAATGACCCGACTCCGGGCCATATCTAACTCAATTTCGAGCTCTTGAACAAAAAGCTATCGAACAACATATCACTGGCAGCAGTTGAGAAAAAGCGAGATCCTCCCGATGGCCTCGGCCTTCACATGCCAGCAGCAGCGGACGCTTTTCGAAGCCCTTGACTATTCCTCCAGATTCATTAACACGGCCCGGTACCTACACTCAGAAAAATGATGTGTTTGTTATTACTACACTTGTAGTAGTAAAAAAAGTACGGTATATGCAACTCTTAAATATGTTATATGGTAACAATGAGGTGGTTATTATTACTACTAGAAGTGTAGATGTTACTAATAAAAAATAGTTCTAGTGCGAGGTAAATTTTACTACTACAAATAGTAAGTTAAATTCTTTTTTCTTGTGTAGATTTTACGAAGCAAGTGAATAGTAAAATCAATTGCAATTTAGGTGTAGAATTCACTACTACAAAATATTATATTCCAACTTGATCACAACTTAGCTGTAATATTTACCACTACAGAATGTATAAAGTAAGTACACATAGGAATGATAGAACAACAGAAGCTCCAGTTGAAGAAGTGTGATTGACAATGACGGTCATCTTAAGTTCTTATATATTCCCTGTTATGATTGATAGTAATTCTAAAGTTGTGGTGATGTGGTAAAGTTTGCTTTGAATGGTATTTAAAATTTTAAAGTTAAAATAATGGAAAGTTATGCTGTATGTTCACTTATGTGAAGACTGGAATCATCAAGAATTCTTTCCGTATTTCAGCAGGGTAAGTAAATTTTTGTTATTATTGTAACTTTTTGTATTGTTGATGTTATTATTATTTGTATGACTGATCGCATTTTAGATAAGTTTTTTAACAGGTACAAACCCGAGACAGTGTCACTACTCTGCTGATGAGGACGCCACCAAACAGTTAGAAGTACCATTAATTTTGCTTCTAAATAAAAAATAACTATTTCATATTAAAAAACCTTGTAATTTTTTTTTCTCATTTTGTTTGTTTTGTTGCATTCTAATGTCTTAATAAATGACAATATGTGTGTATATAGTTTTATAGAGTACATATAGGTACCTAGGTATTTAATGTATTTTTTAATAAAATAAAGTAGAGATATTTATAATCACTGTGTATTATTATTACCTATCTCATCGAACTGTAAAATATACCCATCAAAATTTAATAGTAACTGCCAATCACCCTAATAGTAACATCTACTATAGTAGCATCTACATAAAAAAATAGTTGGTTTAACACATCGTATAACGTTAAATTGTACTACATCTGTAGTGGTAAAATATACTATAAGTCCGCAGTGTAAAAATAACAGGTGGTAGGTGTAATAATCACGAATTTATAAAAACTATTTTGTAGTAGTAAAATTTGCGTCACAAATAGTTTTCACTACTACAAGCGTAATAGTAACTCTTTTTCGCGTATTATCTACACTTTTTTTTCTGAGTGTAGTTAAACATTTCGCGAGAGCAACAACCTCCAACAATTCGCCAATGAACTTGAAACACCAAGCAACAAAAATGACGCTTGGATTTCTTTCTGAATTTACATCGACACATTTGTAGCGGAAATGTCTGTCTGACATGTTATTATATCTGTTAAGCCTTAACAATCTGAAACAACACCACATTATTTAAGTTCTTCTTGTAGGTCGAAATGCTCAATTCTTCTGATAAACGGCGATTTAGTAATCACTGCCCAAGAACAAATCCATTTAGAAAATCATATTTACGTCGGTGTGACTCGAATCAAAGTGACAACAAAAACCCTTAACGATATTTTTAGTGGCCATCCAAGCTACCAAAACATTTCTTATGTTGCTTACTTCTGTTTAAATAAACCAAGTTGTAGTAAACAGTTTCTCAACTCTTGATATAGAACATAAAGCGGAGTTCGGGCCAAGATGTGTAAAACATCTGCCACTTAAAAAGAAAAATTACGATAAAAAACCGACAACAGTTTGTTCGAGAGGCTCGATAGAATTCAGGAAAATGTTTCAGATGCTGGATAATGACCCCGAATTTAACGCAAACTTTAATTTTAAGTAAACGAATTGTCGTATCAAATCGGTTGCGATTAAACGCACAATTGTTAATCAGCTGGGAACTTATCTAACCAAAGGTATGATTCAGTCAATTCGTGAGTAAGTAAGTTTCATTCATTGAGGTTAGATAAATACGAAAGAAGACGCTGAGACTCATAAAAATGCCCGCAGATAAGACAATCAATAAAAGGAAAAGATACGGGTGTGGGAATAAACCTGTATAATTATTTTACGAATAGAAAAGTGACCATCAAAAGTTTGAAACCGAAGCGAAAATTGGATAAAAACCAACCAAGTTTGGCCGTTTTACGTACTATTTCGAATATTGTCATTAGTATTGTTACCATCGACGCTTATAATTTTACAACTAGATGAGTACCTACTGTTATTTTATTTGCTATTTGTATCTACTTTATCTAGAAACGAGTCAGGAAAGAAAGTACCTAAAGTTATACCCTCTCATTTATTTTTTTCTAATAGTCCCGTCGTTATTGCTCGATAAATGTTCCGGTTACCGAAAATCGACCAAAATTGCGACAAAACTTGGAAAAATCAAAATTTAATAAATCGAACCTATCGACTTTTTTTGTACTTTTAACAACTCAAGAGGGTTGTAAAAACAGACAAAAGTCCATAAAACTTTGCTAGAGTGAGTTAAAAAACTTTTTTTTTATTTTTGTGAAGGTGAGCCTTGACCAATAAAATTTTAAGCAAAACAAATCAAAATTTTAAATCACGTGAAAAGCTGATAGGTATAATACGTACAATGAGCTGCAGAATTCACTGGAACAAACCGATTTGCTCTACGACTTTTAGTTTTTGCGTTACGATTTTTTTTGTTGAAGAATGAAATATCCACTATGAAATGGCCATCCTAATTTTAAGCAAAAAATTTCAAATTTTTAAATCTTGTAAAAAACCAATATAATATGTAAAATGAGCCGTAGAATTCACTGGCTCCAACCGTTTTGCTCTACGACTTTTAGTTTTTGAGCTACGATTTTTTTTAATGTAAAACTTTAAATGCCTCTGTACCCGGAACCGTTGCCCAGAGCGGCTCCGGGTTTTGACGAGAAAATAGAGAATTTCAAGTGCTATCCGATGCTTTATTGATTTTTGCTCTAAGTCTTATAGTTTTCGAGAAAAACGCAAAAAAAGGTTGCCATTTTCACTTTTTTTAAATTTAAATTTAACAAATTTTTCAATTTTTTTATTTTCTCAATTACGTCAAAACTATTCGAAAATGTAGAACTATTTTGGTCTAAGCCTATGTAAAATGACCCGGGAAATCGATTGGTGCCGAGAAAATCGCCAAATTCCCAATAGTTTTTTAGTTATGATTTTTGTTTAATTTGACCTACTATTCTTTTTTTATAAATTTTCTCGAAAACTATTAGTCGGAGAACAATAATCTTTTTTTTTTTGAAAAAGATAGATAATTAAAAGAGCTTTTCAACGATAATAAACTTCATGAGGTTATCTCTAATAGTTCCGGAGTTATTGCTCGATAAATGTTCCGGTCACCGGAAATCGACCAAAATCGCAAAAAAATTGGAAAAATCAAAATTTTAAAAATTGAACCCATTGACTTTTTTTGTACTTTTAATAACTGAAGAGGGTTGTAAAAACTTACAAAAGTCCATAAACCTTTTCTAGAGTGAGTTTAACAAAAAATTTTTTTTCATTTTTGTGAAGGTAAGTGCCTTCACCAATAAAATTTTAAGCAAAAAAATTCATAATTTTAGATCATAGGTATACCAACAAGCAATGACAAACCCTGACGCCATCTTTAGCTAAATAAAAAAAAATAAAAAGTACACCCGAAAAGAATCACCGTGTATCTATATTGTTGATCGATTATTGTATGGTATTACAGACTGAGTCTGCTAAAGTATTAATTTATCTGTATGTCAAGAACTAATAATCACAAAGAAATTAACGTTTTCTATGGTCTTTTTTTTATCGGATATAAAAGTAAAGTTCATTCGGAATTAAAATCAATTGTCAAATTGTTTCAACGTTGGCAACTCCATTTAAAATTAGTCGTCCAGGCTTTGTTCCTATAGCAATGTCGCAGGGTTCCAACATAATTTCAAAATTTTTGACATTGACAATTGTTTAGCCAAATAATTTAAGTTTTGAATGATTTCCGAAATTTTCTACAATTCCTTATAATTAAACAATTAATTAATGCAAAGTGTTGAAAATGTATAATTTAATAACATTCTGAACAAAACGAAATTTTACTTTGATAATGTAAGAATTTAATTTTCTTTTTTGATTGAAAAGGCCCAACCGTTCGGAATAAAACTTTAGACAGTACGAACTTTTGGGTCATTGAATAAACTATAAAAACGTCAAAATCTTCCACACATTTCAGCAAAATTTGTACATCTGCATCATTATATCGTCCCATATTCCCCTATGCCGACTTCTGGCATAATTAAAGTAGACCCTCTCCGGGCTTAAATTACATTCATACATTATTGCATTGGGAACAAATAGGGTCCACTAGCAATGTGATTGATTTTAAAAAGTTACTAAATAAATCAATAAATCAAGAATATAACAAAAATGAGTTTGTTTATAATCGTATTAAATGTGTGACCACCACCAGCCATTGTTTGTGAAAAAAGTAACTACGCATTAAAATCACCACGCGTTTAAATTAATTGTGCATAAAAAAATCGATTCTGAATCACGTCATTGCGATAAGTTTTTTTAATTACAAATAAGTTCCGTGCAGTTCTGCCATTTTCGCCCAATTTTGAGCCTCGACGGCAAAATGGCGTCTTGTAATAAATAACAATAAAATCGGTACATCCCCTATATTTTGAGCTCAAACAAAATACTAGATATCTAATCCCACCTCGTATTTAATGCCAGCCAGTCTCAGCCAAGACTCGACTTTGAGGCAGAAGGGCGACAAGGATGGCAGAAGCGGCGTCCGTGAAAACTGGTAAAGATAAACGACATCTTTTTCGTAGTTGGTTTTGTGCACTAGCACTTTGGGGGGCGCCGGCTCCTTGTCCTTGGGGGCGTCGCCTCCGGCTTCCTGCTTCGCCTCCTCGGCTTTGGCGTCGGCGGCCGGCGTCGTCTCCTCCTTGATCTCCTTGGTCTCGGCGGCGGCGGCGGGCGGCGCATTGTTCTCGACTTCGGTGGCCATTATTTTATTTTTTTTTTCGAAATACACAAACACACAACTGCTACCAACACAACAACGACGTACACTCGAGTGTTGCTCCAGCGAACCTGACAAGAAGAGTTAGCGGGCGGGTCGTGACGTCACTCTTCGGCAAGCGAAGCGAGCAAGCGACGCTCAACCCCCACCCCAACGGCGTTGTTGCCATGCACATGCATGGGGGCCCCACCCTTGTGCGACTGCTGCACGCAGTTCGGAGATGTTCGTTGACCCATCTCGGGATGGTTTTTACTGCATATTTTAAGGGTGCATGGCAGATTCGATTAAATCACTAGCCCTAGTAATTTCTTTTGCATGGTTATAGTACAAATGGGGGCCACAATTATCGACCATTATTGACTATAGTAGAAAAGTGCATAAAATGTTGGGCATAAAAAAAACTCAAAAATACAATGCATAATAATCAATAGACTTGGGAAAATAAAAGTGACTTTAGGACTTTAGTATTTGCATTTTTTAAGGGTGAAGTACATTTCAAAAATATGCTTTTAGTGTAAAATGTGATCCCCATCACTGATAAATTTAGAATCAGACCCTCGATCAGGCCAGAGAAGAGGGAAGGGCTATCTTTTTTTCTAATCTATCTTTTTAATCTAAAGAATATTCATCTTTCTTGCCGCGTTATGCAACCAATTATGCTGCAAAATGTAAAAGCGATAAATAAAAATTGGTTATGGTGTCACAATACAAGTAAAGTTTCCCAAAATGTATACATATCTCATTTCAGTTCATAGTAGAATTTTGCAACAACGTATTTGCATTTTTTGGAGTTTCTGGTTAACTTTTTGTAGTTTCTTAGCTTAACACCGAGTTCTTTTCTTATACAGAAACTCTCAATTTGTGCTTTCAGATTGTTATTTAGCGGTTGTAAAAACGTTTTGGCAACAGAAATGATAACTATTTGGTCACCGCAACAATCGATGAAAACGTTTCACCAAACTTGTCATAATGTCACCGTGCCAAAAATGGGCATTTATTTTTGGGTTATATAACAGTAATATTACCAAATAGTTGCCAACTATTTGGTTGTTTCAAAGCTCTAACGAAGTTATGCTCTGGAAGCTGTTGCTATTTTATGACTAAATGACAGCAATTTACTAAATAACCACCGATTTGTTGTTAATTGGCTATCGTTTCCAAAGTACAACCCTACAGTAACTACAAAATAACATTACATCTTTGGTTGTAATTTAGGAAAAATTGTGGGACATCAAGATCAAAATATAACAATATAGTAATTTAGTGGTCACTGATAGATAAACATATTATATGTATATCATTGTAATGCATACACAAATTTCAAATACTCGTTAACCAAGCAAAAAGTTTGTTTGACGACATTACTTTTCTGACAAATATGAATACGATGCTTCGAAAAAAATCGACGCGCCTTAAAAGAAGCAATTATTTATTTAACATATTAATTTTTTTTCAAAAAAATTGAGAGTTATAAAAATGTATTACTTTTATTTATTAAATTTTAAATTAAATTTTAATTAAATAGCAGTAATTATGATTCTGACAACGACAAAGTTATAAAATAGTTGTAAAATTGATACACATAAGAAAAATTTAACATGGCCGCTGTCTGCGCTGTCGTACTTGTCAAAAAAATCGCCATTTTTGTATGTCTTCTCTGATTGTTAGGAAATGGTTGCTGACTCAGAAACCTAATATTGACTAAGTTAAAACCAAATGGTATTTAGTTATTTTTTACGTTTGAGGGGGCTTTTCTGGCTAAATAATGACTAAATCGAAACAAACTAAATAAGTTGAGTCAGTCGTTCGAAGTTTTAATTTTCTGTAATATGTACTGCTTTTCCTAAATCTTTTTAAGGAAAAAGCAGTTTGTTTAATGTCAACTTTAGGCATAATTCCCACTCCACACTACAGAAAATACACTTTTGTTGGTATAGGAAACGTAGATGTGGTATACGACAAATAAAATTTGACAGTTAAAATAATGGGAAAATTATTGTGTAGCTACGAAAGGGTAGAGTTATAGACATTACTTGGTAATGACAACTAAAATTTTGCTACCAAATTGCCACATTCTGCAGATGGATTTTCGTTATATTTTAGCTTTTTTACTTTTAAGAAAACGTTGCGGCAACTTTGGAAATTTGCCATATAGTTATAAGATAGATTATTCACAACTATATGGCAGAATAGCCAAATGGTCATGAAATAGTAAAATTTTAGACATTATTTTGTCATTAAAATATGTGTGATAGCTATAATATATCAACTTTAAATAGCTGTGAAAAGGTTATTTTTTGGGTTTACGATGGACATAAAAGCATTATGGCAACCTAAAAAATAACTATTTAGTTACGTAGATACCAAATTAAAGCTAAATTGTGGGGCAACTATTAGGAGTCTAATATAAAGCCAAATGAGCATATTATAGCTTTTTTAAATATTAATCTAACTAAAAAACAACTTCATTTTAAAAACCTAATGAAATAACCAAATTATGACTAAGATCAGGTTGCCATAACGTTAATGCAACAACTTTTTAGCTGCCACAACCAAAAAGATGTTTTGTGCTACTTGGGTTACTCAAAAGATATTCCCATTTTATGGTCTTTAAGAGGATTTAACTTTTTGGGTCGTTTATGGTAGAGTTCGGTACCACTTCAATAATAAATCCCTTACAGGAGATTATGCGAAGATGTTTTTTACTAGGTCCGTATTTGAAAAAATATTCGTGAAAAGAAAGTGACCTTTCACACTTTGCAAAATTTCACCTGGCATTTCTTAAAACTAAAGCATTATGATCCGTCAAATTTATTTTTTAATTTTTGCCTATTATTATAGTTATTTAAATATGCTTTGTTTGTAATACAAAATTTTAATAAAAAAAATCACACTAATAGGAAAACAATAATTTTTCTGAAATCTTCTGCCCTCAAGTTTGCACCGGTGTAATGTTGGTTGCATATTAACATATTAAAAAAAAGTTTTACCTCTATTTGTGCCTTTATCTGAAAATTTTTCCTAAACGATTGAAACTTTTATACCTAATTAGTTATTTTTAATAGTACTATTTAATTAAAGATGTAAATTTATACTGACTTAAATTCGGACAAATTAAATTCCAAATGTGTTTTTTTTAATGAATTTTCGCTAAAACAGATAGAAAAATCTTCAAATTGAGTAAAAAATGTAATTATTTTTCAATCAGCAACGCAATTATATTCCATTTCAGTTCATAGTAGAATTCTGCAACAGCGCATTTGCAATTTCTTGAAAGAAATGGAGCACAAGTTGAGAGTTTCTGGAGGGTTTTTTTGGCTCCGTGTGTCGCTGGGATTTAGTTTAACACAGAATTCTTCTCTTATACAGAAACTCTCAACTTGTGCTTTATTTTTTCCTCCAAAGAATTCAAATGCGCTGTTGCAATTCTACTATGAACTGAAATGGGATATACAGGGTGATTCACATAACTTTACGTCCCTGACGAATTTTACATGCAACCAGTAACACACTACTCAATTATAATTTGATTCAAAAACACTAATAATTATAAATTTGTTTGTGATTTGGATATTCCTTGCAAACCTTACAATATTAGGTTCTTATTGCAGTCTCTGGCGTTTTTGTTTTGGCCAATTTAGGCGCAATTCAACCTCCAATGTATAATGGGTTGCATTTAAAGTTTGTCAGGGTCGTAAAGTTATATGAATCACCCTGTATTTCGCAAAATTTCCATGAAAACAAGCCGTAAAATCATAAAGTCACGCTGAAAACTGCTTCTTTTTTCGATACAAATTTTTCTTATTTTATTTTTACTTGAATTAGTTTTTGAGCGATATTTTGTCAAGAACAAGCCGAAGATTAGTATTGTTTTTTCTTCTTCAAGCCTTTAAGCAATAAATTCTCAATTTTTTGAGTGATTTTTCGCTATAACAGGCAAAAAAATCACCAAACTGAGTCAAAAGTTTAATTGTTTATGCCATTTTTCGAGCGTTTATTAGGACATTTTTTAACCAGCAACACAATTATTTTGCATATCCTGAGCACATTTTTTAGGCGAATATAATATTATCATTGAAAAATTTTGTTAAGATAGAGTGATAAAGATAAATCACTAAACTGAATTGATGTTAGTCGCCTTTTTTAAACTCGATTCGTGGTTTAGTTAATTTTTAAGCGCTATGTTGTCAAAAATAAGCCAAAGAATCCAAAGATGGTTTTGTTTTTACCAGCTTATTCAAGCTTTTAAGCCCATTTTCAAAATAAATTCTTTTTTGAGATGTCTGAGATTTGGATAAAACAAATAGAGCCAAAATTAAATTATTTTGCATTTTTGCGATCGTTTAAGGCATTTTTCAGACATTATTATTACGCAAATTTTTGTTGAAAAGAAAACCCTTTAAACGAAAAACTTTTTCGCATTTTCGAATTATAAAGACATCTTGGAGTTTTTTTTTTCAAAAACTAATTACGTATCTCTTAAAATAATTGATTACGTATTTCACGTTAGTTTTTTGGCGAGTTTTCACAAAACCAAATCAAAAAATCACTAAACGATTGCAATAAAGAATATTTTCCGAGTAGATACTCTCTGCATACACTATTTTTTCTACAACACAACCACAAAAAAACTGCAATTTTTGTCAAAGTATCATTTTGAAAATGAATTGCAATGGGCGATTGGGTAAAATGTTAATAATAGTCAAATAAAAAATGTACCGACATTTATTATGACGAAAAATGGTTTTTGTACATTATTTGGAAAATAAAAAATCTGTACAGTATATTGCAAATGAAATACATTTATTTGTAATTAAATTAAATCTGAGCCACCACAATACGATGTAACAGCACCGTTCAACAATTTTGTTTGAAATCAAGTCTATTTCAAGTCACACTGTTGTCCTGTTGGAGTCTCCAGCCAGTTTATCAACTAGCTAGAAAATTAGAGATATTATTCCAAATTAAACTGTTTGGAAATTTGAGTACCTTGCTAATCCCTGGGAAATTTAAAAACGTTCCTAAAATGGGTACCCTTCTGAGAAAGTTGATGGCAACTGGGAAAAAGCCACTAGAATTACGTTTTGTTAATTTTACAATTCTCAGACACAAGACACGTCATACCTAAACAATAATACAAATCCGTAAGTTTCAAAAAGCATTCCAACTAATGGCCAACCTACAAGCACTATCACTATTCCACCAAAAAAGGAGATTGAGGCTTTGATTTTGTGCCTTTGGAAAAAGAATCTAAACGTTCGTTCTAATCCTATAACACATGCCAATCCAGCTATAAACAATATCTGCAACAAAATGAAATGTGATATTTTGTCATGCTAACTGAGACAAATTATGATTTACTTACATTTCCTAACGCTAATAAACTCTTATCAAAGAGTAATAAAACACCCAAAAACAGGAAAAACATCCCAAAGCCAGCTAGGCCGACCCCAATTTCTGTAAAAAAATCACATCAACAAACACATATTTCGCAATTATTTAAACATACTTTGAGTATCGGTGACCTCAAACATTTTCTATTTTAATTTGGCGATTTATATAAAGAAAATTTTAAATTTAAAACGTCTGTCACATAACCTCACAAAACACATCCACGTCACTGGATATGAGTTGGAAGTTTGGTGGAGTGGCTCTAAATGTTAATTTAAAATGGAAATTGTAAAAGAAAATCGCACGTTTTACTTATGATCACGTTTTCTTACAGTTTGTGACAATATTTACTTTCTTGAACAATCATCTTCTGTGTTGTTAAACATTAGTGTTTTTTATGTTGGCTTTATTGGTGGCGCTAAATTTAAACCGAGACATTTTTTGCAAAATTTATTACATCAGTTTCAGAATAATCCTAAAAGCTTTGAATGATATGAACAAAAGTGATGGAATTATAATAGGAATGAGAATTTGTTTGTACCTTATCTTCTTGTTCTTTTTAACAACCTGCAACAGAAGAAATTAATTACAGAACGTGCGACTTGCAAAAACTACCTTTTGCTCAAACTCGTTTAGTTGTTTTTCCAAACATTCTACACATTTTCGTAAACAATGTGCAGCTGGTTTCAACTGAACATTGCACACAACTGTATCCCTTCTATTCACTGCAATAGAAAGAGCAGCTAAGTGTTTCGTCAAATGCATAGACATTTGGGCTAAAACTAGTTGTACATATTTTTCATCAACCAAAATTTCTGTATGTTTTCTGGAAAAGAAACGATTAGAAATTGCGTAATTATGCACGTTGTAAAAAATACTCTGCAGGTATTTGTAAATTATCAGCATGTTGTAAAATAGATAATCGAATTTCTTCCTCCTCAATACCCAAGATTTTTAAATCTTCTTCATTGAGCAATTTGAGAGTGAACGCATCAATACTGAATTGCTTAAAATTACTTGAATATTTTTCAGCCTTCGATGTGCACAACACCGTGTCGAGGATATTCATTATTGTTATTATTTGTTTATTTGCACTTTGTTTTCAAAATTTGGCAAACCTAACCTATCTTTTACACATTTGACAACAACAATTGACAATTAAAAGTGCGCGACTTTTAAACTTCAAATCGTTTTTCACCTGTTGACGTTTGATCAAATTATTAGTTTTACGTAAACTATTCACAAAATGTTGCACCCTTTTGTGTCGGCGTTTGGTTTAATCAGTTCCACGTTTTCGTTTCTTGGCGGTGGTAAAAAAGATGAATTTCCCACCGAGGACGGAATTTTAATTTTGAACCAGTTTAATTTTAAAGAAGCGGTCAATCGTCACGAATTTTTGATGGTTAAATTTTATCTGCCGTGGTGTAGCCATTGCAAGGCTTTTGCCCCTGAATATTTAAAAGTGTGCAAGATTCTTGAGAAACAACAATCAAAAATTAAACTGGGCCAAGTGGATGCGACAGTCGAGAAGGCGTTAGTTCGGGAGCAAGAGATTGGGGGTTTTCCAGCTTTGAGACTGTTTAAAGGGGGCTATCCCGTAACGTATACAGGCCTTCGAAAAGCTGAACACATTGTAGCATGGTTGAATAGAAACAGTGGATAATTGATTAAATAAATAAAGCGTTAACGAGATTTTTATTATTCTTTCGTATTACAAAATGTGTTAATAAATAAGTGATTTTTTTCAAAATTAAGCATGTAATGCAGCCTTCACTTGCGCTTGTTGGAACTGGTGTTGCAGTTTTTGGAGGGCCTCCCTATGCACATCTTGCTTCTTTTCAATCGAAGTGATCAAATCATCAACCCTTGAAATCTCTTTCTTGATATAATCCATTCGTTTGCCCACATTTTGTCTAGCTTCAACAAGTTCAGTTTTGATAAGGACTGGACCAACGGACTTGTACACTTTAGCATCCTTCGGAAGGATTTCTAATTCGTCTTTAACAATCATATTTTCATTTAACTGACTGTCTAATTGTTGTCTCGTTGAAATCGCCTTTTGCAATTCTGGAAAGTTAGGTTAGGTTGGACAAAGAAAGCGATTATTGTACCTTTCTGTGTGTTTTTAAAACTGTCCAGCTCCGACTGGATTTTTCTTTGCAGATCTTCACTCATTGCACGGTTTTGTTATCTTGGAGTAAATATAAATGTGAATTTTAATTTTTCCTTTTTCGGCAAACGTCAGAATTGACACAGGCAGACCAACCACACGTCTAGGGATTTTCACGTCGCCACCAACGGCAAAAATTATTTATTTTGATTTAAAAAAGATATTTGTCCTGTTTTTCGTTAAACACGGTTAATTACTTAAAATAAGGGGGCGATTTACAATAATTCCACACCCCATGTTAATACAAAACTTAAAAGTCGCAACCAACTTCACCCTAAACCAAACAACGCAACATAACCGTTAAAATTTGAAATTCTTTGGTGCTTTGTGTTCAGTTAATTTCTTATTTGTAGAAATGACGGAAAAAAGGGGAAAGAAGCGCGAACACCCAGACAGCAGTCAAGTCGAAGAAGACTTGAACTTTTCGGACGAAGAGGGTATTTATGTGGATGATATTTACATTCCGCCCCCTTTGAAGCGTAGGAACGTCGAGAAGTCGCAGACTCGTTTAATAATCACAAAGATCGTAAACAATTTTTTTAAGAGTTACGCTGAAAATGTAGTTTTGGGGCCCTTTTCTAAGGTATTTGTGTGACGGTTTGGACAAGGGGTAATAAGTGTTTTGTAGTGTTTTAATGCCATCATTGGCCCCAACGGTAGCGGCAAGAGCAACGTCATTGATTCGATGCTGTTTGTGTTTGGATATAGGGCCACTCGCATGAGGTGCAAAAAATTGTCAGTGTTGATTCACAATTCTGAACGGTATCCTAATGTTCAGTCTTGCAATGTTGCGGTGCACTTTTGTGAAATCGTAGACAAGGTGTGGTTTCATTTTATAAAATTGTGATTAAGTGAAGTTTTTTAGCCAGGGGAAGAGTATGAGGTTGTTCCAGGTAGTGAGTTTGTTGTGTCAAGGACTGCCAACAGAGACAACAGTTCGTTTTATGAACTTAATGGACGGAAAGTCCAATTTAAGGAAGTTGGGAAATTGTTAAAGGGGCACGGAATTGATATTGACACTAACAGGTTTCTGATTTTACAGGTTTGCGATTATTTCTTGTTCAGGTGCTTTATTTTTGAATAAAATTTTGTTAGGGCGAAGTTGAGGAAATCGCAATGATGAAATGCAAAGGCGCAAATGAAAACGAAATAGGAATGTTGGAGTATTTGGAAGATATCATTGGAACACACAGATACAAAGTAACAAGTTTGATTAATGTAACACAAAGTTAATTTTTTATTGTAGAAACCCTTGGAGCAATTAAATGAGAGAATAGAGTATTTGTCGGATTTGCGCACTGAAAAACTCAACAGACTCACACTGATTGAAAAACAGTTGGAACAGCTCAAGGGACCTATGGAAGAAGCGCTTACTTTTCTGAAAACAGAGAACAAAATTGCAGTTTGTAAGAATTTCTTGCACCAGAAAGAACTGTGAGTTTTGTTTGGATTTAGTGCAATTCATAACACGGTTTTTCCAGCCATGATTTAGAAGCAGAAGTGAAAGAAGTGGAGGAAGACAAGGCGAAACTAACACAAAGTCGTGACGGTTTAATTGCAGAATTGAAAACCATTTCACAGGAAAAAAGTGAAAAAGAGAAAGTCTTGAAGCAAGAAGCCGGGTAAAAAATCATGTATTCAATACTATTAATAAAATACTCATTTTAAATCTTGTTAAAACAATAGTTTTAATAGGATTCATTTTATTCATCCTCTTTATTAAACTATTCTTTTAATGATAAGATTTACAGAAAACGAACTTATTTTTCGATGCTGTCAAAATATACAGTTTTTCTCTTGTGTAAGCAAGTTTTGACAACTGTTTGGCATTTCTCAATACGAAACGTCAAATTATTTGTTAGTCTAATTCGAAGAATAAAATGGTGTATTCAACTCGTTTTCGTGTAAATCTGTTCATTTATTTAACCTCGTAGATAATAAACCACTCGTTTATCACTCGTGGTTTAAAAATCCACTCGTTAAATAAATAACTCTAAAATTTAATGGCGTTTAAACGTTATAAAGTGAGCATTTTATTAATAGGAAGTGAAAAAAATATTGTATGGTGCACGTGAGTTTTATCTACTCAAAATATTATCTAAACTGTTTTTCCCTGGATAAAATTCGTCGTTATTCACTTTCATCTTACGTAGCTATTGAACCATTGAGTTAATTATTTTTTCTAGGAAATATGAAAAGTTGCAACAGAAAAAGGATCAACTCAAGGATGCTTTCAATGCGGCTGATAAAAAGGATGCCCAGCTACAAGCCGAGATGACAAACACTAACAATAACAGGAAAAAGTTTAAGCAACAGCTGGAAGATGAAAAAAAGAAACTAATTAAATTGCAAAAAGTACCTGAAGAAAATACAAAAGTAATGATAATAATTACCTGTTTTTGATTTGTATTAATCTTTCTCTACAGCTTATTGAAGAGTGTGCGAAGAAAGAGCGCGATTTAACTTCACAACACGAAAAATTACAAGCAGAGAAGGCAAAGTTAATGGAAAATATCGGCCATGAAACGAAAGATTTGCAAGTGAAGAAAGAACAGTTTGAGACCGAACTTGGTAAACTAAAAAAGACAGTCGACAAAACAAAAAATGAGGTAATGTTTTTTTTTCTACTCATACTTTAACTCGTTGGTTGAATGATATAATGAAAGAAATTGTAATTTTTTATTATTTGATATGTTTTTTTAGTATGATTTGGCTTCCACGCAATTAAATTTTGCCCGAAGCAGTGAAGAAACCGAGCAGGAAAAGCTAAACCAACTTCGTGAAACGATCAAAACTAAAGAGGCTTGCATTAAAGAACGTTCTGGAGAAGTGTCGCAACTTAAAAAGAAGATTCCTCTCACAGAAAAATCACTCAATGACGCCCAACATGAATTAGACGCAGTCAAATCTGAACAAACTCAAATTGAACATGAAATTAGGCGACAAAGAATGTCTCTGGCGGAGACTCGTGCTTCAATGAACAGTTCCAAGTCACGTGGGAGAGTTTTGGATGCTTTGATGCAGCAGAAACGTGAAGGGAAATGTCCAGGGCTCTATGGACGTCTTGTAAGTGAAAAAAACAAAACAAATTGGATTTGTTTGAATGATATTTTTTAGGGTGATTTGGGAGGCATTGACCAAAAATATGACGTGGCCATTTCAACTGCCTGTGGACCACTGGACAATATTGTGGTTGATACAGCAAATACAGCCGCATGGTGTATTGATTTTATAAAAACGCACGGGATTGGAAGAGTTACATTTATCGCACTTGATAAACAAGAACATTTGAGGGAACGCGCCAACACCAGAATTCAAACGTGAGTTATTTGAAAATGAGAACTACGATACGAAACGAGATACAAATTCGCTCGTAAATGGTTTTAAATTCATTTAGTTTAGTAATAATTCCTTCGAAAAAATGCTGAAATGTTGAGCTTTACTTTACATTCCTCATAGCCCGAGAAGAACTCACGACTAAAATTTTCACGAGAAACGAAAAAATATTTTAAAAAATTCGAAACTATTTTTCAAAATTTTCCAACAAAGCATTAGGCGAAATAATTCGATTCTCCTTATCCAAAAATCGTATTCTTTTTCAAAAACTGTTTTGATGTTTCTTAAATTTTGAAAAAAACTATTAACCGCAATTTTGCCTGAAAATTCGGAAAATTCTGCCTAAAAAAACTATTTCAGTGTTTGAAAAAAATGTAAGAAATCTTCATTCGAATACTCTAAAAATTTTCCATTCATCTTCATTGGAATACAAAATAAAATTAGTTTAATTTTTTTTATTTATTTCACGTTTGTAATGCAGAAGTACAAGTAACGACATACGAATTCAAATTCATAGATGACCCTATACAAATTCATTTGATTGCTGCATATTTCTATACACTTACAAATAAAAATTTAAACAATTAATTTAGTTTTATCACATGTTTTATGTAATATCGCAGGTAACACATATTTAATTTAATAATAATATATTTTTTTATATTATTGACTTGGGAGGCTTATTCTGTAATAAAACTGTTAAAATTTATAGGCCGTTAGCAATCACCAATAAAAACAAAAACGCCTTTAAAAAAGTTATAGAATAGCTCTCTTGAACAGACAAATAAGTTGCTTATTTAGTTGATATACGAGTTTGTTTTGAAAAATTACATATTATATAAATTCACATACATAGAGAAAACGTAAAGTTGCAAACGCTGATTTCTCTGTGTGATTATTAGTTTTTGAGATCCAAAAAAATAATTTTTTAGGGGACTTACTTTGTTTAGTATTAAACAGAATATTCAAAAGAACTTTCGTATTCGTATTCTTTGCAGAAGTTGAAACAAATAATAAGAAATAAAATTAATGCACACACTGTATCAAAAACAATATTTAAAAAATTATAAGCAATAATAATTATTATTAGTTTGGTAATTATTACTAATTTGATTTTCGAGACCTACCTCTGAACATTTTTAAAACTAAACTAAAATTGTTAAAAATGTTTTTACAACTTTGATGATTTTTTAGCATGTAATTTTAGTGAATTATAATAGCCCAGTGACTTGTGTAAAAACTATTTGTTTTTATTGCTCCAATAAATTTATTATTAGATTGTTAGGATCCATTGTGAGAGGTTATGTGAATGTTGTCAAGAAGTAAAATGGTCCTTCTCTCTCAAAATTGTTTTTTAAAAGCAGCTATTTTTGTACCGTTGCTAAGGAAAGCACCTCGCCTGCGGCTCGAATTTTGCGCCTATGGCGCTATTTCTGTACGGTTGCTAAGGAAAACAACTCGCCTGGGGCAGTTTTTACACAAGTCACTAGGCTATTACAATTCACTAAAATTACATGCTAAAAATCATCAAAACTGTAAAAACATTTTTCTAAGAGAAACGAGAAAGGAGCATTTCTGTGAAATTTGTGCAAAGGGGGTGAGCGAGGTGGGTTGTTATGTAGTAATTTTCTACAAATTATTATAAGTTTGTAAACACTATGGCTATTAACAAATACAATTTTGAAAGAGAAGGACCATTTTATTTCTTGACAACAAATTTATTATTATTATTATTATTAATAATTTATTTGTGCGTCTCATATTTTTCAAACGATTGTGATTCCGTTGGAAGATACGGAAAAAATGTGCAGAAAAAATTCAAAGATTTAATTTTCCTGCACAAGCGTCCGCAACACCATATTTCTGTCTATAACGGTTTTAATTTAATTTTTTACTATACTTAATTACCGGTAAGAATGAATCGTAATTGTCTTTGAACGTATTTGGGGCCTAAACCGTTGAAGATAGAGATTTGGTCTTTTGAAAGAATTTTAATTCTCTACAACTTTCTTACATTTTTTTGTTTCTCTAACGATATTCGCACGTGTTTAGACGTCACTTTTCTCAGCCTATTAAGAATGTAAAGCTTAACATTAGTTAAATATAATTTAATTAAGATGAAAACAAATTTAAATTTCAGACCTGAAAATGTCCATCGCTTGTACGACCTCATTCAAGTACAAGATGAGGCAGTCAAAACTGCATTTTACTACGCCCTGAGAGACACTTTAGTTGCGGACGATTTGGATCAAGGCACCAGAATTGCATTCGGTGCCCAACGTTACAGGGTGGTAACACTGAAAGGGGAAATTATGGAACCCTCAGGTACAATGAGTGGTGGTGGAAAGACCGTAAGCAGAGGCCGAATGGGTCGAACCGTCCTTACATCCACTATAGATCCCAAAGAGCTGGAAAAAATGCAAACAAATATCGAGAAAAAAGAAGAACGTCTGCAACAATTGACTCAAAAAATGACTAGTTTGGAAAGTCAAATCAGGACGTTAAAACCCGAATTTGATCAAATGAGAATCAATTACGAGAAATTCAGCAAAGATCTTCAGGTTTTTGAGCGATATTTTATGTTTGTGTTATTTATTTGTTTGTTGTAGTCATTAAATGAGGAACAACCGACACTCTATCAAAAGTTGCGTCAACAAGAAACTGTCGCAAAATCGACCAAATCTGACCCTGAAAAAATCAAGAAGTTGGCGGCGATTGTTGACGAAAAGAAAGCCGAATATGAGAAAGCTCTCAATATTATGAAAGAGACTCAAGACGAAGTTGACAGCTTAAACAAGGCCATTAAAGAAAAAACAAGCGGAAAACTGGTGGGTGTTGAAAAAAAAATTGACGAAGCGGTGAAGATGATTGAGAAGTGTAAAACGGAAATTAGTCGACTTAAAGTCGCAATAACAACGTCTCAAAGAAATGTGGATAAGACTACGCAAAAAATTGCAACGTTGGAGCAAAATATTGTCGACTCTGAAAACAGATTAAGAACCATGAAGGCAGAAAGGGAAGAAATTGAAGCTGATGGACAACAATTACTTAAGTGTATTGAGGATATTGCAGAGAAGTTGACACAGGGCAAAGACGATCATGTGGGTAAGGAATTTCAAAACAATAAACATTACTGTTACTCATTAAAATGTTTGCGCAATTATCAATTTCACGCCGTAATAAATTAAAAAACAAATACATATTTGTCACAAAACAAAACCATATTTATATTTCACATTTCGGAATTTAGTAAGTTAGACAATAAGTTTTTAAAGTTTAGTAGGAAACTTTTTTTCTTCAAAATTCGACCTTTTCTTTTATTTTTTGTTTTAGAATTCTTACTGGTGTCCATATAACACAAAGGAAAATATCTCCTTATTTACCTGATCCTGAATTTGCCAATAATTTTCCTTTTTTCTTTTAATTTTAGATTATTTTCGGAATCAGGTTTACCAAAGTTTAATTCGTATTTAATTGCTTCCTCTGGAATTAATTGCTTAGCGTTAAATGGACATTTTATTTTAATAAAGTCATTGTCTTCTTTCTGACGATTATTTTGGACTTGTCATTAAGGAAACACGGCCTCCTTGATTGATAATAGACTTTACGTCTCTTATACGGCCCGTCACATGTGTCAAATGTCCGTTTTTGAAAAAGTTCCGTACGTCAGTGCCCTTTGTTGGCGATTTTAAGAGACATTTACAGGTAGTAGTTACCTGTAGTTACAATTTCATATTTTCAAATCAAATTTGACCGTTTACACAAGGTTTACACTTTTCTACGTCATTTCTGACTGAAATATAGCGTTCCTTGTTTTAAGAATCGTTTTCTATTGATTTGTGTTTTAAGTTGTTGCTGGTTTGGTTGTTCGTTGTTTAATAAGTTGTTTCATAAGTGAAGGATTGAAATAGCATAGGATTTGAAATTACAATTAGAAAGTGTTGCATCAAAAATTCAAAAACTGTCCATCTAAAGGCAAAACTTTAGAAAACTACAATATTTCTTATCACAACTTGCCAGGAAGTTGATTTACATTTAAAATAGAAAGTAATTTTAGTTGAACACACGGGTATCAGCGAAAATTAAAAAGTCTCTATCCTCACTTTTATCTACAGATGTTGAAAATTTAACAGATGATTTCTTGGTATGCAACGAACATTTTACTGCAAATTCATTTATTATTCAAGCAAACGACGTTTATTGGTTTCGTGTGCATTTTTATGGGGAAATTTAGTAATGAAGGTTGAAAAAGCAGTACAATGCGAAAACTATACCAACTACGTGATTGTTGTGGAAGAAAACATTGTCCTCTTTGGATTTATCGTATAATCAGCAGGATAGAGGAGGTGTAAAGTATCTCAGTGGAAGATTTGTTGCTTTGGTGGAGTATGTAAGCTTTTAAAGTACTTCCAAGTCTACCAAAAAAGAATACTGATATTATCTTAAAAACATAATAGGTTCATATTTAATTCACAACATCTTAAATTAAATCAATCTGAAAAAGAAGCAAAAATGCTTAGTTGCTAATGTTGAACATAAAACATGCCTGTTTTATTTCCTGATTTTATCTCATCATTGATATACTCACAAGCAAACTCAGCAAACTGATATTCTGTATCAAAATTTATACAAAAATTATAAAATGCCTTGAGTTAGACAACCAACAATGTACGTTAGCGCCCTCTTTAAAACATCTTTTTGGTCTGAAACTCAACAACGCGATGGGCCTTATAAGAGACCTAAAAGTCTATTATCAATCTAGGAGGCCGTGTAAGGAAAGATTGTGATTAGAAATTAATAAACTAGATGGCTTCACCTTTTTATTAAATTCAAATTAAAACATTTAATAGCATTTTGTTCGTTACTAATAATATAATTATACAGCTGGCATACCAAGAAAATTTGTATGCAAAATATTTTTCAGTTTTGGCTAAGTTGGTTTTATCCCGGAATTTGCATGTAAATCATTAATTTGTTATTTTTTTTAATGATAACAAATGTTTCTTTTATTTTTTAAAACTACCAAAATTTAACTCATTTATTTCGGCGCACAGAAATCAGCGTTTGCTGTTAAATACTATATATTTTTCTCTACGTCTGTGAATTTTTTCAAATTTTTTCTAGCTTTCATTAAAATTAATTAATGAAGAATATTAATATTAATAAAATTAAAAATATGAAGACTGATTAATCGAAATCGGTTGTTCTAAAATGACATAAGAAATAATAATTTTTTGCAGCGTCTTAATAGTAATTAATTTTAGTTATAAGGAATTGTAGAAAAAAAATACATGCATAGAGAAAAATTTAAGTACCTACTTGATAGCAAACGCAAAAGTTTGTGTGATTATTAGTTTTTAAGTTATGGTAAAAATAATACTTTTAAAAGAATAGAAAAGAAATACGTAAAAAATTTGGGCTAGCTCCAAGAAAATAATGAATTACGTAAAAATTAAAATTAAAACAAATGATATTTTGTGGGTAGGGACAATTTTTTTACGTATTTTTGCACATAATAACATTCAAGCATCGTTTGTTTTAGAATGACCCTAAAAGTAATAAAACTTCGACTAATTAATATTTATTATAAAAAGCTGTAGATAAATAATAGTACACAGAGAAAAACATAATGGTAGTAGGTAGTAGGTAAACCCTGGCTTCTGTGTGGTTATTAGTTTATTATACCAAATTTGTACCACTTTTGTACATTTAATTCTTTTACTGTTGACTAAAAAGGTAATAAAGACTATAAAATTTTAATAATAAATTTAATATATCAAAAGTTTATAGCAAATGACTTTTATAATTTGCCAAAAATGCAATTAATAATTTTTTATGGATTTTTTGAAATAAACTATAGTGATATTGATGCACGAGGAGTTACAGCAAAAAAATTGGAAATGTTTAACAAAAGCGTTTTTGTTATTACTTTAGAATTGTTGGTGCTTTCATGCCGTGAAAGCCTCATTCAATAATTACGAAGTCTCCGAAACTTAGGACTGGCCTCTTAAATGTTTTATTAATTTCAGCTTTGAAGGAAGAAGTGACTGTTCTTGTATCCAGGGAGAAAGAACTACTACTTAAGAAAGTCGATCTTGATCAGGCCTTCAAAGCCATTAACAAGAAAGTGCAAGATTATAAAGCTACAACCAATCACTTGTGCGCAAAAGTAAGAATAGAATTGTTTGAATAATGTACAATTTTTCCGAGCATTGTCTTGCAGTTGAAGCAATTGAAAGTGCACGACGTCCCTGAAGAGCCATCTGAACTAAAAACTTACACCGAAGAAGAACTGGAATCAATTAATGTTGAACAGATAAATTTGGACTTGCATGCAGCCCAAGCTGCGATAAAAGACATGGAACCGAATCTCAACGTCATCGAAGAGTATCGTGTGAGTCAAAATGTTTACATGCAAAGGTCACGAGATGTTGAAGAGGTGACACGCAGACGAAGCGAAGTGAAAAATGTATTGGACAATGTGAAAACACAAAGACGCAATGAATTCATGCAAGGGTACAACACAATCCGACTCAAACTGAAAGAAATGTACCAAATGATCACACTTGGAGGTGATGCCGACTTTGAAATTGTGGATCCTTGCGATCCGTTCGCAGAAGGTGTCCAATTAAAGTGTGTAAAGTTTTGTAATTGGCACAAAATTTAGTTGGTTTGTTGCAGTGTGAGGCCGCCACGTAAGTGTTGGAAGACGATTTCGAATTTGTCAGGTGGTGAAAAAACATTGTCATCTTTGGCTTTGGTTTTTGCGTTGCATTATTACAAACCATCGCCTCTTTATGTCATGGATGAGATCGATGCAGCTCTGGATTTTAAGAATGTTTCTATTGTTGCGCATTATATTAAAGAGAGGACGAAAGATGCACAATTTATTATTATCTCGTTGCGGGCTAACATGTTTGAATTGTGTGATCTTTTGGTTGGAATTTATAAAATTTTTAATTGTACGCAATCGATCACAGTTGATCCACATGCCTTTGAAAAGGAACGGAAACAACAGAATGGTGAAAATAAAGAGAATCAGCAGGTAGAACAAAATGGGATTGTTAATGGTAACTCTTAAGTTGTGTGTGTTTTATTTTAATATGTGACTAAAATAAATTTTTGCAATTTTATTGCTCTTTGATTTTCCCTTACCACAAAAGACTGAGTCAGTTCCAGTCATTGTCATCTGAAAATTTTTACATTTCTGTAAAACTGTTTTATTATTGCGTTTTTCACTAGCTTGTGCTACTTAAGTTTAGCCATCGAAATACTTTAACTTTTTTGCGTTTGCATCTTCCAATTAAAAAATAAAAATATCATTTTTAATTATTTTGAAATAATAATGGGTATAACTAATGTAAGTGTCTGATAAACCCCACAGATTTTATCACCCTAATTAAATTAAGAAAGTTGATTGAACCTTTTTATTTGCTACTAAATAATACATTTTTTAATGTGTTTCGTGTTTGTAATTGTAATTTTAGAGCATTTGTAGCTGATGATGACATTTTTATGTCGAAACGTCCTATCATTGTTTTTATTGTAAAAAATTTTTGTTTTGTTTAATAAAAAGACCTGAAAACCAAAAAAGGATTATTATTTAGTAACACCTTAATTACTTTTGAAACTAGCTGTCAGAGAAAAATGTGATAAAATCCATCGGAATCGCCCGAAATAATTCGAAATTCTTTTTCATAATAAACGGTCATTGTTAAAATTCTGATAAAGCAGACTGTATCATTTTATATCACAGCTAGGAGTATATTATTAATTTTCAGAAATTAGAAATCAGAAAACTAATAGATTCAGAGTGTTCTGTGATTTTGTAGAAAACATTAAAACACAAATTTTATTTTATAATTTGGAAAGTAAGCCGTTGAAATGCCTGGACCATGTCTCAAATCTTCAGAATTATTTGAAACAAACTACGCACATTTTATTTAGATTTTGGTCCACAAAACGATTTAAAATCGATTTTGTTGACGGTTTTTTGTACTTTTAAGAACTCCTTAGAGATTTCTAAAGGCCTAGAAAAGTCCGTAAAACTTTGCTACAGCAAGTTAAAAAAAACATTTATTTTTTCAAGGTAAGTGAAATGACTAAAATAATAATTTTAGACAAAACGGAGATAAAAATAAGTAATAATAGTTCCAATAAAAATGCCGATTATGGCGAAACTATTAGAGGTACTGAAAAATGTCAGGTGTCATTAAAACTTTAAAATCTCTACAAAGGTTTCAAAGTGATCTCTTGAAAAAAAAAGAGCTCTAAGGTCAAAAAATCTTATCGTAAAGATCATATTAAAAGCTATCAGATAGGAACGACTGAATTAGGCCTAAGCTTGGATGCTATTTCGGCCGAAACAATTAAAATTGCACATCATCGAAAATTGTTCAATTTTTTTATTTTCTCAATTACGGTAAAACTATTTAAAAAAATGGAACTATTTTTATAGTTGATTTTTTTTATAATCTACCGTCAAAGAGCCGTCAGGTTGGCATTATCATAGATAGTATTTTTTTTCAATTAACGTTGGTACAATTTTTTACCTGGAAGATTCAGTTTAAAATGTTCTGTAAATTTTTAAAATTTTCTTTAAGTACAACACGTACAGCACATGGAGTTATTTCAACCATTAACGAATTCAAATTTCAGTAACTGCGTAACCCAACCTAATACTTCCGTTTCGATTGTCAAATCTGGTGTGTAAAATGTCAAATACAGATACAGCTAGTTTCGAAAGTAACTACTTTCGAACATGAACTTTTAGGGTGATACAGTCTGGTCTTTATCAGAATTTTGACACTAACAGTTGATCATTAAAAAAAATGAACTATGTAAGTTTATGTAAAATGATCCAAGGATTCGATTGGGGTCGAGCAAATTGCAAAATTATTGATAGTTTTCAATTATCAACACATACAGGGTGATTTTTAAAAACCAGCTATCCTAAATATCTCAGAAAATAAACAGAAAATTAAAAAATTCCGAGACAGGTCAATTTTGATTCAGGGGGACACCTTTTAGTGCTCTTTTAAAAGTTGTAGCACCATTCCCTTTAAATACCTCAAAAACGACCTGTCTTGGAATTTTTTTGTTTATTTTCTGTTAGGGTGGCTCCTTTTTTAAAAATCACCCTGTATAAATTTTATTTGTTTTATTTTGGGTTACAAATTTTTTGCAAAAATATTAGTCGCAGGACAGTGATCTTTTTTTAAAAAGATAGATACTCGTAATTAAAAGTGCTCCGAAATTATTATCCGATAAACCAAAATCTCGACAAAAATTGGATAAATCAAACATCTCAAAATCGAATCAATTGACCTTTTTCCTTTTTATGTACTTTTCATAGTTGTAGAAGGTTCTAAAGAGTAAAGACGTAGAAAAAGTGCATAAAACTTTGCGAGTTTTACAAAATAGTTTTTTTTGTTCAAAGTTAATATCTAGCGGTTTTTGCTGTTTGGTCGGTAATTTCCCAGTGATAAATATTTCTTGTTATTGCGAGTTAAACGGCAATCCGGCGCATCCACCATTTTTCACACATTTAACAATAAGTGAAATACTTGTAATTTTAGGCAAAAAATTAAAAAGTTCAAAAAATGTAAAAAACAAGTACAACGCAAAACGAATAGTAGAATTTTCTTGCTGTAGGACTTTTAGATTTCGAGTTATGATTTTTTTTAAAGAAAAACTAAAAATGCCTCTGTAAAAATAATGACCACTACAATTTTAGGCAAAACATTTAGAAAAATTCATAATTATAATAAAGGCCAAGATTGTGTCTTTTGGAGGAACTTAATCTCCCATAGTTCTTTACTAGATGAAAAGAAACTTGATTTTACATTGATTCCTGTTAATATTCTCTATACCTATGTTTATATTAGCTGTTTCAAAACTATAAAAACGCCAACGTCGCATTTTCTCTCAAAATTATTTGTTATAAATTATTCATGTACTTCGAAAAAATAATAGCTAATGTAATTTATACTTTCAGTGAGAGATCTAACCATTAATAACTATTTACAATTTTATCAATCTTATTTAAAAAAATAATTCGGTAAAATGCGACGTTGGCTTTTTTATAGTTTTGAAACAGTTAATAATTGTCAAGTTATTTTGATTTTCTGACACTGGGAGAAATTCATTACCTACAGTTCATTTTTTTTAAATAATCAACTGTCTGTCAAAATTCTGATAAAGACCAGACTGTATCACCCTAAAAGTTCATGTTCAACTACTTTCGAAACTAGCTGTATACGGAATATGATATTTTTCATACCAGATTTGACAATCGGGACGTAAGTTTTAGGTTGAGTTACGCAACCTGAAATTTGGATTCGTAAATCGCAGAATTAAATCCATGTGTTGTACGTGTTAAAGGCAACTTTAAAAATTTGTAAAGATTTTTAAACTGAATTTGCCAGGTAAAAAAGTGTACCAACCTTAACTCAAAAAATTTACTATTTATGGTAATGCCAACCTGACGACTCTTTGACAGTTGATTATAAAAAAAAATTGACTATAGGTTCATTACTGTTTTAACTGTCTTTGCACATAGAAATATTTCTTGAATAAACGATAAGTCCTGTAGAAAATTTTGTTCTACTTTACGTAAATACAAAATAAGTCATAAAATTCAGGTTTGAGAAACCTTGATTAGACGGAACAGCCTGAATAAAAATTCCAAAGCTACGTTTGAGAGACAGCCAATTTAAGTAACCGTGTTTCGTTTTGTAAATGATATTTTTCACATTCTGACAGTCGTTTCATCCAAACAATATTTTTACGTCTCAACACATTCCAGAAAACAGTCTTCATTTAGTATAAAGTCACATTTCCTATACCAACGATGACTCTGCTGAATGCATTTGCAATTCCTTAATGGCACAGCTTTTAATTATCTGATTGGTTTCTTGTGCAAAAATTACATGCTTTAAGAATTGCTAATTTTAGCCTGAGCTTTTAATTGATATGTCAGTGGTACACGCCAGCGCCAGGTGCAAATTACTTAAAATTCTTGAGGTGTTTGTTTGCTCAGCTAACAGCTAATTAGTTATTAGCAAACACCTCAAGCTTCAACTTCAGTCAGCTTTCCAAATCTAAACTTAATTTTTGTGCAAGATGTAACAGCAAAATTATTTGCATGTAGTGAAATATGACAAGTTTCAAAAATTTGATCTCATGAAAAGTAAGTAAACAAATTTACAAATTTTATTTACCTGTTTTGATAGTTTTTTCTCGACACTTAATGGATTCAAGTTTTTTTGTTAATTCTAATCCAAATAAAAAAACGTAAGCTCATACATTTATGTAATATTAGCTCCTTAAAAACGTTTTCCGTTTTCGTGCCAGTCAGGGTTTTGCATGTTGAACAATCCATGACTTCACATGCAATGCTATTGTAGATCTATTTTAATTATCTATTTACATTCCAGAAAAATGTTTACGTAAATTATTGCTACGATAATTGATAAAGTGATCATAAACAACATCTTTTATTAAGTATTCATTAATAAAAATTAAAATTACTTGCTTTGTTGCAATTGCTTTGATCTTGTTATACCAACAAAAACAAATATTTTAACTCTGGCAAAAATTAAGACACAACGTCTTGTAAAAATGCTCATAAATCAAACATGTCCTTAATGTGCGTGATTTTGTCATATTAATGAAATACACTGCTGAAACCACGGAGAAAATCCCCGATATCGCACAGTTCCAACCAATACATTACTACATCTTATTGAAAAAGCGACTATATAATTCAATTTGTCTACGACCGGTTTGAAACACGGCCGCTGTTCCACACAGAAAAGTTTTGCGTTTTTTGCTCAAGACTGAAATCAAATGGCTGATGAAGATGAGCTCAACAAGGTTGGTCGTAATATTAAAATTATTCAAAGTTAATAGCTAGCTGTTTTTGCTGTTTTGTCGATAATTTTACAGTGATAAATATTTTTTGTTATTGCCAGTTAACACGACGACCCGGCGCATTCACCATTTTTCACACATATCAATTTTCTTGTCTAAAAAAGGATAAGTTTATGCGGGCGTTATTTTTTATAACCTAGTTTATTTTGTGAATTTGTCTTTTCAATTTTCATTTCTGCTTTATGAGGCTCTGAACGCTTAAAAACGCTTTAATTAATCACCCACTTTTTTCAAGTTAGCAAGTATAGAAAATTGCACCCTGAGGTACAATTACTGTGGCTCCTGGCGACATAATTTACAGAAAACACCACTGGCACTTAAAAAATGCAAAAATTGCTAATTTTGCATAACCCACAACTAATTATATTAGATACCGAATTAACACCGTTTTTTTGCATTTAATTCATAGTAAATCTTAATGACAGCTGTCAACCTGAAGATGGTGCGATGAAAAAAAAGAACACTATAAGAGTTTGCTGTCCACGAAAGAAATTGAGAAAAAACTTGTTGAATCTTTACTAGTTTTCTTTATCTGTTACTGATTTATGATCCATTACCTATTATCCTTGTTTAGATGCTATTGATAAACATAGGTTGTAGTAGATTCAATATAATTGTTGCAGATTTTATCCGTCTTATCTATTTTACTTGTTTTTTTTTAATTGAACAGGTCTTTAAGTATATTTTAGAATTAAAATGGTTAAGAATAGAACAGCTCTACCAGTACCATCTAGAAGAGTTTTTATTTCGTTTTTTTTTTCTAAAATCTAAACCCAATTATCTTCACAAATGATCAATACAGATTATAATTATTTACAAAAATGATCAGAAGATTAAAAACTTTATGGAACAGTTTTTTGATGGTTTAGTGAATTATTGGAAGTGACGTTAATATTGCTAATATTTTTTATTGTTGACGTAAAATCATGAAATTAATGAGCCTTTTCTTTTTTAGACACTTATTCATGTTTAATTAAAAAATAGAATAGCAATGTGAATTAGTCATTTTTTATTTTTATTAATCGCAAAAAGTTAATTTAATAACTATTTTGCTGTTATAGTGTTTCAAAAGACATTAGATTATTATTATTAAACTTGTTAGGCAACTACAAAAAAATATTATGTTTTTTTTAATACAGGGTTATTTACAAAAACTCCAAGCTTGACAGATAAAAATGTAACTTTACAAATATATACAGGGTGATTCTTAAATAGACCGACAAAATTTTATCAGTCTTCCAAGGATAAGTAGAGACGATCTGTGCCATATTTACGTTTTTATTTTGCAGGGGTAGAAACCTCTTAATCCGTGCCACTTACGACGCTCATGAGTTCAAATTAGTTGTATTGGAAAAAATGTGTCATTTTCATCGTGAATATCGATAATACACAGTGATCATTGTTGCATTGATCAAGTACATTGTCATCAGATGATTATTATTACCTCTGCTAATACACTACTTACGAACACATCAGTGGCGTACGCTTTATCAACAACATAACTTTAAAAAAAATTATTTCGAAAACGGTGATACAAGGAATTTTTTTACTATTTTTCCCGGCATGTACTCATATGACACTACCATGGGTAGAATTTTTTCGGTCTATTTAAGAATCACGCTGTATACGTCCAATTCAAATAAATCATAAATAAAGTAGATATTCATTATTATAACATCGTACCAAGAACCCAATTAGATTTACAATCTGTATTTTGTGTTGCATTTTTTACTTGATCGGTTTGGAGCCTTATGTGAATAACCCTGTATAAAGATATTGTATTACACGAATACATATTTCAAATTAAAAAAAAATAAGCATCCACATATGACTTTACAACAAATACAACTTTATGTTATTACAACTAAACAAATAGATTACTACATTATTAAATTTTCCGTCAAAAAGTACCTAATACATTTGTTTCAAATATGTAATAAGGTGGGCCAACATTTTCTAAGATTTTGCTGAAATGTCAACCTAGTTGCAGTTTTGACCAATAGGTATTTATTATACAAGACGATAAAATTTGATTTTATCTTGAGCTTGAGAAGATAATGATGATTTTTATCGTCGTTTATTCCATGCTCCATTATTTCGACTGAATTACTACGTTATTTTGAGCGACATTTATAATAAATTATAAACACAAACAGTGGATAAAATACGATTTTATCCTTGACGATGGAATAAAATTATACAGGGTGATTCAAAAGTGACGGACAAACTCTCGTATGGAGATAAAAGACGTTCAGTTAAACACAAAAATGAAGTCAGATTTTTTTCAAGCAACTTAATTTTCATATATTTTTTAATTTGTTTTCCACAGCAACGGTATCGATTTTTGCTCTTTTGTTTCCTACGATGTCGAATTTAATTTATTGTCAAATTTGCAAGTTTTTTAATTGTTTTGTACATCATAAGACATTAGTTGTTGATTTTTTTCAACAGGTATTTGTTTAATATTCCAAGAACTGTCATTTCCGCCCACTAAAGTCAAAAAAAAAAGATCGGAAGCACCAAAAACTTAACTTTGAAGAGCTATATCCCGTCAAAAAAGGCTCAAACAATTTTTTGTCATAGGAACTTTTAACTTAGATGGCCTTTATCAGAATCCGAGAGATTGTCCGGTACTTTTGAATTACCCTGTATAATTATACAGGGTGTTCCGCTTTTATTGTTACAAATTTAAACAGGTGAAAAAACATTCAATTTTAAGACAAAAGTTTCTTATAAACATGTATCGAAAAATACTTCGTAAGGGAGCTACACCCCGTGAAAGGGGTGCTTTTTTTAGTGAGTTTTTCTCAATATTTCAAAAACCAGTACAGAAAAAATTACAAAATTTGGTGCAGTTAATAATCTTTATACGCCAAATAGGATCGAATGTAGAAATTTTTAATCAGGGGCGTCCCAAACTGTAGGGGAGTAGGGTAAAAAATACCCTAACTCTTTTGGATTTAGTTTTTTAACATTTTCAGCAACAAAATCATAAATTCCATAGTTTTTTACACAAAAATGGTCTCTTTTGCTGTTTCGATACAACTCACCATTTTTGAGTAAAATTAATTTAAACGTTGTCTAACAGACCATAAACAGCATGAAAATCAGTTATGAACAGAAGTTTTCGTGGGCAGAACCTGTCCTGAAGATGCCCCTTGCAAGAACGGGCGAAACGTCGACATTTTGTTATAAAATGATGCGGTTTAACCCCAAAAGACCCAGATTTCAATTTGGTTCTGGTCATCCTTCCTGATTTTCATGCTGTTTATGGTCTGCAGCATAAATTTTAAATCGATTTTACTCACAAACGGTGAGTTGTATCAAAATAATACAAGAGACCATTTTTGTGTAGAAAACTATGGAATTTACGATTTTGTTCTTGAAAGTGCCAAAAAAGTAAACCCAAAATTGTTAGGGTAGTTTTTACCCTACACCCCCCCAGTTTGGGACGCCCTTGATTAAATTTTTTTACATTTGATTCTCAAATTCGATTAGGCGTATAAAGATTATTAACTGCACCAAATTTTGTAATTTTATTTGTACTGGTTTTTGAAATATTGAGAAAAGCTCACTAAAAAAGCACCCCTTTCAGGGGGTGTAGCTCCAAAGCATTTTTCCATACATGTTTACTTTTGTCTTAAAATTGAATGTTCTATCACCTGTTTAAGTTTGTAACAATTAAAACGGAACCACCTGTATAATTATAGCCCGATTCGGACATCCAATATGCACCACCCTGTACAAAATTAAATTCCAGATAAAGAATTAATATTGATGAAATTAGGATTTCTTTTTGTGTTTTGTCTTTATTTTCATATTTCTAAAACTCGAATAATGAAATAGATAAATTGCTTTAGCGCAAAGTCAAATGTATTTAAACATAAAAGTGTGAATATTGACACAACAGTTTCGATCAAACGAAAGTCGCCTAGATACAATATTTTTACTCAGTATAATATGTTGGCCATTACAATATATTCTGACAAATTTTATTAAAAGGACACACAAAATGTCGAAACCAGCTAAAAAGAGCAAGTTTGGGGTGATCAAAGGTTTAAGAAGATTGGCTCTACCCAACAGGTCAATGAGCGAGAATTCCTTAAATGTGAGTAAATTATTATGAAATAAATACGATCATTAAACGAAAAATAATTTTTAAATTATAATATTTTCAATCAATATTCACTCACTTGACTATCAATCACCCTTTTAATAAATGACTCTCCTTTCTGTACTTGACAAGGACTGACTGTTGAAATGAATTTTAATGAAGCCAATATGTTGACCCATCCTCCCTTTAAATAAGTGGTGCCAGGAACCTCAGTGTTCTTTGGCTGCAATTACATCACACTTCTCACTAAGCATAACCCAAGTGACATGAAATGCGATCGCGTGCCTTTTGCACAACTAGCGCATTTTGTCTTTGCACACTCGACAAAATAAGTGTCCCAAAATGTTCGTCTATGGGCCACAGGGACACTATTCAGAATCAGAACCCGAAACTGATTCTGAACATGATCCCGAAGTCATGCTCATGGTAAAAAACAAAATTTTGTTTTATTAAAAAATTAATTTTTTTGTAGCGGAGAAGGGAAGAATGTGAGCGGAAGGCTCGAAGGGGTGAAATGGACCCGAGATTGGAATTTGCATTCCAACTCCTGATGGACGCCACTGGATTACCAAGGCATGAAATAATGGATCATGTGTTTGAAGGAGATATGGTGAGTTCTGGCACACTTTAAAACTTGTAATAATCTCTTGTAGCTCGATGAGATCAACCAACTTTTCCTACCACATATGAAAAGTAAACTGGTGTGGTTTTACCAAGATGTTGAAGAGACAGAATTGCCGGTTGTAGACCCGGCTAAAGCTAGTACAAGTCGACAGATGCAACCTAGCACTAGCCGACAAGCGTTGCTGCAGCAGTTGCAACCAACATACAAGAAAAAATTATTCTTGACTGATGGCTGGGATGTGCCTTTGAACGGTATTTGTATCTACATTTTTCGCACCAGCACCACGAAACAACTCCCTGAAGAAGGATTCCAAAAAGTAAGTACTCAATTTCAAATTGGTCCAAAGAATCGATTATTTATTGCTCTAGATACGAATTAACAAAAAAAAATCGTAAATAAAATAAGTACATTAAACATTTTTTAAATTCTCTTTTGAATTCTATTTTTAGCATTGTTTCTGTACTCTTTTCTAGATTTTATTTAAAGATTCTCTGATTTTTTTCTAAAGTTGTTTGTAGTTGATCTTAAATCTGGACTCTTCTTTAGATTATTTTTCGCATTATTTTATAAATCCATATTTGGAGTCTTTTATAAATTCTTTTGCAGTTCTTCTATAGAATTATTTTGTAGACTGTATGTCAAAATTTACGATTTTTCTCCTGTGTAAGGAAGTTTTGACAACTGTCAATACGAAACGTCAGATTATTTTTAGCAGATTTAAAGCAATTTTAAGACTTGAGTCTAATTCGAAGAATAAAATGTTGTATCCAACTCGTTATCGCGTAAATCGGTTCATTTATTTCACCTCGTGGATGTTTAAAAATCCACTCGTGAAATAAGAACCCGATTTACACTCTAACTCGTTAATTAATAGTATATATTAAAAAAACAAGTTTCATAAGACCACTCTTGAAGCACGAATTCATTTTCAACAACGAGTGGCGTTTTTTGAAAGAATGAGTGTTTCAAGGTCTTATGAAACGAGTTTTTTATACTATTTTTTGTACTTTGCCCCCTTTCTGCCGATTTTAAACAAAAATTGTCATTTTAATCGACTTAGGGATTTTTGTGACGGTTGGTAATGTCTCAATTTTAAAAGTGAAAAATTGATTTAAATTTTTTTAATTCAAATTCTGCCAAAAAACACGAGTATGAATGATAATGAAGGTAATCTTGCCTGTACGCCCCCTGAAATTTGTGAAATTGGCAAAAATACGGTGGCAAATTCGCTTCCTGCCAACCTAAAAATTTTCGTAAAATGTTCCGTGAAATTATGGCTATTATGACATCGCACTTGATGACGTTGCGTGCTTTTGGAGCCCATTAAAGCATCCAAATGACGACAAATTACAAAAACATTTTTTAAATTCCCTTTTGAATTCTATTTTTAGCATTGTTTCTGTATTTTTTTCTAGATTTTATTTAAAGATTCTCTGATTTTTTTCTAAAGTTGTTTGTAGTTGATCTTAAATCTGGATTCTTCTTTAGATTATTTTTCGCATTATTTTATAAATTCTTTTGCAGTTCTTCTATAGAATTATTTTGTAGACTGTATTCAAAATTTTTTACAAACACATTCTGCAAATTTTTTATTAATTCTACTCTGTGTCTCTTCTCTAGATTTAGAAAAGTTAGTTATTTTTGAGCACTGTTTCTATACTCTTCTCTGACTCTTTTCTAAATTTAGTTCTAGATCTTAAATTTTGACTCTTTTTAGACTAATAATAGTCTAAAAAGAGTCAAAAGAAGAAGAATTTGAAAAAGATTCTTAATATGGATTTATGAAATAATTATTTCATAAATCCATATTAAGAATTATTTTGTAGACTATGTTCAAAATTCTTTTATAAACACTTCTTTACATTCTCCAAATTTTGTATTATATTCTAGTATGTGTCTTCAAAATTCTGCTCTAGTTTTGCTTACAATTCTTTCGGATTATTATTAGATCTAAAATCTAGATTTTTCTTTGGACTATGTTACAAATTCATCTTTAGATTCTTCTATAAATTCTTCCTCAGATTTCTCTATAGAATTATTTTGTAGACTGTGTTTAAAATTCTTTTATATTTTCCAAATTTTGTATTAGATTGTAGTCTCTGTGTCTTCAAAATTCTGCTCTAGTTTGGCTTATAATTCTTCCAGATTATTTTTGGGCATTTTTTCTGTACTTTTTCTCTAGGATTTTTTAACGATTCTTCTCTCCTTTCTTTGTAAAGCTGTTTCTAGATCTAAAATCTAGATTTTTCTTTAGACTATTATGGTATAAATCCATCTTTAAGTTTTTTTATAAATTCTTCCTTAGATTCCTCTATAGAATTATTTTCTAATTACTTCTTTACATTTTCCAACCTTTCTTTTAGATTTTACTCTACGTCTCTTCAAAATTCTTCTCTAGATTCGTTTAGAATTATTCTAGATTATTTTTAAGCATTGTTCATGTACTTTTCTCTAGATTTTTTTAAAGATTCTTTCCTGCTACTCTTCTAAAATTGTTTCTAGATCTCAAATCAGGACTATTCTTTACATTTTTTTAAAAATTCTGCTCCAGATTCATCTATAGAATTATTTTGTAGACTGTATTCAAAATTCTTTTAGAAATACTTCTTTTCTCCAATTCCTCTTTTAGATTTTAATCTGCATTTCTTCAAAATTCTTCTCTAGTTTTGCTTGCTTAGAATCCTTCCAGATTATTTTTTAACTTTTTAGCATTGTTTCTACACTCTTCTCTAGATTTATTTAAATTGTCTTTTAAAGCTGTTTCTAGATTTCAGATATGGGTTCTTAAATTGTTTTATAAATGCTTCTTCAGTTCTTCTATAGAATTATTCAGTAGACTATTCAAAATTATTTTATAAACATTTTTTTTACTTTCTCCAAATTCTGTTTTATATTTTAGTATGGTGCTTTTCAAAATGTTCTATAGTTTTGTTTATAATTTTTCTAAATTATTTTAAAGATTTTTCTCAAATTCTTTTCTAAAACTGTTTCTAGATCTCAAATCTCTACTTTTCTTTATATTATTTTATAAATCCATATTTAGATATTTTTATAAATGTTGCTCCAGATTTTTCTATAGAATTATTGTACATATTCAAAATTCTCTTATAAACCCTTCTTTTCTCTAAATTCTCTTTTAAATTCTACTCTGCGTTTCTTCAAAATTCTTCCATAGTTTTGCTTACAATTCTTCCAGGTTATTTTTCAGCAATGTTTCTATACTCTTCTCTAGATTTAGTGAAAGAATTTTCTCTAATTTTCTGCTTCTAAAGCTGTCTCTAGACTTCAAATATGAATTCTTCTTTAGATTATTTTATAAATTTTTTTCCAGTTCTTCTATAGAATTATTTTGTAGACTGTATTCAAAAGTCTTTATAAAAACTTCTTTACATTCTCCAAATTCTTTTTTAGATTCTACTTTTTTTTAATTTCTCTCAAGTTTTCCTTCCAGATTCTTCCCTAGTAGCACAATTTTACTGAGTTATCTTTCGGTTATATAACGTTATATAACTGCAATACAGAAATCTAACCGTGGGTTATGTTAGACTCAACTTATATAACGGTTATCTAACCATAGTTATGTTTAGCGTATATAACCATGGTTATATTACGGTTAGATAACCGTAATATAACCATGGTTATATTACGGTTAGATAACCGTAATGTTTCTTAAGCAATATGGCCCATGCTAGATTCAGTGTATACATCAGTTATCTAACCATGATTTATGTCTGGCATATACAACAAAGGTTATGTGACGGTTATATAATAGTTATGTATGTGATACAACATAGCGTAGGCTAGATTCAGTTTACATATCGGTGATCTAAGCATGGTTATGTTACAGTTATATTTAATATGTCGCCGCCTTTTTGTAATAATAATAACAAAACAAAATAAGTGATCTAAGAAGTTTTTGGTTATATGATTGAAAATTCTCTAGTTTGTTGGTGATAACCTGCATTCAACAGTGATCATTGCCTTTTCTTTATTTATTACTTCTGCGTGTTACAACCACGTGAATCGTGTCATCCATATTTTATTGTTTAACATGGAAGTAGAGTACAAATTTAATTTATACTTAATTGAAAACTGAAAAAGCTAATAAATTTGTCAAAACTAAAGCAAATTTTTCCAAGAATAAATTCTATTTACTCTATTTACTCGTAAGTATTTTCTTACTTTCTACCTGTCGACCCTTTAATCCTACAATGTTAAGCTAAAATTTTAGAAGGTATTGCAGCAGGAAAAGGAAAAAATTATTAAGTGTAGATAATCCAAACCAATACAAACAGAATTCAACTTTGCAAATGCATCTATATTAAAAACTTTTGCCGAACCGAAAACAAATTCAGATAACAATGATAGTCAAGTAGCAATGGCGACATTTGAACACTTTGTGCATTTAGAATCACATTTTTAAAATGAAGAAAACAGTAAAAAATACGCTTTAGAAAAAAGAAATACTTTAGTTTCTGATAACTGTAATTTGTTTACAGTTTGACCAACTCTTGTTCCTTGGGGCAAAAAGTTAACACAAAAACGCTGACGAAATACCCGGATAATTTTCCAAGAAAATTTCCAGAAAACCAGCGTTTTCTAACATTGCATTAAATTGATGATTGGTAATCACTAATCAATAATTACTTCTACCAAATAGGGGTTAGCTACGTTAGAAGCTTTGCCGCAAGATGGCATCTCATCTTTCTTATTACACTTACAGCATATTCGGTCTTAGTATAAGTAGTTTTATCCTTTCTGTTCTTGTACAAGTTCTTTTGGAAATTTTCACTCAACAAGAACTGAACAAAACACTGGACAATATTTATTGTGCATTAGTGATGTCGTCCACCCCAAACAGGCTGGATAAAAGCACACATCTTTTATTCTAAACATTTAATAAATAATTTGCAATTTATATTAGTTATACGAACTTTTGATTTTTTTTTAATAAATCTTAGGCAAAAGTTATACAAGAAAAATATAAGAATGGTGATATAAGCGCAATATAAAGGTTAGATCCGAAACATAACCGAAATATAAGCGAGATATAAAAGCAGTTATTTAACTCCAATATAACCACGCGTATATAATGGTTAGCTAACGAAACATAACCGCAATATAAGTGCGATGTAAGGGCAATTATATAACCGAAATATAACCACGCGTAGATAAAGGTTAGATAACGACACATAATCGCAATATAACCGAAATATAAGAGGAGTTATATAACCGCAACACAACCGCGCGTAGATAACGGGTAGATAAGGTGGTTAATTAACAGTTAGCTTATAAAAGCGTCACATTTGGGAGCGCGCGGTTATATTGGAAGGTTATCTCTCGGTTATCTTATAAGTGTGCTACTAGGGTTCTATAGAATTATTTTGTGTACCGTATTTAGTTTTTTTTATAAACACTTTTTCTACTTTCTCCAAATCCTCTTTTAATTTCACTCTGCAGCATTTCAAAACTATTCTATAGTTACGTTTAGAATTTTTCCAGATTATTCTTTAGTATTGTTTATTTTAAAAAAGCAATTTTTGTTTCATATTTACTTAAGAACTTATAAAATTTCAGTTATAATAGCGTGTGATATTATCTCCAAAAAAACAGAAGTGTTTTTAATTTACAAAAATTAAAACGCAAAACATAGATATATTCATTCATAAATTACGCTTAACTTTTCAGTTCAATAATTTATGGGACAGTTTTAGCTTGAGCAACATTTTACTACTGAAAATAAATTCGTTCCAGGACTTGTTCTGTGGCATCGTTGACGCACAACGAATCGGTTTGATAACAACGGTCGAACGCATCATCGAACACGTCTTCATGGAGGCTCTAGCCCACCCAAGCCCCGACTGCGAAGACGATGCTGCGAATTGTCCAATGGTGAAAAACCAGCTCTTGCCCGGTTTGCGCTCATTTTGTAGTGCCTTGAAAGTGTGTGAGGAAGTGTGCAACGAAGGAAACCTCTTCGACGACGGTGCCGAAGCTCTCATGTCCCCTCTCGACCCTGAAGAAGTGCGCGAACTGTCGAAACACGTGGAGAAAGTTGCTCCTCTGGAGGAGCGAGTTAAATCCTGGTCGAAACGTCTGACTGAAATTTTGAAAGAGAGCGAACAAGTAAGGCGGGAGAATGATTCGTCTGGACCTCAGGACGAACTAGAGTATTGGAAAAAACGAGGGGCTCAGTTCTCACAAATCACAAATCAGGTCAATTCAAGTGAGGTACAAATGACGATTTTGTGTCTTCGATTGTCGCATTCGAAGATCTTGAAAGAGTGGCTGGAAACTGACAAGAAAATCACGTTTTGTTATAATGAGGCGAAAGATAACGCTAAGTTTATTCAAGCTCTGGAAAAAAATTGTCACTCTTTGTATCTAGATGATCCAGTTAAGATGAGGGACTCGATTTTAGGGTTGTTGCAAACTGTGCGTTTAATTCACAGCATTTCGCAATTTTACAACACTTCGGAAAGAACTTCAGCATTGATGGTTAAAGTAGGTAAGTTGGAGATGGGTTCTAACTAATTTAGCAAACTCTCTTTCAAGATTACAAATCAAATGATTGAAACGTGTAAAGATTATGTTACGTGTCGTGGGCAGGAAACAATCTGGTCTCAAGACCGGGCGTTTGTCAAAGACAAACTAACACAATGTATAATGTTGAATAAAGTCTACAGAAAGACTTATGCTCTGGTCAAAAATCAGCCCTTTTTGCCTGGACAACAATCGTTTAATTTTTCCGAAAATTATGTTTTTGGGAAATTTGATGCCTTTTGTCGACGACTTGCCCGAATTATTTCAACGTTTGATTTAATCGATGATTACAGCAATTTGTTTCAAAGGCGAATGGAGGGGCTTTTGTTAGGTGACGGTACGTTTCAACAATCATTATGCAAAGTTTCGTTCTAAATTTAGTAGAATTATAATTTCCATTTACAATAACAATGTTCATCTGAGAATTTGTTTTACACAATTGTAGTCTTTTAGGTCCTCTTCAACAAAAATATCAACGCATTATTCGAGTTACGAGTTATTTTAATGGAGTTGACAACAGCTAATGTGCGTTAAAAATGGTCAATCACTTAAATGGACATTCAGAAATTTTCTAAAGATATTTAAAAAAAGTTTAAAAAAACTTCCAAATGATGAAAATTTTAATATGCAAATGCGCTTCAATTTCTCAAATTAATAAGCACGGAGTTTTGATTTGATTTGATTTGATTTTGGTTTGATAACATTTTTATTTGAAAATAGCTTTGTTCGCGGTAGAAATCCTGAACTACACCTTTTTCAATTGTAATTCAGAAATCGTAAGATATATTTCAGAAAACGTTAATTGTAATTCAGATTAGTCAATTGTATTTCAGAATGTGTTAATTGTAATTCAGAATAGTAAACTGAATTTCAGAAAACATCACATGTAATTCAGATTACTCAATTTAATTTCAGAAAACGTTAATTGTATTTCAGAATACGTCATTTGTAATTGAGAATTCGTCAATTGTAATTCAGAATTCAATATTTTCATTTAAACATTAAATTATTAAAATACCTACCTTTGGAAACTTGTTAGGGCGCTAAATATTTATGCTGTTGTTGGTAATGTTTATGTAATTTAATTTTGAAAATAAAATATTTTTGGTTATGTATACATAGTATCATTGCAAGTAAGTTACTGGATCTGAATTACATGTGATGGTTTCTGAATTACAATTAACACTTTCTGAAATAAAGTTGACTAATCTGAATAACAATTAACGTTTTCTGAAATTAAATTGACTAATTTGAAATACATGTGATATTTTCTGAAATTCAGTTTACTATTCTGAATTACAATTAACTCTTTCTGAAATACAGTTGACTAATCTGAATTACAATTAACGGTTTCTGAAATTAAATTGACTATACTGAATTACATGTGATGATTTCTGAATTACACTTGAAAAAGGTGTAGTTCAGGCATCAATCGCATGCGCATTAGGTCTGAGAGCGTTTGCGGTGAAAAAATCCCGAACTTTTAGTAACAGTCCGGCGTTCGCGGTAGAGAAAATAACCGTTCCGGATCAGTTCAGAACCAGTCCAAACGGTCCTCGGACTCGACTAAGGATTTTTAGTTCTAGACAGTTGACCAAAACGGTTTTGTCTCTGTTACTCTTGTGTCTTTGGAGCTCTTTGAGGTTGAAAATTGGTTGGAATCATAATAAAGAAACTGTCTATTTTGGTTACCGAGATTTATTTAATACTTTACTAAATCGAAAGTATTTGTAAAATAACGTTTGTGAATTTAAAAATGGGTTGTTTTCTACAATTTACACCTTTCTGTACCAAAGTTTTTCGCATAATTTTTTTCCAACTTTGTGATAATTTTGTGCGACTTTTTTTTTAACATTTGCTGTGGACTCGATAACTATAAATTATTGTTCGCGGTGGATGAAAATCCGTAACTGGTTCAGAATCGCGCATGCGCTTTAAATAAATCTTGGACTAGTTCTAAAAATCTTCCGCGAACAAAGCTAATAATAAATCTAGAACTATAATTTTTTAAGGTGACTGATTTTCGAGGTCTTCAGTATCTGCCATTAGGAGAAATACTTTTCAAGTTAAGATTTACGAAAAAATGGAGACTCCTGCCTCAGAAACGTAACAAAAGCGTGTTGGCGATCTTTCTCAACTAGAAAATTTGTATTCTTGTAGACGCAAGATAACAAAAAAAATAATAATAATTTTCAATATAAAAATTATTATTTTTAACAATACCATTACTTGTTACCAAATATGTTAAATTAAATAGCAAAAATTAATTAGATGATGTAATAAAAGCATCTAACTCCAACATCAAATTAATTTATAAATGTGCAAAACATCTAACTCCACAATTTATAAAAAATAATGAAAAAACTAAATGTTTATGTGTTATTAATAATACAGTATTATTTCTAATTTTTCTCACTATCAAATCAGTACATAACATTTTCAAAATAATTACTCTTTATGAACATATTAAGTTTATTCCGTCTCCTGTAAAATTAACTATTATGGCGTTAGGCCGTTTGCAGTCTAAGCCATCGGTATTTACTTTAAGTAAAAGTATTCAGTAAAAGCATGTTCTTGGGAGTAAATACTGTAAGTGTCAGTATTTACTTAATTTTGTATGGATAGTCTTTTACTTTTATTAGTAAGTATATACTGAGAGATTTTCCAGTAAATACTGATTTTTTCAATTGTAAGGTGGCTGTACAGGGTGCTGCATTTTGGATGTCCGAATAGGGGATCTCCGAATCTAAGAGGTTTAGAGAAAAACGAGTGACACATTCTCCGATCCGTTTTTTGAGAAAATAATTTTGGTCATAACTGCATCCCGCTATCGTTTTTTGTTTTCGACTTATAAACAAAAGTTGACATTTTAGCGAAATCTTAAAAAAATTATATTTTCCTTATTATAAAACATACACATTTAAAATAAGGACAGGCACTTTGTTTGTTTTTAATCATTCGTTTAGCTGTAATAACATAAAGTTGTATTTTTTTAAATAGGAATCATAGTTGGCTATGAAATTTTCGAAAAGCTAACTAAAAACAATATAAATACAGTATATAATTTTGATAAAAAATATATTTAAAATATTTGAAAGCAGTTGGCCATGGAAAAATTATTTCACATAAAAGGTGTGAATAATCTAGAAATTTTGTGAACGGTTATTAAAGTAAAAAATGTGAAATTATAAAAATAAGCTATGTTAAATTTATTTTCAATTAAACAAATATACGATCGTCGCAGATTTTAATTACATATTGATAATATTATGTATTATAAATGATAATATTATGTATTTTTTTACCGCAGATGGGATTTGATATTGTGTTTGGATTGAAATTTTTTTGTAAAATAAAATTTTATTGACAAACAATCACACAATTAATAAGATTTTTCTCTTTCCGACATTGCATGTTTAATTAGAAAATAGAATAGCAATAAGTAAGCTTGCCATAATTTGCAATAATTTTTATTAATTGCAAAAATTTTATCTAATAATAATTTATTATGCTGTTTTTAAATTAATTAGTGTTTAAAAAATTATTAAATTATAAATACTTGTTGGGTAATATATTTTTACATAGTTTTAATTGAAAATCCAGAATTTTTTCATGACCTAGTATAAAGAAAAAGCGAAATGTTATGTTTTTTTTTAAATATTTAAAAATAATGTATTACACAAACAGAAATATCAAATCAGAAAACAATGAGCTTTTCAAAAATATCACAGCCGCCTATGATTCCTATTTAAAAAAATATAACTTTATGTTATTACAGCTAAACTAATGATAAAAAAAATCGCTGATAACATTATCAGATTCTCTGTAAAAAAGTGCCTGTATAATGTTTGTGTTTCAAATGTGTATCTTTTATAATAAAGAAGATATGATTTTTTTAAGATTTCGCTGAAATGTCAACTTTTGTTAATAAGTCGAAAACAAAAGACGATAGCGGGATGCGGTTTTGACCAAAATTATTTTCTCAAAAAACGGACCCGAGAATGTGTCACTCGTTTTTCCCTAAACCTCTTAGTTTCGGAGATCCCCTATTCGGACATCCAAAATGCAGCACCCTGTACAATAAATAAGTCACTGGTTGAAAGCTGGTTGATATAATATAATTTTCACTTACTCTTGCAAAATTTTTATCTCACAAACGTGTTTAAAAATTCGAAAAACACAGAATTCACACAATTTTCGGTTTGTTTTTTACAAAATTTTGAGAGACAATTCATTTACTGGCTTAAAGCCGTATCAAAACATTTGGTAAAGGAAAAAGAATGTTCTATCCGACTAAATTTAGTGATTTTTCATTTTATTTCTCACAAGAAACTAAGAATAGAACTTCAATCACGGTTTACTTGCTTGACCAACTTTTACTTTTTCGGCTTATTTTTGGAGAAACTTCATTCAAAACAAGCGAAATCGAATGAAAGAAATCAAATAAAGCTTTGGCATGATTTTGCAAAATAAAGTTCAAACGCATTAATTCGTGCGAAATAAGTTAAATATTAAAAATATTAAGTTAAAATTACATTATTTTCAAGCCAGTGTTATCGAATTTAATAGAAAGTTTTCGTTGATTTAAAAATGTTCTAAAACTCTAGAAAATGACAATAAAACAATACAATTTTTTGCCCTATTTTGGTGATTTTTTTTCGGCTTATTTTTAACGAAATTTTGCGAAATAATTAGATTTCTGGCTGGAAAATCAGCTAAAACACTCGAAAATAACAAACATTATGTAATGTGGTAGACTTCTCTAGCGAATCTTGCAGAAAACTGAGTTTTAAAAACTTTTGAAAAAATTAGCTTTGCACAATGAATTTTTAATTCAAAAGCCATCTAAATTGAGCAAAATTAGCTAAATTAACTAAATTTCGAGCAAATTTAGTGATTTTTCAGCTAGGAGTCTTGAAAAGGTAGGTTCAATATCATGTTTAACAATAACAAAATTTTGTGATTTATTTGGTTTCATTTCGCACAAAAATGAACTAAAGTGACTAAAATTCCACTAATTTCGGCTTGTTTTTGTGAATTTTAGATGCTTTTTTGACCAAATCACGTAAAATAAATGAGTGACTTGTTTAGAATTAAACCGAATGGAACATCGACTTTAATGTACTAATGTTTTTAGTGAATAAAATTTGCAACAAACTAACAATTTTTTTTTGGTCAGAAATTTCTGCACACAAATTTTCAGATGAATATTGGTATTATCGCTCTTATGATATTTCTAATGGGGTTTAGGGGCAACACACTTTATGTGATTATATTTTTCCATTTAGCTTTGGAAGAAGCCATACAGAATTTTAACGAAATCAAATCAATCGTAATGAACAAAACTTACGATTATTTGGACCAAAGAAACAACGAGTTTAATAACGATTTCAAGGCGTTTTTGGCCGAAACCGACGAACTCAAAGAGAATATTGGAAACATAATCGAGAGGAACTTCGACAGTGTTTGGGAGACTCCGCAGGGAATTCGATTTTTGACCCGATTTGAGAAAGTGAGCGAAAAAATTCCTCTAACTCGCATGGACGATAAATACGACCGCATCTTAAAATACTGCGAGAAAGAAGTCGACCGGATTATTAAAATGTACAAGAAACAGAAAGACGATCCACCTGTCCCTATCATGTTTCCACCAATTGCTGGTAATAACACTAACACTATTGTGTTTCCTAGCCCAGTCAAATTAAACAAATCGGTGGAAAAAATTCCCAGGAAGTTGGATTTTTTTTTAAACGCTTCCTTTACACTTGGGTAAACATATATCAAAAGTCCCCAAGGGTGGGGGGCGAGATCGAGGAGGGGGAGGGGGTTAAAGCTGTCTTTTTTTGGTTTTTTGCTTATATCTCGGAAACCGTCACTCCTATCAATTTTTGTCTTCTTACCAAAATTAAAGCTGATAAAATTTTCTACAAAATAGTCCTAAGCATTTTTGTTGTAGGACTAACTATAAGCAAGTTATCGGTCTGGAAAGAAATAATCATTTAAAAAAATGTTTTGTGATTTGAAATGCTAACAATAAATTGAATTTATTGGGTCTAACACTTTATTAGAGGAGAACAGGGGAGGCATGAGGGTTAATGAAGTCTTCAGAGTCGTCCTTATATGTTGCATTTTCGTCTTCAACCCAAAGATTGAAAACTGAATTACAGTTTTGTGCAGTACATAGATGATTTAATATAGATGTTTTGAATAAAACTTACAATAAACTGAATGTATTGAGTCCAAAAGTTCATTCTATCATATCTTCTGGGTCATCCCCACATGCTGAATTGTCGTCTTCAACTGGAGAGCCCGAGGAAAGAAAGTATTTTCCTTCCTTATTTCCCTCTCTTAGCTTAGTTGGGGGATGCTTTACACACACTATTTCCATATATAAGCTGTTTCAAAACTATAAAAACGCCAACGTTGCATTTTACCGATTTATTTTTTTAAATAAGGTTGATAAAATTGTAAAATATTTATTAATGATTAGATCTCTCATTGAAAGTATAATTTATACAGGGTGTTCCGTCTAAACCCCACATTAGATGTATTGAAAGTTTTAATAAAGATATTTATCTGAGAGTTGGTACTCAGGCATAATCCGTTGAGTTATGCTCAATGAAAATATTTTCAAGATGGCAGCACTTCCGGTTATACCGGAAGTCGCTATTAACTTTCTTATTTTAAGTGGAAAGCTATGTTTTTCACTGCGTTTTTGGATTATTTATTTTAAAGGAGTTTTTATCAGCTTTCCCTATACTCAAGTTTAACCGTTTTCGAGATATTTAGGATTTTTGAAAATTTTTGAATTTGCACCTGTCCCTTAAAAAATCGGTAACTCGCTTAGTTTTAGAGATTTCGAAATCATGTTTAGAGAATTGAAAGAGAAAGCCTATATCTGTTGTTCAGTGTGATCAAAATTGGAATTGAAAATAATAAACTCAAAAATTTTAAGGTTAAGTTTGGACAACTTCAAGTACCCGAAACTTAATTTTTTCAAATGGGATGGCCCAATTTTTATTCTACTAGATGGAGGAGAATTTTTTTCTGCATCTATCTGTATTAGCATTCCCTATACCTATCTGTGATAATTTTCAAGTTATGTTGTTTTTTTTGTTATTGTAGGAAATTTCTTACTAACCACAGTTATTTTTGCATGGTTTGCCACAAAAATATTTCTTATTAAACTTAAACGACAAACTCTGTTCAAAATTGTGTTATCAGACTGTGAAAACAAAATAAATTCATTGGGTGTTGGTTTGAAAAACTTTAATTTCTCACCTTTTTTCATTCGTTTCCATGGCAACCTATGAGAAAAGGCCTATGGCTAATGAATTTCTCAATCTCAACAAAAAGGTATTGTAACTTGAAAACTATTAAACATACGTATAGGGAATATTAACACAGATCGAAGCAGAATTAAATTCTCTACCATCTAGTGAAATAAAAGTTTTGTCATTTCATTTGAAACAAATGAGTTATGGGTGTTTAATGTTTTGCAAACTTAATTTTAAAAATTTGGAGTTTGTTATTCTTTTTTAGAAATTTGAAAACACCAAAAGAAAGATCTAGGCTTCCTCTTTCAAATGAGCTCAAAAATATTTCCAAATTTTGAAAAATCGCAGAGTTATCGATTTTTGAACTGGAAGGTGCAAATCCAAAAAAAATTTAAAAGCCATAAATATTTCGTAAACGGCTAAATTTAGGTATAGGAATAGCTTATGAAAACTACCTTAAAATAACTCTAGTAATTCAAAAACGCATTAAAAAATATAGCATTCCATTTAAAATAAGGAAGTTGATAGCGACTTCCGGTATAACACGAAGTGCTGCTATCTTGAGAATATTTTCATTGAGCAGGACCTAAAAAATTATGGTTGTACACAAATTTTCAGATGACTATGATTATTAGAACTGCCAATACTTCTAATGTGGTGTTTAGTCAAAACAACCTGTATTAGCTATTGTTTCTTTCAAGTGCATGAATAATTTATAACAGCTAATTTTGTGAGAAAATGCGACGTTGGCGATTTTATAGTTTTGAAACAGCTAATAAATACTTATGATATACTAATATTTAATAATGCAGTGTCATGTAGACACCAAACTTTAAAAGCTAGTAGCTCGCTTACGGTTAGTCCTACAACTAAAATGCATAGGACCATCTTGTAGGAAATTTTATCAGCTTTAATTTTGATAAGAAAATAAAAATTGATAGGAGTGACCGTTTTCGAGATATAAGGAAAAAACCAAAAAAAGACAGCTTTAACCCCCTCCCCCTTCTCGAACTCGCCCCCCACCCTCGGGGACTTTTGATATATGTTAACCCAAGTGCAAAGGAAGCGTTTAAAAAAATTCTAACTTTCTAGGAATTTTTTCCACCGATCGCCTTATTTTTGTCTCATTTGACTGGGGTATCATTTACAAAAAAAAATAATCCAGGTCGTATCAAATGGGCCAGATCGTTGCTTTGCCACTTGGATGAACTTCTTTCATGTGTGACAACGCACCACGTTTTAAAAAATCTGCCAGCAACAGCTGAATTATCTCGAAGACATAAAGCAGCAGAAACGACGCTAAAATCATACGAAACCGATATGGTGGCCATTTGGATGAACCAACATGTAATTATTTAAAGTTAAAAGCGTGAAATGATACCAAATTTTAGATTTGTGACGTGGATGGTTGTTTAAAGCGCCACCTTTTGGCCGTTTGTCCCGAACAACAACGCCTTAAAGTCAATCTTCACAACACGATCCCACTTCTGATCCGTGAAACGGACTTGATGATCAAAATGGACCTTCCTGTACCAATGGTAGCTCTGACACTTTATTCGAAACAGGAGCACTTTAGTTTAATTAAAGACCATCTACAGGTACCAAAGCAATTTTATTTATTTTTTTGAATTGGTTTAATCAATTTTTTCTAGTTTTTGATTGAGGATTTGTTAACGGTCGTCCGTACTGTTAAACTCGAAGTGAGGCCTTTGTTTTTGCCTCATTTAGTCAAACTGACTGATATCGTTGCTGATGGTTTACACAGACTGACTTGGGTTTCGTCCGATTGGAAAAAATTCGTCGATAGAGCGAATGATGCGATTAATAAGTTCAAAGTTTTGGTAATTATACTTTGATTACGTGTCTGGCGGTAAAAATTGTGGGGCCCTTCAACCCTGTCTCGCCATTGAAGAAGTAAATGATTTTTTGGAAAAGTTTTCTGTTTAAAAAAAAATGGTAATAGAAAAAAATCCTGGTAACAGGAAAAAAAATAAAAGTAATAATTAAAAATAATTGATAATTAGTAATTACAAACAAAATGTCTTTTTGTCCTTGCCTTATTTTATACAGGGTGTCCGTTTTTTGAGCTCCACCATGGGGATCTCAGTTATTACAAGAGATACGAGGTCGGTTAAATTAGGGCAAAGTTGTGCATTTTTATGCTGAACAATTATCAGAAAAAAAATTGATGTCATTTTTAGTTTTTGAATAATTGGAAAAAAACTGAAATTTTTAATTTTCGTTTTTATTTTTTCAAGCGAAAACCAAAAGAACTAGACATTTTTAACTAGGGCGTTCTTCAGGCACTTTTTACAAAGACTCTAAATCTGTCATCGTACTTTCCAAGGCGTTCTTGATGTCAGAGTTACAACACTCAACTTTGGTTTTTCCTATGGACGCCATATTTGATTTTTGTATTATTGAAAAGTGTTTTTATTTCTGATTATGTATCACATGTTATGATCGAATCTTACATACCGATCAAAATAAAAAAAAGCATTTTTGCGAAGAGTGCTTTGGAAAAAAAGTCAAAATTTTGTTTTTAAACAACTAGATTTTGAAAGTTTAATTGAATTTGGATCTGGAAGGTTCACATTTCCGCCAAGGTTACTTATTTAAAAACTAAACGACATGATAAGCTAGAAGTTTATTTTTTGTAAAACGAAACAAGACAAAGTTATGAAAATTCTGCTCGCATATTTAATAGAACTGTCAAAAGTTAGTTTGTTAAATAAAATTTTTTGCGTTTTTTTCCAAAGCACTCTTTGTAAAAACGCTTTTTTCTTAATTTTATTAGATTCGATCATATCATATGACACATCGTTGTAATCAGGAACAAAAAGACTTTTCAAAAATACAAGTATTAAATATGGCGTCCATAAGAAAAAACAAAGTTGAGAGTTGTAACTACGACATCAAGAACGCCATGGAAAAGGCAATGACAGGTTTAGATTTCTTGTAAAAAAGTGCCTGAAGAACGTCTTACTTTAAAACGTCTAGTTTTCTTAGTTTTCGCTTAAAAAAATAAAAACGAAAATTACAAATTTTTGATTTTTCTCAATAATTCAAAAACTAAAAATGACACATCCAATTTTCTTTCAGGTAATTGTTCAGCATAAAAATGCGCAACTTTGCCCTAATTTAACCGACCTCGTGTCTCTTATAATAACTGAGATCCCCATGGTGGAGCTCGAAAAACGGACACCCTGTATAGGGTAATTGTTTTTTTATCTATTTATATATAATTTTTTTTTCACGAAAACATTTAATATGAAGGTAACACAAACACAAATAAACAAAAAAAAACAATTTCTCCTTATCAGATAGTCGAGAATAAAAAGCTTAAGCTCTTAAAATTATCAATAATTTGTAGTATTTTATTTGTTTTTTTTACTTATTTAAAAAATTCTATTGTATTAGCTGTTTCAAAACTATAAAATCGCCAACGTCGCATTTTCTCTCAAAATGAGCTGTTATAAATTATTCATGCACTTCAAAAAAATAATAGCTAATGTAATGTATACTTTCAATGAGAGATTTAATCATTAATAACTATTTTACAATTTTATAAATCTTATTTAAAAAAATAATTCGGGAAAATCCGACGTTGGCGTTTTTATAGTTTTGAAACAGATAATAGGCACTATCGAAAACACTAAAAATGGCAATTGTCATTTAGAAAAATTAAAAATGATGTCATAAATTTTGCAGTGTTGTCAAAAATTTGAATTTTGTGCGTTACTTCTGGTCTGTATGTAGTTGAAGACAAAATTAAACGTTTCAAGAAGAATAAAATTTATAGAAAAAATTAATAAATTATGAAAAATTGAAATAAGTTTAATCCGTCAATTATAGATATTTTTCACTGTCTTTTGCGTTTCTTTTGCTGGTTAATAAATTATTGATTTATTTTAAAATTTCTTGTTTAACTGTCTTGTCCCACCGTATTTCTTAAATAATTTTTAATAAATTCCAACACTGGAAAACTTCGCATTTGTGCTAATAAGTAATAACTAATAAGTATTGAGAAGTTTTCAAATAATTTGCGATTATAATTTGAATTATCTTCAGCGTGTGGGAAAAAGCACTTATGCCAATTAACGGTGTTTTTCTTTATTTATTTTATTTATTATTCTGTTTCCGTTATGGTAGGATTTAACCAAAGAAAGGTCTTAAGATTAGCGAACGATTTTGGTAATTCTACGACATGACAGAGCGATCAATCTCGGATTACTTTAAACTGGAAGCTAGCTCTTATCGATATTTTGAACTACTATTTTCTTTAAAAAAAATTCTTGGGAAGAAATGGAAAAATGTAGGTATACAACTTCCAAAAATTGATCAACACATTTTGCGAGATGAAAAACATATATGTCGAAACGTGGCTTAACTGTTTTTAAAAAATTAAAGAGGTAGAGATTCAGTACAACAATTTAAAAATAGAAAATAGCATTTTCATGCTTTCCCTAAAAGTCCGAAAGAATATTTTAAGTAATGATTAGTGATGAAATATTTGTTGAATGACGAAAGAAGTAAGCTCTTGATTACCAGCTTTAAAAATAATAATAATAGTAATAATAATAATAATAATAATCTTTATTTAATATCAGTGACATACAAGGTGTTTGATATTCGTCAAAATTACAAACAAAACATAAACAGAACTTGTACATTATGTAAGTATATACAGCACTGCAACATATACATGTATAAATAAAATAACAAATGAAAAATAAAATATCATAGTTGTAATTTAATTAATAATAGCTTTTGAAAATTCTGTAACTGAGTATAATTCTGCTTTTATTTATTTTACCTTAATTTGTTCTTTAAAGTGCTTTATCGGCAATTGTTTAAAACTGGATGGTAAAGAATTGTACAGCCTCAAACATTGATACATCTAGCAGTGATGTTCTGTGAAACGGATATGTAAAAGTTTCAATAACCTTCCGTGTGGTCTTCCTATTTCCTGTTAAGTATTTATTAAAGTAATGCAAATATTCGTGAACAAAACATAGACATTCTAGAACATATAAACTAGTCAGAGTTAAAATGTTATTGGTCCTAAAAACGCCTTTGCATGAGTTTAGTGATTTGAGGCTATTCTAATTGCTTTTTTTTGTAGCAGAAACACTCGTTGTTTGTGAGAAGATTCTCCCCAAAATATTATACCCTATTTTATTATTGTAATTTTTTAAGCTCTTTTAATAAATAACATGTACTACTAAGTTTTTTTGTAATTATGTGTATGTGGTTTTCCCAAGATAGTTTTTGATCTAATGTAATTTCCAAAAAAATATTTTCAGATAAAATGGTTAAAATATTGTTGAGATTTATCGTGGTGTTATCTGTTCGCCTATTTTTACTATAGTGATTTTGAAAAATCATACCTTCAGTTTTTTCAATGTTTAATTTTATGTTTTTTGAACTAAACCAATCTTGAAGTAAAATCATAACATTTTCTGCTCTACTTGAATATGGGTTATATCATTCCCAGTTATAGTTAAGTTTGTATCATCTGCATATCATCTGTATATGATGAAAAGCATGGGGCCAAGGATACTCCCTTGCGGTACTCCTGCTATAACCTTTTTTCAAATGATGCATAATGATACCATTTTTTCTGATAACAACCCTCTGGAGGCGGTTTTCTACATAGGATTTAAACCACTGTAGAGTAACTCCTCTGATTCCATAGCGTTCAAGTTTTAATAATAATTGCTTATGATTAACACTATCGAACGCTTTTGAGAGATCTAGAAATATCCCTAGGGATATTTGTTTAGAGTCTAAGCTATTACAAAACAAATTGATACGTAGCTGTAATAGAGTTGACATTTTTTTCCTAAATTCATGTTGAGTTGAATTTATAACATTTTTAGAATCAAAAAAAGATAATACTTTATTGAGCATTATAGTTTCAAAAATATTTGAAAAACATGGTATTAAGTTGATGGGCCTATAGTTGTTTAATTGCCTGGAATCGTTTTTTTTTAAACAGTGGTTTAATAACTGTGATTTTGAGACTTGTTGGAAAAACACCTTCACTAAACGATGAATTTATAATATGACATAAGACCTCAACTATAAAATATTTGATATATTATCATACCCTGAAGAGTGGTTTGGTTTTAATTTTGTAATTGCATTATGTACTTCTACAGTGGTTACAGGAAATAGTACAAATGAATCTGGAATTATCTTGGATGTAGGACCAATATTTTTTGATAGAGGTGTTGCGTAATTGTCAAAAGAACTAACTGAAAGAAAGAAATCATTGAAAATTTCGGTAGCTACTTGAGGATCTTCTATAACAGTATTGTTGTGAATAATGTTCTTAAAATCAGTCTTATTTTGCTTTTTGCTTGAATTTATAATTTCCCACATGGTTTTTGATTTATTACTAGCATTTTGAATGTGATCATTCTATGTTTTTCCTCTTTTAATAATAAATTAGAATAGTAAATTTTATATTTATTATAAACTGGGGTAAAGTCAGAATAATTCACAGAGCAACATTCTGCCAAGAACGAGACCGTTTCCTTCAACTTGTGCAATTCTTCATCCTTTCAATCATGTTTATGCTTACCTACATCTTTTTTACGTTTTATTAGGGGAAAGCATATGTTAAAATGTTATATTTTTCATCTGCTGAATTTGTCACATAAATAGATGACCAGTCTTGTTCACTTAACAGTTTAAAAAAATGAGCAGAGCTTTAGTTAAATTTATTTTATAAAGAACAAAAATGTTAGTTTGTGCTGTTAGGATAACATCGCGCTCGGTATGGAATATGAAATGTTTATGTTAAGAACATAATTCGTAAATGCGAATCGACTGGAACTTTCTTAAAGGCATTGGCAACTTATTTTACCTGTTTTATGTTTTAACGAAAATTGAAAAAATCGTTCGTTCTGTACCACTAGGTTCTTTCAAAATTTCCTACGATGAAAAATAAGCGAGATAATCGTTTCGAAAGAAAGAAATCGTGACTTCGTAACCGCCTCTCATCATGGAATCCTCTTAGCACTGAACCCTCTCAATCACGAAAAACGTGACAGATATTTGAACATTTTTCATCCATCTTTCACAAAATCAAAAATTAACCACTTTTTCGACTAATTTCTGTTCTAAATTTTGTCTTGAACTTTACGAAAACATCTGAGGGATTTTGTCAAGTTTTGATAAACTTTGTCAGTGTCACTTAAACGTCAAAAACCATTTGATCTTAATATTGGACCAAATGCTCAATAAGCGGTTATGACGTCATAATTCCAACTTTAAATCAAAATAACTTGAGTTAGAGTTAGAGAAAAGGTTTTCACTACTGTAATAAGCGTTTTCAGTACTATCATTTAAGACAAAGTTGTTTTTTAAGTTGCCAATGTCTTTATAAAGCTGTTTACACTTAAGTATCTACGGCCACGGCTGTTTTGGGACCCCTTGGGCTACACAACCCCCAATTTTTAGACGGAACGTGTCCACGACGTTTACACCAACCGAGTGTTAGAAGTGCTTTCGACCATGCAATCCGTCCAACTCCACGCTCTCCCCGAGCTCGACGACGATCCTTGGAGTGTTGACGACTTCTGCGACAAAATGGACGAAGTCTGCAGATCAGCAGCCACAGAACTCCACCGCAAAAGCCTAATGGTTGAAGAAGCCGTCGAGGAAATTTTAAGCCTAGTGCGCAAAGCACGCATTTCTGGTGACTCTCAAGCAGAAGAAGAGTTTTTCTCAGAGGAGGAACAAGCCGAAGTTGAGAGTTCGTCCACTCAGCAACAATCCGACTGGAGTTTGGTTTGGGAATGTTTCGAAAAACCGCATTTGCTGCTAAGTGGAGGCATGTCCAAGGCTATGGAAGATATGGTTCGGGGGGCTGTGAGCGAAATGCGACGGTACTACAGCAGAAAAGTGGTCGATGTTTTAGTCAAGGTTACAAGACAGAGTTTGGAGGCTTTGCGAAGACGATTCGCTGTCGATTGTAAATTCAAGCAAAATTTCGGCTAGAAATGATTGACTTTTTGCAGATCAAACAGAACGCACGCCTGTTTTCGTGTTGAATTCGATTCTGATGATCCCTAAAGTCGCAATCCAACCGAATTTGGACGAAGTGCAAGATGTGTTGAATCTGGCTGGGAAAAATATTACGTCGGTATCAAAGGGAGTGGGACAGTGGACGGGTGGAAAAGCACAGGTGTGTGTGTTTTCTTTTTTTCAGTTGCTTATTGATGCAATGTATATAAATGCAATCGGTGTTAAAAGTACACTTAAAGAAAAAAATAGTAAGTAATACTCGAAAAAGAGTTTTAAGCGTCAACTGTTTTGTAGGGTAAGTGGTGGTAAGTTTTACCACTTCCAAATAGTTTTTACCTACCAGCTGTTATTTTTACATTGTACACTTTTAGTGTATTTTACCAATTACCACTACAGATGTACTTTCAGTTCACTTTCATAAAAACCATTGTGGTGCAAATAGCGTACTCTTGGCATTAAGTTTTATATGAGTTGTCATGGTAACAGGTTAGTCATTTGCACCACTATGGTTTTTATGAAAGTGAACCGAAAGTAGTAAAATTTCGTTATACGTGTGTCTTTGAGGAAATATTTTATTTAAGAAAAGATAGATACATGCAATAGGTGATGTCAAGTACGTTACTTACCTAGCTACAAGCTACAATATTTCGAACTTATAATAATAATTATTATTAATGAAGTATATTCTACAATAATACATTACAATATGTAAATGTATTTCATTTCTCAATACACATACTTAGACAATATCATTAAAGGTGGGTTTGATATTATGAATATGATACCGCTGATACCTTTAAGGATAGTCATTTATTAGAATATCAGAATGCATCAAAACAAACAACAAAAATTTACAATGATTAGTAATTTGCAAAAAAACCTAAATGTTTTTACAATATTACAATAAGCCAATTCATACACTACTTTCTGTTATTTAAAACACTAAGGGCCATAATCACTTTAAAGTAACTTTAACTTTTAAAAGTGACTTAAATTTATAAAATGCGTTTCATAATACATTTTAAAATTAAAAATTAGCTTAAAGTGCCTTTAAGTTTAATCATCTGCATCTCGCATCAATGCATCATTCGAATAGTGTCCAATGCCATTGTTGCCTTCGATCAATTTATACAGGGTGTCTCACCATAGATTGAGCATTGAAATTAAATGGACCCATATTTTTTTTTTCCAAATTTGTTGTGGAATTATTAGCCCCCAAAGTTGCCCCAAAAATATAGATTATAATTTTTATCTCTAATAATACTTATCCAATTTTTATAAAATTTGGTATACATACGTTATTTAAACATTCATTTAACAGTGCAATTTGTAAGCTTGTAAGGCATTGTAGAAAGGGGGCTACCAGAGCCCCCTTGACATAAATTGTTTCATAACTTTGTAGCACAAATTAATTTAGCTTTGGTACTAATAGAGTTTGAAAGCCTATTCTATTTAGAAACTTTTTTTCTTGTAATTTTTTTTGTAAAATCTACTGTTTTCGAGCAAAATAATAAAATGTGAAAAGATGCAGTCGGTATCAACATCAGTATCGCACCTAAACGGCTTTGATTTCAAATTTGTCAAAAGTAAAAAATTTTATTGTCATATTTCGTTTTCAAATTCCTGACTTGTAAAATAAGCAACCATAACAGACAAAGTGTGAAACGAGATTTGACAATAATATTTGCACCTTTAACAGGTCTGAAATCAAAGCCACTTTGTTTAAAAACACTGTGGGTGTGCTTCTATCGACTGCATCTTTTCACATTTTATTATTTTACTCGAAAATGATACATTTTACAAAAAATGTACAAGAGACAAAAAAGTTTCTAAATGGAATAACCTTTTAAATTCTAGTAGCATCAAAGCCAAACTAATTTGTGCTACAAAATAATGAAACAATTTATGTCAAGGGGGTCCCGGCAGCCCCCTTCAACAATGTCCTACAAGCTTACAATTTACATCGTTAAATGAGTGTTTAAAATAACGACTGTATGCCTAATTTGATAAAAATTGGATAAGTACTATTAGAGATAAAAATTATAATCTGTATTTTTGGGGCAACTGCGGGCTTAATAACTCCACAAAAAATTTTTTGATGTAATTTGTCCTAACGTTCGAGATGTTTGCAAACTATTTTTTCTGTTAAATTTGTTTAACACATTTAACCATGCTTTTTCCTTAGTTGTTTTGCATTCAATAAAATGTTTGTATTTTTCGATCTTTATTTGTAAATATATTTCTTCTTTTTGAAAAATTTGTTAATCTTTTGCGCTTTTGATTATTCATTTCAAGTTCAAATTACATATTTGTTCAAATTTGAATAATATGTAATTTTTAAAATTAAAAATACCAAACCCAAACGTACGCAAACATAAAAAAAGTTCTACCAACTTTACTTAAAGCTGATACTTTTTTCTATTATGAAATGGGATAATTTTAAAGTCGCTTTAAACTAACTTTAATTTTTAAGTATCCTTTGTCTAAAGGAACTTTTAAGTAATTATTATAAAACTGGACCTAATTCAGTTTTGATCTTCTAAACGGTTTCTCTTTCACTTATACAAATAATAATAATAGCATCAACAATAAAAAACATCCGATAATAACTCGGTTAAAAATTCAAATGTACTTACCTTGTTTAAACAGCGGAATAAATCCTTGAAAACCCTAGTCTTCTACATAAATGAACTTAACTTTACATTATTCCAACTTTAACATTTTAAATACCACTCGAAAATAAACATTAGAATTATTACATTAGTTTACAAAAATTTTTTTTTTCTTTTACCAAGAGATAATTTATACTAATTTTGTTTTCTTCTCACGTCTAGTTTTTTAAATATATTCACTAAAAGTTTTAAAAATTTGTTTCTGGTGTCTAGTTTGACATTCGTTGTTTTTGTGATAAACTAATTGTTAAACATTGTATTTGCTTTAAAATATCGTCAAGTGAATGTAGATTAAGCCCAAATAACTTTTGTTTTGTTTGTGGTAAAATTATCCTAATAAAACCTGGAAAACTTTAGCGATCAAACGGTAAACGTTTTCATCAAGATTTAAAGTCTTATGAAAAGAGAAATACAAAGGTTTTTGGGATAAAAATATGTTAGCCGATTACTGCTGGTTACAATAATAGAAACTGACACTAATCAGTGCAAAAAAAGAAAAAAACTGTCATTTTTAATTTTTCAAAAGTTTTGAGTCAATCTTTTTTGTGGTGTCTTTGACATTCGTTATTGACATGATTAACAAATTGTTAAATATTTTATGTGCTTTAAAATATCATCAGGTGAATGTAAATTAAGCCCAAACAACTTTTTCTATGTTTGTGTTTAAATTATCCTAACAAAACCTGGGAAGCTTAAGCAATGAACATGGTTAATGTTTCCATCAAAATTTAAAGTCTTATGAAGAAAGTTATTAAGGTTTTTGGCATAAAAATATGTTATTCGTTTACTACTAGTCTACATTAACATAAAGTGACCCTGATATTACAAAAGGAGAAACAATCTGTAATACTTTTGAATTTGCAAAAATTGTCAAATACTGATACTTTATAATGAATATTTAAAAAATTTGACGTCCTAATTTTTTTTTCGACTTCAGTATCAGACTTAAGGTTAATTATTCTACCGATACACATTGGTTTCATCTATTGGTAAAAAAACGTTGTAAACTAGTGTTATTATTACTTAGGAACTTTTTACATTCTGTAGTGGTAAATACAGGGTGATTCACATAACTTTACGACCCTGACGAATTTTAAATGCAACCAGTAATACATTACTCAATTATAACTTGATTCAAAAACATTAATAATTATAAATTTGTTTGTGATTTGGATATTCCTTGCAAACCTTACAAAATTAGGTTCTTATTGCAGTCTCTGGCGTTTTTGTTTTGGCCAATTTAGGCGCAATTCAACCTCCAAGGTATAATGGGTTTCATTTAAAGTTTGTCAGGGTCGTAAAGTTATATGAATCACCCTGTATTTCAGCTAAGTTGGAATTGGAATATACATTTTCTAATAGCAAATTCTACAACTACGTTGCAGTTGATTTTACTATTCAATTGCTTCGAAAAATTTACACAAGAAAAGCAGTTTAACTTACTGTTTGCAATGGTAAATTATACTTCACATTAAACCTATTTTTTATTTACGCTAGTATTGGTAAAATCAACCATGTAATGTTATATTATAAGTTATAACATTTAAGAGCTGTATATACCGTACTTTTTTTATTACTACAAATGTAGTAATAACAAACACATCAATTTTCTGAATGATAAGTAAATTCTTTTTTTAAAAGCCACCAGGAGACAGTTGTACAAGTTTCAAGAAACAAGTAAGTAATTTCGCAGAGTTAGCTGTAGAAGCATGAAACTTTTACAACTGTTGATTTACGAACTGAAGATTAATAAAATTTTGTTTTCCCCTTTCCTTAAAAACATCACTCACACACTTAACTCTACCAAATTACAACACACCCCACTGTATATATTCATTGTATAACGCCAATAAAAATCACCGCACACACGACATGTGACACTTTCCCGGCATGCGGCTTTGTAAATTATGGCCTGCAAGACTCCAGTCCCCAAAAAGTCCGTATGGAAAAAATTAGCTGGCCCTACGTCCAATTTAATGGATATTGTAACTCGTTCACGAATGGGTCAGAAGCCGGGCAAAGGAGGACCGATTAAGACCAAAGAAGAGGATTTTCGAACAAGACGAAGAAAATTGTACCGACTTGCAACGGAGGAGAAACCAATGTTTCCCTTCCAACACAAGAACTTCCACAGCTTTGTTATGGAAAATAAGGAAGTGATGAAGACACTGTCCTTGCTTTCGATTTGCACCCAAGACATGAAGCAAGAAATGACTCAATTTATATCGCGTTGGAGGCCATATAACATACTCTGGAGGAACGAAAAGACACAGAGAGAACTTTTAACGGCTTGTTTGTCCGAGTTTGAGACTTCGTTGCGGAAGCACGAGGAACTGAACGAGAAACTTGTGACCGAACCGGACGTTTTCGTGATTTGCTCTTGCTTGGCTATTTCCACTGAGAAACTAAAATACGGTTTGATTACCGAAATCAGGTCCTGCACTCACAGGTATTGCCAACAAATAATAATAATAATAATAATAAAGGGCTTCATTGAGACAGAAAAAAAATGTAAACAATAAAAACAGAAAAAGAGGCGAAGTCTAGCTAATAGCTATTCAACTTAACCTAAATTGAAAATTAATAAAAATTATATAAAAAAATAAGATAAAATAAAATAAAATATAAACAATAATTTAACAGCAAAAATAAATTTAAAAATTACTTAAGAACTAAAAGAAACACTATAAGAGAAAGAACCATCAGAAGAAAAGCCGTTGCCAGTCTCAAGAAACCAGAAACAAAAAAGAATTCTTTAAAATGGAAGATGAAAGGCAAAAAAATAAAAACAGTTTTTTAGCATTTATTACCAACAGTCAGCTATTCGTTGTGCAAAGTTAATTATTAAAAAGCAAATTCTTAATTTTACTTCTGAATGTAAACACTGAATTTTCAGAATTAAAGACTTCGATATATTTATTGTATGTTCTAATTACATTATACGTGAATGACCTTTGATACAATGTGGTACGAAACTGTGGCATCGATAACTCATTTAAATTACGAAGATTTGTTTTTAAGTTCAGAATGCACGATAAATAAACACAGACAAATGATATAAAAAAAGTTTATCAATTTTTAACCATACCAATTCTTTAATTTTTTCATGCTTCTTCAAACCAAAAATAAAACGGCAGCAATTATTTTGAATTTTTTGCAGACGATATTTGTTAAGACTGTCTAAGCAAGGGTAGTAGATAATGAGTCCATAATTTATAAACGAAAGCACAAGGGTTTTCCGAAATTTAAAATTTAATATATTGTAATTGGAGTACAGAAGTTTAAGAGCGACATAGCATTTTTCAATAACAGATGACACATAATTAGTAAATCTTAAATCTTTGTCAATTATCAATCCAAGGCATTTAGTAGATTGTACAATGGGAAGATTTTGATTGTCAATTTTCACATTTAAATTCTGAACCACTGAATTGTAGGCACGTGTATTTGGCAAGCAGAGTAGAACTTTACATTTATCAGAATTTAATTTTAAATTCATTTTACGCGCAGAATTAGCAATAGATTCTAGATCCTTACTCATGGCAACAGAAGCAGCAAGAGAATGACCTGGGACAAAATTCATTTGCAACTGTGTGTCATCTGCAAAAGCTCGTACTTTTGAACCTTTGCCTAGCTTTAGAAGTTCGGCTGTATATATTACAAATAATAAGGGTCCCAAAATGGAACCTTGTGGAACGCCAGAGGTTACAAAACTGATCTTAGATTTTTCTGCTCCCAAAATTACAAATTGCCGTCTGTTACTTAAATATGACTGGAAAAAACAAACTGAAGAATGATCAAAGCCATAATATGTAAGTTTGGCACAAAGAAGGCTGTGATCAAGCGTGTCAAAGGCTTTGGAAAAATCTAAAAGTGTTAACACAGTTGCTTCATTACGATCAAGTGCTGTAAAACAATCATCTAACATGGCAGTTGATGTAGTTATCGTGGTATGACCAGATCGAAAGCCAGACTGATTGTCTGGTAAAATTTTTTCATTACAAACATACTGATAAACTTGATTATAAATAACCCTTTCCAAAACCTTTGACAGTGCTGGAAGAATACTAATGGGTCTAAGATCAGCGAGATTATTTACGGCCTTAGCTTTTGGAATAGGACGAATTTGAGCAAGTTTCCACATCTCCGGAAAGTAGCCAGTTACAATGCAACTATTAATAATATGGGTAACATATTTTACTATAACTGGACAACAAAGTTTTAGCATTTTGGCTGAGATGACATCGTGACCACAAGCATTAGATTTTAATGCAAGAATTATATTTAGAACTTCGTCATCAGTAGCCAGAGCAATTTGAAAAGAGCTTTTATTAAATTTTTTACCTTGTAGATCTTTGACAGCTTCATTGCAATTATGAGGTGGAGTAAATACTGACATGAAATAATTGTTGATATTCTCATGCGAAAATGGAATAGTATTATTTTCAGGCTTTTTGGTTAATTTAACATTTAAACTGTTAAGACTTTTCCACAGGTACTTGCTATCGCGATTTTTACTTAAATGATGTAAATAGTATTTTTTTCATACCTAATAGCAGAGACTGTAAGATTTCTTGTCTGTTTGTAATTCATCCAATCATGTACCGACTTTGATTTCTTATACGCACTGAGGGCTTTACTACGGTTACGAATTAGTTCCTTAATATGAGGTGTTAACCAGGGTTTAGTAATGTAAGAGGTAGTAGTGGGAGCATGTCTGTCAAATAAATGCAAGATATTTTCACATAAATATAAAATTTTACTATCAATATTAGACATGTAGAACAGATTTTCAAATGAAACTAAGCTTAAGTCATTAAAAAAGTTTTCATAAGTAAAATCGTTGCAAATTTGTGATTCGACCTTTCAGGATTGGACAAGCAATGAAAAAGAAGTACAGACGCGAAATGGATTATGTCTATGCTGTGATAAGCGAAATGGAGCGGAAACTGGAACGCACGATTCGAGATCTGGACGATGTGCGTCTGATAATGGACACGCTGAAAAAAATTCGGGAACAGGAGGTTGATATGGAGTTGAGAATTGATCCGATTGAGGTAATTTTTAATTTAGTTTCGCTTTGAGGCACTTGCGGTTTGATTGTAGGAAGCTTTCAATGTTTTGAATCGATTTGAAGTGATGGTTGAGCGGGAAATAATGGAACAGGTGGATAATTTAAGAGACACTTGGAACAGACTGTTGAAAAATGCACTGAAAGTTCACGTGCATCTTTTGGAAATGCAGCCGCAGTTTCAGCAAGACTTGCGTTCGAATTTAGAAAAGTTTCGGCAAGATAAGATTGATTATTGCAATGAGTATCGGACTGCTGGACCTATGCAGCCAGGGCTTAGTCCTCGAGAAGCCTCAGACCGACTTATACTCTTCCAAGTAAGTGATTCTTTTGGTAATTTTTTTTAAATATCCAAGAAACTTTAAAACCTTTATAAATCTCATATTTTGATACTTCAAAATGTGGAGAAAAAAGCCGTTTTAAAGGAAAAACTTAAATTTAGTGAGGAGAATTTCTGCTGTAGTTTTTCCCGAACTTACCTTTGTTTGATTTAAGTGTGGCTCAACCGTCAAAAAAAAAAATTTAAGCGTAAGATCCTCAGCCATTATTTGTGAGAACAACCAATTTCACAAGAAGATTGTAGTTATAAAATTCGAATAATTTCTAAATTAATTTAATACAATAAAATAAGATGGGGTGCCAAACAGAACTTATATTTTTTTTAAACAAAACATTTTATACAGACTGATTCTTAAATAGACCGACGTAATTTTAACACAGCTTTCCAAGGATGAGCAGAAACGATCTGCACCATATTTACGTTTTTATTTCGTAGGGGTAGAAACCCCTTAATCCGTGCCACTTACGACGCTCATGAGTTCAAAATAATTGTATTGGAAAAAATTTGCTCGTTTTCATCATGAATATCGATAATAAACAGTGATCATTGTTGCATTGATCAAGTACATTGTCATCAGATGATTATCATGCTTTCCACTAACTGTGCTAATACTTCTTACGAACACATCAGTGGCGTACGCTTTATCTCTAACATAACTTTAAAATTTTTTATTTCAAAAACGGTTATGAAAGGAATTTTTTTACTATTTTTCCCAGCATGTACTCATTTCAGACTACCATGGGTAGGATTTTGTCGGTCTATTTAAGAATCACACTGTATATCTTATATAAGATATCACTAGTTTTTACGTGAAAAAGAAATATAGAACTTTGTGTAAACTCTTACAGGTCTACCTTTTTCAATTTCTAGACTAATTATTTCTAAAATAATTTAATACAATAAAATAAGACGGGGTGCCAAACCAAAGTTATATTTTTTTAAACAAAACACCTTATATATCTTATATATTTTTACATTACTAGTTTCTGCGTGAAAGAGAAATACGTACAGGCTGATTCCTGTAGGACCTACATTAGAAACTTTTTAACTTCTAGTATAGCTAGATTTAAAATTTTGTATACTTTCCAAATCGACCATTCTGAGTTCAACTAAATTAATTTCAAAATGGCGGAACGATGAGAAATTGGCGCCAACTTTGATATTTTAAATAGTAACCACCTATATTTATTGCACTTTTGAATTCGCCTTTTGATACTGACTAAAATATACCCTAGTTGTTATCTGTCATAGTTTTTGAAGTATGTTAATTTTTTTGTGCAAATTTTCATTTGCAGGAGTTTATTTAAAATATCACAGCTCTTGAACCTTTTACACTAAGTGAATAATTCTTTTTGCATTTGATAACCAAAGGTTCGAAGAAGGGTCTTCTAAAATCTTCAGAATTTGGAACTGTCAAATTGCAAGGCTACTATGATTTTTTTTAAATGATTATCAAAAAATTATTATAACGCAATTTTTTTTAATGGAATGACCCTATTTCTTCAATGGCAATCAAAAGAACATCGATTTTTATGGAAACTTTTATCAACATTTTCTATATCTATCTCTTACAGTTTTTGAGATAATCACAAAAGACGAAATTTTAGCTCAGTATTTTTATTTTTAATCGAGTAAACTTTCGAAAAACACGATAATGTTGTGCTATTAATTAAAAAAAAAAGTTCGATTTGTCCACCATTTTCATTGAATAAGTTCAAAATTAAATGGCAGACTGACTGAGTTTCTTACATAATTTACTAAGGGTCGCTTTTACAATCGCCCGATAAACTCCGGATAAGTTATTTCTAGTATAATTACTATGGTTACAATTGTTACAACAATGTATTTTTCAAAATTTATCCCCAGGATAAAGTTATCCGACGATTGTAAAAGCGGCCCTAAGTTATAATAATCCATAATTAAATATTATTGTTTTACTGTTTATTCCACAATAAACCAGGTAAAAACTAAATAAAATGTTGAAGTTTGACAATTGTTGACCATTTTGCAAGATCTACTTGATTAACGATGAAAATTACAAAGTGCAATCCGTTTTTTGTGATTCTTCAAACCTCTGGTTATCGAACGCAAAAAAAAAGGTTTACTTACCGCAAAGGGTTCAAATATCACAGATATTTTAAATAATCCACTGCAAATGAAAATTTTAACAAAAAAATTGACATATGTCAAAAACTATGACAGATAAGTACCAACAACTTGAGTGAATTTTACTCACTTTGAGAAGGTGAATTCAAATATGAAATAAAAATGTGTGGTTACTTTTTAAAATTTCAAACTTGGCGCCTATTTCTCGTAGTTCCGGAAGTTCAGCTATTTTAATTTAATTTTAGGGATGGGCGGTTATTGGAAAAGAACCCGTTATAGGTTAATCGGTTAATTCAAAATTAATTTAACCGGGGTCCATAAACCGGTCCGAAAAAAATAACCGGTTTTTAACCAAATACCAAACTAAAAATTATCGGTTATACAAATAATTAAATTAATTTTAGTAAACTCAGAATGGTCGATTTGGATCGTCTAGCTTTTTCAATTTTGAAATAATTCAATTTTTTGTTATCTAAAAAAAACGAGAAAACGGCTATGAATATTTTCCAATAAATTGGCTATTGAAAATCTTTGAATAGCTCGTAGTTGTAGCAAACAGTCGTCTTTTAGTTAAAGCACGCAAGGTCTTCAAGGATAATATCGTGCTCGATATGGAATGATACGTTTATGTTAAGAACATTTCTAATGGTATACAAGGTGATTCAAAAGTGACGGACAAACTCTCGTATGGTGATAAAAAACGTTGAGTTAACACAAAAATGAAGTCAGATTTTTTTTCAATCAACGTTATCGATTTTTGCTCTTTTGTTTCCTATGATGTCGAATTTAATTTAATTATTGTCGAATTTGCAAGTTTTTTTTATTGTTTTGTACATCATGCAACATGAATTGTTGATTTTTTTCAACAGGTATTTGTTTAATGTTGCAAGAGCTGTCGTTTCCGCTAGCTAAAAAGACCAAAAACTTAACCTAAAAATTTAACTTTGAAGAGCTGTATCTTGTGAAAGAAGGCTCAAACAATTTTTGTCATAGGAAATTTTAATTCAGTTTAATGTCCTTTATCAGCATTCGAGAGATTGTCCGGTACTTTTGAATCACTCTGTATAGCAATAAGCTTAATTTGCCCTTCTTGCACTATTAAATTAAGTATTGATTTTATACAAAAAATAACAAGGACTTTACATTTCTGTCCTTTGAAAGTGTCGAATATTTGACCTTGTGTCAAAAAAAAAATTAATGGAGATAAACTGCATACTTATATGATACAAACAGACATTATGAGGATTGTCTATGAATTTTCTGTAATTGATATGAGCTCAAAAATGAAACAAGTTCTAAATTTTTCTTCATTTTGAGTTCCAATTCCTTTGTCAAAGGCGGTGTAATCACATGCCTTTTTTATTTCTTTCCATTTCATTAATTAATATTATTTTGCATTTTTGTTCCTTTTTTTAGAGAAGTTTTGCCGTTTTGCAATTTTCCGAAATCAAGCTGTTTCAATTAAACGGCCAGAATAAAGCGATTTCAGATTTTTTATTTAGCTCACAATGTTATCTTTCTGTCTGCTATTTTTTCGGAGCCAAATTTGAAAGGGTTTCTGTTGTCCCACTGAAGTGAAATTTGGCATACTTACATAATCTGCGTGACAATGCAATCCCATGTAGTTAAATACCCCCTAAAGGGGTTACATGGTGTTTTGAAGTTTTAGGTTATGTTTACAAAGGGGTTCTCAATTTGTAAATTTGAGAGGGTTCCTGCAGTCGCAATGAAATGAAATTTAACATGCTTACGTAATCTGCGTGACAATGCAATTCTATATAGTTAATTACCCCCTAAAGGCGTTAAATGGGGTTTTAAAATTTTAGGTTATGTTCACAAAGGGGTTTTCGATTTGTACATATCGTAACTTATACCGACCTAGACGGTATGTTGGTCATTTGGACGTCACGGCAGATGCACAGTGTAATAACAATAAATCTATGCAATTAATAAAGACTAAAAAGCAAAAAATAAAAATATATAAAAAAATGTTTTTTAAAAAAGCTTTTATTTAAAAGATGCACTTAAAAGTAAAAAATAATGTATTTCAATCACAAGAGAATATTTTTTCTTATAGGTTAAAATTCTAAAATTTATAAAAGCTTTGGGAGTTATAAAACTACGGCATTACAGAATTACTTTGTTCAGTTGACAACTCCCAAAGCTTTTATAAATTTTAGGATTTTAACCTGTAAGAAAAAATATTCTCCTGTTATTGAAATACATTATTTTTTACTTTTTAGTGCATCTTTTAAATAAAAGCTTTTTTTTAAAAACATTTTTTTATATATTTTTATTTTAAACGATTTGAAGGAATCGTCTGAAATCAAATGTTCCCAACTTATATATAAATATTGCGCCTAATTTGGAAGGTGGTCTCTTTATGATTTCTGCGTTCGCACTTTTTTCTCTACATTTTCATAGAGATTTTTTTGCTGATGTTTAATGATATTTTTTTCAAAATAAATCAAACACCAGAACTGCCACCATGTTTTATTAAAATTACTATACTTATACGAATTAATTTGCTAGTAGTGCCAAGACAAAAACTGTTTGACACGAACGTGAACAAAAAAAACAACGGACTTTAAGTACAATCTTATGATCAAAAATTAACTGGTAGATACAACATTTGTAATGAAAGAAGTCGATTATACCGAAAAAAGTTATTTCGCCAAGGCTACAAACAGACATTATGAAGTTCTAAAGGTTTGGTTCCAATTTTTTTTCAATTGTTTCGTCAAAGGCTATGTAACCATATACCTTTATTTTTTAATTAATATTAACATTAATATTAATTAATTTCTGTTTCATTATTTTGCATTTTCTTCATTTTCTTCTTAGAAAAGTTTTGTCGTTTTCAACCGAAATCAAATGATTTCAGCAGAAAAATTGTTGTTTAAATTTTCTAGAGCGTTTTATTTCGGTTGTAACCAACGGTGGTCTTTTTATGACTTGTGCTTTTACATTTTTTGTTTCAACATTTAGAAAAACTGTTATCGGTATGGAATTTGTTCTCGTTTATGTGTTTTCATCTCCAGAGCATTTTTGCCTCACGTTTAATGAATTTTTTTTAATAAATCAAGAATCGGAACTACTAACTTGTTTTATTTATTAAAATTAAAATCCCTTTAAAAAAACAGCAAGTTGTTTTTTGACTAATTACTCAGTGAAGAGCCTATCAATTAATTAATTTGTGTTGCAAATTTCAGAACCGCTTTGATGGTATGTGGCGCAAACTCCAAACGTACCAAAGCGGTGAAGAACTTTTCGGTTTACCCCAAACCGACTATCCTGACCTCGCTCAAATACGCAAAGAATTGAATCTGTTGCAAAAGTTATACAAACTTTACAACGACGTAATTGATCGGGTCACAAGTTACTACGACATTCCTTGGGGGGAGGTCAACATTGAAGAAATAAACAACGAGTTAATGGAGTTCCAAAACCGTTGCCGCAAACTCCCCAAAGGCCTGAAAGAATGGCCCGCTTTTTTCGCCTTGAAGAAAACCATCGACGACTTTAACGACATGTGCCCCCTTCTGGAACTCATGGCAAACAAAGCGATGAAACCCCGCCATTGGCAACGAATCATGGACTCACTAAACCACATTTTTGAATTTGAAAGTGAAGGTTTCTGCTTGAAAAACATCCTGGAAGCGCCTTTACTCCAACACAAGGAAGATATCGAAGATATTTGCATTTCGGCAATGAAAGAGAAAGACATTGAGGCGAAACTGCGTCAAGTGACAAACGAGTGGTCCATTCATGAACTGACTTTCATGACGTTTAACAACAGGGGAGAGCTGCTTTTGCGAGGTGATACCACAGCTGAGACCATTGGCCAATTGGAGGATAGTTTAATGGTTCTTGGTTCGCTCCTATCAAACCGTTACAATGCACCATTCCGTAAACAAATCCAGCAATGGGTGCATGACTTATCCAACACCAACGAGATTCTCGAACGCTGGTTGTTGGTCCAAAACATGTGGGTGTACCTGGAGGCGGTGTTCGTTGGTGGCGACATCGCCAAACAGCTCCCCAAAGAAGCCAAACGGTTTTCAAAAATCGATAAATCCTGGCAGAAGATCATGCAGCGAGCGCACGAAACCCCAGGTGTTGTTGCGTGTTGTGTCGGTGATGATATGCTAAAGCAGCTCTTGCCACATCTGCAAGAACAACTCGAGTTGTGTCAGAAATCGTTGAGTGGTTACTTGGAGCGGAAGAGGATGATGTTTCCGAGGTTTTTCTTCGTTTCGGATCCCGCCCTCTTGGAGATTTTGGGACAAGCGTCCGATTCGCACACCATTCAGAACCATTTGCTTTCGATTTTTGATAATACAAGATGGGTTAAGTTTCACGATATCGAGTATAATAAAATCACGGCGATTATTTCGTCCGAAGGTGAGATGATTCAGTTGGAGAAGGCGGTCAGGGCTGAAGGGAGTGTTGAGACTTGGTTGACGCAGCTTTTGGTCACGTCGCAGACGTCACTACATTCCATTATACGGCAAGCGAATTCCATGATCAATGATGGCAATTTCCAGTTGTTGGTTTTTCTAGAAAAAATGCCGGCGCAAGTATGAGCCCTAACAACTAAATGTAGAATAGTTATTACTGTTATTAGTGATTAGATCTCTCATTGAAACTATAAATTACATTTTTCTACTTTTGTTTCGTACTGAGGTCATTACGATACGCCATTTGGGTTTTGTAATATCCAACGGAGTGCTATAATAATTACACTAAAAACCAGGGTAATTTAGTTGGAAAATGATGGCAACCTAGTTTTTTGACAATTATCTGAGAGAAGTGTCAGTGTCAATCGTCACCTGTTTCAAGTGATAATTTAATCAAATGAATCAATTTCGAACCTTTAGAGGCTTTTGTACCAACCCTGATACGTAGTCCCTTCGAACACCTTTCGAATAGTGTACAAACATGACTTCAAAAGCCAGTGCAAGTGAGTAATTTGAGATCCCATTCTCCTTAGGCCAATGTTCAAATTCCGAGTATTTGCCACAAAAGCCCGTATTCGTTGAGGGGTATATACATTGCAAAACGTCTTGGACACTTTCAGAATACATTTTACAATAAACTAATGACGATCCAAATTATTAATTATTTTCATGATCCACGCAAATGCTGTCAACTGCCACAAAATTCCCTAAATTTCGAAATTGATTTTTTTTGTTAAAAAAGGTGCAAAGTAGAAAAAATAGTGTATGATATCTCGTTTATAAGGCATTTTGTCGCACTTACTCCATTATGGCACTCCTCGCTGCGCTCGTCGTGCCCCAATTCCGTGCGTGCGACAAAATGCGTCTTATAAAACTCGTATAATATACTATAACTACACTGCGCACAAAAATTATCGCAACACGGGTAGTTTTCTAAATTGATTTAGAAACAAACAAATATTTTATTGTTTTATGAAGTGTAATAAAAGTTGAAATAAAACGCAATAGATGTGTCCAGAAAAAAAAAATTTCAAGGACAAAAATTATTTTTTTTCAAAAATTGTAATTTTTACAGGAACTTCACCTTAACATTAATACCATTTATTATCACCTCTAGCCTGAATAACAGCTTCTAATCTTCTAGGAATGCTTGCTATGAGGTCAACAACATAATTTTGCACCAATTTTTCCAATTTTTGCAGAAGGGCATTTTACAGTTCTTGCAGAGACCGAAATTAATTTCGCTGCTTTAGCAAGCCTTGCTGAGGGTTATTCCACACATGATTAATCGAATTAAGATCAAGGCTTTTTCAGACCACTGCAGTGTTCTTAAATTGACCTTTTCCAGGTAGTGTTGCATAATTCTAGCTATGTGAGGTCAGGCATTATCGGGCATTATTGTGGATAAACAAGAAATTATTCCCGACAAAATTGCCATAAGGTACCAATATGAGGTTCTAAGACGCAAACTCTGTGTGTCCTCAGACAGACGTTCCGCCAAAATCATAATTTTTAACCTCCACCGAAAAGAACATGATGGCGAAAGTTACAATGAGAATAACATTTCTCGGAGCATCTGTAGACTCTGATAATCATCTATCACATGTATGGAAGCAAAACCGAGACTAATTTGAAAATATTAAATTACTCCAATAATTTAAATTACAATGAACATGATCACGAAAAAATTCATATGTTGCGATAATTTTTGTGTGCAGTGAATTAATTTTTTGAAATGCATGAATAATTTATAATAACTAATGTTGAGAGAAAATGGCATTTTAATAGTTTTGAAATAGATAATATGTCGAATTAATTGTTTTATCTCCAATTTTTTTGCACTCGAAATGTTTGTAATAGGAAAAATGAACTGCAAATTAAGAGCGAGCTAAACTGAAAATTTTTAGGTCGTTAAATCAGTCATGAGCACTGCTTTGACGGACGACTGTTAGAAAGGGACGCACAGTGGTCTAAAATGCGAAAAACACGCGCTAAAATCATAGCTCGTTTATTTTTGTAAATATCTTTACCAACTTTTGTAGACACACCTAATATGCTAAGTCTGAATTCAACTATAGTTGAAATTTTGAAAAAGGGCAAAAAGGCAAAAAAAAATTTTTTGTATTCAATTAATATTTATGCAAGTAACAAACAAGCTGTTTTACACAATTTTATGTGGCCTGCGCCTCTAAAATGCAATCAGCAAGGCAGTATTTTTTATACCCCTTAAGAAAATGGCGCAGTATTGTGAGTTCCAACGCAAAGGTTCTTCTGAAAATTTGTACACAGTCATAATTCATTAAGTCCTGTCCAGTGAAGGTAGTTTCAAAAGTATGGCACTTCCGGTTATACCGGAAGTAAGTAGCAACTTTGCGGATTTGAGTAAAAAGCTGGTTTTTATTGCGTTGTTAGACGATTTCAGTTATTCTATGACTATTATTATGGACCATCTCTATACTGAAGTTTAGCCGTTTTCAAAATATTTCACATTTTTGCAAACTGTTGGTTTTGCAAATCTTTTTTCAAAAAGTAGTAACTTTTGTACATATTTTGACATCACAATTGGGCACTACTGTAATCTAAATGCAATACGGATTGTATTCATTACGTTTGACTTACTCTGTGTAATAACATAACAAAAAAAGTACGAACTTAACTGTAACAACGCACATTTAACATGTTTTCACACAAGTAAATTATTTCATTTATGATGTATTATGTTAGTTATTATATGTAAGAGTAGTTATTAGTATTTGCTGGAAAACATTTTGAATAGCCTTTTCCAAAGCACAAGTATACTTCTACAGCAGGTTGCCTACAGTACCCACGCCTCCCTGATTCAGTTTCTTAATTTTTTATCATACCAGTAGATTCTACATTCCAAAATTACCCCAAATGCAAATTTTATACATTTCCTTCAATTCTTGACTGAGAAAACTCATCTTTAGCTTCCAATCTTCAGGGGGCTATAGCTGCCTTAGGAAGCATTTTCAGCCAAACGTCCATAGGAAGTTGTTTTTGTATTTTGCTCTAAGGAACCACGTCACAAAAGCTTTTAACAGTTTTTCCAAAAAAAGTAGAATTTTTTGAAGTCTTTTTCTATGGACTGTATGTCACATTCAAAACCACGTATTTACAGTTAAATTCAACCACACCAAATTAACCAAATTCAACCAGCCATTGTACCGGTATGGAGTTTTTTTATATTTTCTCTTTTTTTTGCCCATAGGTGGTAAGCACTGTGTACTTCATTTTACCAAAATTACAGGTTTCTATGACAAACTTCAAAAAATGAATTTCGCGCGTGTTTTGAGCAATTTGGACCTGCTGTGAAGAGTGGTAGAGATGATATTTGCCCCAGACACTTGTAAAACTACAGAAATCCAATTTTTGTAGCAGATCTCGTTGACTAAATTTAAATCTCAAAAAAATTGCAATAGTAAAAAAATTAAAATTAAAGATACTAGTAATTTATATTGACACTTACACTTACGAAAAATGCCTATTATGCAAAATTAATTATGTATTATAAATGTATGTGTTAATATTTCCTGCAGAAATTTAGGATAGGTAAAATGATAGGTAAAACCATAAAAAAGTAGGTCAAAACGGAAGAAGTTAAAATCAAAAATAATAAAATTGTTTTTTTCTACTTTGGTTTCACAAAATGTTCAATGAGAACTTTTATGCAACTACTTTTAGTAAATTTTTAGGGGTAAGTTAAACTAAACAAAGACAAACAACAAAAATAGAAAGTAGAAAAAATAGTATATTACACTCGTTTTATAAGACTTCTTCGTCGTGCTCCAAAATCATTCGTGCCACAATAGGACGTCTTATAAAACTTGTATAATAATATACTATTATTGTTTATAATTGTTAACTAAAAAAATGCAAATTGATTAAATTTAAATAAGTATGAACCTAATAAAAAACCCTAAACTATTATTCTTATGATTTTTTTATGTGGGTATGGTTATTTAACCATCCTTACTTCCATATTTTTTACATAAGTTTTGGTTCTTTATATTTAGGTATAATAAACTTTATTTATTTTTTGCTATTTCTTTGAGCTTTGAGAATATTTAAACTGGATTTCTAAGAATAACCATTTATCGACGTCTACGTGGATGTACAAGTTCTGGAACTACACAATGCAAATAAAATTGACTTGATTTTTATATCTTTGGTCATTCATATAATATTTTCTTCTGGTCACATTTGTAATTCTCCCTGGATGTAAAAATAGTATTGGATGCTTTTCGTTAATTACTATTTTTCCATTTTTATCGTAGTTAAATATTGTAACAATTTTTTCAAAAATTCCTTCATTACGGGTTATATCTTTAGATGTATATGAACTTTTCTGCAGTACTATCATCACACCACCAATGAAACCATCAGGTGTGGTAAATATTACAGTTCGAAATTTTATTATTTGACTCTTCAGTTTTATTAATTATGGTAATCAGCTTTTTCATTAAAAGTATTAAAGTCTATTGTAATTATAAATTCAAATGATCACATGGTATTATTAGGTATACAGCAATTTACTAACGATTTTTTCACAACAAAAAAGGCACCAATACATCTTTACAATAAATTAATAGAGATTTTTTCATCAAATAGAATTTTAAACGGTTGTAAAATTTTGTCATGGTCAATCTCAACCAGATTGCCAAGAGGAGAAATTCCAATCCTAGATGTTGGGATGGGTTTATTAGCACAATATACTGTAGGGTGCAAATAAAAGGAATCACTTGTTATTTTACAAATTCTATACAACATAATCACTCGATCCTTCAATTTCAGTGTGGTTATTGTTTATTTCAACAAAAATAACTTTATGTCCAAAGGAACATTTTAGGAATTATGTTATGTCTGATGCTGGAAGTTTTAAAAAAGAATTACATTATTTTACGCAAAATGATGATTATTATCGTTTACTCGTTTAGTTTTAAATTTGATTTAATTTGTTTGGATTCTCACTCCATAAAAGCACATAATTATTATTGTCGCCTTTCTTAATACATTGAAAAGGTTTTTAAGAATGGTTGGACTACCTGGTGTTTGGGCTGCATCGCTCGAGGGGGACAGTCGTCCGTCTAAACAGTCAAAAGTTTTGAAATTTATTTAAGCCCTCTAGATTTCCCGGTTTATCTCAATTATTTATTAATATTTTTTAAATTTAAAAATTGATTTGTACTTGGAATCACATTTTCTAAAAATGTTAGTGATCAAAATTTCAAATTTAGGTCTGCATTCTGTAAATTTGGTAATAGTCAAAAATTTTAATTTTATAATAGGCCTAAATGCTATGATAGGATAAGAAATTTAAAAAAGTACATACAAGCATTTTGAGATATTTTGACGCAGATTCCTGTGGTGTTTTTAATTTTCTTCTACGACTTTTAGTTTTTGCGGAAACCCGGGAAAGAATTAACATTGATTTCCCTATACCAGAATTTCGGTTTAGCTCGCTCTTAAGAACAGTCGAATGGTACTTGACCTTGCTAGTGTCAGTGGCGACACTACATGTTACATATTTTAATGTGGAATTGTAGGAAAAGCAGACCTGTTAACTATTTTGAACAATCTTGAAAAAACTTTTTTTTTTTTCTCTTCACTTTCTTTAATTTGACGTTTTTGAAATTGTATAGTATAGTAATTTTATGAAATTTCACCAAAATTTCTTTGTGATGAAGACGTATCTGACTAGACTATAGGTGATATTATAAAAATTATCCCAAAATCGGAGAACCCAATGAAAAAATTCATGAAGATCGAGAGTTGTTCAATGAACTTTAATTAACTTAACAAAAAATTGAAGAAATAACATTATGTAATTACTGCCCAGTTAAATGAAGAAAAGTTTGGGATTAAATTATCGCGGGCGTGCTGCCAAAAAATAATTTTTATTTAGCCAAGGAAAACCAAAAGAAGAACAGACTACTCTGGGCTCAATCAAAAGTAAAATGGACAAATGAAGACTGAAATAAAGTTATTTTCAGTGATAAACTGATAAATCAAAATTTGCCATCTCTGTGGGAAATTATAAAAAAAGAGTCATTCGTTTAAAACAGAATTGTTTCGTAAAGACTACCAAAAGGACAGTGATGTTTCCTGGAAGTGTGATAATTAGAGGATGTATGTCTGCAAGAGGTTTGGGGAATTATCAATTTATTGTTAACTCAAAAAATGCAGTGCCAAGAAATTTTACATAAACCATTATTATAATTTTTTAATTACATAGATTTCTCTCTTTTTTTGATTTTATGATTGTGAGTGTCTTGGAGGTAGGAATGATGTAAAAAAAGCTTTCAGATTAACTGTTTATTAAACTGTGTTACGTTTCGGGAACGGCCGTTCCCATCTTCAGACATTACATCATACTTTTGGTAAACCATCGTGTAGTCTTAATGGTCTAACATAGTTTCATAACAATTAATTATACAAATTTGCAATTACATTCACATTTTAGTTCGTCAAATAGTATCACAAAAAAATCATGATTCAAAAAATCAAATAAAAAAATATGCGCCAGCCTAACTTCCGAATTTTGTTGGGATCTAATAAATAAAATCTATACCGACCGTGAATCAAAAATTTTCTGCTAAATTCAAATCTAAAGGTCGTTTTTTTAATTTGGAATTTTGAAAAACTAAAACAGCAAATTTTGTATTTGTACCCTCATATCTTAATCTTTCTATTAGCTGTTTCAAAACTATACAAACGCCAACGTCGCATTTTCTCTCAAAATGAGCTGTTATAAAATATTCATGCACTTCAAAAAATTAATAGCTAATGTAATTTATACTTTCAATGAGAGATCTAATCATTAATAACTATTTTACAATATTATCAATTTTATTTAAAAAAATTATTCGGTAAAATGCGACGTTGGCGTTTTTATAGTTTTAAAACAGCAATTAGATAAAGCTAGAAACTTCATTATTTTGCAAAAGATTCCTTAATAAACGTAGATTCTAACGTAAACACTCTAGCTTTATTAGTTCTGACACTGTTCTGATAAATGAAAACAGAAAAAATCATTTTCTTTGTAATGTGTAGAGACATTTTTTATTTTAAAAGATACACCCCTAGATAACCGAGAAGAAATCAAGCTAACAATTCAAATAAGTTTTTGGTTCAAGAACACTATCAAGTTATTGCAATTTAAATTTGCGTAATATGTTCGAAATCGCGGCATATTTTCCTTTGTAGTGTCGCCCTCAACACTAGCACGGTCAAGCGCTGTTCGGTTTCCCTTAGTTTACGCATTATTTCTCTTTCAAACATCTTGAAGGCCAAAAATTGGTTAAATAATCGAAAAATCAATTATTGTCAAGACAAAAACCTTTTCTTATGACCTAAATCGCTTCATATTGGTGGTTAAAAAGTTATTTGTCTTAAATTTTTAATTTCTGCTTTCTTCAATAACCAAGCATTGTTTGTCCGAACATTTAGTGTGTCTCTTCATTATCACAATGAATTAACTTAATTTTTTTCAAGATTGGTCTTCTGGGCTTACAAATGATTTGGACTAGGGACGCCGAAGTTGCTCTCATGCAAGCCCGACACGATAAAAAAGTCATGGCAGACACAAACAACAAATTTTTGGAGCTACTCAACACTCTCATCGACCAAACGACGAGAGACCTCACCAAAATAGAACGAACAAAATTTGAAACCTTGATAACAATCCACGTGCACCAAAGAGACATTTTTGATATTCTAGTAAGTCACAGTCGGTGAAATTCGCCCCTCAAAAATGTTCACCCCTAAATTACAGTGCCGCATGAATGTGAGACACGTTAACGATTTCGAGTGGTTAAAACAATGCCGATTTTATTTCAAAGAAGAGTTGGACAAAACCTTGATTATCATTACTGACGTTACTTTCTCTTATCAAAACGAATATTTGGGGTGCACTGATCGCCTGGTCATAACACCCCTCACTGACAGGTGTTACATTACCCTCGCCCAGGCTTTGGCAATGAGCATGGGTGGAGCTCCTTGTGGTCCTGCTGGAACAGGAAAAACTGAAACTGTGAAGGATATGGGCAAAACTTTGGCAAAATACGTGGTAGTGTTTAACTGTTCGGACCAAATGGACTACAGAGGTCTGGGTCGGATTTACAAGGGTTTAGCCCAGTCGGGGTCATGGGGTTGTTTTGACGAATTCAACCGAATTGAACTACCAGTCTTGTCAGTGGCGGCACAACAAGTCGCTGTTGTTTTAGCCAGTAAGAAAGAGAAACGGAAAAATTTTCAATTTACTGATGGGGATATCGTCGAAATGTGCCCAGAATTTGGGATTTTTATCACAATGGTAGGTTTTTGATATTTAGATTTTGCAGTGATTTTTTTAAATACCTATCCGAAAAATTTGAAAATCACTGTTTACTGCTTAATTTTAAGTTGGTAATTTTATGTAATCCTCCGCCGATGTTGCACCTGTCCTGTCACATTTTAATTCAAAACTTGTGTTAAAAATTTGGGTTTATTTTTTTTTCAGTTTTTAGTTTGTGTATTAAAAAATAATTATTGGTGTTAGGTAGCGGATTATTTGCTTTTTGCTACTTCAAGACACTTCAACAAGATGAAAAACATTTTAAGAAATATTTATAACCTAATTCTTCTCCAGTAAATAACGGCTTATTAGGACTAAACATTATGACACTTCAAAATGTGAAATATGGCATTTTAAAGGGAAAACTCAAATTTGGTGATTATTAATTAGTAAACGTTATTTATTATTAACGGACTTCCCCAAGTTTACATTTTAATATTTTTACAAAAAATTGTATCAAGTCAAATATCTAGTCAAACCCAAACATATACAATGTAGTGTTGATAGAATATGCAGTCGATCTCCCGCTACTTTTTCGTACAGCACCACCAACAGTCATCACCATTTTAATTGTCCCATATTATATTGTGTCAGCTCTATAAATAGTTAAATGTTAAATAATCATCTTGTCCTGTTATTTATTTGTTTTTTATATTATTTGTTCATTTGTTTTAAAATTATATTTTCTAGTACTTACATGTAATTACCTATGTATCCACTATAGACTTTTTTGTCTGTTGGAAATAGATTTACTATTATTATTATTATTATTATTATTATTATTATTATTATTATTATTATTATTATTATTATAATTAGTAACAGCTCATCATAGTTCTAAATTTTGTTTGTTTATTTTTGAAAAAATACAGTTATTTTGATGTTTTGTCAAAATTTGGACTTTGGGGACAGGTATTAATTAAGAAAATTTGATTGCAAAAAACAAAAAAAAAACTTTTTTTACTTATTAAGTCATTTATTTATGTCTTTACTTTTCTGTTTATTTATTTAGTTATTTTTGTTAAGGGGGATAAGGCTTGAATAGAAATTGCTATATCCCATTTCAGTTCATAGTAGATTTTTGCAATAACGCATTTGCTTTTTTTGGAGTAAAATGGAGCACAAATTGAGAGTTTCTGGTGGGTTTCATGGCTCAGAATTTGTGGCTGGCATTCAGTTAAACACAGAATTCTTTTCTTATACTCTCAATTTGTGATTTATTTCACTCCAAAAAATTCAAATGTGTTGTTGCAAAATTCTACTATGAACTGAAATGGGATGTCTTCCTGAGTTGTACTTATCTATAATTCAAATTAAGACAATTTATTATAAATAATACATATTATTATTATAACCATTACCCTGTGTCTACCGCTTATAATAGAGACAGACTGCACGTATTTATGTGAGTGGTCGTCAACTCCAAAAACAATTTCAGTAATTCACAAATAATTTTAATGATTTAAAAAAAATCCATCAAAATTCCAGTAATCCCAATAATCCACAGTATCCTGTAATTCCAAATTAATTTTCATAAATCTAAAATACTCGTAGGTAATTTGTGCAATTCCAAATTAATTCCGATAGTTCTAAGAAATTCAACGTAACAAGCCTGTAGAAATGAATGACCTCATAGTATTTAAGTTAGACCTATACCTAATTTTTTTTTAAATCAACTGTCAGTGTAAAAAATTTTGAAATTATGTTGGAACCCTGCGACATTGCCATAGGAACGAAGCCTGGACGACTAATTTTAAATGGAGTTACCAACGTTGAAACAATTTGACAATTGATTAAAAAAAAAACGAGTATACATTGGCCTGGCCAAGACACACTACGATGTCTTTCATTTCTAGAAAGTTGTTAGTTTCCATTCCAAAGGATCTCGGATAATTCCTAAAAGAATTCCATAAATTCCAAAGATAATTTTAATATGTAATTTTAAAATGTAGTTCTAAAAATTTTTTCGACTATTTCCAAAATTTTTCGTAAAAAAATGTATGAAGAAAGCGTTTATCCCGAAAAAATTATTCGGCCAAGAATACAAACAGATATGAATATTAGCAATAAATTTTCTGTTTTTTTTTCAACTTTTTAGTTTTACAAATCGCATTTTTTTCAATTCCTGCGTCAAGTGACTCACTTATTTAACTGCTTTCTTTCTCATTCACGAGTATTTCCGTCACTTTCTTGGTAAAAATTAGAGAGTCTTTCAACGTAAGTCTTTTCGTTTTCACAATTACCAAAACTGTTATCGGTGTTTTTATGTCTGATTTATGTAAGAATGCAACACACGAACTGTGATTTGTGGAAAAAAATGTCTCGAATAGAACACAGTGGAATTCATTATTATACTAATTTAATCGTACTGCTTGAAAATGCATTTTTTTAAGAAATCTAAATTGTGATAAAAATTAAACTATCCCAGCGCATTCACCAAAATAAATAGGTACGGGGGAAATTATAATAAATCAAGCAGCTTTAGTAAACGATGGGTGGAGAATTTGTCCCCGTTTCTGTGCTTTTCTCTTTTTCAGTTTCAATAAGGATTTTTTGCTAAAGCTTGACATTTTTTCTCAAATTTTTTTTCACTGTTTTTGACTGAAAAAGTGTGTATAGTTCCAATTCCATTTTTTTACTGAAATTCCAGTAATTCCAAATAATTCTGAGCAATTCCGGTTGAACTAAAAAATTCCAACTACTATCCCGGCGCATCCACCAAAATAGTGGTGAGAAAATTAGAATTTAAATATTAATAAACGGCTTAGAATTTGACCTGTTTCTTTCAAATTTTCATAGAGGATTTTTTGCTTCATTTATTAAAGTTACAACGAATTACATAATTTGTTAGTGGTGCTAACTTCCGTTTAAAACAGCCTTTAACTTAGTTTTGTCTTGTAGAACCCGGGCTACGCCGGTAGAAAAGAACTCCCAGAAAACCTCAAAATTCAATTTAGAACAGTCGCAATGATGGTTCCCGACCGCCAAATTATAATCCGAGTCAAGTTAGCAAGTTGTGGCTTTCTGGAAAACATCACTCTCGCCCGAAAGTTCTACACTCTGTACAAACTGTGTGAAGAACAACTCACAAAACAGGTAACACACGTGTAACACAGGTGCGAATCTATCCACCGATTTATTATACAGGTTGAGTCGAAATGTTGTGGCATAATTTTAATCAATAATACCCCTCTACAAATGATAATAAATCTGATGGTTTTTGTTGACCTAACTCACTTAATAGAAAAATTACAGCTTTCCAAAAAGTCGGTATGAAAAATGATTTTTCGAGAATATCTTCCTTATTTATTATCCCATTATTATGAAACTTGGCAATGTAAGAGACTAGAAGACTTTAATGTGATCTACACGGAAGTTATGCAAAAGTTTTACATTTCCGGTTGCAATGGGTCCCTTCCAATTTTTTGACCGTAACTTGTTTTTTCGGCATATTAACACCCATTTTTACACCAAAAATTGAAAGCTTATTCATTTTTTTTTTAGAAAAGGTTCTCTTGTTGCATATCGCTAAAATGTACCGTTCTCGATTTATTTGGGTTTAAAGCAAACTTTGCAAAACCGGAAATTATGAATTTTGTGTGTTCGTTACCTTGGATTCAATCCATGCTGTCACTAGTGTCAGTTGCATTTAATCCAAAGTAACATTTTATAATTTCTTGATGATTACATTAAAACTTTCGATTATTTGTTGAATGAAACAATCCAGAAGCCAACACAACCCCATACAATACAAGGCTGTGAAAATGCATCCCAAAATTTACACTATGAACTGTCACACGACCATTTTTCTTCCAAGTTCATATTGTCTTTCATACTATTTTATTAAAAACCAAAACCGTGAGAGTAATTGAGCACAACAAGAACCTTAACACTGAAATACTGAAATTGTAGCAAGTTAGCTCTAAAAACTTATGAAGTTATTTTATGATGGCATACTTGAATTATTATTTAATTTGCTTTTATCCGAACAATAAGTATTTAGTTGTTCCAAAGGTTATTTACTTATTAAAACCTCTGCAAGTAATAACGGTAATAACTTCCAAATTGTTTGGTTATTTAAAAAAAATTGAATTATCAACAATTTACTAAACACCGGCGAGGCCAGGACAACAAAGAATTTCGAAATAATTTTTCCCAAAAGTTTGACAATATTAATCTTTTTTCCAGTGACTACCAAAGTTAAAAATCAAAATTTATGGACAGCGCCACCTATTGACTTGTATCAGTTAATAATTTAAATTTAAAAAAAACTGTGCGTTATTTGGGGGTTATTTGAGGCTACGTTTGTACAATAAGTCCTTATTGGCCAGATTAAAGCAAAATAAATGAAAATTCACGTATGCCACTACATAATAAATTTGATAAGCTTTTATTGCTAATTTGCTACAATTTCAACAATTCGATGTTGAGGTTACGTTCATGTAGTGCCCAGTTATTCATTCGGTGTAGGTTTTTACAACGTAAGTAACAAAATAGGAAGAAAAGACAAGTTGGAAGGAAAATGGTCGTGTTGTCTTGTTACAGTTCATAGTGTAAATTTTTGGGACGCATTCTCACGAAGTCTTGTGTTGTGTAGGGGTTGGGTTAACTTCTGGATTGTTTCTTTGAACAAATAACCGAAAGTTTCATTGTAATCATCACGAAATAATCAACTGTTGTTTTGAATTAAATGCAACTGACAATAGTGACAATGGTGTCAAAGTGGTGTCATTCAGAGTGGACTGAATCCAAGGTAATGAACATTCAAAATTCATAATTTCCGGTTTTGCAAAGTTTACTTTAAACCCTAATAACTCGAGAACGGCACATTTTAGCGATATGCAACAAGAGTACCTTTTTTAAAGAAAAATGAATGGGCTTTCAATTTTTGGCATTAATAATAATAATAATAATAGAATTTATTTCCAACAGACTTCTTAGTTTATAGTGGACAATATAATAATAAATGGACGAGTAGTCCTTACAAATATATATAAAAAGAAATACAAAAGAACAAAATTGACAAAATTGAGACAATCAAAATATACAAAACATTATAAATTACGAAGAAAAATATTCTAGTAGTTTGACCTTTACAGTTTTAGTTTAGAAATTATTGAAGAAAATATCTAAATCTATTGTAATATTATTGTATAATTTAAAACATTTAAAAAGTGGAGAATTCAGATGATGAAGGGTATTAGGGGTGGAAAAATAAAATGTAAGAGGATTTCGGTTGTTAGCTCTAAAGTCGGATCACTTTTGTAATATTGGGAGATCAGAGATTTTTATTCTGTTATATTCGAGCCAAGTTTTGTTACTAAATTTGACAGTTGGCAATGCTCACACCACTGTCATGAAAATTTGAAGTTTGTTTTTGGCCATGTCAAAGTTAACGAATTTAAAAGTATTAAGCGAGCAGCAACGAACTAGCCCCCTATTGCTGTTTGTGTAGCCTTACCGAATTGGCATGGGGGCCCGCCAAGACGCTCTGCAACCACTGACAAAGGTTATTTTCAATATTATGTCGAGTGAGTTTAAATCGATCTGTAGCTCACAAAACAACATAAAACACGCCAAAAAATCTTCCAAAGTCTTCTCTACTTACTTCTCGCAAGGGTTTCTGCTAATTTCGGACGAACAATAACTAATTATTTATCTAAAATAACTTGTAAGGTAGGTTTTACCAGTCTCCTTTTTTTGTCCGTTCATATTTTCAACAATTAACAACTAAACAGGTTTGTTTAGTTAGTTGTCCATTATTTTATTTAGATTTGTTACATGTTTGTTATTAAATCTGTCATATTTGATAGTTTTCGTCACGTTTTGACTGTTAATAAGCTTGAGTGAAGCAGTTGTATGAACGTCTGAATGTCTCTTTTTAGCGGCTAAAAGTGCAAGTAATGTACTCAGATTTCTTTAAAATGACTAAAAAATGTTACTTACTAGCAGAAAACTTAACTAACTTAACGTATTTTGCAGGATTTCCACTTAAAGAATTCAACAATTTGACACTGACAAATAACGTAACCTATTTTTGAAAGCCTAAATTCGCAGTAAATGACGCAATTTACAAATGCCAAAATTTTCAAGTTGATGCGATTTTGTTTAATATTACAAAAGTGATCGGAGTATAGGTACTATAATGTTCACTTAATCCAGAAGATCAGAGCTGATAATCTCACCACATAAAAGTTTTTGTAGAAAAATAATACAAAGAACATTTCTCCTACTTAATAAAGTGCTTTCATTTACATTTTTTAAAAGGTCACTTTGATCACAGTGTCTTACAGGATATCTATCGAGCGTTCAAATAAAAACCTGGGCTCAGGAAACTGTGAAATCTTCTTTTGTTTTTTAATTTTCCATTGTAGAATATTGACAGTCGTTGAGGCCACTGTCAGTACGAAATGTCAGTGTTGTCAAACGAAAATCTTCCTTGATTTAACTCAAAAACCTGCTGAAAGTTAAATCAAGCACCACTGCAGAAATGCGCGCAGTGATCCAAGGCAGCCATAACTTCAAAAAGTAGGAAAAAAAATTGTCTTCAAAATTTTGGTGCTTTCATTTCACTTTTAGACCTTCGATTCAAATACACCGACGTACTTGGATAAATGACTGGGTTTGTGACTGGAATTCTTAATCGTAACAGTTGGTGTAAATTTTATTTAGACTTTCAAGTAAATCTGGCTAGTGAGTCAAAGGACAAACTAAGTGCATGTTTGTTGTAGGGAAAATGTAACAGAAAACATTTCATTATGATGTCGATAAATTCTTATTGCGAAGGAAGAAAAACTGAAAAATTGCTTTTCAGTTTTTGTCTTGTTTAAATGTTTATTGAGGAGTCAACTCCAGATGTATTTATTAAAGCTTGTTAGTTATAACCAAAACAGAATACATAAAATTACAATAAATGTTGAAAATGAGCACCACCTTCTTGAAGACATAATCTTACTCTTCTCCGTATTCCATTAACAACATTTTCCAGCATAACTGGATTGTTATTAATAAGTTCGATTTTATTTCTTATCCTCTCCTTAAGTTCGTCAATGTCATTTATGGGTGTAGTATAAATTGAGTTCTTGATATGTGGCCACAAAAAGAAATCGCAGGGTGTGAGGTCGCAAGATCTCGGAGGCCAATTATTTGGTGTGTTGCGACTAACAATTCTGTTGTCAAAAAATTCTTGGAGAAATCGAATTGTTGCACCTGATGTGTGAGCTGTGGCACCATCTTGCTGAAAATATCTCATCATCATGTAATTCATTAACAAACGGAGTGAATATTTCTTCACGATATCTTATGGCATTCATATTACCTACGATTCAAAGCGTGAACTGCAAGTAATAACACATTAAAACAATACCTTCAAAAAAATATGGGCCAATTATTCTACGTTGACTGATAGCAGCCCAAACTCCCACTTTTATACCAAATTGTGGGGCTTCAACATAAAAATGTGGATTATCTGAATGTTATCTGAATGTTAGGTTCCAGAGTGTCCAAAAAAAATTGACAGTAAGCTGCCCTTTGGGGAAAATCATTTTCATGTAACTCCTGTACAGAGGTGAGGCGATAAGCAGTTAAATGTAAATCTTGTTTTAATATCTTGTGGCAAGTTCCAACAGATAGGTCAACTTGCTGAGCCAAGTGACGAATCGAAGTCGTTGGTGTTTCTGTTATAATTTGCTGAACATTTTCAATTGCTTCTGGTATTCGTTTTTTGGGACGTCCACTTCCTTGTTTTCGTTCAACTTCAGGGTACTCTGCCCGGAATTCCTCCAAGCATGCATTAACAGAATACTCCCAGATTCCGTCAACCTTTCTTCCGTTGCAGAAGTACGATTCCAACATAAACATTTTATGTTGTGAAAAAACCATGTTTAACACTCGAACAACGAACGAAAACAAAATAAAATGCAAAATTCGCTCAGGATATTGAAACCACAAGAAACTGTTCACTCACACACAATTATGGAGTTCTGAGTAAAACGAGGGTGGAAAATTACTGGAAAATACCTAACTTCAAAACATTTTGACTTTTCATAAACGATAAATGACTGTCGGCAAATACTATTTCCGGATCCACTTACACTGTTCCCAAGTTCAAATTTAAAGCACAGTCAACTGAGCCCAGGTTTTTAAATGAACGCACGATATTATAATTTTTAAAATATAAGTATTTACAAAATTTTCTTAAAATATTTTCCAAAACATTTACATAAAACTGGTAGAACGGACACCAAACAACACAACAATATTCAAGCTTAGACATAAAATAAAGTTTTAATGCAAGATACATTAGTAAATTCTTTTGTATTTTTACATATAAAGCCCAGAGTCTTTAATGCACTACTAGTTAGCTGAATAATATGAGGTGTAAAGGTCAAACCACTATCCATAACTATGCCTAAGTCCGTAATTTTATTGCACGTTTCAAGTACGGTACCATTTATATTATAATAAAAGTTAATCAAATTAGATTTTCTAGCAAATGTGATCTTTTTACATTTTTTAATGTTCAACTCTAGTCGATTATAATGGCACCACGAGATTAAGACATCAATATTATTTTGTAATTCTAGACAATTTTCATAAGATTTAATAGTGTGTGCAATTTTTAAATCATCTGCATATATAAATATTTTACAATCCTTCATATCCCTGATAACATCATTATAAAAAATAATAAATAAAAGCGGACCTAGATTAGAACCTTGCGCAACTCCATTTTTAGCACAAAATAACTCCGATTTGAAACTTCCATACTCAACAAATTGCTCCCTACCGATAATCATTGACTGCATTAACATTAGCAGTTAAAAATAAACAAATAAGTTATCACAAAAAAAATGGTGGGGCCCTAGTGCAACCGAAAATGTACAATTTTCGCAAAACTTCCGTTTACGTGAAAGAGCGTCTTTTAGTCTCTTACACTGCCAAGTTTCATAATAATCGGATAAACAATAACGAAGATATTCTCGAAAAATCATTTTTCATACCGACTTTTTGGAAAGCCGTAATTTTTCTATAAATTGAGATAGGTCAACAAAATCTATCCGATTTATCATAATTTGTATTAGCTGTTTCAAAACTATAAAAACGCCAACGTCGCATTTTACGGAATTATTTTTTTAAATAAGGTTGATAAAATTGTAAAATAGTTATTAATGATTAGATCTCTCATTGAAACTATAAATTACATTAGCTATTCATTTTTTGAAGTGCAGAAATAATTTATAACAACTAATTTTGAGAGAAAATGCGACGTTGGCGTTTTTATAGTTTTGAAACAGCTAATAGAAGGGTATTTATGTGGTTAAAATTATGCCACAACATTTTGACTCAATCTGTATTACAGGTTCATTACGACTTCGGTCTCCGCAACATTTTATCCGTCCTGCGTAGTTTAGGCGCCGCCAAACGAGTCAACAACAAAGACACCGAAAGCACGATCGTAATGAGAGTATTACGTGACATGAACCTCTCCAAACTGATAGACGAAGACGAACCATTGTTCATTTCTTTAGTGGCTGATTTGTTCCCAAATCAAGCGCTCGAAAAAACAGCTTACCCCGAACTAGAAGAAGCGATAAATGCACAAGTTGAGGAGGCAAGTCTTGTAAACCACCCACCATGGGGTTTGAAACTAATCCAACTGTTTGAAACGCAACGCGTCAGACATGGCATAATGACACTAGGCCCCACAGGAGCAGGCAAAACCACTTGCATCCAAACCTTAATGCGTTCCCTTACACAAATGGGCGATTTTCACCGAGAAATGCGAATGAATCCGAAAGCTATAACCGCAGCTCAAATGTTTGGCCGTTTGGACGTTGCAACAAACGATTGGACTGACGGTATTTTCTCGGCTTTATGGCGCAAAACACTGAAACTCAAACCAGGAGAACACGTCTGGTTGGTGCTTGATGGCCCAGTTGATAGCATTTGGATCGAGAATTTGAATTCGGTCCTTGATGATAACAAAACACTGACTTTGGCAAACGGTGATCGCCTGTCAATGGCCCCAACTTGCAAAATCATTTTCGAACCACATAATATTGATAATGCGTCTCCTGCCACGGTGTCCCGCAATGGAATGGTTTATATGAGTTCGTCCGGTTTGAACTGGAAGCCGGTTGTAACCGCCTGGCTCAAAAAACGCAGTCCAAGGGAACAGGAACTGTTCCAGAAATTGTTTGATGAATCGTACGGTGAATTGTACGGTTGGGGCACCCAGAATCTGACTCTAGTGATAGATGTGCTTGAATGTAACGTAACACTTCAAATGTTGCAACTGCTGGAAGGTTTAATACCGGCTCAGGTCGAAAATGTGGAAGAAGTTTCGGCGAATAAATCCGACCAAGGCGATGTCGATGATGATTTGTTGGCCGAAGAAACGGAAAAAGTCGAGGAGAATAAACCATTCACCACTGAACATTTGGCCAAGTTGTACGTTTTTGCCCTGGTTTGGGGCATGGGAGCGTTCCTTGAAATGGAAGACAGGGCCAAGTATGACATTTTTTTGAAACAACATCTATCACAATTGGATCTCCCTAAAAACGACCGCAAAAATCCGGACGCTACGGTTTTCGATTATGTGGTGAATTCGGAAGGAGAGTGGGTTTTGTGGAGTACGCTGGTCACTAATTACGTTTATCCCGAATTGGCCACTCCCGAATATGCCACAATTTTGATTCCAATTCCAGACAATGTGCGGATTAATTACCTCATTCACACAATCGCCAAGCAGGAGAAGGCGGTTTTAGGTTCGTAAAATACGTTTAGTAAAAATGCTACGTAAATAAATAAGTAAAATTAAGTATTCAGGGTGATCCTTTTAGAAACTTTATAAATTACGATTCGACTAAGTTATTTTCAAAATTGCTGAACTTTCGGAACTGTGAAAAATTGGCGCCAACTTATCATGATGATAATAATAATAAAAATGTTTATTAATATCAGTGACATATTAGTACATATAGCTCTTTTTTTTAAATCAACTGTCAAAAATTTTGAAATTATGTTGGAACCCTGCGACATTGCCATAGTAACGAAGCTTGGACGACTAACTTTAAATGGTGTTACCAACGTTGAAACAATTTGACAATTGATTAAAAAAAAACGAGTATACATATTTAGATAATGTGTGATATACGTCATAAAACACAAAAAAACAATTCACTAATATTACACTATAAATACAGGTTAAAATTACATAATACTTTTTGAAAACTCGTTTAGGGAATACAATTATTCTGCGTCCACCAGTTTTGTTTTAATTTCTCGTCTAAACAAGATGGCAAAGAATTGTAAAATTTAAGGCACTAGTAAGTAGTAACAACATCCGCTTTCAAGTAGAGTCGTTCTATGTAATGGCTAAGTATCAACTTTACGTGTCACTTTGAAGTTTTTGGCTTCATAATGTTTGAACATGATTTACAAATTTATAGTTATATTTTTTAAGAGCTCCTCTACAGGGGTAAAATTGTTTCAAGTTGTTTATTATTCTTACAGCCCTTTGTAGCGGGTTTTTGAGCTTCTCTTGTTTGTTTTGAAACATTGTAGGTATTTAATTTTTTTTCTTTTGGTCGAGTGGTGCCCTGCCAACAGCGCGATTAAATTTATTTGTGCGTAAGATCCTAAGCCATGATTTGTGAGAACAACCAATAATTTCTCAACTAATTTAATTTAATATAATAAGATAAAATTTACAAAATGTGAATCAGTTGAATATAAAATACAAGAAAAGTTGAATAAAATGATTAAATTCTTTAAACAGATCTGAATTACGATACTTTTACATTTTACATCAAATTTTAAGGCTTTCTTGAAATAACCAAAATCTCAACCATCATAAAGAGATATTTTTGACAACAACAATATTTCGCAATAATTATTCTGAACTATTATTTAACCTTTCTTTCTTAACTATTATTTAAACATAAAACATAATTTCATTGTCGGAATGAAATTATCCCGATTCTAATAAGTAATATTAACCTCTTAATTTGGTCTCCTTACAATAATAATTACAAGAATGTTTTTTTACAAAAATGACAAAGGCTTTTTAGCCCGTCACACGTTTTCTGTACCATCTAATATAAAAATTTCATTGTTACTTGTTAATCTCCCCCAAAAATAAATTACACCATATTTCAAAATATTATAAAAATTTCTATAATAAGCTGATAATAAGGTAGTTTTGTTAACTAAACGAACTAAAAACACTACAAAAAATTGTCAGCAAAGCAAAACATTGGAAGAACAACACTTGCTGGTAAAAGAACTTAAATGTCAAAAACCCCTTTACCACTTGATAAAAAACGTTCAAATTTATTATCATTTATTACCTGCTAATAGTACAATGTGTTTTTAAATGATTCTCATCTAGTTAACTTTGAAATTGGTTTACATGTAAAAAAAATTGTCCCGCTCTGCTCAATTGAATTCTATGTCAATAAATGTCAAAACTGTCAGTTGTGAAATTCACAAATTGTCAATTAATTAATTTTAAAAATTTCGTTAAAATGCAACTAAATTGTTACACTGTGTAAGAAAACACTTTTATTTGGAAGCTCATCTCCGAATTGGAGATTTAATAAATGGAGAATGGTTAATATTCGGTGTCTAAATGCCTGTCATTAGTTCTATAAAGCGGCATTTCTGATTTTACATGAGAAATTCACAGACGACTAGATGAGAATCATTTAAAAACACATTGTATAATATTTGTGCCAAGTTTCGTCAAAAAATTCCCATCCCTTCTTGGTGTTGCAATTTTTATGACACTGAGTATATTTTGATGTACACATTTTCTGAACAAAAAAGCGATTTTGGCCGATTTCAGTTATTATTTATTAGTTGTATTAGCTATTTGAAAACTATAAAAATGCCAACGCATTTTCTCTCAAAATTAGTTGTTATAAATTATTCATGGACTTCAAAAAATTAGTAGCTAATATAATTTATAGTTTCAATGAAAGATCTAATCATTAATAACTATTTTACAAATTTATCAACCTTATTTAAAAAAATTATTCTGTAAAATGCGATGTTGGCGTTTTTATAGTTTTGAAACAGCTAATATGTAGGTAAATAGTATTTTGAAATTTGATAAGTAATTTGTAAAAAACAAGTAAGGTTACTAACCAGGTTCAACAAATAATAATATCTACATACAAACTCGTATGTAAATTGGAATAAAAAAATCTACTTTCGGTTCACTTTCATAAAAACCATTGTGGTGCAAATAACTAACCTGTTACCATGTCAACTCATATAAAAGTGAATGCCAAGAGTGCGCTACCTATTTGCACCACAATGGTTTTTATGAAAGTGAACCAAAAGTAGTTTCTTAAAAAAAATTAAATTCATTTTTAAATCTTGAAGTTCAACAAAATGGAAAATTTAATTTTTAAACTTACTAGTTGAATGTCTTTTATTACCATTCGAAAGTAGTTACGACACTTTTTGACTCATTCTGTATAAGAGAAAAATTAAGAATGACACAGCAGTTTCATTTCCATTGCGTCTACTTCCTAGTGCAATTTGGGTATAATTCCCTAGTGTAAGTCGCTGTTTGAGCAATTTTGCCCATTTGAAGAGAGACTTACACCGGCAAAATGTTAGAAATTTATAGTCTATCCGGAATTAAAATCAATTATCAAATTGTTTCAACGTTGGCAACTCCATTTAAAGTTAGTCGTCCAGGCTTCGTTTCTATGGCAATGTTGCAGGGTTCCAACATAATTTCAAACATTGACAATTGATTTTAATTCCGAATGGACTATACACTAGGAAATGGACGTTAAGAAACTGCACGGCTTTTAGATACTATACTCGTATAAAATTTAACTATTTAAATTTTATATTTTTTAAATTTAACTTAACCATTCAAACATGTGTATTGTATATTGAAGATAATTAGTAAAGAAAAGCTTCTTTTATACAGGCTGTTCCGGTTAAACCCCACATTAGAAGTATTGAAAGTTCTAATAAAGATATTTATCTGAGTTGGTACTCAGGCATAATCCGTTGAGTTATGCTCAATGAAAATATTTTCAAGATGGCAGCACTTCCGGTTATACCGGAAGTCGCTATTAACTTTCTTATTTTAAATGGAAAGCTATGTTTTTCACTGCGTTTTTGGATTAGTTGAGTTATTTTAAGGGAGTTTTTATTAGCTTTCCCTATACCCAAGTTTAACCGTTTTCGAGATATTTAGGATTTTTGAAAATTTTTGAATTTGCACCTGTCCCTTAAAAAATCGGTAACTCGTTTAGTTTTAGAGGTTTCGAAATCATGTTTGGAGAATTGAAAGAGAAAGCCTATATCTGTTGTTCAGTGTGATCAAAATTGGAATTGAAGTTAATAAACCCAAAAATTTTATGGTTAAGTTTGGACAACTTCAAGTACCCAAAACTTAATTTTTTCAAATGGGATGTCCCAATTTTTATTCTACTAGATGGAGGAGAATTTTTTTCTGCATCAATTTGTATTAGCATTCCCTATACCCATCTGTGATAATTTTCAAGTTATGTTGGTTTTTTGTTATTGTAGGAAATTTCTTACTAACCACAGCTATTTTTGCATAGTTTGCCATAAAAACATTTCTGATTAAACTTAAACGACAAACTCTGTTCAAAATTGTGTTATCAGACTGTGAAAATAAAATAAATTCATTGGGTGTTGGTTTGAAAAACTTTAATTTCTCACCTTTTTTCATTCGTTTCCATGGCAACCTATGAGAAAAGGCCTATGGCTAATGAATTTCACAATCCCAACAAAAAGGTATTGTAACTTGAAAACTATATTAAACATAAGTATAGGGAATGTTAACACAGATCGAAGCAGAATTAAATTCTCTACCATCTAGTGAAATAAAACTTTTGTCATTTCATTTGAAAAAAAATGAATTCTGGGTGCTTAAAGTTTTGCAAACTTAATTTTAAAAATTTGAAATTTGTTATTCTTTTTTAGAAATTTGAAAACACCAAAGGAAAGATCTAGGCTTCCTCTTTCAAATGAGCTCAAAAATATTTCCAAATTTTTAAAAATCGCAGAGTTATCGATTTTTGAACTGGAAGGTGCAAATCCAAAAAAATTTTAAAAACCATAAATATTTCGTAAACGGCTAATTTTAGGTATAGGAACAGCTTATGGAAACTACCTTAAAATAACTCTAGTAATTCAAAAACGCATTAAAAATTTAGCATTCCATTTAAAATAAGGAAGTTGATAGCGACTTCCGGTATAACCGGAAGTGCTACTATCTTGAGAATATTTTCATTGAGCAGGACCTAAAAGATTATATTTGTACACAAATTTTCAGACGACTATGATTATTAGAACTCCCAATACTTCTAATGTGGGGTTTAGACAAAACAGCCTGTAGTACTTAATATTATTAATGGTTTCAAAATTAATTATTTGTAACGTTTTCATTTATACAGAACTGGACTAAATAATATCACGCAAAAATTCAAAACATTTTTATGTTATATTTTGACACTACACCAACATTTATGACCTCATTGATGTTTAAAATTTATAGAATAGAACATGTTCTATATTTTATGAGCTAACGAACAACAAATATGTATTAGTACGTTATATGGCCTTTTGCATCACTTATCGAGCAAAGTTAAAAATAATTCGATATTTTGCAGAGGTAAATATCACTCGCTATTCGTAATAATGAAATTTTTTGTGTTTGTGTTTGTGAGGCCAACTTTACAGACCTGTCGGTTTTAGTGGTTGGAGAACAAGGAACGGCAAAAACAGTCATGATGAAATCGTACATCAAAAACGCAAACCCTGAAGTTTACTTGAACCGTTCGTTCAATTTCTCAAGCGCAACCTCTCCATACCAGTTCCAAAAAACGATAGAAAGCTACGTGGAGAAACGCATGGGCAACACGTTTGGTGCCCCCAATGGCAAAAAAATGATTATCTTCATCGATGATATCAACCTTCCCGAAATCAATTGTTGGGGCGACCAAATCACCAACGAAATTGTGCGCCAGACGATGGACATGGGCGGGTTTTACAGTTTGGAAAAACCGGGCGAGTTTACGACCATTGTGGACGTCCAGTTTGTGGCAGCGATGGGACAACCAGGAGGTGGAAGGAATGATATTCCATCGAGACTTAAACGTCAGTTCTGCTTGTTCAACTGTCCCTTGCCCATGGATGCTTCCATTGATAAAATTTTCGGGGTTATTGCACAAGGGCACTACAATGTCAAGAGAGGGTTTACATTGGAAGTACGAAACTTGGTGAAGAAATTGGTTCCGTTGACTCGATTCTTGTGGAAGAATACGAGGGCTAAGTTATTGCCAACTCCTGCAAAGTTTCACTACGTCTTCTCGCTGAGAGATTTGTCGAGGATTTGGCAAGGAATGGTGAGATTTTGAGGTCCTTAAAGTCTACCTTACTACATTTGTGTGCAATCGTTATTTTTTGTGCCAAATACAAAGCCAATAAAACAGAAAAATTAAAACTAAACTTAAAGAAATGAATAAAATCGATGATTATACCTAACGATTATAAGGGATAATTTGAAGAAAACCAGACATTATTCAAGTTATTGATTTTAAGCCGACGTTTCGGTTACAAATTGTATCTTATTCATAACTTACAACATTATCGGTTAAAACTTAGCCTGTAATAAGCATCAATAAGTGGAATTAAATTGGAATGGAAATTAAGATTGAACAATACTGGGAAGTATTTCACAGGATGGCGCAGTATTTAGCGCCGTATTAGATAACCCATCATACACTTACACTTGCCCATTTTTGGCCAAATAGTTTGGGTTCGTTTCTTCGTTCCTTGGTTATTTAGAAGCCTTCCCTATTTCTATTAGTCACTAGAGGGCTCTTTTCCGACTTTAAACTTTAGGTGCCGATCTACTGAAGCCGACCGACCGTTAGCCTCAGGCAAAAAGCACCCAAAGGTTCTTACCGATAAAAATTCTTAGGCACTTAGGCACAATTGTGCACATGAATATCTACATTATGATTATGCTGAAACACTGATTTCTTTCGAACATTTTAAACAAGGAGATATTAGACCCAACAATTTGCAAATATATCTGAAATTAATCTGATAAATTCAGAACTTCAATTGGAAAAGGTGTGGATTCAAATACTGAATTATACTACAAGTAGAAATGTAATTAAACCAAAATAAAAAAAGATATATTTTAAGCATAAATTAATGTTCATTGGAATGTTTTTATACGATATACAAGTACAACTAAAAAAAAACAATTTACAAATGAATATAATATATTTATTGGGTACACATAATTATAAATATTATAACAAAACATTTTTGTTATTACAATAACCCAAATTACAAAACAAACGTATTTTTTATAACTTCTATAAATATAAATTGATGTAAACGTAAAACAATGAAAAACGATTATTAAACAATAAGAATAGTAGTTTAAGTAATGAAAAGTTGTTCATTATCTGTGTCAGAAAAGAATCACGAGCAGATAATGCCAACTTTTCTTTACGTGTGTACTACAACGATTTCTCTTATAGGTACACTGATAAATTTTTGTTAAATTTTTTCACCGATAGAATAAAAAAATCACCAATACAATAAAAAAAATAACCAAATAGATTTAAAAAAACACCAAATGACCACCTACATTTATTCTATCGAGTAAGATAAAAAAATAACTAAATCAAATAATGTACCATAGTAACCACTTGTAGAATAAAGGTGTACCACCTCTACTCGTATACCAACAAGATTATTAATACCTATAAGAGAAAATAGTATTTTATTCTTCGACACTGTCAAAATTTCTGATTTTTCTCCTATGTAAAACAGTTTTGACGACTGTTTGGCATTTCTCAATACGAAACGTCAAATTATTTTTAACCGATTTAAATCAATTTTAAGGCTTGATGAGTCTAATTCGAAGAATAAAATGTTGTATCCAACTCGTTTTCGTGTAAATCGGTTCATTTATTTCACCTCGTGGTTGATAAACCATTCGTTTTCACTCGTGGTTTGATAATCCACTCGTGAAATAAAACGTCCGATTTACACTCAAACTCGTTAAATAAATAACTATTAAAAAAATAAAATTTTTACTAATTACAAATTTGATTAGTAACAACTTATTAAAAAATATAAAAAGTTTTGTGTGCAATAATAATAATAATAATAATAATAATAATAATAATAATAATAATAATAATAATAATAATAATAATAATAATAATAATAATAATAATAAAAATTATAATAATAATAAAAATAATAATAATAATAAAATTTCAGGCAACTTGTGCCGTTAAACAAACACGTCTTTCAACAGACACTTTATATTTATTGTATAATGAATAACTTGTCATTCCATAATTAATTAAATTAATTCCTAACTTAAGTATTTAGTAATTACTAATTACGTATCCCGTAACTTCATTCTTCGTTCATGCCGACTATCCACTAATTCTGGACCGTAGTGCGTATAATAAAAATGTTTTAATTTTGGAAGTATTTTTTTAATGAAGTTTTTATCTGCTGTAATAGTTTCAATGTGAATAGTTAGTTATTTCAGTGGTGAAGTTGTGTTTTCGAAGTTTTTTTCAAATTACTTTTGAATTATTTTTTCTACTAAGTTACTCAACTTTTTTAATACTATTATTTAACGCCTCTAAATATTTGGTTCTATTTTTAGGTTCTGGGTGCGATTTCATTTGGTTATAATGTTGAAAACAGTACTTGATGAAAAAACTTTAGCAGAACACTGTTTTTTAATTTATGCCACACAAAACTTAATTTTTTTATGATTAATAACAATAACCGTTTTTTTACGATAATTCCTCTTACATTTGGTACCATTTTTGAGTACTTAATGCAAAAAATAAAAATGTTAAAAATAATGATTATGCGGTCATTTTAGTACCTAGCAGATTATTTTCAACAATCACCTAATTGAATCTCAACTTCTTCACCCCGTGTCAAAAATTTTACTTACACAGTTTTGGAAACTTTAGCTAGGTATCGAATTTTCAGTCCAACTCGATCACTTTAGAAGATAATCATATAAGGGACCGCTTAATTACAGTTTGATGGTTGGGGATTATGATACCCCCAGTACCCGGCCCAACTCCGATGCGTCCAAAATTTGTATGGAGAACAAATAAAATGAAAATCAAAATTACAGTTTCCCCAAAACTATTTATTCTACTGTTACGTAGATGGCACTTTTATCGTGCAACGCCGTTTCCAAAATTTTCCACCTCAAGAATTTGTCGCCAGCTGCCAGTGTACGCTGAGAAAGAAGCTGTCGGGCGAATCTTCAAATGAGCAAGATTGAAATTGAATTTACACCAAAAAAACAGTAATCGAAATGGTTTTTTACAGTCGTATCTTGCTCCTGAATTAAATCATTACCTCATAGGTTGGTTATTATTTAAATTTAAATGTTTGTAACGAATTGGAAAATTCAAAAGTTTTAATTTTTTTATGAAAAAACCTTACGTTCAAATCACGTGAAAAAAATACAGTAACATGAATACGTTATCTACTATCTCCCAAAAATTCATTAAAAAAAAACTTAGTAAAGTTTTTTAATAAAAAAATAAAAACGTCAAAAATAGAGGTTTTTTTCATTTTATTTTTAAAAGACACTATCAATTGCTTTAAAATTTATATATGTTGTTACTAAGGCCATCATAAGATTATGGTATTTTTTTTATAATTTTTGAACGACGAATATTTTTTTCATTCAGTACAATGAACGAGGTACCAGTTCAGTAAGAAGTCGCCATAAGTCGAAACGTCGACTTATAATAAATAACTTGGGTGTTGCCCGGTTTTCTTCAAATGAAGCGAAACAACCATTAACTATTCACGGGCGAAGGAAGAAAAAAATATTATACATAACTTTCTTCATCTTTGTATTTTTGTCTGATTTTATAATGTGGCAGATAATTAAACTATGCTTGAGTTTAACTATTTCTGGACCGAGTGGTAGCCGCCACAAGCGAAAAACATTTATTTGGAAGTAGGTCTTCCGGCTATGTTGCGGAAACAATTTTTGGGAAAGATAGAGGCAGTCAAATCAAAGAAGTATCTGCTACTAGGTAATTTCATTGACATACTAAAAAGGTACAGAAGATTACCAAGTACGCTTATGACAACTAAACAAGTACTAACTCTAATCACTTACGCCGTGTCTTATGGGAACCACCGTCACCGAATTGAGTACATGAGATAACGAATACAAAGATTAAGTCTAGTTTACTACTATGGATGGACTATACGTCCTTTAACTTCTATACATACTTGATAGAAGGACTTTTTGATCGCTTCGTACCAAGTGCAAGGACAACTACATATCACGAAAAGTGATGATGTATACAGGCTGATTCTTTTAGGGTCTACATTAGAAACTTTTTAAGTTCTAGTATAGCTAGAGCTTTAAAATTTTGTATACGAACCAAATCGACTATTCTGAGTTCAACTAAATTATTTTCAAAATGGCTGAACTTCCGGAACGATGGGAAATTGGCGCCAACTTTGAAATTTTAAATAGTAACCACCTATTTTTATTGCATTTTTGAATTCGCCTTTTGAAACTGATTAAAATATACCCTATTTATTAATACTTATCTGTCATAGTTTTTGACGTATGTCCATTTTTGTGTGCAAATTTTCATTTGCAGGGTTTTATTTAAAATAGCACAGCTTTTGAACCCTTTACAGTAATTGAATAATTCTTTTTGCATTTGATAACCAAAGGTTCGAAGGGTCTCCTAAAATCTTCAGAATTTTAAACTGTCAAATTGCAAGGCTACTATGATTTTTTGAAAATGATGATCAAAAAATGATTATAACACAATTTTTTCAAATGGAATGACCCTATTTTTTCAATGGCAATCAAAAGAACATCGATTTTTATGGAGACTTTTATCAACATTTTCTATATCTATCTCTTACAGTTTTTGAAATAATCGTAAAAAACGAAATTTTAGCTCATTATTTTCATTTTTAATCAAGTAAACTTTCGAAAAATACGATAAAGTGCTATTAATCAAAAGAAGTATTCGATTTGTCTACCATTTTCACTGAATAAGTTCAAAATTAGATGGCAGACTGACTGAGTTACTTTACATAATTCACTAAACCATAATTAAATATTACTGTTTTACTGTTTGTTCCACAATGAGCCAGCTAAAAACCAAATCAAATGTTGAAGTTCGACAATTGTTGACCATTTTGCAAGGCCTACTTGATTAACGATGAAAATTACAAAGTACAATCCGTTTTTCGTAATTATTTCAAATATTATAAGAGATAGGTATAGAACATGTTGATAAACGTCACCATAAATGTCGATGTTCTTTCGATTGCCGTTAAAAAAATAGGGTCGTTCCATTTGAAAAAACTGAGTTATAGCCGTTCTTTGATAACCATTTAAAAAAATTCATACTAGCCTTGAATTTTGACAGTTGACAACTTTAAAAAGTCTAGAAGACTCTTCAAACCTTTGGTTATCGAATTCAAAAAAAATATTCATTTATCGCAAAAGGTTCAAGAGCTGTGATATTTTAAATAAACCCCTGCAAATGAAAATTTTAACAAAAAAATTGACATATGTCGAAAACTATGACAGATAAGTACCAACAACTTGGGTAAAGTTTATTCAGTTTAAGAAGGTGAATTCAAAAATGCAATAAAAATGTGTGGTTATTATTTAAAATTTCAAAGTTGGCGCCAATTTCTCGTAGTTCCGGAAGTTCAGCCATTTTGAAAATAATTTAGTTGAACTCAGAATGGTCGATTTGGATCGTATACAAAATTGTAAAGCTGTAGCTTATATATACAAGCTTTATACAAGCTAAGTTAAAAAGTTTCTAATGTAGGCCCTAAAAGAATCACCCTGTATACTACTTTATAATGTATACAGAAAAAAGCATAGCCTGCGATATTATTGAACTGAATTCTTGAAAATATGAAATTTGCAATATGAAAGCAGTGCTACTTAAAATTGTTGATTCAAGGTTCAGCAGAAATAAAAAAAATAAGAAATTATTTTTTTGAATTTTTTTTATACGACCGCAAATCTAACGATCATACAGAATCGATAGGGATATTGACCATTTTCTCAAAATGCAATTTGCGCCCAAAAAATGGGACCAATTTTTGCCTCCCTTTCGATGGTAGTCCAGTCTAGCCTTAAGTGATTTTTGGAAAACTGAATTCTAAATTCCAATTGGTGGACAGTGTAACAACTGAGAATCGCACGGGTATAAATTGGGTGAAAACTCGGGTGAGAAGTTAGGCTCAAGGGACAAAAAAAAGTGAAGTATAGAAGTGAACTGAAAGTGATTCGGAAGTTAACTTGAAGTTAGTTAGTGCAACTCCAATAGCTTACATAGTGTACCTTGTGGCTATTGTACGACTTGTAAAGTGAATTTAAAGTATTTAACTAACTCGGCTAACGTTACTGTATGTTTGTTATAACCGAACTAATTTGTTACTACAATACAGGGATGTTTTGGATCCACCTGTATAGGGCTTAAAAACGGGATTTTCAATTCTGTTCGTCCGAACATTCGTTACAAACCGGGTTCGTTATAACCGAGTTTCACTGTATTCCACTTGAAAAAACTGTTGGCCTTTACTATAATTATACATTTTTCTAGTTTTTCTAATTATAGTGTTCATTTTACAGTGGGATGTTTAGTCTTTCATTGAAAAAATTCATAACTCAAAAACTAGAGCAAAACGGTTTGTTTGTACCAGCGAACACAGTTTTATGCACTTTTCTATGTCTTTAGAACCTTCTACAGCCGTGAAAATGCAAAAAAGAAAAAAGGTCAATTGGTTCGATTTTAAAACTCAATTTTTGACGATTTTTGACGATTTCTGGTACTGAGAATTTTTATTGGGCAATAACTTCATTAAGTGTATTATAGTTGGAAAACTCTTTTAATTAAATATTATAATAAATATGGAGTTTAAATGATAAATACATAGTATTATTGTTAGCATTTAAAAAACATAGTAATTACTAATTCCAAATTTGGTCTTAAATAACAATAATTTTGGGGGATCCAAAACTTGACCAATTTTTAGATCGGGACACTATCCACCGTGATTGAGTCCGAAGGGTGTATGATGGTGCTGTGGAAACACGAATGTACGCGAGTTTTCTCCGATCGTTTCACAATCGAAGAGGACAAGAAATGGTTTGATGCCGAGTTGTTGGATTTGGTGGAAAGAGAACTAGGGCCTGCGTTTCGGACGAAAACGGAGCCAAACCCGGTTTTTGTCGACTTTATGAGGTAGGGAACGTTTGAATTTAAGGGCATTCTACCCAAAACCTAACGGTAAATTTGAAGAAGCGATGTCTCTTGTTGACGTAGAGAAAATTAAAGCGTCACCGTGGAGAAAACATTAAACGAGATACCATTTCGTAGAGCTGGGCGAGGGATGAGCAATAAAAGGCCCATAAAATGGAAATAGTTTGGTCGGTTTCTAGGTATTCAATAAAAGAGATAATCTGAGGAAAATCTGGTGTTTGGTGGTTTTGTTTTAATTCAGGCGTAATTTTTTACAAACAAAGTAAGACAATAAACAACTATTTTTTGGTTAAACAACAAAAATTATTACAGTCAATGGTTTTATTCAGGCCTAAATTTTGATTCGATGATTTTGAATTTTCATGGCATCTTCGCGAATCATGAGTTTGACAAATGATAAACTCCATGCTATTATCGGCGATCAAAATTGCTTTGATTCAGATATGAACTCGTAACATGATATTTATTTGCAATAATTGCATTTTATTATTACGTAAATTTATATAAAACACTGTCACTTTGTTTTTTAATGTTTTTTAATACAAAAAAAAAATACAAATGTAATAGATTATGCTGTTGTCATAGTTTATGTAACAAAAAGCTCACTGGTTATTTACCCGAACACAATGAGGCAAATAGTTTAGCTGATCCATATAAATTCACATTTACTCCGAATAGAATACACTATTTTATCCGCAAATATATTGGTAAAAAGTAAAGAGCAACACTAATTAGCAAGTAAATGAATAAAACAATCCACGGAGCTTTGGTAAAGTATTGGCAAAAGTCTTGTTGACAGGTAAAATGAAAAAACACTGGTTCAAATATTTTTTTAACCCAATGGTTATTTTTATAAAAAATTGCATTGGGTTTGTACCGATACTTGAAGGAAACAAAGGTACCTAGATTGTCTTTCCAAAAGTTTTGAAGTGCACCGGAATTTCCAACACGATAAGAAGCTTCGGTAGGTGGTAAAATTTTTCTTATCTTATAACAAGAAGGTTGTTATAAGGCCCATTTTATTAAATTATAACTTGATAGTATTTGCTTGTATAATAATTATTTTTATGTTTTATTTTTGTAATCTAAGTAATTATTACATTTTTAATAATAATAACCGTATTTAATTTTTGACACTAATAAATTTTTTGCAACCTATGGTTTTTTCGTCTGTCACCGAATAGGCGATCACATTTTTGATAATTATTTTCAGTTTTAATTGTTACCCTCAAAGGTACCAATTGACTCATTAATGAATAAATTTTGTAAAATGTCACCAATAAAGTAAATATCAGGATTATTTCGCAATTTTGGCATTTATTGTCAGTTGTGGTAAGCATTTATTACAATAGACCCTTTACGTCGGTCGATCCCTCCGGCAAACCCAACGCAGGTAAAGTACGACTAACAATATTCTGCGTTTACAACATAATCCTATGATTAACTTTTCCAAATTTTTACGACACACAACCGCAGTCCGCTGTAAAAGTCTTTACCTGCTACACCCTTCTCATAGGCATTACAGGATCGTACTGAAAATAATAAGTTTGTGTTTTCAAGCATTGTACAAATAAATAAACACAAAATACAACAATAAATACAAAGCTTTTTATTTAAAAAATATTTTGTTTACATTTTTCATGGTATTTTAATTACTTAACATAAAATCGCTGTCACTATCACTATCTTCGCCAAGTTCGATTATTAACTCCCCCACTAATCGCTCCCTGTAAAAATTTTCTTCTTTTATAACATGCTCCACACAATTAGACCAACTACTTGCTGTAATTTTAGAAACTTTATTTTGAATAATTTGGATAGTGCTATCTGCAAATTTTGGTGTGGTATTGTGTCTTCTTACATTACTTTTAAGTTTGTGCCAAATCATCTCGATCGGATTAAATATACAGTGATAGGGAGGTAACCGTAAAACTGTATGCCCACATTCCTTCGCTATATAATCAATTTTAAACAATTTATCAAAATGTTTTGTTTTTAAAACCACTAGGAGTTGTTTCTTTGTATAGTCTTCTTCAAAATACATATCATTTTTTACAAGAAAGTCTATAATTGTTTCTTTATTTGAAGAAGTATTTGGAATTTTTTCGATTTGTGCCGAATGGTACGATGCGTTGTCCAAAACAATTACTGTATTAGAGGGAAGTTGCGGCAGCAATTTATTTTCGAACCAATTTTCAAAAATTTGCGCCGTCATATTATCGTGATAATCTACCATTGCATCCTTCATATTTTTGGCAGATAAAAATAAAGAATTTTCCACCCATCCATTTTTCGATCCCGCATGTAAAATAATTATTCGTTTGCCATGAGACGGCGGGACATCCAAAACACATTTGCTACTTTTATCGCACCAACCTTTTTTCAGTGTCGTGAGTGTCATACCAAGTTTCATCAAGATATATTATTGTTCTATTTTCATCTCGAAATTGTTTAATTTGATGTAAGTAATTTACCCGCCATTTCGAAATTTTTTGGGATTCCATTAATACTTGACGTTTGTTTATTACTTTATAATGAAAATCCATTTTCTTTAAAAAACGGCGTAAACTCTCTTAGCAGCAATTGATACCCAATTCAGTTTTTACTTTTTTATACAATTCTTCAATTGTCAATACAACATTTATTTTGAATGCATCATAAATCATACGTCTTATTAGATCTGCGTGAGAATCTTTAAAAACTCTTGACGAACCAACATCATTTCTCATCTTCCTTTTTTGTATTCCATTCGCAATTATATTTCTAACAGTTGACTCTGGTACCTTGGTCATTTTGCTGGTTTTCATTATTGCTCCACATTCTCCTTCTAAATTCTTTACATATTCATAAACATTTAAAACGATTTTTTAAGCTTCAGGTGGCAAATGACTATGAGTTCGTTTCCTTGTGTTTTCGTCTACTTCAATTTGTAGATTATTGTCCATAGTATCTTCTTGCGCAACCTCAACGATTACGTTTTCGTCTTCTTGTGGGTGAAGAGCGTTTATTTCACCCCAAGATCTCCACATTGTAATTATGTAAGTTCTGCAAGAATATTTTAATATAATATAATTTAAAAATATATTTCTATTTTCTAACATACCTTTCGTTACGCAAATAAAATGTGTAGTTTTGAAAAAAACTGTTTTTTCTTAAAAAAAATTACAATTAATAAGCGGCAGGAATAAAAAAAACGGGTAAACGCAAAAGCTAGACTGCTTCACTCAAACTCACAACAAGAGAATGAGTTCCAAACTTTTACAAAGCACGACAAGAGGTCAAAAGAGATTAGATAAGGTCGCAGGTAAATATTTTGGGGAAAGTTTACGTTTTGAGGAATTTAAGACTAATTGAAGTATTTTCTAAGAATATTATTAAAAGCAGGTAAGTATACAAATATTCTAAGTAATATATATGCTGAAATAGTTTTCTTTTATATTAAAAACTACAGTTTTGAATTATGAGGTTTTCTATTTTTGCACACGTGGTCACAGTTTTGTTAACTTTGTAAAAATAAGAATTATGGTTGCTTTAACAATTTTTTTAAAATTTTATTTTATACAAATAACATTTTATCGTCAAAAAAAGTCCTTAGTACGGTTCATCTTAACAGATATTTCTCAAGCCTGTTGTAAACATCTGGTCGGCATTATTTTTATTGGGGTTTGGGGTCCAACTGTTATAAAGTACTTAAAGAGTCAAAGCAATAATCGCAGAATATTGTTAGTCGTACTATACTACAGTGGAAAAGAGATAAGTTATAGAGACGGAAATTTGATAAATTATTATTTCCACTCGCTGGCATTTCTACGTTTTTTAAAATTTTTAAGAGATATTTTGCAAATGACTTATTTAAATTATTTATTATGGGCTCAATTTTTGAAAAATTTAAAAAAACAATTTTTTTAATATTTAATTCGTTAAAAAATTAATAACATTTTTTGATAAAAACAAAAATTGAGCCCGTGCGTATAACATACAGGCTGTAAATGAAATAAGTACATTAATTTTAACTGATAATAGAACTCGTCAAGAGAAACAATCTTTCCTAATAACTTTTTTTTCAAAACGTTTTAGTTTTTGAGTTAAATTATTTTAAAATCTTACACAATTTTCTTACACGCCACTGGAATCGAAATTACCTAGTCGACAAGATACCGTTTGAAACGGTTACCTTGGTTGCGGCTATTATTTATTGTTACTTTTCTCTGTTGGAGCATTTCATAAAAGGCTCGTCAATTTGTAGGGGGAAAAAATGATTTTAAAAAATGCGATTTTGAAAAAATGGTACATAGAAAAAGTGTTTGTCTTGATGAGTTCTACCACTGGTTAAAGTTAATGCACTTATTTCGCTTACATCCTGTATATCTATTATTAAAAAAAAAATTAAGCAAAAATTCCTATTAGTTATCGAGATATTTTAGATGAACTTTACATTGTGATTCCCACGGGTTGAATCCCCTTAACTTTTGTTAAGTAGTTGATTTCGACAGGGACGCACCTGAGCCAACCGGGGAGGAAGGAGAAGATGCAGATATGGAACTACCAAAAGTGTACGAACCTGTAACTGACGAAAACGAACTGAGAGAACGACTCGATATGTTTTTGGCTCAATTCAACGAAATGGTGCGGGGGTCTGGCATGGATCTGGTCTTCTTCCCCGATGCTATGCTCCATCTTGTGAAAATCTCACGGGTTATTAGACATCCGAGAGGGAACGTCATGCTAGTCGGTAGATTTTTCTAATTTTGATTATTTCTTCAAATTTTTTAAATAATTTAATTGAAGGTGTGGGAGGCAGCGGGAAACAGTCGTTGACTAAACTATCGTCGTTCATAGCTGGTTATAAAACGTTCCAAATCACTCTAACAAGGTCCTACAATATTGCAAACTTCTTGGAAGACCTCAAAGTGCTCTACCGGTCGTGCGGTTGTCAAGGGAAGGGCACCACTTTTATTTTCACCGACTTGGATATTAAAGAAGAAGGCTTCTTGGAATACTTGAATAATATTCTTTCGTCGGGTGTGATTTCGAATTTATTTACAAAAGATGAACAAGCTGAGATCATTCAAGAAGTCACACCGGTGATGAAGCGAGAAAATCCCAAAAGAGTCATAAACCCCGAAAGCGTGATGGAGTATTTTATGAATCGAACTTGCCAGAACCTGCACGTGGTGTTTTGTTTCTCTCCGGTATGTTAACTACATAAAGACTGTTTTTTATATTGCGCTTCACAACACAACTTTTTTTTAATAAATACAGTTTTTTACCAGTTAAAGCTTTTAGCAAAAAGCTCTACTGTTCTGTATTTCCAATTCGGAAGTAAAATTACCATTGGGGGCGCCACTGAGCTAGGTCGAAAACAGTAACCATAAATGGCGGGAAAATGTTTATTCGGATATTTTGAGCGTTGTACGAATTTTGAGGCTTCACAATTATTGCATTGCCTATGCGGAATGCCTATTGTACCGTTGGTGTAATAAACGAATGTTGACAAATTGGAGATAACGAAGAAAACACGAATAACGAATGATTGTTTGGTTCACTTTCTTTATTGGAAAATTATTACAAAGACCCTACCTTTTGGAACAATTTATGCTTAAATGTATCAGCAGTTGTTAATCTTAATTGTGGTTTTGTAGATTTACCGAAGTTTTTCATGATTTTTTCAGTGGAAAAATTCTAACATAAAATTCACACACTTCACTAATTTATTGGTTTCTTGAGTTCAACGTGTGTTCGCTGTGATCCATTACTTATAGTCTTTAATTACACAACTGTTTAATAACACTTTGTAATCCAAATTTAAATCTTTTTCACTTCTGATCCATTTTCAAATTCCAACAATCAACACTTTTATAACACGAAAACCGCAGAACCAAAGTCAAAGCTAGTAATTACCACCACATACTTTTAAAGTGATTCTTTCTAATGTAAGTAATTAACACTATACACGCAAAATTGTTAAACAATTCATTAAATGTCAATTAAATGTGGCATTACCAAAATTTCGTTACTGTTTTCGACATAGTTCAAAAGTCATCACCAAAGGGCGTCTAGTTAATTTTATTTCCGAATAGTTCTTCATGAGATCCTATATCAACAACAATATCCAATAGGGTAGCGTTGGAAATCAGTTAGCTAAAATTTTGCCTTTCGTCATACAAGTGAACAGAAGAAGATGAAAATAGCGAAATAGGTGTGGATTATTATTAACATAGAGTTAACATTACGTAGTATTTATTTATCATGATGTTCGTTCGAAACATTTCTTCTGACGATTAATCCAAAATTTGATCAAAGGACTAAGCACACTTCTTATGGAAAATTAAGGACCACTCAAATTGGATAATTTTTATATTAATCGATGCGTCTCAAAAAGCTGATTAGGAGCGCCAGAAATCGTGATTGAATTTAAATTATTCCCATTGTTGGAGATATTAACTTCTGTCAGCTTAAATCCCTATATCCATAAAAGTATTATTTCTCTGTACAGGGTGTTTCAAGTTTTAGGTCCAGTCAAAAAATAAATACTTCTAGTTGTCCAAAAGAAAAAAAATATATCTCAAACGATAGAGTTTCTAACACGGTTCAATTTGATGCTTTAATGTTATACGAAATTTTCATGGTATGAGCGTGAATTGTGAAAAACTAGATAAAAAATTTTTTGTTTCCAAATTATTGCAATCGTTTTCTCATAATAAAATTCCTCCTATTTTTTAAGTGAGACTTCCGAAACTGAAACAGTAAAAAACCCAAGGCGTATTGAGCAATTGAAATTCCAATTTGCAAAAGATCAAATAAATGTTTTATCTTAGTCACCTTTGAAAAAACAGAGCTCGTGTCTTGCTTGATTCACAAAAAATTGAAACGTCATTAACTGTCAGACTAAAATTTTACTTGTCAATTAAAAAATGCCCTTTTTTTTGCAAATTGAAATTTCAATTGCTCAATACGCCTTGGGTTTTTTACTGTTTCAGTTTCGGAAGTCTCACTTAAAAAATAGGAGGAATTTTATTATAAAAAAATTATTGGAATAATTTGAAAAAAAAAATTTTTAATGTAGTTTTTTGCGTTTTACGCTTATATCATGAAAATTTGGGATATCAGCAAAGCATCAAATTGAAGCGTGTTAGAAACTCTATCGTTTGCGATATATATTTTTTATTTTGGAATACTAGAAGTATTTATTTTTTGACTGAACCTAAAACTTGAAACACCCTGTACCTGAACCCCAATCCAGCAATTGTAGTTAACCCATGTTGTAAATCTCCAAGATATGCAAGCTCTTTGTGTACACCGAAAAGCGGCCCCAATGCTTTTCTTATGGGACAAATCTCCACTTTGATTGCGATTTCCGGCGTTCCTAATTGAGCTACATGTTTGGCGCAATGATATGATTTGTTCAGCTTTTTGAGACACATCGATTTGTAAAAAAATTATCCAATTTGAGTGGTCCTTAATTTCGCATAAGAAGTGTGCCTAGTCCTTTCTTTGCGTCCTAAGAAGTGCAGATACAATGTGTGGAAGTCTCGACGGAATTGAAATCAAAAAGGTTTCTCTGTGCCCTTTGTTGTTGAATGTAAAACCTAAAAGGATTTTTAAATTTGTTCTTAGAGCAAAGCAATTTATTTGCTTTGTTATGTTTACTTTCTATTTTATATTATTCAATAAAAATATGTTTTAGTATCGATTGATTATTAGGACTTGATTTCCTAATATGAGAAGTCTTAGGCTGAGAACGCATATTGTCTCATATTGGGAACCCTTTTTCACATATCCGACAAAATCAAATTTATAAACTTTAACTATAAACAAATTCGAGGTAGAATTCTGGCTTGTGGGTCTATCTATGAAAATGTATTCTGATTTCTTCCAAATTTGCACCATTGCTTTCTGGACCCTGGAAGACCTAACCACCAAAATTTTAACTTCCTACTTTTTTAACACAAGGGATATCTAGTTTATGGGGTGAGGGGGATGAAAAACAAAGATTTGCATGTTTAAACAAATTTTGAAATTGTATAAATAAATAATGTTTTGTTAAACCTCTACAATTTCTCTGAACTTATTCCCAAAAGCAGTAGATTCAAGTGTCGTTAAGTTTGAGGTAGGTCTGAGAGAGTTTCCAGAAAAAAAAAAATTCATACGTCATTTATAATTATGACCAATTCTTATTAGTCTACAACCATCCCTAAAAGGGGTAGTTAGAAAAATTGAGAAAACATTAGTACTTATTTAAAAAATATTACTTATTTAAGAGTACTTCTTGTTGGATTTTCTTGGCGTAGGAGTGACTAACAAAAAACACAGTTTACACACTACCCAGCAAACACCAACTATAACCTAGCTATTACAACATTATATAACACATTTATATTACAGTTATATAAATGTTATGCAACCTCTTGGTAACAGGTTATAGTTAATGTTATAAGTCTTTGTTATAGTAACTTAATATAACGCTGTTACTTTGACGTTATATTATGCAGTAATATTGTGGTTATATAACGTTAACATAACAAAGTAAGTACGTTGTTATATAACATTAATACAACATTATTACGTAACATTAATACAACGTTGTTACATCTTTGTGATAAAATTTTCGGAAATAACGTTCGTGCGTTTTCGTTATGTACCAACAATCACGAGATCTGCTCTGAGCAATCAGATATCTGATTGCTTGTCTGAAAAAAAGACAATTCCTTCCACGAAGAAGTTTAATAGTTAAGTGCGTGTTTAGTTTGTTGTTTTAATTTAGGCTTTCCAGTCTTCTGATGTTAACCTTTTGGTGTTGTTCTGCTCATATTCTAAAGGTAAGTGAGAGACCCTAAAATGTTCACAATTTTTGTTGCTCTTGTGAAGATGTTAAAAAGTTGAGGCCGTTACATGAATTTAATTGTTTTAAGTACAAAAATTTTATGCAAAAACTTAGAAAGCGGGTAAAATATAATGCTAAGCCCTTAGAACAAGTTGTTGATAGATTTTATGAAGAATACGAACTTTCAATACTTTTTAAAAACAATGCTTGGACCTAAACAAACAGGCAGCGACTACTCAAATTGATTAATTTTTTTTCTAAATAACAAAAACAATGCCAATGCCTATTTTTAAAACATCTGTAAAATATTCTATTGCCTAGAGAGGAACTATGACTTTCACCGCTCAGAAAAATCGTTTTTTAATTCTCAGTATAATGAATTCAAAATTACGGACAAGTTGTACACAAAATTCCAAATCAAATAATTAAGAGTATTGTCGAATTTTGGAAATTAAATTAAATTTTAGACGACGTTCTAAAGAGAGAAAAAGTATAAGAAGCTGTGAGTTAGATAGAGATAGTGATAAAGATAACTGCAGGTAGTGGATTCGGAACTTCGTCTACGGTCGCTGCAACAGATGTTTTTCAGATGTTAATTGTTTCCGAAAATGCTGTAAGGGCACCAAGGCCAAACGCATATTGTTAGGTTTAGTTTAGTTTTATTTTTTAATGTTTTCCTAACAACATTAAAGCCTTTAACATCGGTACATTTATTACAAATAATTTTAATTTTTAATTATTATTATTATTATTTTAATAATAAATAATAACAAATTTTGGATAATTTTGCGTGGTTTATTGGATAACCGAAGGGATAACTTTATAAAACAATATAGAATTTGAAAAAGGCCTTGTAATAATTGTGAACAAAATATTTCGTTTTGTATTGTTTTCTTATTTTAATGTAACTATTTTTAAACCAGGTAATTTTTATATTAAGTGCTTTAATTACATGTACATATTTGCAGAACCGATTACTGGGAACTATTGGTGACAATCATCTAAAAGGCAACACCTAAAAAATTTCGACGTAAGTGTTTTAAAACGAAGCATCCATCAATAATTGCTGCAAAGGAGTCAGGGGCAATATTAGAGTCAGTAACTTGCAGACATTATCTACCACTTTTAGAGGGACTTAATTTAAAAATTTTAAAGTTATACTGTTGATTTTATACAAAATCTGTTTCAGATGTGGTTATTAAAAACTATTTCCGCGAAACAGCAACTTCAGTGTAAGAACCAAAATAATTAAAATTATACATATTTAGAAATTTACTGACTTTGTGTTCGTTAAATACATAGCTAGTTAAATAGTTTACTTAAAATTTCGACTTGTGCAATGGAAGATATGGTATACGAATATTTTATAATATTTTTGATAATCCATATTTGTTAAATTTTTTCTGGATAGTTTTTAGTTTTTAGGATAATCTTTTCTTTTAGAATTTATTTTGTTATGTTAAATTTGACTCGCTTTTTAGATTTAATGTGGTTATATAATTATAATTATAGAAGAGTTGCGAGAAGAAGTAATAACCTTACTTTCTTGAGTGGATAATAATAGGTACTTTTCTTTTTATGAAATTTGTATTATTTATTTATATTTGGTAATGTATTATTAGAATGCAAAATGTTTTAATCTTACAATACTTATTATAATAAAACGTATAAAAATAAAATTATATATTTTTTATTTACCTATCACAACTAAAAAGTGTAATATAAATAAATACAGCGTGATTCTTAATTAGACCGACAAAATTCTACCCGTGGTAGTGTCACATGAGTACATGCTGAGAAAAATAGTAAAAAAATTCCTTGTATCACCGTTTTCGAAATAATTATTTTTAAAGTTATGTTGGAGATAAAGCGTACGCCACTGATGTGTTCGTAAGTAGTATTAGCAGAGTTAGTTGAAAGCATGATAATCATCTGATAACAATGTACTTGATCAATGCAACAATGATCACTGTGTATTATCGGTATTCATGATGAAAACGAGCACATTTTTTCCAATACAACTAATTTGAATTCATAAGCGTCGTAAATGGCACGGATTAAGGGGTTTCTACCCCTACGAAATAAAAACGTAAATATGGTACAGATCGTCTCTACTTATCCTTAGAAGACTGTGATAAAATTTTGTCGGTGTATTTAAGAATCACCCTGTATATAACATAAATATAACTATAACATTTATGTTATACTGTTGTTATGTTGAAGCAGTATTTCATTTATATAACATTGGTATAACAGAGTCATATAACAGTTATGTTACAGTTATATATTATGTTATACTAATGTTATGTGGTGGCAATATATCATTTATATAACTTTAGTATAACGGGGTTATATCACAGTTATGTTAGTGTTATATTCTTTGAGGCGGAAATTTTAACATAAACCAGTTATGTTTACGTTATATTACCTGTTACATTCTATGTTATAATATTATGTTGCCGTTATATCACTGTTATATTTTAGTGTTTGCTGGGTACATGTTTATTTTAAACACAACGCGTTTCAACCACAAAGCGGTCAAACTCAGGTGAGAATATAAACGAAACAATTTAGATGGAAATCTAAATAATGCAATAAAAAATATTCGAAAAGGCGCTCTATAGAAAAAAGTATAAAAACATGTGTTGCAACAATTGAATATATTACTACCTCGTACTGTAAATTTTTGTAGGTGGGAGAAAAATTCCGAAATCGAGCTTTACGTTTTCCCGCTTTGATCTCCGGATGCACAATTGACTGGTTCCAGCCGTGGCCCAAAGACGCTCTAGTTTCGGTAGCTCGTCATTTCCTCACCGATTTCAAAATCGCTTGCACCGACCAAGTCAAGGAAGAGCTAGTCATCGCCTTGGGCTCCATCCAGGACATAGTTTCCGCCACCTCGGTGGAATACTTCCAAAGGTTCCGTCGCTCGACTCATGTCACCCCAAAATCGTACCTAAACTTCATAGCCGGTTATAAGAGTATTTACAAAAACAAGAAAAAAGAACTGAGCGATGGCGCCCTAAGAATGGACACCGGTTTGGAAAAACTGGCCGAAGCATCGTCTTCTGTTCTAGTCCTGAAAAAAGAATTAGCTTCCATGGAAAAAGAACTAGCCGATGCGTCAAAACGTGCCGAAAAAGTACTAACGGAAGTGACCGAACGTGCAATGCAAGCGGAAATTGTCAAAAATCAAGTCCAGAAAGTGAAAGAGAAGGCTGAAATTTTGGTGACGTCTATTGCAGCCGAGAAGGCCTTAGCCGAAGAAAAGCTTGAAGCTGCGAAACCGGCCTTGGAGGAAGCTGAAGCTGCGCTGAACACCATCAAACCGGCACATATCGCAACCGTTCGGAAGCTGGGAAGACCACCTCATTTAATTATGAGGATTATGGATTGTGTTCTTGTGTTGTTTCAAAGAAAGTTGCATCCGGTTATTCCAGACACGGCTGCTCCTTGTCCCAAACCCTCCTGGGCTGAATCTCTCAAGGTCAGTGGCATATTTATCTTTATTATGATTTATGATGTTTAGTTTTCGTCGTATTTTTTTACTTTCTAATAAGTTCTTACTTCTTAATTGTTTGGTTAATGAGTTTTAAGTAGTTTGAATTCATATTATTGCAAACTCACTATAAGTAAAATGCCATTGATTCGGGATAAACCCAACTCACCGTTGACCAGTTCGTCAACTCGCATCTTACATACACCCATATCATCAACAGACAGTTGCTATAATGTGGCAACTCATCGAAAGAACCAAAGAACATTTAATATACAAGTGTTAATTCCATAAACACATGATTAGAGTATTCTAGGAGCTAAAATGATAAAGTCAACTGTTATAGATTTTTGAACTCGGTGGAAATTACGTTCACATAATGTCTTAATCTGTGAATAGGTATTTTAATACATAAAAATAACATACACTTTTTATCAATTTAAATATTTTATTGAATGAAATAAAATAATTTAAACCAGCAGGTAGTGATTTAAACAAAACAATATAAAATTCTTAAAAAAAATAAAAAATAAAATTCTTAATACAAAAAAAAACAGTCTTCTCTAAAGAACATAAAAAGAGTATATGCAAAGCCTTACTGATAGTGTATGTAATGACTACAAGCCTGCAGAAAATCACCAATATTTCTGTTCTCAAAATCTCTTATTGTATTCAACAGTCTTTCATTAGCCTTTTGGTATTCATTTCGAGCATACAGTTGCACAACTTGTCCGGCTTCTAAACGAGTGCATATAAAATCGGTCCTCATTTGCTCTCTTATCAACTTTTCGATGACTGTATACAGATTTGGGTGATGAGAACTAAATATATTTGCAAATGCGTAATGCCAGGATTCTGCTGAATTGGATGTTCTTGGTAAACCTTCCAACGAAATATTGTTGCAGTTCCACATCTCGATTGGAAAACGAGGTCTTCTGCGTGGAACAGAACGTCCAACCCAAGTTGCTATAAAATATTCCAAAAATTCGTTACTTTCTTCTTCCCCAAAGCTTTCTAACAACTCCTGGGCCAAAACTTCAAAAGCATCTGAAACTTGCTCTGGAGGGACAAATGAGAGTGCACTGAATGATTTCATTATTGTTCTAAAGTATTCATCATTCCTGTAATTCACAACCATTCCGAACTAGGAAATTTTTCGCCAAATTGCTTGTGAAAAATGAAAAAAACATCCATGTATATTTATATTGGGGATTAGTCTTTTGAAAGTGTTAACTACCGCCATTTCAAAGTCAAGTTCTTGGTCTTGCTGCTGGACGAATTGCCAAGACAGTTGTTAAAGCCCGCTCATAAATAACTTCACTTTTACTGGGCAAAAATGCAAAAATAAAAGGTACTGTTTTATTGAAAAAAACTCCATGGATTACCCATAACTGGTACCATAAATTGGGAGCGTTTTTAAAAGTCCCATCAACAACCCAAGTATCACATTGTATTAAACGATTGACGTCAGTTGTGCAGCCAAATATTATTATGCGATTTGCGTCCTCCGTGCCACTATTACTTAGTATAAAATTTTCTTGGGTTGCTGTTTTCGTTCGTCGAAGTCTAGGTGGTATGTAAAAGTTTATAAGAGATCACTCACTAACGCTTAAAAATTTTTGAATGGGGTTTTGACGACATGAAAGCATCTACATTTCTAACGTCGCCTATAGGCGCATAAATAAAAAAAAATGTTTGTTAATAAAAAAAAAAATTTTTTTGTTTAAAAAATTATTTTTTTTACTTTTTAAACCTATAGATTACAACAGTTTGCTTTAGGAAATCCATAAAAAATTATTAATTTAATTTTTGTCAAATAGTTTAAAAGTTATCTCTAATAAACTTTTGAAATTGTAACGCAAGCAGTGTATTATCTGTCCTTCACAGCAGCTATCCTTTACTACCCAGCTAGCAGGTAGCGGCCGGCACCCTTGAGAAAATATGCAAATTTTTGGTAATAACGTAAATCAAGTGTCATAGCAAGATTCTAGTAAAAATAAATGTCTATTGGAATAAAAGTAACATTTGTTGCAATAGTTGCGATTAATCACAACTGAAATGTTCGGTTGGCTTTTCTTCATAATTTTCAGTGGCTGAAATTTTTTTTTTGCCACTTTACACATTTATTTAATAAAATTATAATAATTACAACTAGTCACAATCTTATCAATTAGAAATATTATAATTAGCATTTTTTAAGTGATTTATTACAATTACACTTACTTCTCTGTTACAATAATTTTGCAACTACACGGTTTTTCATATTTTTATTAAGTTAATTAACGTAAAGGAGGAGATTTGAAAAGTTGATTGAGGTCCTATGTATGATCGTTTGGTCCTATGTATCATTTTTTTAACATTTTTGTTAATTTTTAAAACGACTTTCAAAATAAAATTTACATATGCCAACACGAGTAGAATTTAGCTTTTTATTTAAAATTTGAAATCAATGGATTCTGTTGTGAACGAACGATCATTATTCTATTATACCTTTGTTTTAAAACTTTTCAACTGTGCTTTTAAATTTTTGAGTGCGCCCTCTATGTTCCACTAGAAACATTTTTGCCCCAAGTGAAACTTTAAAACAAGGTTTGTAGCCGAAATAGTTCGAGCATAATAACTAGGAATTCAGATCACTACGCTACCTGCAGGATATTTTGTAAAATATTTTACGAAGGACATTCAAGGCTATATGATTGATAGATCTGATAATAAGTTAATCAATGGTAATGCTTATGACTAGTGAATACTAAGTAGTACACAATATATGTCTTTGAAAAAAGTCAGCGACAACGTAGAAAAAAGTGTAAAAATGGCTGTTTTTTGGAAAACAAAAACTTTTAAAATAAATACAGGATGATTTATTTAAAGATATCGTAGCTAAAAAAGTAGTCAGTTAAAAATCTGGTGCATGTTTGGCGACATTACAAAAAATTTGTTGAGTGTTTTAAATTTAATTTAATTTAATTTTTCACAACTATCTTGCTAGAGACCTTATCCTAGAACTGGATTTGTAATTTTATTCAAATAATCTGAGAAAAAAAATTAAGGATACGAGGGGGTATTGATAAATAAATAGTATCAATCAATCAAGTATCAATCAATATCAATAAATTGATAAATAGTTGGCCTTGACTGTTTGGAGTGCAATAACAGAATAATTTTTTTTTTAAAAAAGCATGTCTGACGCAAGTGAGAAATTCAACAAGTTTGAATATGAAACTATCATAAAGTACCTGTACCTAAAATGGTTATGAGGAAAGAGCTCCATGATGTTCGCCCTTCTTATGCCACCGTCAAGAATTGAATTGCTTCTTTCAAAAGAGGAAAATTTTCCACTCAGGTTGACCAGAGGCCCGGAAGACCATTCTGTGCCAACCAATAAAAACATTCATGCAGTCCATATCATGACATTATCAGACCGACGAATTGGACTAAAATATATTGCTAAGTCTCTGAATATTTTAAATGAACGAATTCATCGCATTGGGTATGAAAAAAATTTTTGTAAAATCGATTCCAAAATGCTTGAACCCGGATCAGAAACGAGCACGTGTTGAAACTTGGCTTTTAATCTGTGCCCGATTTAAAGACTTTGAAGTTTTTGAACAGAGTTGCTACTATTGACGAAACCTGAGACAAAACAGCAGTCAATGGAATGAAAACAAGCTCTCTTGGCTCTCCAAGACCAAAGAAGTGTCGGGTTCAAAAATCTACTGGAAAAGTTCTTGCATCAGTTTTCTGGGATTGTTGTGGTGTCATTCTTATTGATTATCTGGAGAAGGGGAAAACAATAACAAGAGAATATTATTTAGGATTGCTGACAGAGTTGCGAGATAATATTAAAAAAAAAGTCGCGGAATGGTCACCTAAAGTATTCTGTTTTTGCAGAACAAGTCGCACATTGCAATGTCCAAAATTCGCGATTTGGGGTTTGAAATGATCACCTGATTTGGCTTCGTCTGATTATTATTTATTCCCAAAAAAAAAGCTTAAAGGGCTCAAGTTTAGAAGGCTGAATAGCAGACCAAGACGAAGATTTTTATTTGAAAGGTTTACAACACTGCAGGACCGATATTGAGTTAAGAGAAGATTATGTTGAATAGTAAAAAAGTTGGCTGTGCCTAAACTCCCGGCAGCCAAGAAAGTTTCAATCCAAAATTTTAAGTCTTTCTGTATTAAGCTAAGAATTTATCAATAATCCCTCGTATTACAGGATTTTAGAGAAAATCAACTGATAAAAAGAATGAAGTTAAAAGCAGATACATACAGAATGTCTCAACGAGTTGAAAAAGTCCGTTATTGACCTTTAAATAATTGAAAAATAAATATTTTTTTACAAAGCCAGCCGTAGATACTAATTCCTTGCATCACCTAAATTGATTTTCAAATATACATGGTCTTTAAAAAATTAGCTAAAATACAAATTTTTCAAATTTTCATTGAAACTTGTATTGGTCGATTCTGATTATTTTGATAAAACACCTTTATTAAAAAAATAATTATTACACGAAAACTAAGAATCCTAGAAGAGTAGCAATTTCACCACTTTAAAGAGGAAAGTTCAAACTTAAATCTTTATAAATTCTTTAGCGCACTGCAAAAATTAGGAACGTAAAAAGGTTAAGAAGTTTGTTAAAGGTCGATTTTTTCTCTAGGATTCTTAGTTTTTATGTAAGATTTTTTTTATAAACCATGATTTTGTCAAAGTATTTTATCAAGTTATTTAAAAAACTAAGCAAAATCGACCAATAACAATTTAGCATAAACAAATCATTGTGTTAAATTCCATTTAAAAGAACATAATATGTTTGTATTGTAACAAGTGTTCATTTAAAAAAAAACTCTAGAGTGCTTTGAAATTAAAAAACAATTATTTTGCATGTCTGTGATTAATTCGTTCTCTCATAACCTTACTTTTTGACAATTAAATAGATAACAGATTTTCATAAAAATATTTATTTATTATTTATAAAAACTGTTGGAAATGTCTTCCTTGTTGTTCAACACACATAACACATCGCCTTTGAACACTATTTATCAATCTTAGGTTATGAATTCTTGTGAGATAGTTTAGTAGGCAACCAACAATACAATAATAAAAATTGTTCTACGACTTCCGTAACAATCTCAGAGCATGCTGCGAGTTTTTTTAATAATGAACACCTGTACTTACTTTGGTTCTTTATTGGTGCTTAACAGGGACCTTCTATTCAAGTCACCAGTCACCACAATTGATACATAAAAATAAGAAATTAAAATTGCATTTGTAAGCGTAATCCGAGCTGTACAAACAATTTTTTTCCAAAAAAATCTTTCACTTTTGCTTACTTTTTTATTCTAGTAATCCTGTTAGATAAAGGTATTTACAATGTTTTTGTTACATCTCGTGTTGTGATCATAAAATTCTATATGACTACCCAGCAAACACTAAAATATAACAGTGATATAACGGCAACATAATATTATAACATAGAATATAACAAGTAATATAACTGGTATATTGCATTTATGTTAAAATTTCCGCCTCAAAGAATATAACACTAACATAACTGTGATATAACTCCGTTATACTAATGTTATATAAATGATATATTGCCACCACATAACATCAGTATAACATAATATATAACTGTAACATAACTGTTATATGACTCTGTTATACCAATGTTATATAAATGAAATACTGCTTCAACATAACAACAGTATAACATAAATGTTATAGTTATATTTATGTTATATATTTATTTATATTACACTTTTTAGTTGTGATAGGTAAATAAAAAATATAGTTTTATTTTTATACGTTTTATTATAATAAGTATTGCAAGATTAAAACATTTTGCATTCTAATAATAAATTACCAAATATAAATAAATAATACAAATTTCATAAAAAGAAAAGTACCTATTATTATCCATTCAAGAAAGTAAGGTTATTACCTCTTCTCGCAACTCTTCTATAATTATAATTATATAACCACATTAAATCTAAAAAGCAAGTCAAATTTAACATAACAAAATAAATTCTAAAAGAAAAGATTATCCTAAAAACTAAAAACTATCCAGAAAAAATTAAACAAATATGGATTATCAAAAATATTATAAAATATTCGTATACCATATCCTCCATTGCACAAGTCGAAATTTTAATTAAACTATTTAACTAGCTATGTATTTAACGAACACAAAGTCAGTAAATTTCTAAATATGTATAATTTTAATTATTTTGGTTCTTACACTGAAGTTGCTGTTTCGCGGAAATAGTTTTTAATAACCACATCTGAAACAGATTTTGTATAAAATCAACAGTATAACTTTAAAATTTTTAAATTAAGTACCTCTAAAAGTGGTAGATAATGTCTGCAAGTTACTGACTCTAATATTGCCCCTGACTCCTTTGCAGCAATTATTGATGGATGCTTCGTTTTAAAACACTTCCGTCGAAATTTTTTAGATGTTGCCTTTTAGATGATTGTCACCAATAGTTCCCAGTAATCGGTTCTGCAAATATGTACATGTAATTAAAGCACTTAATATAAAAATAACCTGGTTTAAAAATAGTTACATTAAAATAAGAAAACAATACAAAACGAAATATTTTGTTCACAATTATTACGAGGCCTTTTTCAAATTCTTTATTGTTTTATAAAGTTATCCCTTCGGTTATCCATTAAACCACGCAAAATTATCCAAAATTTGTTATTATTTATTATTAAAATAATAATAATAATTAAAAATTAAAATTATTTGTAATAAATGTACCGATGTTAAAGGCTTTAATGTTGTTAGGAAAACATTAAAAAATAAAACTAAACTAAACCTAACAATATGCGTTTGGCCTTGGTGCCCTTACAGCATTTTCGGAAACAATTAACATCTGAAAAACATCTGTTACAGCGACCGTAAAAATGACGAAGTTCCGAATCCACTACCTGCAGTTATCTTTATCACTATCTCTATCTAACTCACAGCTTCTTATACTTTTTCTCTCTTTAGAACGTCGTCTAAAATTTAATTTAATTTCCAAAATTCGACAATACTCTTAATTATTTGATTTGGAATTTTGTGTACAACTTGTCCGTAATTTTGAATTCATTATACTGAGAATTTTTGAAAACGATTTTTCTGAGCGGTAAAAGTCATAGTTCCTCTCTAGGCAATAGGATATTTTACAGATGTTTTAAAAATAGGCATTGGCATTGTTTTTGTTATTTAGAAAAAAAATTAATCAATTTGAGTAGTCGCTGCCTGTTTGTTTAGGTCTAAGCAAAGCGCAACGCGTTGTTTTTTAAATAGTATTGAAAGTTCGTATTCTTCATAAAATCTATCAACAACTTGTTCTAAGGGCTTAGCATTATATTTTACCCGCTTTCTAAGCTTTTGCATAAAATTTTTGTACTTAAAACAATTAAATTCATGTAACGACCTCAACTTTTTAACATCTTCACAAGAGCAACAAAAATTGTGAACATTTTAGGGTCTCTCACTTACCTTTAGAATATGAGCAGAACAACACCAAAAGATTAACATTAGAAAACTGGAAAGACTAAACTAAAACAACAAACTAAACACGCACTTAACTATTAAACTTCTTCGTGGAAGGAAATGTCTTTTTTTCAGACAAGCAATCAGATATCTGATTGCTCAGAGCAGATCTCGTGACTGTTGGTACATAACGAAAACGCACGAACGTTATTTCCGAAAATTTTATCACAAGGATGTAATAACGTTGTATTAATGTTATGTAATAATGTTGTATTAATGTTATATAACAACGTACTTACTTTGTTATGTTAATGTTATATAACCACAATATTACTGCATAATGTAACGTCAAAATAACAGCGTTATATTAATGTTATGTAACAACGTTGTATAACAACGTACTTACTTTGTTATGTTAACGTTATATAACCACAATATTACTGCATAATATAACGTCAAAGTAACAGCGTTATATTAAGTTACTATAACAAAGACTTATAACATTAACTATAACCTGTTACCAAGAGGTTGCATAACATTTATATAACTGTAATATAAATGTGTTATATAATGTTGTAATACCTAGGTTATATAACTGTTATAGTTGGTGTTTGCTGGGTAATGTATCTTTTAATAGTTTTCTAAATAACTAAATTTCCAAAGTATAATAAAAAATGTCCCCTTTTTCGCGGAACGCTACTGCAGTCCAGGTAAGGTAATAAAACGAACATTACACAAAAATGTTTATTATAATACTCTGATAATTTAATTCCTCCAAGCGAGGTCTTCCTCATCTACACAATAGAAGAAATTACAAATATCGAAACATTTGATTCCATCTATGTTTTCATGCGTAAAAGTTGCACTTTCAGTAGACAACCAATTGACGCTATAATTTTGAAACGCGATCAACATTGACACCAAATTATCACACTTCCACTTGTTATCATTAAGACCCACAAACTCCAAGTGTCTCAAAGACTTGATCAAATCCAAATGCTCCATCTGAATCAAATGGTTCGCAGTCAAATCAATCTTTTTCAAATTACTTAGCGTAATAAGCGTTTCCATTTTAAGTTTCGTGATGTTATTGTACGACAAATCCAAAGTTTTTAGGAATTTTAAATTGGAAAAAGTCCCAGTCAGAATTTTATTTATGTTATTCCTGCGCAAATTCAACACTTCCAAAGTGGGGAATTGTTGAAAAGTCCCGAGAGACAAAGTTGTTAAATTATTCCGATTCAAGTGTAACTCACGTAATGAATACAAGCCATAAAAGGCCCGCACTTCCAATTCTGAAACTTTATTCCACGACAAATCTAACACTTTCAAATGGTCCAAACCCACAAATGTCCCATTCACAATTTTAGTTAAGTTATTTCGACTCAAACATAATTTCAGAAGAGTTGTAAGGCCTTCAAAAGCTCGAGTTTCGACCACCGTTATTTCAAGCTGCGATAAATTCAAATGGTCCAAAAATTTCAAACCTACAAACATCCCACTTTTCAAAACTTTGGTGTTTCGAAAAATCGTGTGTACGTTGAATTGTTTCAAACTGTCTAAACCCAGAAACGCACCCGAATTTACTCCCACCACTTCACTTTCATGGAAATAAAAATTCTGCAAGTATTTGAGACCTTTGAAGCAACCCTTCAACAAACTCACTTGCGAATTGGAAATGTTCAACGTTACGACATGATTCAACCATTTGAACAAATGGCCAGTCAAGTTCGCATTTACGAACGTAATATTCAAGAGATTGAGACGGTTTCCAAAAGCGAACGAATTCTCCGAAAAAATCGCAATTCGGTTTGCGGAAAGATCGAGCTGTTTTAATCGCTTCAAATACGTGAAGGTTTCGGGTAAAATTTTTTCGATTAAATTCTCCCGCAAAGTGAGAACTTCCAAATAAACCAAACCCCGAAATGTTTTCGACTCGATGCTACAAATTGACGAGTTGGATAAGTCCATTACTTGGGGTGATTTCACCAAAGTGCAAGAGTTGTTTAGTAATTTTCGCATGTTATTACGTGACAGGACCACGGTTTTTGCCATGAAATTACACAAAAACGACAAATCTAAATTTGAAAGTTTGTTGTTGGGCAGGTTTAACAATTCGAGGGGGCTCATTATACGAAAATTGATTTTCTCCAAAAAATTATTTTCGAGGTTTAGTTCTAGTAAATTATCAATTCCGGCAAAGGCCCATTCTGTGATTAGTTCAATCCTGGAATTGGCTAAATTTAAAAATTTCAAACTGTGACAATCTATAAACAACTGGTTGAGTTTTTTCAGAAAATTGAATGATAAATCGATCGTTTGGACAAGTGTCAAGTTTTTGAAAACTTTCTCATTTAAATGTGATATTCGGTTGAGGCTTAAATTTAAAGTGTCGGTTAAATACAAACCGGCGAAAGCCCTGATTTGTATGTGTTGAATCAAACACTTTGAGAGGTCCAAAGTGCTAATAAAACTGCCCTCAAAAGTGTAATTTTTGAGTTCGGTTATGGCGTTTGAACTAAGATTGAGAATGGGTGGGTTATTATCAACGAGTGAATAATCAGAAAAGTAGCCGAAATTTTTAAACGCATGTCTGTCAATGTTGTTGATTGAGGAATTAAAGAAATTAATGTTTTTCCTGAAGGGGCCTTTAAGAGTCTCAACTTTAAACAAGTCTGAATGTAAATTAACCAGCTTATTGTTGTTTAAATCCAACGAAAAATACACATTGTTTAGTAGTAAAAAATTAAAGTCGCCACTCACATTAATACTTGCTAGTTTTAAATCGCCAAATTTAATTTTGTTCAAAAAGTCGGTATTTTTCAAAGGATTGTGGCCAATATCCAATTCGCCAAAATGTAAATTATCGCCTTTAAAATCGAGTTGTTCCATTTTGTTGAAACTCAGATCGAAAAACGGAATTGGGGAGAAGTTAAATACGAAAAAACCTCGCACAAGTTTGTTGTTACTAACATTGATAAAAATTAAACTCTTCAAGCTGGAAAAACTCTCAGGGTCAATATTTTTAATTCGACAGTTGCTTAAATCCAAATGAGTCAAGTGTGTTAATCTGGCGAAAACATTTCCAACTGAACTGAAATGATTTCCGTCCAAATACAGTTTGTTTAAATTTGTTGGCAATTTTTCGACAAACGTCATACTTTGTAATTTGTTGTTGCTCAAAACCAAATCGCTGAACCGATAATCCTCGAAAGCCGAATCGTCAATGTATTCGATCGAGGAGTTGGTTAAAGCCAATCGCATCAGATTTGAAGGATTCGAAAAAGGAAGGTAGAAAAAGTCGATTCTTTTCAGTTGGGAATTGGTGATTACAATGGCGTAGCTTCTTCGATAGTGGGTGTCTTTTTCGTTGAACGGGTCAAAGTCGTAAATAAAATTTTCAAGACTTGTGTTTGTGCAATGGATTACGTAGATTTCGTCCCACTCTTCGATGCAATACGGACTTGAAGTTGCGATAAGTGAGGCCAGGATGCACAAGCTTACCATAAACATTTTTAAACTGCGAGATAATAATATTTGTTAATTAATAAATTTAAATATTCAGTTCTACTACTCACAGTTTTCACCAAAATTTTACACTGTCTTTTCTAATTAAATTTATTTGCACCTAGTTTGATTTAATTCTCACTGACACAGAAATTTCGTTTCGGAGTATCACCGGAAGCGGAACAAGATATTTGATCCATTTCTATCTCTTCATGCGCATTTGAAAAAAAAAACAGAATCCTATAAAGATTTAGTACGCTGAACGCTGAATGGTTTAGCATTAATTGAAAGGTAAATAGAGAATAGCAAAACGAATCAATTAAGCAAAATTTTTATAAATCGCAAATGCATAGTTTCCCAAAAAATCGTTATGAAATTAAAGTCCCAAATTTTGAGAACCGCTGAACTAGAGTTAGAATTTGTGTTTTGTGGTCAAAATTTCTAAAAAAAAACAAAAAGAAATTTATGCCAGAATTGGGGCTCGAACACAAATGACCATGCTATATACAGTTTTGGAAAATTCTCAAAACGCCACTAAGTCCACTTTGTTTAAAGAAAAAAATAACGCCTAATAAACTACCATAAACGACACAGCGGTCTCAACAGGTGTATTAATAAAAAAATTTAAAAGTATGCACTTTTTGGAAAAATGGTATAAGGCTTTTTAACTCGTCTGATCATGTCAAGTTCACATACGAAATATTGCTAAACCATTCCCTAACACCCTGTATTTTTACTGTATATCTATAATTAATAGGTAATCAGTAGGTATTAGCTGTTACAAAACTATAAAAACGCCAACGTCGCATCTTCTCTTAAAATTAGTTGTTATAAATTATTCATGCACTTCAAAAAAATTAATAGCTAATGTAATTTATAGTTGAGAGATCTAATCATTAATAACTATTTTACAATTTTATCAATCTTATTTAAAAAAATTATTCAGTAAAATGCGACGTTGGCGTTTTTATAGTTATGAAACAGCTAATACTTACTAATAATAAGACAGAAACAATAAAAGTGTAATTAGTAAACTGTTTTTTTCTCTATGCTTGCGAATTCGTTCAGAATTTTTCTTTAATTATCCCTTATAACATAAAAATTAATTAATTAATATTGAATCGCTAAAACTATTTGATCTTTCCAAAATTAAGATTTTAATCTGATTAAGTTTGATCAGATTGAATTAATTAATTCAATTAAATTTAGTTGGTATTCACTTTACAAAACCTAAATTATTGCGAATTTAAAATTTTGTCACATTTAAATGTGAGCTGTACAATGAAGAAGCTTAATTTTTCATATTTTTTTGAAACCTGTTTGTAGATTTTATTCTGCAAAAATTTAGTAACTTTAACCTTTTTTTCCTCAGTGTATATTGCTGTTCACATTCCTGGAATTTATCAACATTTATTTTCCAATCGTTACCGCCTCAAGTTTTAAATTCGACTAACTAAACACATTTAACTAAACTAAAGTTAAAGTTAAACTTTGTTTAGGTAGTCATTTCACGTGAAGCGGACAACTCAAAAAAATATGACTATATGCCCCTATGGTTAAACTGGGGACATTTTTTTCCGAAGTTTTTGATCAAAACAAATATTTAAGCTTTGCTTGTTTCAAAATGTCATTGGAAGTAATTAAAAACACATAATGTTAATTCATTATAATTAATTAAAATACGTAAATCGAGCAAACGCCATGTGATTAATGATTATTAGCTTTTGAGATAGGATTTTTTACTATTAAAAATACTTTTAGCGACTCACCCTGTACAAAAATTGACATTCATTGAATTAAAACAGAAAACAGGGTCAAAAATTAAGTTTCTAGGCTCAATCAATAATTAAAAAGATTTGAATATTTAAAAACATTACCAATTGGCCAGCCCCTAGGGTGTAAAAGTTTCCCTTCTATAGAGTTTATTAATTTATTTCTTTATTTTTTAAATTCAAATTTGTATAATTATAATGTCTAATTTTTTATCAACAACTACATTCTCCATAGTGATCATCAGTCCGGTAAGTAAACTTGATATACAGGGTGTTTCAAGTTTTAGGTCCAGTCAAAAAATAAATACTTCTAGTTATCCAAAAGAAAAAAAATATATCTCAAACGATAGAGTTTCTAACACGCCTCAATTTGATGCTTTAATGTTATACGAAATTTTCATGGTATGAGCGTGAATTGTGAAAAACTAGATAAAAAATTTTTTGTTTCCAAATTATTGCAATCGTTTTCTCATAATAAAATTCCTTCTATTTTTTAAGTGAGACTTCCGAAACTGAAACAGTAAAAAACCCAAGGCGTATTGAGCAATTGAAATTCCAATTTGCAAAAGATCAAATAAATGTTTTATCTTAGTCACCTTTGAAAAAACAGAGCTCGTGTCTTTGCTTGATTCACAAAAAATTGAAACGTCATTAACTGTCAGACTAAAATTTTACTTGTCAATTAAAAAATGCCCTTTTTTTGCAAATTGAAATTTCAATTGCTCAATACGCCTTGGGTTTTTTACTGTTTCAGTTTCGGAAGTCTTACTTAAAAAATAGGAGTAATTTTATTATAAAAAATTATTGGAATAATTTGAAAAAAAAAATTTTTAATGTAGTTTTTTGCGTTTTACGCTTATATCATGAAAATTTGGGATATCAGCAAAGCATCAAATTGAAGCGTGTTAGAAACTCTATCGTTTGCGATATATATTTTTTATTTTGGAATACTAGAAGTATTTATTTTTTGACTGGACCTAAAACTTGAAACACCCTGTACACTTAAAATTACTACCACAATTCGGCCAACCTGACTGTTGATCGACCTCGATCAAAATTCATAAAAAGCACAATGTTTACATCAATTTTCATAAGCACAACGAAATTCTCATAATGCCCATCAACATTCCTAAATCGAACTAAGTTCACATAAAACATAAGACATAATTGAACCACCAAGTTCACATAAGACATAAATTGAACTACCATGTTCACATATTGAACCACCATGTTCACATATTGAACCACCATGTTCACATATTAAACCACCATGTTCACATAAGACATAAATATTCATAAACTGAACCTAGTTCACATAAGGATTCATAAGCATTTACAAACATTATGAAAATCTAGCTGCAATAATTAATAAAGTCGCTAACATTTTGCCTCGTCTACGGCGACTTTCACAAAGCTGTAGTCGCAATGTTTTTTTCCGGAATCATCACAAGTAGTTGAAGAAGGGGTTCCGGGTGAATTTTCCGGGACTACAAGTCCAGCGACATCCTCGTTGTCTTCGGAGCTTCTTCGCCATTAATTTCAATTTTGTACATTAGAACAGTTCAAAAATTCAATCAAAAGTTACACATTAATTTTGACAGTTTGGATCTCCATCGTACATCCAGGCACATAATTTCTTCAGTTCCGCACATAACTACTTCAGGTACTGCTCACAATTCCTTTACCACTGCACATGAAATCCTTTACCCCTGCACATGGAATCCTTTACCCCACATCTGATTATTATAGAGTTTATTAATTTATTTCTTTATTTTTTAAATTCAAATTTGTATAATTATAATCCTAGATTATAATGTCTAATTTTTTATCAACAACTACATTCTCCATAGTGATCATCAGTCCGGTTAGTAAACTTGATATAGTACGACTAACAATATTCTGCGATTATTGCTTTGACTCTTTAAGTACTTTATAACAGTTGGACCCCAAACCCCAATAAAAATAATGCCGACCAGATGTTTACAACAGGCTTGAGAAATATCTGTTAAGATGGACCGTACTAAGGACTTTTTTTGACGATAAAATGTTTTTTGTATAAAATAAAATTTTTAAAAAATTGTTAAAGCAACCATAATTCTTATTTTTACAAAGTTAACAAAACTGTGACCACGTGTGCAAAAATAGAAAACCTCATAATTCAAAACTGTAGTTTTTAATATAAAAGAAAACTCTTTCAGCATATATATTACTTAGAATATTTGTATACTTACCTGCTTTTAATAATATTCTTAGAAAATACTTCAATTAGTCTTAAATTCCTCAAAACGTAAACTTTCCCCAAAATATTTACCTGCGACCTTATCTAATCTCTTTTGACCTCTTGTCGTGCTTTGTAAAAGTTTGGAACTCATTCTCTTGTTGTGAGTTTGAGTGAAGCAGTCTAGCTTTTGTGTTTACCCGTTTTTTTGTTCCTGCCGCTTATTAATTGTAATTTTTTTTAAGAAAAAACAGTTTTTTTCAAAACTACACATTTTATTTGCGTAACGAAAGGTATGTTAGAAAATAGAAATATATTTTTAAATTATATTATATTAAAATATTCTTGCAGAAATTACATAATTACAATGTGGAGACCTTGGGGTGAAATAAACGCTCCTCACTCAAAGAAGACGAAAACGTAATCGTTGAGGTTGCGTAAGAAGATACTATGAACAATAATCTACAAATTGAAGTAGACGAAAACACAAGGAAACGAACTCATAGTCATTTGCCACCTGAAGCTTAAAAAATCGTTTTAAATGTTTATGAATATGTAAAGAATTTAGAAGGAGAATGTGGAGCAATAATGAAAACCAGCAAAATGACCAAGGTACCAGAGTCAACTGTTAGAAATATAATTGCGAATGGAATACAAAAAAGGAATATGAGAAATGATGTTCTCACGCAGATCTAATAAGACGTATGATTTATGATGCATTCAAAATAAATGTTGTATTGACAATTGAAGAATTGTATAAAAAAGTAAAAACTGAATTGGGTATCAATTGCTGCAAAGAGAGTTTACGCCGTTTTTTAAAGAAAATGGATTTTCATTATAAAGTAATAAACAAACGTCAAGTATTAATGGAATCCCAAAAAATTTCGGAATGGCGGGTAAATTACTTACATCAAATTAAACAATTTCGAGATGAAAATAGAACAATAATATATCTTGATGAAACTTGGTATGACACTCACGACACTGTGAAAAAAGGTTGGTGCGATAAAAGTAGCAAATGTGTTTTGGATGTCCCGCCGTCTCATGGCAAACGAATAATTATTTTACATGCGGGATCGAAAAATGGATGGGTGGAAAATTCTTTATTTTTATCTGCCAAAAATATGAAGGTAGATTATCACGATAATATGACGGCGCAAATTTTTGAAAATTGGTTCGAAAATAAATTGCTGCCGCAACTTCCCTCTAATACAGTAATTGTTTTGGACAACGCATCGTACCATTCGGCACAAATCGAAAAAATTCCAAATACTTCTTCAAATAAAGAAACAATTAAAGACTTTCTTGTAAAAAATGATATGTATTTTGAAGAAGACTATACAAAGAAACAACTCCTAGAGGTTTTAAAAACAAAACATTTTGATAAATTGTTTAAAATTGATTATATAGCGAAGGAATGTGGGCATACAGTTTTACGGTTACCTCCCTATCACTGTATATTTAATCCGATCGAGATGATTTGGCACAAACTTAAAAGTAATGTAAGAAGACACAATACCACACCAAAATTTGCAGATAGCACTATCCAAATTATTCAAAATGAAGTTTCTAAAATTACAGCAAGTAGTTGGTCTAATTGTGTGTAGCATGTTATAAAAGAAGAAAATTTTTACAGGGAGCGATTAGTGGGGGAGTTAATAATCGAACTTGGCGACGATAGTGATAGTGACAGCGATTTTATGTTAAGTAATTAAAATACCATGAAAAATGTAAACAAAATATTTTTTAAATAAAAAGCTTTGTATTTATTGTTGTATTTTGTGTTTATTTATTTGTACAATGCTTGAAAACACAAACTTATTATTTTCAGTACGATCCTGTAATGCCTATGAGAAGGGTCTAGCAGGTAAAGACTTTTACAGCGGACTGCGGTTGTGTGTCGTAAAAATTTGGAAAACTTAATCATAGGATTATGTTGTAAACGCAGAATATTGTTAGTCGTACTTTATACACTTAAAATTACTACCACACTTTTTTGAATTTCTTTATTGAAAAAGTGATACGTGCAAAACCGACTTTTCAGATGATGGCTTCAACCACCTTCCTCCTCCAACTCCAAAACTACCCCAAAGACATCATCAACAACGAAATGGTCGAATTCCTCGAGCCCTACTTCGAAATGGAAGACTACAACATGGACACAGCGAAACGCGTCTGTGGCGATGTCGCCGGTCTCCTCTCCTGGACTAAAGCAATGGCATTCTTCCACAGCGTGAATCGAGAAGTGCTCCCCCTCAAAGCCAATCTCACATTACAAGAAGCGCGCCTAAAAGTACAACCCCATTAAAACCACTCACAAAACCCACCACATTTCTAATAACTTTCAGGTCGCAATGGAAGATCTCGCAGCAGCCGAACAACAACTAGAAGAACGCGAACAATCCCTCCGTGAAGTCAAGGAACAATACGATACTGCAGTCCTCGAAAAACAACGACTAACAGACGCTGCGAACTCCTGCTTACGCAAAATGAACACTGCTACTACACTTATTAATGGATTAGGGGGCGAAAAAGTCAGGTGGACCCAACAGAGCAAAGAGTTTAAGGAACAGTTGGGGCGTTTGGTTGGTGATGTGCTTCTAGCAACTGGGTTTTTGTCGTATTGTGGTCCCTACAACCAGGAATTCCGGGCCAATTTGGTCAAGACTTGGATGGAAATACTCGGAGCGAAAGAAATTCCTTTCACCCTTAATCTCAATATTACGAATATGTTGGTTGAGAGTGCGACATTGTCAGAGTGGACGCTTCAAGGGCTTCCGAATGATGAATTATCAGTTCAGAATGCACTAATTGTGACCAAATCACGCTCCTATCCCTTGCTCATCGATCCACAGAATCAGGGCAAAATGTGGATCAAGAACAAAGAGGCCAATAACAATCTCCAAATCACTTCGTTGAATCACAAGTATTTTAGGACGCATCTTGAGGATTGTCTTTCGTTGGGGAAGCCCCTCCTTATTGAGGACATTGATGTGGAGCTGGACCCGGTCCTGGACAACGTGCTCGAGAAGAATTTCATTAAATCGGGTTCAATCGAAAAGGTGATAGTTGGTGATAAAGAATGCGACGTTTTGAAGGGTTTCATGTTGTACATCACGACAAAATTGCCCAATCCTCCGTACTCACCTGAAATCAGTGCTAAAACTTCGATAATTGATTTCACTGTAACCATGTTGGGTTTGGAGGACCAACTTCTAGGTAATATTAATACTTTTTTTGATGTTCTAGCTGACGTAGGTATTACAATCTTAATATAAATCTTGCTATTAAGGGGATTCAACCCGTATTCTTCTTATGGGAATCACATTGTAAAGTTCATCTAAAATATCTCGATAACTAATAGGAATTTTTGCTTAATTTTTTTTTTAAATAATAGATATATATTATACGCACGGGCTCAATTTTTGTTTTTATCAAAAAATGTTATTATTAATTTTTTAACGAATTAAATATTAAAAAAATGTTTTTTTTAATTTTTCAAAAATTGAGCCCATAGTAAATAACTTAAATAAGCAAATACTATTAGTTATAATTTAATAAAATTGGCCTCATAACAAATAATAATCAAAATAAATATAAAGTACAAAAAAATAACAGCTTAAAAATAAATACATAATCTACAAATGCTTACTGAGTAGGTACATACTGACAAAAGTACAAACACATAATACATAAAATCATTTTAACATTATATTATAATAATATAGTATGATCTGATATAATACAATATAATATGTATAATATAATATATATAATATATATATATATATAATATAATAACATAATACTTGATACAGTAATAATTTACAACATTTTTTGGTTTATTTAATAGTAGGTAATGTATGCATATATTTGTATTCCTAGTTTTGTAATTGTGCAGTGAAGGCAATATGGTATAGTGATCAAAGTTACTCATCAGATAATAAAACAAAATATAATATAACATAATAACATAATATAATATGAAATAATATTATAATAATATTTATTGTCTTTGTACAACTTTACAGCGCTCATTATTTTTTATAGATATAAAATTACAACAAAACAATAATAAAAGTTAAATTTCATTTTTTAAAATGGCAGGCAACATATGTTCATGATAAAAGCTATCCAACTTTGGCAAATTTTCTTGAAAAAATATTGTATTTTTTATAATTTTTTCATATAATATGCCCTTTGGCGTCCAGATGACAAAATAACAATATTCCCGACCTGTAATATTATAATACACTGACCTGCAAAATTACCGCTTCACTTTAGTTGCTAGATGTTGTGGCTTAAGGGTTCTAAAAATAGTATTGAAATTGATGATATAGGATTATAAATTATAAAAGCTTAATAATATTATGTTTTAGGAAATATCCCAAATTTGGAAATTTTCTTTTTTTTATTAAAGCAGGAACCTTCTTTATATAATTTGCACCTAGTCAAAAGATCTAAGATAAATAATCTATGCTCTGTACAGGGTCCATTCTCTAACCAATCATTTGGCACACTTAATTTCATTAATTTTATTAAATATGATTTCAGTCCGTATACAGAAAACAGAGAAATATATATTTTTTTAAAACAGTCTAAACATTTATCTACTGTAACGTGTATTGTTGGTCGACGTACACTAATGTTGGCAAACCTATGTTCATGTGCTGACAGAATAGACAATAATGGCGTCAGAAACCAACCGACAATAATTAATAAAACGTGTTCCTCAATACTCGTGGTTTATTATTTAGTAACTTAGTGTAAACTACGCTACATCTACTATTTCCCGAAATTCTTCCGATGGAGCTTTCAGTCCACGTACTCGTACTTCATCAACGTGTTAAATTTTAATAGATCTTTTTATAAGCCTGCCCTTAATGTTTTAAAAAATTTGAACCGCCAGAATAAAAGTTATCAATGAATGTTACGGCAATTCATTCATGGGAATACCCGGATTAAAATTCCGACTATTACCGCAAATAAGATTCACTGGAAAATAATTCACATAATTCACAAACCCGTAACACCACAGGGGTTAACTTAAGACCAAAACTGCAACGAAAGAATTTTCAAATTCTTCTACGAATTGATAAACATTTATTAATTTTCTTGGAAGACAAATGAGAAGTAAAAAAGGTTTCATGTTCGTCGCCACGTTTCGACAATTTGAGAGGTCAAAGAAAATAAATTTGTTTTTTTGCAAATTTAATTTACTATTTAATGATTAATGATAAGTTAAACTAAGTTTATTATAATAAATAAATACTCCAAGTCTTATTTGATTTTATTTAGAAAACCATTTCCAATTAGTGAATAAAATTAAATATAATAAGTAGTTAAATTTTTATTGTTTTCTGCATTTGATTAAATTTTAGAAGAACCCACAAAAAGATCACTAAATGTTTCCCTCTTTAAAATTGAATTACCACTAATTTTCGGGATTAAAAATTATAACTTCTTTATCTTAAGATTTTCGCAGTCAATCGTGTCTTTATTAAGTATTTACTATTAAAATTAAAATGTCTTAATCCAATTTTATTTTAAATTTTAAACAAAGACATTTCAAAAAATTGGAATAATCCGAATAAAAGTTATCAATGACGTTACGGCAATTCATTCAAATTAAGTTCACAGGAAATGACAAAGAAACCCTTACCGCAGGGGATAACTAAAGACCAAAATTTCAAGGATACCCGATGATACCAACGATACCCCACAGAGCGGGCCCAATTTAGCCCTTGGTTGGGCAGGTAATAGGATCCCATTTTTCCGAACAAGATTTAAAAATTTGGAGTGTTTGTCTCTTACTCAAAGTAAATTAGGAATTCCTTTTAAGAAATGTTAATACAATAATATTGGTTTTCCAAAATTTGATCAACCGGAGAGTAATACAGTTATTAGTATTTTAATAAAATGCATTTATATTTAATACATGAGTTAAAACATTGATTAACTTATTAATATACTTAATCAATGGTTAAAACGTCTCAGTTTATCATTTTTTTAACATTTTTGTTAACTTTCAAAATAAAATTTACATATGCCCACACGAGTAGAACTTAACTTTTTATTTAAAATTTGGAATCAATGGATTTAGTTGTGAACGAACGATCATTATTCTATTGTACCTTTGTTTTAAAACTTATCAACTGTGCTTTTGAATTTTTGAGTGCGCCCTCTATATTCCACTAGAAATTTTTTTGTCCCAAGTGAAACTTTAAAACCAGGTTTGTGGCCGAAATAATTGGCATTCGAGCATAATAACTAGGAATTCAGATCACTGCGCCACCTGCAGGATATTTTGTAAAATATTTTACGAAGGACATTCAAGGCTATATGATTGATAGATCTGATAATAAGTTAATCAATGGTAGAATCCCCTTAATAAATAACCACAATACTAGACTTTTTTTATATTATTTTAATTAATTTTAACAAATTATTCACTTGGCCAAGGGTCAAGTACTCTTGAATTTTTTGTGACATCTTCTTTGTCTAATAGATTTTTCGGAATAAATCATATTATTATTACTAGGCCGGGTGATACTTATGGAGAAATCCGATTTGGAGGCGGAACGTGTGGCACTGTTCGAATCAGTTATGCAAAACCAAAGACGTATGAAAGAACTGGAATCGAATCTTTTGAGCCGTCTCAACTCATCCGAATGTTCATTGGTCGAAGACGAAGAACTGATAAATGTGCTACAAGTGACCAAAACAACTTCAGAAGAAGTGAACCAGAAATTGTCCGTTTCCGCTCACACCGAGAAAAAAATAAACATTGCAAGGGAAGAGTTCCGTGCCGTTGCGGCCAGAGGCTCAATTCTCTATTTCCTGATCGTTGAGATGAGCAATGTCAACGTCATGTATCAAAATTCCCTCAAACAGTTTCTCAATATCTTCGATAACTCTATCACCAAGTCGGAGAAAAATCCTGATGCGAGCGAACGCATTAAAATCATTCTGCAATACTTGACGAAGGAAGTGTGGGTTTTTACGCAACGTAGTTTATATGAAAGACACAAATCTCTATTTACGCTCATGATGGCGATGAAGATTGATCTTCAGAATGGTTTGATAACGCACGAGGAGTTTATGGTGTTTATCAAAGGGGGAGCGTCCCTTGATTTGAATGCCGTACAACCCAAACCGTTTCGGTGGATTTTGGACATTACGTGGCTGAATTTGGTCGAAATTAATAAACTGAAGACTTTCTCCGAGATTTTGGTTAAGATTGAGAGTAGTGAGAAGGAGTGGAGGGTTTGGTACGAGAAGGAAAAGCCGGAGGAAGAGGAGATACCGTGTGGGTATCAGAAGAGTTTGGATGTTTTTCGGAAATTGTTACTAATACGGTCATGGAGTCCTGATCGGACGCTATCACAAGCTAGGAAATACATTATGGGTGAGTTTGGTAACAAAATTATTTTTTGCGCTTTTAAGAATAAAAACATTCTGACACGTAATTTTTTACTAGCAAAGGTTGGTAACTCAATCAAATTGACTGTATTCAACGGCAATTAGAAAAAAAAACAACGTATATTACACTTCAAGGATACAATCTCCAGGTTTATTAACTTTTCAGGAAACGAGAAAAACCTCTCGTTTTTTAGAAACTCTTTTCAACATTTAAATATTTCTTCAAGAAAAAAAACTTTTATGCAACGCAAAGCCATAGGCGAGTTGGTAAAGAGTTGTAAAAGCATAGAGAAGTGCATAAAATGTTGTTTGAAAAAAACATTGATTTTCTTGAAGTTTTGAAGAGTTCGTATTTATCAAACACTCCAAAAAGTTTTCAAGTTTCAGACGCCGATTACGGCGAAACTAAAGGCGCTAGGACAAAAAAAATTATTCCATCATAAAGTATCATTTTGAATCACTTTCAAAATTGGTCATTTTTCGGAAAATTTTCAAATTTGTATTTTTTAATTACGACAAAACTTTGTTTTTGAAAAAATGGAATTATTTTAATGTTAACCTAAGTAAAATAATCCGAACAATCGATTGGAATCGAGTAAATTGCAAAATTCATAATAGTTTTAAAGTTATCAACACGTACAGGCTGTTTTGTCTAAACCCCACATTAGAAGTATTGGGAGTTCTAATAATCATAGTCATCTGAAAATTTGTGTACAACCATAATCTTTTAGGTCCTGCTCAATGAAAATATTCTCAAGATAGCAGCACTTCCGGTTATACCGGAAGTCGCTATCAACTTCCTTATTTTAAATGAAATGCTATGTTTTTGAATTACTAGAGTTATTTTAAGGTAGTTTTCATAAGCTGTTCCTATACCTAAATTTAGCCGTTTACGAAATATTTATGGTTTTTAAATTTTTTTTGGATTTGCACTTTCCAGTTCAAAAATCGATAACTCTGCGATTTTTAAAAATTTGGAAATATTTTTGAGCTCATTTGAAAGAGGAAGCCTAGATCTTTCCTTTGATGTTTTCAAATTTCTAAAAAAAGAATAACAAAGTCCAAATTTTTAAAATTAAGTTTGCAAAACTTTAAGCACCCATAACTCATTTTTTTCAAATGAAATGACAAAAGTTTTATTTCACTAGATGGTAGAGAATTTAATTCTGCTTCGATCTGTGTTAACATTCCCTATACTTATGTTTAATAGTTTTCAAGTTATAATACCTTTTTGTTGGGATTGAGAAATTCATTAGCCATAGGCCTTTTCTCATAGGTTGCCATGGAAACGAATGAAAAAAGGTGAGAAATTGAAGTTTTTCAAACCAACACTCAATGAATTTATTTTGTTTTCACAGTCTGATAACACAATTTTGAACAGAGTTGGTCGTTTAAGTTTAATGAGAAATGTTTTTATGGCAAACTATGCAAAAATAGCTGTGGTTAGTAAGAAATTTCCTACAATAACAAAAAAACCAACATAACTTGAAAATTATCACAGATAGGTATAGGGAATGCAGATAGATGCAGAAAAAAATTTTCCTCCATCTAGTAGAATAAAAATTGGGACATCCCGTTTGAAAAAATTGGGTACTTGAAGTTGTCCAAACTTAACCTTAAAATTTTTGGGTTTATTAACTTCAATTCTAATTTTGATCACACTGAACAACAGATATAGGCTTTCCCTTTCAATTCTCCAAATATGATTTTGAAATCTCTAAAACTAAGCGAGTTACCGATTTTTTAAGGGACAGGTGCAAATTCAAAAATTTTCAAAAGTCCTAAATATCTCGAAAACGGTTAAACTTGGGTATAGGGAAAGCTGATAAAAACTCCCTTAAAATAACTCAACTAATAAAAAAATGCAGTGAAAAACAGCTTTCCATTTAAAATAAGAAAGTTAATAGCGACTTCCGGTATAACCGGAAGTGCTGCCATCTTGAAAATATTTTCATTGAACATAAGTCAACGGATTATGCCTGAGATAAATATCTTTGTTAGAACTTTCAATACTTCTAATGTGGGGTTTAGACGGAACAGCCTGTATAAATTACACCTATTTTTGCTTTTGTTATAGCAATTTTTTCGAATACTATTCTTTGTTTTTAAAGAGATGGATAATTACAAAAGCTTTGCAAAGATAATAACTTAATTATAGTTAGTAATAGTTATAGTAATAGATATAATATAATAAATATAAGTAAAACTACAAACGTCCCATATAAACCAAAAGTATGGGTTATATGGGACACACAAAAAAAAATTATTATTATTGAACATTGTTGTGGAGGCAACTGAAAGCTTAAACTATCCTTACTCACGTAGTGCAAATAGCTTTGTAATAAAAAAATTGGTGTAACAATGACAAGCAAAAATGTTCAAAAAATGTCTCATATACTATACCAATTTTACGGTAGTTTATTCAATGCAATACGAACTGACCTGTGAGGTACCTAAAATGTTTAATTTAGGAACAATATTTAACTGTAAAGAAACGATTTTATTTATTACTTTTCTTAAAAATTCAGGTTCAAATTTTTCGTTCAATCGTTAATTCATACAGTTTCCACACTCAATCTTTTAGAGTATTTAGAGCACTCCTTATCTTCAGCTCGTCATGCCCTAAAACCCCCTTATGACAATAAAAAACTCTTATATACCCGTCACCATGTCGGACGGGTCAGATGTTGAATCTGAAGCAGCAGATAATAACAGTAAAAATGTGTGTAAATTTTGTAATAAAAAAGTGAATAGCAGCCCAGTCAAGTGTAGTAGATCTAAGTGTCCAGTCGTGTTACATCCAAAATGTTTTGAAGCTATTGCGAAAGTGGTGCAAATTGATAAAGCTGATTGGAAATGTAAAAATTGTGCACTCAAGGCGTCCAGTGGAATTTTAAATGAATTAACTATCACAAAAGTGCAACTGGAAAGCCTTCAACGTGAGAAACTGTTGTTAGATAAATTGTTAAGTGAGTTAGAATTTTCTTCAAGTCTATTAAAGCGTCGATTCAGTGAATATGAAGCAAAAAGTGGCGATAATCCAAATCAGTGTTCGTCGTCCTCGAAAATCTCCACTTCTTATAGTGCAGTGTTAAGGAATTCGATAAAAAATAAGCAACCGTCTAATGTGCTCATTGTAAAGTCATCTGATAATAAAATTTCATCTTCGCAACTTGAGGATGACATTAAACTAAAATGTGATCTGAATGCTATGAAAGCCAATGTGAACAGTACCAAGTGCCTAAAAACAGGCTTTGTTATCAATTGCAAGGATAATGACTCACTTGATAAAATAAAAAATAGCATAACCCAGCAATTTGGATCTTCGTATAAAGTTATGTCACCTGTAAAGTTTAACCCTCGAATTATTGTATATGATGTATCACTCAAGGCCGCTAATGATGAAAATCTTGCACAAAATGTAATATCTGCAAATAATTTAGAGGTCCTTGATGATAACGATTTTAAATTAGTCACTAAACTTAAGTATAAAGCCGGAGTAAATTTAGTGTTCGAAGCCAATCCACAACTTTTTTCGCAAATTATTAAAAATGAGTTTTTATATCGGGTGATTCAAAAACATGTGGCATAATTTTAACCACGAATAATCCTCTACAGATGATAATAGGTAGGACCGTATTTACTGGCCCACCTCAAAAAATAGAAAAATTACAGCTATTCAAAAATCGGTATGTAAAAATGATTTTTTGGAAATATTTTTGTTATCGTTTATCCGATTATTATGAAACTTTGCACGTCAAGAGACAAAAAGACGCTCTTTGATATGATGCAAACGGAAGTCTTGTCAAAGCTATACATTTTTGGTGACAAGGGGGCCCTTCTAGTTTTCGGGTCATAACTCAATTTTTCGGCCTATTAACACGTATTTTTGATGCCAAAAATCGAAAGCCCAATCATTTTTTCATAAAAAAGGTACTTTTGTTTCATATCGCCAAAATGTGCAATGTTCGAGTTATTTGGGTTTAAAGATAACTCTACACCGCGCTGCAAAATCAAAAAGTATGAATTTTGAGCAAATGACATAGCTGTCAAAGCTGTCACATTTAATGTCAATTTCATTTAATTTAAAGTAAAATTTGATTATTTCTTGATGATCATAGTAAAACACGACTTTGTATTGAAAGAAACAGTGCATGAGCTGACATGAGCCATCCCATCCATCACAACATCATCTAAGAATACACCACAGAAATTTTCACATCGTAAAACGATTTTCCATCCAAGATGTTTTGTTATTCGAATTTCATCACTTGCATTATAAAGCTACAAACCAAATGAAAAATTAAAACGATCGGACCGAGAACATAACCTCAAATGTAACAAATTATAAAATAGAACCTTAATAACCATTTCCGTGGTTTAGGGGAAAAAGGGATAAGTTCATTTTTGTATTTTACAAATGGAGTAAGTTCTTTTATCTTTCAGACGATTGTTAGGTGAAAATAAAAATTTTCATTGTTTTTCGCGCTGTACGAAAGAAACACCGCAAGCGCTTTACGAAAAACAGCACAAGCGCCATCTAGCGGCATGTGTCTCATTTGTGCTACTTGTTCTTGACGTTCTTGTAATTTAAAATAATGTAAATAAAGTTTAAACAGTGCGTTTTTGGAACCTGTGGAACAAATTAACTTCCTATTAAAGCAAAAATTACCATATGCTACTGCAAATGGTTATTAACATTTTATTTTATAATTTGTAACAGTTGAGGTTATGTTCTCGGTCTGAACGTTTTAATTTTTCATTTGGATTGTAGTTTTATACTGCAAGTAATGAAATACGAAGAACAAACAATACTTTGGATGGAAAATCGTTTTACGGTCTGAAAATTTCTGTGGTGTATTCTCAGATGATGTGATGACTAGGATAGCTCATGCCAACTCAAGCACTGTTTCCTTCAACACAAAATCGTGTGTTTTACTATGATCATCAAGAAATAATCAAATTTTACTTTAAATTAAATGAAATTGACATTAAATGTGACAGCATTGACAGCTATGTCATTTGTAGTGGATTGTTTCCAAGGTAATAGTACGCTCAAAATTCATACTTTTTGATTTTGCAGCGCAGTGTAGAATTTTCTTTAAACCAAAATAACTCGAGAACTGTACATTTCGGCGATATGAAATAAGCGTACCTTTTTTATGAAAAAATGATTGGGCTTTCGATTTTTTGCATCAAAAATACGTGTTAATAGGCCGAAAAATTGAGTTATGACCCAAAAACTAGAAGGGCCCCCTTGTCACTGAAAATGTATAGCTTTGACAAGACTTCTGTTTACATCATATCAAAGAGCGTCTTTTTGTCTCTTGACGTGCAAAGTTTCATAATAATCGGATAAACGATAACAAAAATATTTCCAAAAAATCATTTTTACATACCGATTTTTGAATAGCTGTAATTTTTCTATTTTTTGAGGTGGGCCAGTAAATACGGTCCTATCTATTATCATCTGTAGAGGGATATTCGTGGTTAAAATTATGCCACATGTTTTTGAATCACCCGATATGTAAGTTGGAAATAATGTAGAGCTAGCGAACAATTTTATATTCCAAGGTGCTACAAATGTCAAAATTATGGTCATTTAAAAGATAATTGCAAAAATGATATTGTTTGTAGAAAATGTTCAGGTCCTCATGACTTCAAAGAATGTAAGTCAGAAACTGTTGTCTGTCCCAACTGTACATTTATTAATAAGCGCTCAAGAAAGCAATTGCCAGTCGATCATTCAGCTAGTAGTACTGATTGTCCTTGTTATCAACATCAGCTTGGTTTGTTGAAAAGCAAAATTAATTATGGATAACTTAAAAATTGGACACCTTAATGTTAGATCTCTATTCACTGGATTTCAGGAATTTACGAGTTCGGTTATTGATGGTAACTTTGATGTAATGGGAGTGACAGAGACGTGGTTATCCGATAATACTTCTTCAAACACTGTAAACATTAAGGATTATAACTTTTTTAGGAATGATCGTATTCAACGTGGTGGAGGTGTGGGTGTCTATGTTAAGAAGGCGTTTACTGCAGAGATTGTTCTTAATGATTTTGAAAGAATTCACGATGTTGAGTTTATTTGTGTTAGAATGAAAATAAAAAAAGAAGAGTTGTTGTTAGGAATCTTTTATAGGCCACCATCCTCCTCTATTGCTTCAGCTATTGAATATTTGGACAATTTCTTATCGTTTGTTTCATCTCAATTTGCCAATATAATTATTTTAGGGGATTTCAACATTAATTGTTTTTTTGATAATCCATTAGAATCATGTTTTCACATGTACGAATTTCAACAACTTATTACTGAAAGTACTCGAACTACGCTTACTACTGATAACATTGATCGATGTTATTTTTATCAACAATACTGAGCTTGTTTTAAAGTCTGGGGTAATAAATAATGATGTGGTGTCTAACCATCAAATTGTGTATTGTATTTTAAAAATTGAAGTACCACGTGTCATTCCAAAATATGTTACCTATTGCAACTTTAAATATTTTATTTATGGAAACTTTTTTAATGACTTAAGCTTAGTTTCATTTGAAAATCTGTTCTACATGTCTAATATTGATAGTAAAATTTTATATTTATGTGAAAATATCTTGCATTTATTTGATAGACATGCTCCCACTACTACCTCTTACATTACTAAACCCTGGTTAACACCTCATATTAAGGAACTAATTCGTAACCGTAGTAAAGCCCTCAGTGCGTATAAGAAATCAAAGTCGGTACATGATTGGATGAATTACAAACAGACAAGAAATCTTACAGTCTCTGCTATTAGGTATGAAAAAAAATACTGTTTACATCATTTAAGTAAAAATCGCGATAGCAAGTACCTGTGGAAAAGTCTTAACAATTTAAATGTTAAATTAACCAAAAAGCCTGGAAATAATACTATTCCATTTTCGCCTGAGAATATCAACAATTATTTCATGTCAGTATTTACTCCACCTCAAAATTGCAATGAAGCTGTCAAAGATCTACAAGGTAAAAAATTTAATAAAAGCTCTTTTCAAATTGCTCTGGCTACTGATGACGAAGTTCTAAATATAATTCTTGCATTAAAATCTAATGCTTGTGGTCACGATGGCATCTCAGCCAAAATGCTAAAACTTTGTTGTCCAGTTATAGTAAAATATATTACCCATATTATTAATAGTTGCATTGTAACTGGCTACTTTCCGGAGATGTGGAAACTTGCTCAAATTCGTCCTATTCCAAAAGCTAAGGCCGTAAATAATCTCGCTGATCTTAGACCCATTAGTACTGTCAAAGGTTTTGGAAAGGTTTATTTATAATCAAGTTTATCAGTATGTTTCTAATGAAAAAATTTTACCAGACAATCAGTCTGGCTTTCGATCTGGTCACAGCACGATAACTACATTAACTGCCATGTTAGATGATTGTTTTGCAGCACTTGATCATAATGAAGCAACCGTGTTAACACTTTTAGATTTTTCCAAAGCCTTTGACACGCTTGATCACAGCCTTCTTTGTGCCAAACTTACATATTATGGCTTTGATCATTCTTCAGTTTGTTTTTTCAAGTCACATTTAAGTCACAGACGGCAATTTGTAATTTTAGGAGCAGAAAAATCTAAGATCAGATTTGTAACCTCTGGCGTTCCACAAGGTTCCATTTTGGGACCCTTATTATTTGTAATATACAGGGTTATTCAGTATAAATGACGACCCTGGCACATATTAAGGTGCAACCCAAAATACATCTTTCACTTGTGCCTGGATCCATGTTCAAATTAATGAAAAACGGTGAATCCAAGTTTGCGCCCTTTGCGATTTGACAAATTGTCAAGTAACGTCAAGAGAAATAATGACAATTATATTAAATCTTGAAAAATAAAAGTAAAACACTTTATAACAAAAGTATAATAACGAAAACAGTAAGAATATAACTTAATAAATGTTTACAAAAGATGTTCAATGTGACTACCATTACTTTGTTCGCAAGCTTCGATCCTATGTAAAAATGAATTTCGAACACGTGCCAGAACCTCTGGGCCAATTGATATGCACTCCTGTGTTATTCTGTGTTGTAACTCGACCATATCATCAAACGGTGTTGCATAAACTTGCTCTTTCACAGCTCCCCATAGAAAGTAATCTAACGGTGTTAAATCAAAATGACGGTTTTCCACTAGTTGCTCTCTAACAAATTCACAAAATCTTAGCCTTTTTGGAAAATCTGTAACGCGCAATTCTTGAACAGTTTGCATGTGATATGGATGAAACTTGTTTGTTTTCAATATTCGTGAAACGGAAGATTGGCTAATTCCCACCTGTCTTGCGATGCTTTTCTGTCCTACATGGGGATTTTCTGTGACCATTTCCAAAACTTCCATTTCATGATCAATGTCTATGGCTCTTCGTACCCCTCTGCGTTTATCTGAAGGCCAATTAAACCGTAGACACATCTCCAATCGTTTAAAAATTTTGTCCGTTGGTGTCCTCCGACCTGGGTAACGCTGTGCGTATAGATTAACTGCGGCGACAGCATTTTTACGACATTCCCCATAAATTAAGAGCATATCAGTCTTTTCGTTATTACTGAATGAATACCGAGGCATTTTTTTAAAGAGCTGTAAAATGTGTCAAAGACTGTCACGTTGTCACCAACTGAAACTTTTGTTAGCAAACTTGGATTCATCGTTATGTATTAATTTAAACATGAATCCAGGCACAAGTGAAAGATGCATTTTGGGTTGCACCTTAATATGTGCCAGGGTCGTCATTTATACTGAATAACCCTGTATACAGCCGAACTTCTAAAGCTAGGCAAAGGTTCAAAAGTACGAGCTTTTGCAGATGACACACAGTTGCAAATGAATTTTGTCCCAGGTCATTCTCTTGCTGCTTCTGTTGCCATGAGTAAGGATCTAGAATCTATTGCTAATTCTGCGCGTAAAATGAATTTAAAATTAAATTCTGATAAATGTAAAGTTCTACTCTGCTTGCCAAATACACGTGCCTACAATTCAGTGGTTCTGAATTTAAATGTGAAAATTGACAATCAAAATCTTCCCATTGTACAATCTACTAAATGCCTTGGATTGATAATTGACAAAGATTTAAGATTTACTAATTATGTGTCATATGTTATTAAAAAATGCTATGTCGCTCTTAAACTTCTGTACTCCAATTACAATATATTAAATTTTAAACTTCGGAAAACCCTTGTGCTTTCGTTTATAAATTATGGACTCATTATCTACTACCCTTGCTTAGACAGTCTTAACAAATATCGTCTGCAAAAAATTCAAAATAATTGCTGCCGTTTTATTTTTGGTTTGAAGAAGCATGAAAAAATTAAAGAATTGGTATGGTTAAAAATTGATAAACTTTTTTTATATCATTTGTCTGTGTTTATTTATCGTTTATTCTTAACATCGACACCTCTCTACCTAAGGAGTAAGTTTCATTCTAGAAAAAGCATTCTGAATTTCAAAACAAATCTTCGTAATTTAAATGAGTTATCGATGCCACAGTTTCGTAGCACATTGTATCAAAGGTCATTCACGTATAATGTAATTAGAACATACAATAAATACCGGGTGACTACTAATGATTGTGATTCTTGTAGTCAAGTTGGTAACACATTTGAAATCTTAATTTGGCAACCTTGGCTATCAAATTTAAATGTCAAAATTTTATACTCAATTGTCATTCACTTCCGACCTACGATCGCAGTCATGGCAGTCAGGGGTAATATAACAAGCTGACAGGGAAGCCCAAGCTGACAGGGAAGCCAATAATTCAATGTTGCCAATAGATTATTTTGCCTCAATCATTAAAAGTCACCCGGTATATCGAAGTCTTTAATTCTGGAAATTCAGTGTTCACCTTCAGAAGTAAAATTAAGAATTTGCTTTTTAATAATTAACTTTGCACAACGAATAGCTGACTGTTGGTAATAAATGCTAAAAAACTGTTTTTATTTTTTTTTGCCTTTCATCTTCCATTTTAAAGAATTCTTTTTTATTTCTCGTTTCTTGAGACTGGCAACGGCTTTTCATCTGATGGTTCTTTCTCTTATAGTGTTTCTTTTGGTTCTTCAGTAATTTTTAGATTTATTTTTGCTGTTAAATTATTGTTTATATTTTATTTTTTTTTTAATATAATTTTTATTAATTTTCAATTTAGGTTAAGTTGAATAGCTATTAGCTAGATTTCGCCTCTTTTTCTGTTTTTATTGTTTACATTTTTTTTTTCTTTCTCAATAAAGCCCTTTATTATTATTATTATTATGCCTAGTAGTATTTATTGTAGATTGTATTTTTTCCATTTTAGACTCTCTAGGTCCTGAGTACGGTGAGCCTTGCATTCTCGACTTGGAAGTGACCTGGTCTGAATCCGAGTCCCGAACCCCCTTAATCTGCATCCTTTCAATCGGCTCGGACCCTTCGCCCCAAATTTCAGCCCTTGCAAAAGCGAAAGACATGAGTAACGCTCCTCTACTCTCGATTTTTCAAACTGAATAAATTTTTCACAGCCTTAAAAGCCGTTTCAATGGGCCAGGGCCAGGAAGTGGTCGCTCGTGACATGATCGAATGGTCGATGCAAAACGGTGGCTGGGTCCTCCTCCAAAACGTCCACCTCTCTCTACCATTTGCCACCGAAGTGATGACCGTGGTTGTGGACACCGAAACCATTCACGACGATTTCCGAATTTGGCTCACCACAGAAGTTCACGAACAATTCCCCATTGGATTACTCCAAATGGCGATTAAATTCACCAACGAACCTCCGCAAGGAATCCGAGCTAGTATGAAAAGGACGTACCAGAATATCACTCAGGATTATTTGGATTATTCGGCCCAATCACAGTGGCCCCCGCTGTTGTACGCTGTGGCCTTTTTGCACACCGTAGTCCAGGAAAGACGAAAATTCGGACCATTGGGTTGGAACATTCCCTATGAGTTCAATCAGGCTGATTTCGCAGCCAGTGTCCAATTTATACAAAATCATTTGGATGATATGGACCCCAAAAAGGGGGTTTCGTGGCCGACGGTGTGCTACATGTTAGGGGAGGTGCAATATGGAGGGAGAGTCACCGATGATTTCGATAAAAGGCTACTAACGACCTTTACTCAAGTAAGTAAAATATTCTTTCAAACATTATTATTATTATTATTATTATTATTAACTTCAATTTTCCTTTTTCTATTGAACATGATGGTAAGTATCAAATTCTAATTTTCCCATTCCCATTCATTTTGAGTTTGTGGCAAAGTTTTAGCAATATCAGAAAACTTATACAGGGAGGTCCACGAGTAATAAAGAGCCTGAAATTTTTTTTGAAATTTTTTTTTCTACGAAATGTAATGTTGGTTGCTTCAAAAAAATTTTCAGGCTCATTATTAGATCGAAAAATTCGCGAAATTTTAACGATTTTATCGAAACAAAGTAAAAATTTAAATGCGTTACTTTCAGTGAATGTAAGGGTGTTTCCAATGATCTTACACTATACAGGGTGTTTCAAGTTTTAGGTCCAGTCAAAAAATAAATACTTCTAGTTGTCCAAAAGAAAAAATATATATCTCTAACGATAGAGTTTCTAACACGCTTCAATTTGATGCTTTAATGTTATACGAAATTTTCATGGTATGAGCGTGAATTGTGAAAAACTAGATAAAAAATTTTTTGTTTCCAAATTATTGCAATCGTTTTCTCATAATAAAATTCCTCCTATTTTTTAAGTGAGACTTCCGAAACTGAAACAGTAGAAAAACCCAAGGCGTATTGAGCAATTGAAATTCCAATTTGCAAGAGATCAAGTAAATGTTTTATCTTAGTCACCTTTGAAAAAACAGAGCTCGTGTCTTTGCTTGATTCACAAAAAATGTAACGTCATTAACTGTCAGACTAAAATTTTACTTGTCAATTAAAAAATGCCCTTTTTTTGCAAATTGAAATTTCAATTGCTCAATACGCCTTGGGTTTTTTACTGTTTCAGTTTCGGAAGTCTTACTTAAAAAATAGGAGGAATTTTATTATAAAAAAATTATTGGAATAATTTGAAAAAAAAATTTTTTTAATGTAGTTTTTTGCGTTTTACGCTTATATCATGAAAATTTGGGATATCAGCAAAGCATCAAATTGAAGCGTGTTAGAAACTCTATCGTTTGCGATATACATTTTTTATTTTGGAATACTAGAAGTATTTATTTTTTGACTGGACCTAAAACTTGAAACACCCTGTATACTCTACTAGATGCGCCATTCTCAATGTTTCGTGTGTTGGCGATTGACCCCAACCATTAGAAAGAGAAAGTAAACATCGAAGTTGCTGATACTTAACAAGGATAAAGATAGTATAGCCACGTGACTTATGGCAAGAAAGCGCTGAAGCCTATGCAATTCAAAGCAATTATTTTAATTTTGTCTTCTTATTTTAAACGGTTTTGGCCAACTTTTAGTTTGTTTCAATGGTGTGAACACAAATCTATCTTTATTATTGATTTTAATTTAATTTTGGGGTGGAGCACGAGGATAAACAATAAAACACAAACATGAATTATTACAAATATTTTTTGTTTTGAATTAAATTTTAACTAAACAAACTATTGGTGTTTAAATAAAATTAATTTAGAATATTTGTGTCTAATTCTGTCGTTTACTTCGTTTATGGTAAGATTGTTTTTACGAATTCTAACTTTAAAATACAATTTTAAAAATAAATTTACAATTTGCAGCAGATGGTGATTTAATGGATCTTGATCCAAAATATGGTCGTTCAGATTAGGAAATAAAGTGCTGAAATCGATCTGCTTTTTTACATTATAAATGAATTTTTGAGCAACAATTATTTCGTGAAAATTTTTAATTTTTCTGAAACAACTTTCAGCCGCCAAACATATTTTGATCACTCCTTCTGAAGGTTTAGTTAAACCACCTCTGTCTTTTCTAGTAATAAAAGAAGAACACAAATTTTGTTGATCTTTTTGCTCTAATTCGGCGCAGCATTTAGAACAATTTATAGATATAGACTTTTTTACTTTGCGAATAATAAATCCCGCAATATAAATCACGACATCGTTAATGTAACGATTCAAAGGCATTTCGAGGTCAAGATCAATGTCAAAAGTGAGATTTTCGTCGTCCAAAATGTTGTCAAATGGCGAAACTCATACGAAATAGGAAAGATATTAGCAAATCAATGTTGAAAATTGTAAAATTATGTAGAAAATTCGTTATTTTTTCTCTGAATTTGAATGGTTTTACATAAATTCGATAGAACAAAAGGAAAACGTAAAACGCAATTTGGGGGAAAAAATGCATGATGAAATCAGCAATAACGCAATTCTGTGAACTTCAGAAAATCAGTACTTAGAGGTGTTGATAAATTCGGAAAAGTTAGAACAATTAAGTTAGAAAATTCAGTTTCGACTAAACCCTAACTAATACAAAAAAAAACGAACAAAAAAGAGTAAATAATGAATTACTTCTAATTGGTAACAGCAAAATATTCCATCATTTTTTGTTTTTTGTTTCTTTCATATGTGAATAACATACGTCATCTTCTTCGTCTGTACTTTCTCACTGGATGAGTTAGAAAATTTGAAATATTTTGTTGAAATAAGACAGTGTCCAATTAGTTTCAAAACCTATTTTTTCGCTTTTTTACTGGATTTAACTTTTACATTAATGAAATTGATTAAATGCATTATTTTCTCTAAATCTGTGAGCGCTTGGCAATGAAAAACTACCAATCCAAGAACTTGTGCCAAACGAATACTTATAGTTTGCAAAATTAAATTTAGAAGGCGTTAATTTCGCTTGTTTTAATAAATAACTGTTTTATCTTTATTTTGGAGAAAAAAAATCCTTAAGTTTGTGTAATTTGCCGTGTGATTTAAAAAAAAACTACAAAAATTCAAGAGTTTTATTTGGATATCTCTCTGTGTGATTAAGTCTCCTGAATGTTGTCAGTGTTTGGCAGTGCAATATCAACGAATTAAATGCATAGTCTTCTAATTTCGCAACTGCTAACAGTTATATTTACACTAATTAGAACTGTCTTAACCCAACAGAATTTATAATAATATTAATAATAAATTGTCATTTTCTTCACTCGTTTTAACCGTACTTTTTTGTCGAGGAGTAAACCGCATTCTAAATTTTGTACACCAAATTTCCTGATTTTTTTAAATTTCTTCTGATTTCCTCAAGATTTCTTCTGGCTTCCTTAAGGGTCCTGAGCAGTAAGATCGAAAGTCCGCTTTTCGGATTAACCTGCAACCCAATAGACAGACTTTTATGGTCTTTCTGGGCAATGTTATGATTGACAGCAAAAAAATGTTGTCAAATGGCGAAACTCATACGAAATAGGAAAGATATTAGCAAATCAATGTTGAAAATTGTAAAATTATGTGCTAGAATTGCCAGTGTTTTAAAGAAATAAAACAAAATTTACTCGTACAATGAAGAAAAAAAAATTATTTTAGACAATAACCTTATAAAATAACGCTATCTATTAACATTGGATAATTACACTCTGTACACTAATACTTAAAAATTAATATAAAATACGTGATTACATAAAAATATTTATGCTCCTAAACAATACGGATTAATAATAATAAATTACATAATATAATAATAGTAAATAAACATTAAACGATAAAAAAAATTCAACGAGAACAAAAAGTATCCCTAATTGGTAAATTACGTTTAACCCGAGTATCTAAAAATTCCGGTAAAAATGCTGTTGAATAAAAGTCGCAATTTTTTTTCCATAAATTCCTCCCAAAAACTTCGGTTGCGGGATATTACTTCGCAGTGATAATCTATTTGCGTATAAATAAAAAAGTAGCAAAATTCTCTGTGTGTAATTTCTAACTGGCCCTGAATTTGGTACATATAATTGTCTTTAGGTTTTAATTTTATTTTGTTCTCTTGATCTATGAAACAGAATGTATTTTTTTTGTTTCAACAGCCTCACGTACTGTTAAATCTTTAGAGGCATAAGGACAATTTATTTCAATGATAGCATCCTCATCGATTAAACCATCCGGAGATGCACCCAGAAACTTATAATTGCCACAAGGAATAACATCAAACTGATAAATTTTCTGAAACAAATTCCGTGCATGTTCTTCATTCGAAACCCCGTATTCTAATGATTTTGACACAATTTTTTGAGATGAATATAATAATGATTTCACAAGATTAGCTGTTGAAGTAGTGGGTCGTATTTTACAAATTCGTCCAAAATTACTGGCGGTTAAACGCAGATTTTTTTTGTTTAAACCACTCTGGGTTTGCACTTTGTCCTCGCGTAATTTCTTCAATCATTGTGGAGTCTACCTCTTTAAGATTATCTAAGTGTAGATTAATTAAAGTATTTAATTCATCGCTAGAGATTTGTCTGGTATTTGGTCATCTTCATCTAATATTCCGTAATCCTTGTCGGCTTGAAATATTTCATTTTTTCTAGTTTTTTTTTATATGTTTCCTTCTACTATTTTTAATAGTACAAAATTGTTCTTTGAGTACTGTTTAAAATTTTAGTAAAAAAAGGGCGCTTTGTATTATAGTTCGAAACTGCCGCAAAACATCGTGTCGTATAAGACTTTTTTAATGAAAAATTTATTCTTTTGCCGCCTACAAATTTATTTACTATACTGTTATAACTTTCCGCAGCATTTGTATCTACATCATATAATAGCGAAGATGCATGAGCAGCTACTCGATTTATACATTTTTCAAAATCGGGAAATATAATACTATCTTTTAACAAATTATACAGATTTTGTTCTCCAGGTTTACTACCTTTACAAAAGTACTTCTTTGTATTATTTGTGTCTTTGCAATAATCGTGAAAACCTAATATATGTTTCGGGCCATTTAAAATGTCTTCTTTCAAGTTTTTTATTTTTAAATATGTTGGTAGATTATTATTTCTTCTATGTTTTACAGCACTAACTATTGCAGTTCTAAATCTCAAGATCTTACCGGGTGACTTTTAATGATTGAGGCAAAATAATCTATTGGCAACATTGAATTATTGGCTTCCCTGTCAGCTTGTTATATTACCCCTGACTGCCATGTCAGCGATCGTAGGTCGGAAGTGAATGACAATTGAGTATAAAATTTTGACATTTAAATTTGATAGCCAAGGTTGCCAAATTAAGATTTCAAATGTGTTACCAACTTGACTACAAGAATCACAATCATTAGTAGTCACCCGGTATTTCTTATAAATAATTTAAGTCTACCATCTACTCTGGACGTTTTACACAAATCTCGAATTTTATTGCAATAATTGCGAAGAATGTGATTCCTACACTCTATTTTTTCGACAAAATAATTTGGTCCGTATGGTTTATTTTCCTTAATTTTTTTATATACACTGCTATCACCGTCCCCTATTATTTTGGTATATTTTAATCTGTGCATTTTGAGGGAACACAAAAACCCATCAGCAATAATCTGAGACTCCATGGAGGTGGACGTTTTAGTCCAATTTGAAATAAAGGGGACTGGTAATCTCAACAACAGTAATTACTTTAATCCTTTGAATATTTCGGTCGGTACCTAAATAATAATCACCTCCCTTATTTGGCACAAACATTTCCATGAATTTTTAATTTTCTACCTGATAGAGGTATCCCGCCGCTTACTTACCTAGGAAACTTTCTATCCGTAATCTGTGACTACATATCTAATGATAATTGTCAAATAACTAGAAATCTGTTCTGCTGGAAAAAGGTCTTGCAAAACCTTGGAATTTATCTGTTTAACTACTCCCCCATAAATTATAATCTGCCGAGACCGCATGTGCCGAATCGAGTACTTACCGGCTGAAAATTTTAAGACATTTCTTCATTTAAATTAAAAAATAATAATGTTAAAAGAAATACAAGAAAGTCGCGAGGTAGGTCTTGGTTTAATGCTGCTAAATACGCAAACAGCAAGTTTCTAGAGTAAACTGTTTGCAAAAAAACGTGTATCACAAATTTTGACATATTAATTATTTTAAGCTGAAGAAATAATTTTTTCAAAATTTTCATTGGCTCGCGAGGTAGACTATTAAATTTCACTTAAGATGGCACCGCGACAGATTCTTCAGTGTTAATATTTACAAAAATATCTTGCATCAAAAATTCGTTATTTTACGTACAGGGTGTTTCAAGTTTTAGGTCCAGTCAAAAAATAAATACTTCTAGTATTCCAAAATAAAAAATATATATTGCAAACGATAGAGTTTCTAACACGCTTCAATTTGATGCTTTGCTGATATCCCAAATTTTCATGATATAAGCGTAAAACGCAAAAAACTACATTAAAAATTTTTTTTTTCAAATTATTCCAATAATTTTTTTATAATAAAATTCCTAGTATTTTTTAAGTAAGACTTCCGAAACTGAAACAGTAAAAAACCCAAGGCGTATTGAGCAATTGAAATTTCAATTTGCAAAAAAAGGGCATTTTTTAATTGACAAGTAAAATTTTAGTCTGACAGTTAATGACGTTTCAATTTTTTGTGAATCAAGCAAAGACACGAGCTCTGTTTTTTCAAAGGTGACTAAGATAAAACATTTATTTGATCTTTTGCAAATTGGAATTTCAGTTGCTCAATACGCAATACAACAAAATATTTCAAATTTTCTAACTCATCCAGTGAGAAAGTACAGACAAAGAAGATGACGTATGTTATTCATATATGAAAGAAACAAAAAACAAAAAATGATGGAATATTTTGCTGTTACCAATTAGAAGTAATTCATTATTTACTCTTTTTTGTTCGTTTTTTTTGTATTAGTTAGGGTTTAGTCGAAACTGAATTTTCTAACTTAATTGTTCTAACTTTTCCGAATTTATCAACACCTCTAAGTACTGATTTTCTAAAGTTCACAGAATTGCGTTATTGCTGATTTCATCATGCATTTTTTCCCCCAAATTGCGTTTTACGTTTTCCTTTTGTTCTATCGAATTTATGTAAAACCATTCAAATTCAGAGAAAAAATAACGAATTTTCTACATAATTTTACAATTTTCAACATTGATTTGCTAATATCTTTCCTATTTCGTATGAGTTTCGCCATTTGACAACATTTTGGACGACGAAAATCTCACTTTTGACATTGATCTTGACCTCGAAATGCCTTTGAATCGTTACATTAACGATGTCGTGATTTATATTGCGGGATTTATTATTCGCAAAGTAAAAAAGTCTATAAATTGTTCTAAATGCTGCGCCGAACTAGAGCAAAAAGATCAACAAAATTTGTGTTCTTCTTTTATTACTAGAAAAGACAAAGGTGGTTTAACTAAACCTTCAGAAGGAGTGATCAAAATATGTTTGGCGGCTGAAAGTTGTTTCAGAAAAATTAAAAATTTTCACGAAATAATTGTTGCTCAAAAATTCATTTATAATGTAAAAAAGCAGATCGATTTCAGCACTTTATTTCCTAATCTGAACGACCATATTTTGGATCAAGATCCATTAAATCACCATCTGCTGCAAATTGTAAATTTATTTTTAAAATTGTATTTTAAAGTTAGAATTCATAAAAACAATCTTACCATAAACGAAGTAAACGACAGAATTAGACACAAATATTCTAAATTAATTTTATTTAAACACCAATAGTTTGTTTAGTTAAAATTTAATTCAAAACAAAAAATATTTGTAATAATTCATGTTTGTGTTTTATTGTTTATCCTCGTGCTCCACTCCAAAATTAAATTAAAATCAATAACAAATATAGATTTGTGTTCACACCATTGAAACAAACTAAAAGTTGGCCAAAACCGTTTAAAATAAGAAGACAAAATTAAAATAATTGCTTTGAATTGCATAGGCTTCAGCGCTTTCTTGCCATAAGTCACGTGGCTATACTATCTTTATCCTTGTTAAGTATCAGCAACTTCGATGTTTACTTTCTCTTTCTAATGGTTGGGGTCAATCGCCAACACACGAAACATTGAGAATGGCGCATCTAGTAGAGTATACAGGGTGTTTCAAGTTTTAGGTCCAGTCAAAAAATAAATACTTCTAGTATTCCAAAATAAAAAATGTATATCGCAAACGATAGAGTTTCTAACACGCTTCAATTTGATGCTTTGCTGATATCCCAAATTTTCATGATATAAGCGTAAAACGCAAAAAACTACATTAAAAAAATTTTTTTTTCAAATTATTCCAATAATTTTTTATAATAAAATTCCTCCTATTTTTTAAGTAAGACTTCCGAAACTGAAACAGTAAAAAACCCAAGGCGTATTGAGCAATTGAAATTTCAATTTGCAAAAAAAGGGCATTTTTTAATTGACAAGTAAAATTTTAGTCTGACAGTTAATGACGTTTCAATTTTTTGTGAATCAAGCAAAGACACGAGCTCTGTTCTTTCAAAGGTGACTAAGATAAAACATTTATTTGATCTTTTGCAAATTGGAATTTCAGTTGCTCAATACGCCTTGGGTTTTTTACTGTTTCAGTTTCGGAAGTCTCACTTAAAAAATAGGAGGAATTTTATTATGAGAAAACGATTGCAATAATTTGGAAACAAAAAATTTTTTATCTAGTTTTTCACTATTCACGCTCATACCATGAAAATTTCGTATAACATTAAAGCATCAAATTGAAGCGTGTTAGAAACTCTATCGTTTGAGATATATTTTTTTTCTTTTGGACAACTAGAAGTATTTATTTTTTGACTGGACCTAAAACTTGAAACACTCTGTACATTTCTGCACCCACTGCTCAGGACCCTTAATCTGCTTGCAACCGATTTCCTGTGCTGTTTACTCCTCGGTTTTTTGTAAGGATTAAACCACGATGATGACTCGTGGAAAACCATTATTGATAAAAAAGTTTCACCATCATTTATGGACTCTGAATTAATTTGTTTAACTATTTTGTTTATTTTTTGTGTATTTTACTCTATTATTGATATTATTATTATTATTGTGCGTAGGTTTGGTTCTGTGACGTTCTTTTACGTCCAGGCTTCGAGTTTTACAAAGGCTACAAAGTGCCCCAAACCCGAAATTTGCAAGGCTACGTTGACTACATTAATAGCCTTCCGGCCACAGACACCCCTGAAGTTTTCGGCTTACATTCAAACGCCGATATCACGTATCAAATAAACACAGCTAAGGGTATTTTGGATACGATTTTAAGTGTACAACCAAAAGAAGGGGGCAGTCAAGGTGGTGAAACACGCGAAAGCGTCGTCTACAGTCTTGCCGAAGACATGTTGGAAAAACTACCGACTCAGTACAACAGTTTCGAAGTGAAGGAAGCCCTTCAACGAATGGGGGCCCTCTTACCGATGAACATTTTCCTACGACAAGAAGTGGACCGCATCCAGAAAGTTTTAAAAGAGGTGTGTTTGTTATTGTTTTTATAAAATCGAAAAAAATTAAGTATGCAACTCGGGTTTTATTTTTTAGGTGAAATCGACTTTGTGTGACTTGAAACTAGCCATCGATGGTACAATTGTGATGAGTCAAGGGCTAAGGTGTGCCTTGGATGCAATGTACGATGCTCGAATTCCAGACAGGTGGCAGAAAATTTCCTGGGAGTCTGCTACTTTGGGTTTCTGGTACACGGAACTTCTGGAAAGGGACGCCCAATTCAGGAGTTGGTGCAATAACGGCAAACCTAACGTTTTCTGGATGACTGGCTTTTTCAATCCGCAAGGTTTCCTCACTGCGATGCGCCAAGTCCGTAATTAATTCGAGTCTGTTGGCATTTTTCGATTGCTTTTTGCAGGATGTTACAAGGGCTCATAAGGGCTGGGCTTTGGATTCTGTCGTTTTGCAGAATTTAATAACACGCTACAACAAAGAGGATTTGAAGGAAGGGCCGGCTGAAGGTGTGTACGTGCACGGACTGTTCCTAGAAGGTGCAGGACTTGACCGAAGGAGTGGTAAACTTATCGAAAGCAAAGCAAAAGTGCTTTATGAGCTAATGCCGGTTATTTACATTTATGCCATTAATACAACGGCTGGGAAAGATCCCAAATTGTACGAGTGTCCGATTTATAGGAAACCGCAAAGAACTGATCAGAAATATGTTGGGTCGATTGATTTTGAAACTGATCATAATCCGAGGCATTGGACACTTAGAGGTGTCGCGCTTTTGTGTGATATTAAGTAAGCGGAAAGTTTAAGGGGATTCAACCCGTATTCTTCTTATGGGAATCACAATGTAAAGTTCATCTAAAATATCTCGATAACAGGAATTTTTGCTTAATTTTTTTTTTAAATAATAGATATATGTTATACGCACGAACTCAATTTTTGTTTTTATCAAAAAATGTTATTATTAATTTTTTAACGAATTAAATATTAAAAAAATTGTTTTTTTAAATTTTTCAAAAATTGAGCCCATAATGAATAATTTAAATAAGTCATTTGCAAAATATCGCTTAAAAATTTTAAAAAACGTAGAAATGCCAGCGAATAGAAATAATAATTTATCAAATTTCCGTCTCTATAACTTATCTCTTTTCCACTGTAGTACCTGCGTTGGGTTTGCCGGAGGGATCGACCGACGTAAAGGGTCTATTGTAATAAATGCTTACCACAACTGACAATAAATGCCAAAATTGCGAAATAATCCTGATATTTACTTTATTGGTGACATTTTACAAAATTTATTCATCAATGAGTTAATTGGTACCTTTGAGGGTAACAATTAAAATTGAAAATAATTATCAAAAATGTAATCGCCTATATTCGGTGACAGACGAAAAAACCATAGGTTGCAAAAAATTTATTAGTGTCAAAAATTAAATACGGTTATTATTATTAAAAATGTAATAATTACTTAGAATACAAAAATAAAACATAAAAATAATTATTATACAAGCAAATACTATCAAGTTATAATTTAATAAAATGGGCCTTATAACAACCTTCTTGTTATAAGATAAGAAAAATTTTACCACCTACCGAAGCTTCTTATCGTGTTGGAAATTCCGGTGCACTTCTAAACTTTTGGAAAGACAATCTAGGTACCTTTGTTTCCTTCAAGTATCGGTACAAACCCAATGCAATTTTTTATAAAAATAACCATTGGGTTAAAAAAATATTTGAACCAGTGTTTTTTCATTTTACCTGTCAACAAGACTTTTGCCAATACTTTACCAAAGCTCCGTGGATTGTTTTATTCATTTACTTGCTAATTAGTGTTGCTCTTTACTTTTTACCAATATATTTGCGAATAAAATAGTGTATTTTATTCGGAGTAAATGTGAATTTATATGGATCAGCTAAACTATTTGCCTCATTGTGTTCGGGTAAATAACCAGTGAGCTTTTTGTTACATAAACTATGACAACAGCATAATCTATTACATTTGTATTTTTTTTTGTATTAAAAAACATTAAAAAACAAAGTGACAATGTTTTATATAAATTTACGTAATAATAAAATGCAATTATTGCAAATAACATCATGTTACAAGATAATAGCATGGAGTTTATCATTTGTCAAACTCATGATTCGCGAAGATGCCATGAAAATTCAAAATCATCGAATCAAAATTTAGGCCTGAATAAAACCATTGACTGCAATAATTTTTGTTGTTTAACCAAAAAATAGTTGTTTATTGTCTTACTTTCTTTGTAAAAAATTACGCCTGAATTAAAACAAAACCAATTTCGTAAAAGTCTAAAAGCCCAAACACCAGATTTTCCTCAGATTATCTCTTTTATTCAATACCTGGAAACCGACCAAACTATTTCCATTTTATGGGCCTTTTATTGCTCATCGCTCGCCCAGCTCTACGAAATGGTATCTCGTTTAATGTTTTCTCCACGGTGACGCTTTAATTTTTTCTACGTCAACAAGAGACATCGCTTCTTCAAATGTACCGTTAGGTTTTGTGTAGAATGCCCTTAAGACTAAAGGGGACGGGAGTGTGGAACAAAAAACTGCTTTTCTATTTTTAGTTCAATTTTAATTAGAACTGACTTTTCTAGAGGTTTAGAATTTGCGCCAACGGAATACTTTTATGATTTTTTTTTAAGATGATACGAATAGAATGCGACCATGAAGCTACAAAAATCATTGGCTATTATTGTTTTTTGTGGCGGGTAATTAAACTCTGATTGAGTTTAGTTATTTTTGGGCCGAGTGGTAACCGCCACCAGAGCGAAAAACATTCATTTGAGGTAGGTCTTCCGGCTATGTTGCGGAAACAATTATGTGGGAAAGTTGGAGGCAGTCAAATCAAAGAGGTCTTAACGAAGAGGTAATTTAATAAACATACTAAAAAGTACAAACGGTCAACAAGTGCGCTTAGGCCAATTAACCAAGTACTAAATCGTAACAGATTACTCAGTCCCTTATTATGGCTAGGTTAAACGTATTCGTCTTATGGCGTTTCCAATGTAAAAGAATTGTGGCTATAACTAAGTCATTTGAAAAGGTATCAACGTCGTTTCAAAACTCAATGTATCTTGGAAATGATATCTACAAAATGGCTTTTAGAAAATTTTAAAAAATTTAGTACTTAATAAATTATGGCCACTTAAATAAACACGTTGTGGGACTAAATCACTTATAAAGACACCAAGGCTTCAAAATGAAAAAACTCAAAAGGTAGTCGATAGAGGTTTTTATTTCAAACGGTTTGGCTTTTTTAGTTTTTTTTTATTATTAAAAATAAGCTTGATATCGCGACAATTCTAATTCATTGGAAGCTCAAAATTTCTCGGGCAGATGGCTAAACAAATCCGCAGGAAGATTTACAATGGGATCGGAGGGTCTGAGTAACAGACCCAAAAGCAGGTACCTGCCAAAAATGATTAGATTTGTCAGGTCTCACTTTCTTGTTAGTCTTGTTCATCCAATCAATAATGACTTTTGTTTTCATTGAAAAAGGAATTTGGTCGGGATTGGCAACCAAATCTGAGAAAGTTAAACCATGTAACTAGAAAAGGGATTAATCGCTTAATAATAATTTAGGAGTTTCAAGTTATTATAATTGGTATTACAATAGGTAACTTGTTTATCTAATATTTTCTTTATCTAGGACTGGTATTTAGAAAGCAATTTATTTGTGACCACACACCTGGCTAATATCCTATTACCCCGAAATTGTTAACGTAGATTTCATTGTTTTTAGTTTCTTTTTTTGAAGTCACTTCTAGATGTACCTAATGAAACCCTAATTGATGTGTTTTATTTATTAACTTTAATTCAAAACAGTATACTCGTATTGCGGGACTATTTCCTAAATGATAACGGTTTAGAGCTGTTGTGTTTTGTGTAAATTTCAACGGAAAAATTGATAATAATGATAAAAATTATTATGGGATTTAAAAAAATTTACACACGACTCCGTTTCGTCAAAAAATGACACCTACACTGTTATTCTTGATAAAAACCTAATTTACACTTTATTAATTTTTAAAATATAGCAAATAATATGCAAAAAGGGAATGTCTTACTTTTCAAGGGCCCCAACTGTGTACATGCCAGATTTTGACACTATAGCAACATTTACGACGTCATTGGTTTTTGAACGATTTTTTTTATTTTTATTTTTGTGAATAACAACTGATACTTTTGTTTACTGTTTTTGACAGTACACTTTTTATCCTTCTAATATTAGTAATATAAAAAAATAAATTAAAATTAAGTAAAATAAAAAAAATTATTGGCAATTGCATAATTGAAGCTCTTTGAACATAAAGGTTTTTTTTGTTAATTTTCTACTTTATCAGTGACCATAGGTATTTAGAATGTTATTCGGTATTACACTTGTATATTATTGATTCTTTTCGTCTATGATACGCATTATACAGAGTCGAATTTTTAACTGGAATAAATTTCATAACTTGGATATAGGCTATTTTTGTGAAAATTCCCGAAACAGGTCGATTTTTGTTTTTTCTTGTCCATCACTTGTCAAAAATGCACAGCCACCTCTAACTTTTTTTTTCAAGTGTAACAGTATGTCGATTGACACCTTATGTGAAAGAGCACTTCGCAAGCAATACAACGCACTATTTGTTTTTTGAATATTGTCAAGGCCTACTTGATAAAAAAAGTATTAACAGTGGAATAAAATAAAAAATAAAATAAAATAAAATAAATAAAAATAAAATATATAACTTGCACATAAGCAACTTTTGTAAAAAATGCTGAAACCGGTCGATTTTTGTTTTTCCTTGCGCATCATTTGGTGCACATGGTTTTTGTTTATTTGCTGTCACAAATGCACAACCTTTTTTTTCAAATGTAACGATATATCAAGTGGTACCTCTTGTAAAAGGGAATTTCCCAAAAAACCTGTACACAATAAAAATAATGATTACGCCCGCTAATTTGTACTAATGCTGACAAAAAGTACTATTATATGTTTAAATAAATATATTATAGTTGTTTAATTATTATAGTTGTTTAATTAAAAAAAAATTAATTCAGTAAACCGAAAAATTGACAATCCAGAAAACCCCTTGAATTAGTTCCTTTTTATCGAGATTTACCTGTATTTTATTATGTTTTTACTTTTCTGTTAAATAAACACTTCAAATTTTAAATAAAACTGTTGAAAATGAGGAAATCTTGCTCGGGCATACAAATATCAAGTAAGACCAATCTAGGTAGTGTTGTAAATCACAAGTACGTCCTTTGTTGTGACATCAGCTTGACCACAAAATAATAAACGCCCTATTTAAAAAAATACAACTTTATGTTATTACAGCTAAACTAATGATTAAAAAAAATCGCTGATAACATTATCAGATTCTCTGTAAAAAAGTGCCTGTATAATGTTTTTGTTTCAAATATGTATCTTTTATAATAAGGAAGATATGATTTTTTTAAGATTTCGCTGAAATGTCAACTTTTGTTTATAAGTCGAAAACAAAAGACGGTAGCGGGATGCGGTTTTGGCCAAAGTTATTTTCTCAAAAAACGGACCCGAGAATGTGTCACTCGTATTTCTCTAAACCTCTTAGTTTCGAAGATCCCCTATTCGGACATCCAAAATGCAACGCCCTGTACTTTATTTCAAATAACTCTTAAGTCTACGTAATACACTAAATGATCTTCCGGCACTTGCGATAATTCCTATTTGAATTAAAAATAATTTAAAAAATGCGAAAATTTCTGTTTTAATAAATATTCTAAATAGCTTAATACATTTTTATCAGAAGAAGGGTTTTTTTGTGTAAAATAGATACCCCGGAGATCTGAAGTTGCATCATTTAAATAAGTGAACATAATGAAATTTAAAATTTTGACTTCACAATAAAACACATTTTACTTGTAAATCTGTTCTTGTGTATTTATCAAGTGAACTGAATTTAAAAAGCCAAATATCTTTGTCACCTTTCGCACGTCCATTCGGCCGCCCTATTTATGATTTTTGCTTTTTTTTTTTTTTTCAAAAAATACTTAACGCAAATTCTAGGTACAATGTTTTCTGTTTTCAAATAATGTGAATAGTTAAGAGGAAAGCAGAAAAATAATTCACCATCTGTTGGTTTAGTAACACACTAAAACGTGTTCCCTTTATCCTTAAATAAGACGCAAACTCTTTTTCATCTAGGAAAACTGTACTTTGAAAAAAAAAACAATGATTTTTATTATAGTAATTTATTCGAAATGCACATTACAAAATATGAATATTTTGAAACAGATAGTTTCAGTCAGAAGGAAACCCCCAAACTTTCAAACTTCCAGCGTCCCGCTTCCTATCATACGCATCCTTATCATCACAAGCGTACGCTAAAAAGTACATCGAAGGGTGCCAAGCTACCGTAAAAGTGGCCGCTTCTACCGAAATATCCGCAATCTTATCCCCAGTTTCAACAAACCCAATATCTATGATTAAATCTTCCGAAGCTGAAGCAAGCAACTGACCGTCGTAGCTAAACGAAATCGTCCTCACAGGCCAATCCATTCTGGAATAAAATAAAATTCACACAAAAACGTGACAAGAAAGTGGTTGGTTACTCCACCTTGTAAACACTCTCTGACACGCCAGTTCGTTAATATCCCACAAGGAAACCAAAGCGTCGGCACTTCCTGTCGCAAAATATTTCCCCGTAGGGTCAAACTCTATGCAAATACAAGTCCCTGGATGCGCCTTCAGAATGTGTTGTCTTTTCAGTTCGGGATAACTCAAAATGTGGACACAGCCTTGCCCATTGGTTAGGAAGAACAAGTCGCTTGTGTTATTCCACGAGATTTCGTTCACTTCAAAATTGAACTGTTCTTCAGCTTCGATTTTGTGCGTCCTGGCGTCGATAAAAGTGACCAAGTCTTCCTTGTTACCGACTGCGATTGCATTGCCGTTAGGCGACCACGTAATGTTGATATTCTCCCCTTTTGTGTTGATTGTGGCAACACATTTCTGGATTCGAGTGTCCCAAATTCTAACAGACTTATCACCACTTGCCGTACTTAATAAATCTGGGTGAGATTGGTGCCAGCACAGTTGGTCCACTGAGCCCCCATGTCCCTTAAATGTTATTTCCTTGTTCTGAAAATTATTCAATTGAATTTTAAATTCTTATCGGAGTTGGGGGCTGTACCAAGCGATCTCTGTCCAAAGTGTAGATACAGACGGATTTATCGAAAGAACCAGACGCCAGACGTTTACCATCGCAACTCCAACCGACCGAATGTACCTTAGAAGAGTGCCCCGAATACTCTTTTATTTTACAGTGGCTCTTGAAGTAGTTTTGGAGCTCTTCAATTTTGTCTTGGTACATGTTTCGATACAGGTGATGGAATTGCCAAATGCGTCACTAGTGGACACAAACCATTGTAATTATTTACTTAAATCTGAATTTGCAAAATGGTTTAAATGATTTAAAATGAAAACTTTATAAATACCGGTAAAAACAAAACACAACATAACCTCAAAACTGGTAGTTAGACAACCAACATTACAAATAATTAGTGTTGGGCGATTATGAATGATATAATCGAAATATATCGATTATGTCTGAATAATCGATCATTCGATTATACTTTAAAAATCATTCATAATCCAAATTCGATTCATTCGTTTCGTTCCGAACACTTGTTTTTCGATTCGATGATATTTCGTTTCTCAAATGATCGAATGAACAAGCTAACGAATAAACGACAATTAATCGTGGTGGTAAACTGGGGAATAATCGAACTTGATAGTGATTTTTTTGTTATTATGTTGGTGGTTCATCGGTTGTTTGAAGTTTGTGAAGTGTCACATATGACAGTGAGAGCAAGAAATTTTTTAAAACAAAATTTATTAAAATTTTCGAGCGTTTAATTAACGTTTTATCCACACCACAGTCAGACAATAAAGGCTAAATCAATATTTTAGAAAAATTTTATTTGACGTTTTGAAGTGACTTTTGTCAAATTAATTTTTATTCGGCCAATCACGAGACGATTTTTTCGTAAGACCTATAGGTTTTATTGGTATCATTAAACGTTTCCTAGTAGTGATATTATGACCTAATAAAAGACTGGTTGTGGATAAATAATACTTTTTTATTTAATACATTTTGTGTAATGTTGGAAAATAAAACTATTTATAATTTTTAAATTTATTTATTTATTTACAATGCGTTTTTTTTCAATATTTTCATTCCACTTATTCAAATTTATACTCCAATACTTATTTGTTGACCGCCTTATTTAATAATTTTATATTTCGTGATGACACGCATGCGCACTGGACAATAATCGATCATTCGAATGATCATTCGATTATTTTAAACGATTATTTCGATTCATTCGATTATTAAAATATATCGATTATGCCCAACACTACAAATAATTATAACGTCCGCATGCGTATTGGCATGCGCTCGCTCTTTTAAATTCTGCAATAAAGTAAAAAACTCGTCTAAACAAAATAAATTATGCAAATTATTCGTATAAATCGTACACCACTGTTCAACATACTTTTCAACATAAAAAATTTCATCGATTAGAGGAACAACTTTCTCAAGATGCTTCTGTTTTGTGTGATTATTTCAAACAGTGGCGTCTATGTGTAAATCCAACAAAAACAGAAGTTTCCTGCTTCCATTTATCAAATTCTCAAAAAGAAAGGAAATTGAACGTCTCTTTAAATGGAACACTACTTAAACACAACTTTCATCCAGTTTACCTTGGTGTCTCTCTTGACTGTTCGCTCACCTACAAGTTTCACCTTGAAAAATTAAGGCAAAAACTGAAAACAAGAAATAACATTCTACTAAAGTTGGCCGGTTCGACTTGGGGTGCTAATGCTAAAACTCTTCGTGTCTCGGCTCTTGCATTAGTCTTTTCAACGGCAGAATATTGCAGTGCTGTTTGGATGAACAGTTCACATACAAGCAAAATTGATGCACAGTTAAACACTGCTATGCGAGTCATAACTGGCACTTTGAAATCAACCCCCACTGAATGGATTCCAGTATTGTCTAATATTGCTCCACCGATACTAAGAAGAAAACTTTCAGTCAAGAAACTGTGGATCAAATATAGCAGACATCCCCAAGATTATCCAATATGGTCTGATCTAATTGCCCCCGAAAATCGATTAAAATCCAGAAAACCTTTTTGGGTTGAAACTTCTGACATCGAAAACTTTTTCATTATTAATGAGTGGCGCAATATGTGGTCAAATATCCAACTTTTCAATAAAGATTTAATAGAAGATCCAACAAAAAGTGTACCTGGAATGGATCAACCAAGGTGGGTCTGGGTGAAATTGAACAGACTAAGAACTGGCCATGCCAGATGTAATTCAATGTTATTTAAATGGAATGCTATCGAAAATCCATATTGCCAATGTGGTCAAGTGGAAGAAACTGTCCAACATCTTGTCGAAGAATGTCGACTTACGAGTTTTCAAGGAGGCTTCACCGAAATTTATGAGTTGTCGCCAGAAGTGAAAACTTGGTTGTCCACTATCAAAGTTTTGTAATTTCTTCTATGTACAAGTATTATTGTCCTTTTTGTTGTCATACGAATATACATATATATATATATATACAGGGTAATTCTTAAATATATATATATATATAATTGAATTTTGAGGTTTTCAGGGAGTTCTTTTCTACCAGCGTAGCCCGGATTCTATAAGACAAAGACAAGTTAAAGGCTGTTTTGAAATGGACCACTATCAAATTGATTCGTTATAACAATTTCATTAAATGAAGTTGGTGGTTCCAGATGTTTGATTAATTTTTATGAAAATTTGGAGATAAAAACACAAAAACAGGAACCAATTCTCCGTCCTTCGTTTATTCAAACTGCTTTAATTACATTACAATTTCTTTCGCGCTTTTGGTGGATGCGCCGGGATAGGGCAATAAATGTACTAGCTATGATAGTTATTGTAAGGAGTTGTGTTTAGTTAGTTTAATTTAGCCAATTTGGGTTTCTTTGATTACTTTATAATAGTTATATTAGATACAAAAAGTTTGCATTTTCAAGCAATTACCTCTGATTGAGAAGATTTACATTTAAATCAAGCTCTTGCAATAATACTTTTAATAATTAATCACCCAACTGCTTTGAGCCAACACCAACCGTCTATACCGAATGAATGCAACTGTGTTGATTTCGAGACATTTTAAGACTCGAATAAGGCGAATCACTCTGCTGGTGTTGAATACTTAAACATAAAAACTCCGTTAACAATTTTTATAATTTATTGGGGATACGAAAAGACCTACGTTGAAACACTGCAATTTTTACCATGAAAGTGACGATGGATAGAAAAGAAAAGCAATCAAATAAGAGTGTGACTGCACCGCATTTGGCGAGAAAATTGAAAAAATTGCGAAACTACGAGTAAAGCTGTAAAAAAATAGGACTTGCTCCGACTTTGTGTTCATTTTATCAAATAACTTACAAAAAATATATTGCTAATGTGCATAATACTTGTTTGTATCCTTTGCCGAATAATTTGTTTCGGTATAACAGATTCTTCATTAATTACGAGAAACTAATTTTTCATCATTACATTTTTTGCTTAAAATTATTTGGAATTACTGGAATTTCTGTTTCTAAACTCTAGCAACAACGGTCAAGTTTCAAAATTATTTTTCTCTTTGTAGGTGGGTTTTCTTGGATCTTAATTTGTCGTTGGGATTCAGTTTAACACATAATTCTTTTTTATACAGAAACTCTCAAATTTGTGCTCTATTTCACTCCAAAAAATGCAAATGGGATGTTGCCGTTTTCTCTTAAGAACAGAAATGAGACAACCAAATCTTTTGGAAAATTTGTTAATTAAACAAAGTTTGAAAGACATTCAGCTATTATAGTTTTATTCCTTAAGCATTTTTAGGACTAATGCTGAACCTAAACTAGTCTAGAATTTATGTAAAGTTCATGTTCGATTCTGAACCAGTTACTGTTACAGTATAAATAATGTTTGAAAATTAAAAAGCCGCAAAAAGTTACCACAAACCTGGAAATAAATTGTGCGAAAAACCTTGGTTCAAAAAGGTGTAGAAAGCAAACCGTTTTTAAATTCGAAAACGTTATTTTACAAAGGAACATTTACAGTTAATTTTGTTAAATACAATGTTTGAAAAAACAAACTAAGTGATTCAGTGTTTATGGTTCAATAAAAATACCATTGAATTGAAATTGAATTGTCGTATGTATGTGTACTGCTAAAATTATTTTTTTCTGTAACAGCTCTAAAATATGCTAAAACATTGTTAATCGGGAGTCAAAACAGGAAAATATTTAAAACCAAAAAAATTGGTGACCGTAATATTTCCACAAAGCATAAATGCAATTTTGTCTTATTACAGTTAAACAAATAAGGTTGCTTTCTTCTAAACGAATAACAAAGTTAGGCTAAGATGTTGTCTTTTGTCTACATCAGTTACTTGCTCAAGAAATGAGTTCGAACACCTCCCTGTATATTTTTTAGGTAGGTACCCCAAAAAAAACCGTTAAGTGACGAAGTCGTAACAAAAATTAATGAATCAGAGAAACTTTTGTTTCCCACCTTGCAACTTGTAACAATTATCTCAAAGATTAGGTATATTTTTTGTTGGTGACGTTATATCCATATGTTTTTACACAATTATTGTTGTGCCGTTTAATATTATTCATTTCTTACTTGCTGTTGCCGCAAAAGGTGTCTCATATTTCAAATTTGTTGACCAATTGCTTGTTGGTCTCGGTGAGAATGTACTATTGAAATGGATTTCCAGGAAGAAAAGAGGAAACAGTAAAAGCGTTAGTCTGCAGTAATTTCTTTTTAGAAAAATTGCATTACAATCTGTAATATTTTCACTTAATATAATGGTGCATTTGTTCTAATTTCGCTGTATTTTATTTCAGTGGAGCAGTTTAAGATCACGAAATGGGACTTAGGCTGGTAATAGACTAGCATATAACACGCGGCGGGTTAAAAATTTGATTTCTATGTTGAATTTTACAATAAATCTTCCTCTACTTCCTTCACCTTCTAATAGTAACACTAGTTTACAAATAATAACTTTTTTTATATACCTTTAATCAAATTATTATTTTTATGTTTACTTACCCTCGGCAACACAAAAAGAAGAGTACAATTTTTTATCACGTCACAGTTTTTTTTTGCGGAAGTTTATTTTCTGCCTTACCTGCACGAATCGCTTCGAATTAAGGTTCGTTGTTTTAAGCCATATAGCATCAGGAGTGCTACATGGTAAAACATGTCTAATAGAGGATGTAGATTAGCTTATTCTGATTGTTTTTGTTCAATTTATATTTGCAAATAAAGGAAAATACCAGGCAACATGAATGATGAACAGGGCGAGCGTTTTCATCAAGATTTGAAGGCTTTCAAAGACACAAAGGCACAAAGACTTTTGAGATGAAAACATGTTAGGAGATTATTGTTGGATTATTATAAGATTTATAAGGGAAACTGACCCAAAAAAGTACAAAAAAGAGAGTAAAAGCGTTCTTTTTCAATTTGTTACTGTTTGGCTATTTAAGAATTATTCTTGCTTTTTAATTAATTATTTATAAGAAATATAATATAATCCATAAGAAATGATAACGTTTAGTTAAAGTATAAATCGTGTAAACTAGTGTAATGAAAGACCTCTCTTAGAAGCACTAAAAGCAGCATACCTGCTGTATTTTGGTTATTTCGTAACTAACCAGAGTGAGATATTGCATTATTATCACCAGATGGGTGTCTCATAAAATACATTTTCTTGATTCACATTTAGATTTCTTTTCGAAAAGCCTAGGAATCATGAGTTATGAATTGGGCGAGCGTTTTCATCAAGATCTGAAGGTTTTCGAAGATCGGCACAAAGAATTCTGGGATGAAAACATGTTAGTTTATTGTTGGACTATTATAAGGGAAACTGATCCAAAAAAGTACAAAAAACAAAGTAAAAGCATTCATTTTTAATTTTTTGTTTGGCTATGTAAGAATAATTATTCTTGCTTTTTAATTAATTATTTATTTCTTAAATCTGACGTGATGGATTTTTTCATATATTTTTTTTGAACTTAGTGCCTCATAATCTATAAGAAATGATAACTTATTCCAGTTAAGGTATGTACTAACAAGTGTTCATTTAAAAAAAAACTCTAGTGCTTTGAAATTAAAAAACAATTATTTTGCATGTTTGTGATTAATTCGTTCTCTCATAACCTTACTTTTTGACAATTAAAAAGATAACAGATTTTCATAAAAATATTTATTTATTATGTATAAAAACTGTTGGAAATGTCTTCCTTGTTGTTCAACACACATAACACATCGCCTTTGAACACTATTTATCAATCTTAGGTTATGAATTCTTGTGAGATAGTTTAGTAGGCAACCAACAATACAATAATAAAAATTGTTCTACAACTTCCGTAACAATCTCAGAGCATGCTGCGAGTTTTTTTAATAATGAACACCTGATATAAACTAGTGTAGTTGTTTAACTCATCATTTATTTTATTTTTTCTCTGACTGACAAAAATGCCCTACATTCCGGTCCTTGCTGGACAAATTAGCTATTAATTTAATATATACCGTTTCAGTTCATAGTAGAATTGCAACAGCGCAATTGCATTTTTCAAAGTAAAAAATAAAGCACAAATTAAGAGTTTCTGTAAAAGAGAAGAATTCTGTGTTCGAAAACCCACCAGAATCTCTCAATTGGTGCTCCGTTTCATTCCAAAAAATTCAAATGCGCTGTTGCAAAATTCTACTATACACTGAAATGGGATGTAGTTATCAGTTTTTTTCAGCCTATTAAGAATGCAAAGCTCAATATTTCTGCATTTTTTCCCAACAATTAGCAAAGTAATTGAATTTAAAATACTTTAAAACGATTTGGTGCCGAGACTGTAAATTAAAAAAGCAAAAAAATGTTGTCTATTTCGTATAATAATTATAAAACAGTTATTCGAAATACCTTTATCACAATTTTATTTACAAATATGCGCATTTTGTGAGGAAACCGTGGTTCCTTCCCCCGTTTTATCAGATATGCGGTTTCCGCCTTATCAAACGTTTCAAACACTATTCTAATAAAACATACTGTGTTGACCTTATTGTTTTTAAACAAGAAGATGGAAGAATTTATAGAAAAGCCATCTTGCCAAATTTTATACCGCCAATCTTCCTTAGAAACTCGATTATCTCCCGTTCACTTATCTGAAGAATCGTCTGAATCAAGTGATGAGGAAATGAAAGATATTAACACCGCACCCAAAATAGTGGACGTTCAAATGAAACCACCAGTCGCAAAAAGCAATAAAAACGAAGAGGAAAAATTAACAGCGGTATATTTAATGAAAAGTAAGTTCACAACTTGATAACATTAAATACAAATTATTTAACACGCAACCAATCAAAGTTTTTAAAACAAAACAGTGCACTTTTAATTAAAACTTAATCACTTTGCATAATTGAATTTTCGACATCTCCTAAAACCCACTGGTGGTCAACAATTTCCAAAGCCTCCCATTCCGCCTTAAAGGGCACTTTGGGGTCGTTTGGCATTGCCATGGCAGCCCCCGACATTTGATCCTGCATTTGCTTGCTCTGATCGGCCGCGTTGTTCTCCCCCAAAACCAGTGCATAAATGCTCCTCAACCCAAACACATTCAAAAAGTACCACGAAGCTGACGAAACCCAGGACGCGTCCAAATGCGACAATTCGATCCCTCTTTGCAACATAGATTTAAACCGCAAAGTTAAGGGGAACGGCACTTTTGTTGTAATAAAACCCGAAAACATCCAATTTATCCACCCCCCAATTATAATCATGGGCAAGACATTGGTCAAATTGCCTTTCAACATATCCGTCATCATTGAGGGGTCGGTCATCATGTTTTGGGTGACTGGGGGCCGCTTCTGCATCAAATAGCCCTCCTCCTCCCTGTTAAACGCATGTTTGCGGATCAGGAACGACGTCTTCGGTATATACTTGGCGTTTTCGCGCAAAACTCGCGCCCGGAGGATCAACTGGCTGTCTTGCAACTGTTGAATTTCTACCTTTTTCTGGCTCGACAGCAGGATAGAGATGTAGTGCCGCAAGATCCCGACCAGGAATGTGATCACCACGATGGGCAAAAACACCCAAAAACGGATTTGTGGGTCGACTATTAAATCGGTGGTCATAGTTAGATTTCTGACACTTGACTGACACTAGTGATTTTCAGCCATAACACCACATAAACACCAAACTCCCCCAGAGAAATGTCAAAGTGAGCTGGAAATGGCGACACTTCGGCCGAAATCACCCAGGCCAGTGGGGCCCAAAAACGACAAGGAGGAGTCGATTTGGGACAAGCTTGGTACACTCGGGCGCAAGAAACGCATCAAGGAAGGTAATTGTGCCAATTCGAGTGATAATCATGCGGGGTTTCGGACGTTGCCTAATATGGTTATGTTGTTAAACAAAGTAGGTGTGGTGTTCTAATTTCGGTTTTTCTTAGTGCAAGAGGTGCAAGCTGAGGGGAAATATGCGATTGACTCTCCGGGGCATCCCACAAACCCTATCACACCGCCAGAAGAGTACGATTTGGGTCAGTATAAATTAATTAAGGGCCGATTTCATAAATAGGGTGCATTGCACGGATATTTTGAAATTACGGCCTTTTGCTAAGCCTGTGCGTGCACCAACTGGTGATGTGGTCTGAAACAAGGTCTATGATACGTGTTCGTTCATGCCATTGAGTAAGGTACACAATAGAAATGAAATCCCTGTACATTTTTGCGTGCGCGAAAAGTGGATGCAAGATATGAGCTTTTGGATGCGACCACCTGGCATTGGGAGGTCGCTCAAGTGTAGTACAGGTTCCTACCATCATTTCCAACAGAAAATTAGTTGAGTCCATGGGTCAATAGGAGGCGCGGTACTAAAACCAGATGCCAAGTCCGGTGGTGACTAACTTCTAGTCTATACCGTTGAATAAATTAAGGGGCCAGTCCCAAGATTCGAAAATAGGGCAAAAGCAATGTAAAAGTTTATAAGAGATAACTCACAAACGCTTCAAAATTTTTGAATGGGGTTTTCACGACATGAAAGCATCTATAGGTGAAAAATTCAAAATACTATAATATAAACAATAAAAAATGCTTTAAACTGATTATTTCACCTGAAGCATCAAAGACTATATTTTTAATTGATTATTAATCGTTTTTATTAACATCACCTTTGTTTAATGATTTACATCAACTAACTTTTAGAGAAAAAGTGACGTTGGAATTTATATAGTTTTGAAACAGCTGTAGTAAATAAAAATATGAATGGACATTACGCGTTACGGCAATTCATTCTAGGAACTACCCGGATTAAAATTCTTATCATTATCGTAAATAAGGTTCACAGGAAATGATTACCGAACACCTAACACCACAGGGGATAACTTAAGACCAAAATTCATTGAAAGAATTTTTCAATTATTCATTCATAAAACTGATACACGAAAAACATGTGTACCAACAAATCAGTTTTTGTTTATTAAGATACTCTAAACACATAATAGGGAAATTGTAAACGATTTATTTTATTATTAGTAAGGTAATGTTACTTTGTGTAAAGAAATCTTTTTTTTTTGTTTCGGGATCTTACAAATTCATCTAAACTTAGTTTGAAAATCATTTGTAACCATATTTATAAAACAGTCACGAAAGTGTTTTATAAAAACATTCATTGAATTTAGAATGAAAGCAATTAGCAAATGATATTTCGCCAAACTCATTCCAGAGCATTGTGAGTTTTTCTTCAAAGTATAAATAATAATCCGTTTTGACCTGATAAGGTGAAGTGCCGAAAAGCCTCAACCAGGTAGAAGAGAATACATAGTACCGAAATTATGCAGGGTTATTCCATTGATGCACCATACTAATTAAAGAAGGTAGAAGAATAATCCTATTCAGGGAATAATAAATAATTAGACGTGGCGGTCTTTCTTGATAGTGTTCTTAAAAAAAACAGTTCAAACAATTGTAAATTTTCTTTGGAAACAACAATTTTACCCTAGATTTTGCCTAAATATGCTAAAGATAAAATTGTTTCCCGAAATATGCAGCCGACTCTGAAAATATGCAAATACACTCACTGGCGAAATTATCGCATCACTTAAATTGCATGATTTTGAGGCTTAAGTGTTCTAAAATAGTCTTGAAGTTGATATAGGGTAGTAGCATTTTCAAGTAACTTCGACGGCTATAAGTCTTTTTAAAAGCAATTTGTGTAGATTCATGGCTAGCTAATTAAATGTCAAATTATCAAAATCACAACAGGCCACATAGAAGGAAGGCAGTTATCCAGGCTCGAGGAGGTATTAATGATTACCTCCGCATGCTAAAGTTGCCTCTGTAGACCTTATCCAAGTCAAAAAAACTGATCCGAATGAAATTTACTTTCTGACTTTTTTTGATAATCAATCAGTCATCACCCTCATCATTCATCCTCCCTCCCTCCCTCCCCTCTTCTGGATTACCCCTTGTAACAGTCTTCAAAGCGCAAGAAAGGTTCCCTAATCAAATGGTTCTGAACTCCGCTGAGATGAAATATAATTTTGCTATTTTACAACAGGGGGCGACACTTCCTGGAGAAAAATAGAAGGGATTTTGGCGCACGCATTCGCCCATAAGCATTATATTTCTATTGTGTACCTTATTCAATGCAAGGCCATCTGAATCAAACGCTACGCATTGAGGCCGTTTCAATTTCCAAAATCGCCGTTTCCGCACAGTAGCCATGCCGAGTCCCTTTTTGCGCGCCTTCAGTGGCCAACTGGCGGAGTAAATTATCAAAACTAAAAAGATACCTGTATGTCAGTTGTCATCAGGTTGTCATTAAATTGATAAAAATTCAATTTAAAATTGATTTAAAATAAATTGACGAAAACACACCACACACGCAACACACAAGATGGTTAAAAAATGTTACATTTGTGGCAAAAAAAATGTCGGTCTTTTCGAAATTCCAACCAATAAAGAAAGCAGGCAAAAATGGTTTAAAATACTTGAAAGAAAATGCGGTAGGAACTAAAATGCTTCTATTAATTAAAAAGTTTTAATTTGTATATCTTATAATAGATGTATCTAAAATTGGTGATCACACAGAAATTTGTGAGGAACATTTTGAAAAGGGCTGTGTTATTAGGACTGCAAAAAGGCGACGTTTGTGCAAAGAAGCTGTTCCTTCCATTTTCGTACGTATTTCAACAAAAAATTTAAAGTAGTTGTGGTTTTAAAGTAATAATTAAGCTTTGTTTTCCTACTTTTCAACTTTTGAACTGTTTTCGCAAACATAATCAGTAGCGTCCAATTAAGAGTAACTAATACATACAATCTGTTATCTATTTATATGTATGTGTTTCTTTAAATGTGTTGTCCCGAAACTCCAGTTGAAAATTCTGGGCCTGTAACTGAAAACCTTTCCTATAGTCCTGACCAACCTCTTGAAATACAACCCCAATCAAAAGTATCAAAATCAATTCAAGTAAATTCTATTTCTCCGGAGTATGTGGCGAATCTCCAATACCACTGTAAAGTTTTGACACAAAAATTGAAACGTACAAATCAAAAGTATCTGAAATGTTTATCAAAGGTACAGGATTTGGAAGAAGAAAAACGCAAAAACTCCAAAAACTTGTGTTTCATAAATAAAATTGTCGAAGATGCCGAAAACGCTGACGAAAAAGCAATTTTTTTGATGGATTTGATCAAAAATTATGGTAAAATGGTACCCAGATGGTCTGAAATTTCAGTGAGAATGTGTACGGTATGGAGATTTTGTTCGGCCAAAGGCTATAGGTTCTGCAACAATAATTTGATAACATTGCCTTCAAAAGCAACAATTCTAAGACATCTTGGGAAATTCAAGGGCCAAAATCAACTGATAAAACAACGTCTGTGCGCAGAAATAGCTCAATTTACGCAGCCCATAAAACGAATTTGTTCTTTGGTAATTGATGATATGTCAATTAAAGGAAAAATGCACTACAGCCGATCTGAAGATTATGTGTATGGTTTGGATACATGTAGTTCAACAACGATTGGTGCAAGGCCAAAAATAGCGACTAAGATGTTGTGCTTCGTTGTACATGGGTTGTCGACTCAATATACAATTCCGGCTGGATACTTTTTCCATGATTCATTAACGGCACAAGATTTTCATTCCATTACTTTAAGAGTTTTGCAATTATTAACAGATTGTGGTTTTATAGTCCTAAGACTGGTCACAGACAATTTTTCTGCCAATGTTGCCCTTTTTAAGAATCTCGACAATGGTTCCCTTAAAAATTGCATACCACATCCAACTTTGGAACTAATACCGTTATTTTTGAGTTTTGATTATGTGCATGTTCTAAAAAATGCAAGAAACATTTTCCTGGATCACAATATGGGTTCATCAGAAGGTACAATTTTTGCAAAATATTTGAAATTCCTCTTCGAGCTGCAGCGAGGTCTTCCAGTAAAACCAGTCAAATATTTGATCAAAAAACATTTGTTCCCAACAAGTTTTGAAAAAATGAATGTCCGAAGAGCCATTCAAGTTTTTTCTCCTGCAGTAACGGCAGCTTTAAGATTTTTAAAAGAAGCTGGCGATGAACAATTTTCTGATGTTGATGCCACAATTACCTACATGGAAAATATGTACCACTTTTTTAAGGTGCACAATGTTTCAAGAAGATACCAATATATCAACACCTTAGATAACAGTGAGGCACCTTTTGTCCACATTTCGGATGAACGTCTTCAATGGCTTAACGGTACATTACAAGAGTATGTTGCCGATATTCAACAAAATTCGGCAACTTCAAACTTAAGTGGTCTTACTAAGGAAACAGCACATGCATTAACATTTACAGCGAAAAGCACCTACCTATGTGTAAAATATCTCTTGAATGAGGCAGGATTTTACTATGTGTTGACGAGGTCACTCAGCTCAGATTGCATTGAAGGAATGTTCTCACATGTAAGGCACAAAGGGGGTTCCAATGATGCAATTGATGCAAGGGGGGCCGAATACGCTATGCGCCAAATTTTGAGATGTGGCATTATTAAAGCCTCGACGTCCGCAAATGTTTCGACCCATGAAGACTTTATAAGCTCATCGAGAAGTGTGCAATTCGCACCTTCTATTGAAAAGGTCAACATTAACAACGATCTAGACCTTACCTTGCCTTTTGATTTAAAAAGACGAATCGAGAGTTTGAAATACAATAACACCCTACCTGAAACTATTTATGCTGCATCTGTGGCCTTCTTGGCAGGATACATATGTAAGAAAGTAAACACCAAAATAGGGTGTGATGATTGTATGACTTCGCTACTCTCTTTTACTATCCCGGGACCATTGATGCAATTAATTAGTTTTCAAGATCGTGGAGGACTGTTGTACCCAAATTCTAAATTTGTTGGCATAGTTAAAAAAATCGCAGATATTGGATAAGAGCTATTACCATTTATGAATATGGAAAACACCTGTCACCAAATGGTGGTTCTATTAAAACCACATTTAATGGATAATCCATCTCTCAATTGTACGCAGCATAAACATGAACTTTTCGAGCTAATCTTAAGTGCAACATTGAAACCAGTTTTGGACAACATATGCCTCGAGAAAACCGATCTACTAAAAAAATATGTAATAAACAACAAACCAAATAGTAGAAAAGTATTTAAATTATAAATATACATATTTACTTATTTACTTCTAGTTTTTGATTAAGAATAAAATTTTTCTTTGCTTAAGTAGACTAATTTTATTAACAGCTTTTTAATCAAATATATGTGTATGCAACCAAAAATGCAACTTGTATTTTATTACAATTGTCAGCAGATGGCGCGCAAAAAGGGACGCGGCTCGAAATGTCACAGGAACAAAATTTTCAATGGAAAACTGAAAATTGAAACGGCCTCAATGCGTAGCGTTTGATTCAGATGGCCTTGATTCAATGTTCATGCTGATTTACAAATTTCTTACATAATTGAATTGGATAATGGACGAAAATTGTGGCTTTAAACTTAAGGGTGTCCGCGACCAACGATTTGAGACGTTAGCATATTGAAAGCAAGTTTTCTCTCTTAATACACAACAGAATTTGAAGTATTATACATCAAATTAAAGGTTTTTTAATTCTACAGGCCGATGCGTTGCCATATTTTGGGAAAAAGTAAATCCCTTTAAAGAAAGGAAGAAAATGCATAAATGTTTATATTGAAAGCAATTTTACTCAGTTATTTTTAAAGTATTCGATCTGGGATTTTGCAGGACAATTCAAAAGAATATTTTATAGGCCGATGCGTTGAGGTTTTTTTTAAAAAAAATTTTGTTTTTGAGATATTGTGATTGATGCAAAAGTCGCGTTATTTACTAATAGATTTAAAAATTTGTTTTGGGGTTTTGGTACTTATTAGAAAATATTAATTTTCAACTAATTTAACAAATGCCATGTAATAAAACATTGTTGTTTTCTAATTATCAATGAATACATTTTGTCTTAAAATCCTCCATAGTTCAATGCTTTTGCCACTAGAGGCGTTGCTCGTGCCATTTCTGTGGAGGGTCTTTTGGTCGCTACCTGTCCTTGTCCCAACTCAAGGAAAGGACGGATTGCGGTCACTTTTATTGTTGTGTGATTACCATAATTTTCAGTTATTTTACAAAACTATGGCTGATACATTTGAGCGAGAAAAGCAGTTTTCCTGTTCGGAGATTTTTTGAATTTGAACTTCACCTAACCATTTTTTTTTAAATAACTGCTTTGTAGAGATTTAAGAGTATTTATTATACATATGAATTTTGAACATATGACAACAAATGAGATAAAATAATGTATTATTATGATTATTATTATACTTATTATTTTCGCATATAAGTAATTGAAAACTTCACTTTTTCGGTGTAGAATATCACTTTTGTCATGTTGGAGATCAATATTTGACATTGAAATTACCTAGTACATAAATACGTAATTTTTAAACTCGTTTTTTTATAGACGAAGTCTACACTTAGTGTAAATCTACACTAAGTCAAAATTTTGGTGAAGATATTACATTTGCTAAACATGGTTTCTTTTTATCAGGCCAACTTCTTGACTTTTTCAAAAGCTGTAACCGTTTTAATCTTACTGCACACACCGTTCCTTGTGTTTATTAACATTTCCACAAAAAATTACATAAAATAAATTTTATGTAATAAAAATATTTTATCGGCCACCAAATAAATAAATTGGGCTTATTGTAACTAAACCTAAAAGCAATAGGTCTCAGGTTAATGTTTATTGACTTTGATTTATAGTCAAAATTATCTTTGTTCCATTAATTTTTATTGTTTGTAAATATAAAACTCAAAACATTTAGCTTTGTTTCTGGAGGCAACTTTCACAAATTCAAGGGATTAAAATATAAGCCAACTGATCTTTGCAATTTTATGACCCATCCCAACCCAACCCGTGAACGCAGGTAAAGACTGAACCCTGTCCAGGGTGGGTGTTGTATTACTGGTTGCTTTTGAAGACGCTGAAAACTGAGTTGCTCGTTCACTCCCGGACACCCTTAAAGGGGCGTACCTTTAATTAGAGTGATTATGCAAAGAGTTTTGAGTTAAAGTCGATAGTAAATTTGAATGTAGAATTAAATTTGTTTATGAAATCGGCCGCAATTCACATTTTTTTACATTGCAATGTAGAGGACAATGAGGAGCGCTGCATGGTGGAGCCCCGGTCATACGACGACCCCAAATTCAGGGAACTGTCCCAAGTCTTGATTGATTGGATCAATGACGAGTTGGCCTCGCAGCGAATCATTGTGCAAGACCTCGCTGAGGACTTGTATGACGGTCAAGTGTTGCAAAAACTTCTCGAAAAGCTTACAAATGACAAACTCGACGTGCCCGAAGTCACCCAGTCTGAAGAAGGCCAAAAACAGAAACTTTCAGTCGTTTTGGCACATTTCAACCAAGTTTTGGGGATGCAGCGTTTGGGGCACAAGAGATGGAGTGTGGAAGCCATCCATTCGAAAAATATCGTCCCAATTTTGCATTTATTAGTCGCTTTGGCGCGACATTTTAGACCACCGGTTCGTCTTCCTGAACATGTCTCTGTCACAGTGGTAGTGGTCCAGAAATCGGGGGGCCAATTGAGTCACAGAATTGTTAAAGAAAGCATTACCACTGCCTATGATGATGTGGGGATGAGGTGTGAGAGAGATGCGTTTGATACTTTGTTTGATCATGCCCCTGATAAACTCCAAGTCGTTAAAAAGGTGAGTTTCATTAGAATTAACGTGACTGTAACAACTAGCTTTTAAACTTTATCAATTTTTTATTGAAGTTTTTTTTTATCTCTCTCTATAATCGTAAAAACAAACAAAAACATCAAATTCGAGAGGCTTTTTAAATTTTTAGGCACATTATTACAGGATCTGTTAACAAATGAACTAATATTTCGGACAATTTTAGTGAAGTAAGTTTTGCCGAATCGTTAAAAATGCAGAAACAAAAACATGTTTGGCTTAGTTTAGTCAATTTCGGATTGTTTTTAACAAAATTTAGCGAAATAATTGCGTTTCTGGCTGAAAAATCCCTTGAAAAATAGTACAAAGAGTAATGTAATTATTGTTTTAATTTCCTGATTTTTCTTTCGGTCTGTTGGAGCAAAATCTCAGAAAAACGATAGAATTTATTCGAAAAATAATATTTTGTTTCCCTGGCGACATTTTCCAAAAGACCGTAAAAAGACCGATTTAACATCATATTTTACTTAATTTGATACATTTTCGATAAATTTTGGGAAATAATTGTGTTTCTATCTGACAAACGTGTTGAAACATACGAGAAAAAGCAAAAATAATGTATTTTTCAACAGAATTCTGTGATTTTTCACAATAAAACGACTATTTTTGAACGAACTCATTGATTTTTTGGCTGATTTATTACAAAATTTCAATTACGTAAGTTCAAACGCGCAAAAAAGATAAAATAATTTTTGATCTGATTTGGTGATTTCTCGACTTGATCTAGCAAAATTTCACTGCTTAGACGTTGAAAAAGGTAAACATAAAAGACGACTTTCTACCAAATTTGTTGTTTTTTCGATTAGTTTTTCAGGAAATTTCTATCAAAGATTAATCAAAATCGAGTGTAACAAACAAAAAGATAGTAATTTCCGTTTAATTTTGTGATTTTTCGGCCAGTTTTAGAAAAATATTTAAAAAAACTTACTTAAATAATCAACAAAGGCAAAAATAATAACTTGCTCGGCATAATCTTCTCCTTTTCGCTTGTTTTTACCAAAACTTTGCGAAGTAATTACGTTTTGGATGGAAAACGCACAAAAACGCCCGAAAAAAAGTCAGAAAATAATGTTTAATTTGATAGTAATTTTTCAATATGGTGTTAATGTTTTTGTTTTTATTTTGCTTATTCTAACGAAATTAATTTAAAATTCCATTAAAATAAATGGTTTTCCAATTCCTAACGGAATTAATTGAATGAAATACGCCAAAATGACATTAATTTTGTGGTTTTTTATCCGTTATTTTCCTTATGCAAGGACCATACATTTCAGTTTATTCTATATTAAGGTATTTTTTAACATTAAAGGCAGTCAAATCACATTTAAGGTCATAAAGTAAAACAAATTTGGAACTTGATGAGCTTCCTTTGCAAAAAAATGATATTGGGTTTTTATAGAAAATCATTAATTAACTCGTTTTAACAACTTTTAAGGTAAACTTTTCATTGATTTTATTATTTTAGAGTCTCGTAACGTTCGTCAACAAACACTTGAACAAAATCAATTTGGAAGTGAGTGATCTTGAAACTCAATTCCATGATGGGGTCTATTTGATTATGTTGATGGGTCTTTTGGAGGGATTTTTTGTACCTTTGTACAGCTTCCATCCTACTCCAAGGGATTTTGAGCAAAAAGTTCACAACGTCTCGTTCGCTTTTGAACTCATGGAAGAAGTTGGGTTGAAAAGACCAAAAGCACGACCTGAAGGTAATTGGCATTAATTGGTTTCTTCGTTGACTTAACTCTAATTATGACGTTTAAAATTTTAATTCCTGCTAAACGCTTCACAATTCATCACCTACCTGTTTCAAATCAGCACTTCGTGAAAGAGTTTGCGGTCAACGAAAAAATGTTTTAATAAATTCATTTGGTAATGGGCGACTAATAATCTCGACTATTAAAGGCACTCATTCGCTGTCGCTCGTTCGTGCTTTAAACTAAATCTAGCTTTATTAACAAAATAGTTTATCAAAATAAATAGCTATTAACGTTACAAATTGTGTGATTTCGTTTCAGATGTTGTCAACTCTGACCTCAAATCTACGTTGAGAGTTCTTTACAATCTCTTTACGAAATATAAAAATATTATGTAGGTTTTCCGGGAAGACAATAGTGCCTTGGAAGTGTCTTTGCCAGATCTAAATGTGCTTTATCGTGCCTTGACAGAAATATGTATTTTTAACACGATTATATTTATCCAAGTGTTGTAGGACCTCACTAATGTAAATAACTTGTGTTACTTTTTATATTTATTAAATCATGAAATAAATAATACTTTTACTTAAATAGTTGTATAACATTTGTACAAAAATCATTATCATCTGTTTTTTCTAGATAACACGAAAAATACAAGTCCTTTATTACTTGAAGTGAATTTTTTCCCTCGTCTCGACTTAAAGCTTTCGTACAATAACAAACTAATAAAAAAATGTTTTCATTTTTTCGTTTTGCACAAACAGCTGTGCTGTCTAACAAAGTAGTACTAATTAAAGCCGCCTGCAAGGGATTGTAGTCAGACGATTGCACACCACAATAATGTTCAAAACCCGTCACTATTATAACACTTGGAACTTTACCCCATAGATGAATCCCATTCATTTGCGTAACCAAATCAGTGTAATCTTTTAAGTACCTAACACATGTACAATAAAATAGCGAAATGTGCGTCCTGTTACTACTTACATGAATGTAATCAACTGCAAAACTTCTTTATCTGGCGTTTTCACGTTCTTTGGGGCCTTGTCAAAGGCCTGCGGAGAGATGAGCCAAACATAAAAACCGTTCTCTGCAAACGAAATTGCAATCTATTTTTTTGAATAAAAATAAAGCGAAACTATTCAGCTTGCCTGGAACAGGTCTGAGTCAAAATTTTGACCGACTGCAAGGGTCGAAACCACTTTTTCGGGTTGCATTGAAATTGAAAAGACAAGTCAGAACTTAAAAAAATTGTAGGTTAGGAAACTTGTTATGTTCACGTGACATTGTTTCAATTATTTGATTGGGTAGAAAGGCGGTGGGTTTAAATAAAAGTTACTAAAATTAAAAACATTTATTTTTTATTTAATTATAATTACAGTTCATAATCTGAAAGATCATCGCTGTCTTCGCTGTCTTCCATGGTTTTATTTCTTTGCTTCAAATAGACTTGATACTGCTCCGGTATGCTTTTAAACCGTTTTATTTTCGCCCGAATTTGCTTCCAGGTCTCTTGGTAATAATTTTTCTTGTCTCGTGCCATTGCTTTGTAATCTTTTCCGTATTTATCCATGAGGTAAGTGACCCATTCAACTTGACTGTTGGGAAGTCTGAACAATTTAACTCGTGGAGCTCTCGCATCTTCTTCTAATGCTTCGGCTACGTGAGACTTAGTCGGTTTCTTGTCTAGTTGTTCCTCTTCCCATTCATCATTATTAGACGAGATTGAAAGTTTCAATTTCTGTTTATTACTAGGAATTCCAAGCGTTTGGTTCGGATCATAGGAAAGGCCCATTTCTTCTAAATTCGTTTTAACTGATTTACGTTTGTCCCAAGCTTCTTTAATTTCTTTGCTGGAAGTTTTTCCTGAATTGCTGGTACCAAAAATTGAAAAACGTACCATGAAATTTTTCCCACATTTTCTATCTTATTACGGAGGCGTTTCCGGTTTACGTTGTGCCGATAGACCTTTCTTCTCCTCTGTTTTCGTAATTTCGTCATATTTTAGTTTTCTCTTCGAAAAATCTCTAACCACACTCACACGTGTTGACAGTTGTCATCTGTCAAATATTAACCTCACTTTTTCTCAGAGATAAAAATAAATAATTAACAATTAACAGGATGAATTTGGTTTGTGCAAACCTAAGGCCCGTTGTCCAGCCCCCAATAAACATATTTGGAGGTAATTTGTATATAATTTTACAAACAATTAAAGTAACCTCAATTTAGCTTCGGTCAGGTTTGCCAGTAAAAAAACCGGGGGAAGTACACAAAACACACACACAAAAGTGCGCCCTAAACATCGGGGCTGGAAGGTGCAGGATGGGCACAGGGTTGAGGCTGGTTCCATTTTAGCGACTCAACTCACTTTACGCTTTCATCCCGGGTTAAATGTTTGTTGCTGCCTTTTTAAACAAACAAGTGCCAAAAATTGAATTTTAGGTGGGTTTTGGCCGTAATGGCACCTTGTTTGCTATGGTTCCAGGCCGTGTTGTGGTAACTTGCGAAAAAGTTGACCTCAATTGGACTCATACTTGGGTACAGCGGTGTCACGGCTTGAGACAAGACAAGGAGTTTTATAAGAAATACTTTAATGTTTTGCCGGACAAGCAGCACCAAAACTTCAAGCTGATTGACCAAATTTGATTGTGTAATAATTAGATATGAAATAAATCAGTGATTACGCATCTATCCAGTTTATTGTTATGTAGGATATTTGTTCATTTATTGAGGATGCTAAGACTGCGCGTTTTTTGACGGCGGTTGCTAGGCGTCCAAAAGCCACGATTTCGCTCGAATGCATAACATCATCAGGGTTATCGATACAATGAACTATGAAAATAGCATGATATGCAATTGGGTCTCCTACAATTATTTAATGTTATTTTATTAGTTTTGGTTTTACAATGGTTACCTAAATAAACTAAAAAGTCAGCACCGAATTTGAAACCTGTGGTGATGTAATAACCCTTCTCCCACAAGTCTTTATAAACGTTATATTTTAATTCAGTCGTGTTCTTTGAAATTTCATCCCTTGACACTTCAATCATATCATTATCATCACTTAGTGGGGTAAGAAATGTTGGCCAAATCATAATTTCTTTATTGATTTTAGAAGACTTTTCCAGTTCTTCCGTGAAAATTTCCTCAACTGATCGATCATCACCACGTTTTCGCTTAGCAGCAACAATATCATCCATCATACTTTCCAATTGCCTTTTCCTATTGTTCTTATACACAATTTTTTCTTCTTCCAGCAAGTCGTTTTCAAACTGTTCATATTTGTTTCGTATCTCTGTTGTTACATTCACAGGAGAGTCGATTACTTTTGCTAATTTTTTATCCAATAAGAGTAAAATTTCCTCGGGTAAAAGTTTCAGAGGTAATGCTGAAAAAAATTATTTCGCATCGGAAACAAAACAATTACATAAAACCATACTTTGCACTGTATTTATATTTCCAACTAGAGTACCTAAGATTCGATGTGTTTTCCGAAGCGTTGCCCAATCTAAAAAAAACACAAAAGGGGCTTACAATACATAACCTCAATGTTTGATGAAGGGTTACCATCTGCATCGTAAATCAAGACGCTCCCTTGGCTATAATGCAATTTAATCATTTTTGATGATTTCTTAATAAATTAACATTGAAAACACAGAAAATTGATTTGATGCAGATATTTTCCAGCGAGTTTTTTAAATATACGATAAACATTGAAATATTAAAATCACTAAATTGTTACGTTCTTAAGTTGGCAATGTTTTTTCACCTGCCATGTTTTGTGGTGTTGTCTTTGAATTCAAAACTTGTGTTAGAAAATTGGGATTATTATTGTTTACCGCTTTTAAAGTGTTAATAATTGTTTTTAGTTTGTATATTAGTGCCTCTTTATGAGTGTTAGTGGAATTGCTTTTGTTTATTGGAAGACATGGAGATGAGCACTCTTCTCCTCCGGTAAGTGCACTTATTCTTAGATTAATTGATTATTAATAATGTTTTAAACCTAAACATTCCGATTTTGAAGCAAAAACTGAAACTTGATACGGTACTTAATTTAGTGATGAAATAAAACAAACTGGTTTTTTATGTAACAAAGTCTTATATCTGAAAAATCTAAAGTAACAACACGTAGCCCTCCAATATATACAAAATATGTCATACGAAAACTGATTATAAGTATTATAACACTTAAATATCCCATCCTGTGGATCTCTCAATTGCCATCTTCCACTTGGCGTACCTCACGTCTCTTTCATCCTCGCTGTATCTGGGGGTCCACTTATACGCTGGAATTTCCAACGGGGCTCCCTCGATGTCCCAACAGCCGACTGCAGCCCCAGCCACCATCGCAGCCCCCAAGGCCGTACTTTCAGCCACACTAGACTTCATGACAGGGATTCCTGCCAAATCGGCTTGCAGCTGCATCAGAAGAGAATTGGCCGTCATTCCCCCATCGACCTAAAACATTTCTATAATCTCTGAAAGTGAAAAAAGGCATAGTGGTAGCACTTAGAAGTGGTAACACTGACCACAGCCTACCCATATGCAATTTCAAATGAATTCGACTTGAAATACTTTCAAATGTGAGAGAGGTGCCCCGTAATCCTTATTCATCGCCTCTAAAATATCCCTCGTTTGGAAACAAACGGCGTCCAAAGTGGCCCTCACGATATGATTAGCGTTTGTGTCTTCCGTAATACCGACAATTATTCTAAAAAATATTTATTGTTTGAAAACATACAAACGAGAGCAAAAACATTTATTAACCCTCTAGCGTCCTGTTGCCAATAGGGTGCATACAAGCCACTGAAAGCCGGAACAAAATACACTTCGCCACTTTCTATAAGTTCGGCCTTTTCTGCTAAGCTTTGGGCTTCGCTAAAAGTGGGTAAAATTGTCAAGTTGTCTCGGAGCCAGTTTAGGGCAGCCCCGGCTACGGCCACTGAGCCCTCAAGGGCGTAAGTGGCGGGCCGGGAAGGCCCCAATTGGTAAGCCACAGTGGTTATCAAGCCGTGAGCGCTGTCCACTTTTGCTTTGCCTGTGTTGTACAGCAGGAAGCAGCCAGTGCCATAAGTAGCCTTAGCCTAAAGTTGCTAGTGTTAATTTAATAAAAGTTGGTATTTATTTTTATAATCAACTGTCAGTGGCATAAATAGGAGTCATTTTTTACCTTTCGCTATTTTATAACATTATTATAACAATAACACATTTGTTCCAAAATCAATTATTGACCTGTCACTACATTTAGTATTTGCAAAAGGTTAAAATTGGTTAAACAATCATCAATTTTTTTTGCGTTTTTGAGCTTCTTAAATAGAAAATCATTGATTTGAGTATGGATGAATTAATACAGGGTGTATAATAATAATAATCAAACTCATCAAATACAACAACTTTGCTATATAACATTTTGGAAAATTCTTATTTATTATTTTCACTGTTTTTCTCCTTTCTTTGGTGCAAACGAGGCGGTCAGTGTTTAATAATTAGTTTGTTCACATAGCAATAATTTTCATTGTTGTTTTAAATTGTTTAAATTGTCCGTTTCTATCACGTTTCACTGTATTATCTTTTACAAATTGTATTGTATTTCCAGCGAGAAATTGGACTTTTTTAAATAACCTGGAAACATTAAAATCACTAAGGTATACGTATTAGAGGCAGTGTTAAAGGGGTGTTTAGTGTGTACTGTTAGGTTGGTAGTATTCCCGCGCTTGTAATCCTGTCCTGTCAAATTCGATTTCAAAACGTGTTGTGCTAAAGATCTGGGATTATATTTGTTTAAGGACGTTTGTAAAGTGTTAATAATCGGTTTTAGATTGTGTTCGAATCAATATTTATTGTTGGTAGCGGATTTGTTTTTGGTTATTTGAAGACACTCACAAGACGAACATTTTAAAGAATTTTTACAATTTTCTTCAGGTAAATCGAAATATTCCTAGTTGATTATTAATAGGGGCTTAATCCTAAACATTGTGACTCAGCAAAACGAGAAATAAAACATTTTAAAAGAAAAACTAAAATTTGGTCCGGTACTACTTTAATCGCGTTAGTGTTAGTGTTTTTCACTTAATTATTGAGTGGAAATAAATTTCCGAAACTTTTATTGAAAAATTACAAATAGAAAAAATGTTTTATTTGTTGTGCTCTGTTACCCGTTAAAATTAACACGTATTTCTGATAATAGTGATAATGCTCCAAAACATCGAAGAATAAATTACCAGATACAAAATAATCTTCAGAATCTTTCATTTAACGAAATTTTTGCCATTTTTGAGTTTTTAAATAAAAGTTCATTGATTTGAGTATGGATGAATTAAAGGTACTTATAGTGTGCTGCAAAATATGGAAGAACAAATAATATAACAGCAGCCAGGTACGAAATAAAATTAGAAATGCAAAAAATCCATTTGTTTGTTTGATTTAATCAAATTTAAAAAATCTTTCGTTTAACAAAACTTTTGCTAAGTGAAATTTTAGAAGCTTTGCAGAGTTTACCTAGGATTTGAACGTTATAACTTGTATCTTTGACTCTAGACTTGCCTATCGTTTCTATAATGAAATAATAATGAATGATGTTAGATAAATTTTAATTTGCTTTGTTGGTCAAAATATTCTTGACATCACTTTAGAAACTATAGGAATACTTAAAGGCAAAGATAATCACATTTTGTGTGGATGTTCGGGTTTGAATTGATTACCCGGTATAAAAAAGATTTTTTCAGCTCTAGTTTTTAAGGTAGTTTAAGGCTTTAAAAAAAGACAACTTTTAGTCATTTATTTATCTGTTGCCTCAGATTTTTTGTTGTTGTTGAATGCTGATTTCAACACAGCCAACAGATTTTTTCCATCAGATCTAGTTTTCGAGATATACATAACAGCTAACTCATATTAGCAATTATTTACAAAAATGCACACAGCTTTTTTAAAGGAAATGTTTGATTTGTCTACCATTTTCATTCAAGAAGTTCAAAATTCGATGGCATATTGACTGAGTTACTTTACATAATTCACTAAGTTATAATAAACTATAATTAAATATTATTGTTTTACTGCTTATTCGATTATGAACCATCTGAAAACTAAATAAAATGTTGAAGTTTGACAACTGTTGACCATTTTACAAGACCTACTTGATTAACAATGAAAATTACAAAGTAAAATTCGTTTTTTGTGCTTTTTTTCAAAAACTGTACGAGATAGGTATAGGACATGTACATAAAAGTCACCATAAATGTCGATGTTCTTTCAACTGCCGTTAAGAAAATAGTGTCGTTCCATTTGAAAAAACTGAGTTATAGCCGTTTTTTGATAACCATTTTGAAAAAATCACACTACCCTTGAATTTTGACAGATGACAATTTTGAAAATTCTAGAAGGCTCTTCAAACCTTCCGTTATCGAATACAAAAAAAATTATTCACTTATCGCAAAGGGTTGAAGGGCTGTCACATTTTAAATAAACTCCTGCAAGTGAAAATTTTAACAAAAAAATTGACAAATGTCAAAAACTATGACAGATAAGTATCAACAACTAAGGTACATTTTAGTCAGTTTGAGAAGGTGAATACAAAAATGCAATAAAAATGTGGGGTTACTATTTAAAATTTCAAAGTTGGCGCCCATTTCTCGTAGTTCCGGAAGTTCAATCATTTTGAAAATAATTTAATTGAATTCAGAATGGTCGATTTAGATCGTACATAAAATTTTAAAGCTCTAGCTATATTAGAAGTTAAAAAGTTTCTAATGTAGGCCCTAAAAGAATTAGCCTGTATAATTAATATATTGAAACCTACCTTTGACATTTTTAAAATACAATAATACTTTAATTAAAGTGCTAAAGATCTGGGATTATATTTGTTTAACGACGTTTGTAAAGTGTTAATAATCGGTTTTAGATTGTGTTCGAATCAATATTTATTGTTGGTAACGGATTTGTTTTTGGTTATTTGAAGACACTCACAAGACGAACATTTTAAAGAATTTTTACAATTTTCTTCAGGTAAATCGAAATATTCCTAGTTGATTATTAATAGGGGCTTAATCCTAAACATTGTGACTCAGCAAAACGAGAAATAAAACATTTTAAAAGAAAAACTAAAATTTGGTCCGGTACTACTTTAATCGCGTTAGTGTTAGTGTTTTTCACTTAATTATTGAGTGGAAATAAATTTCCGAAACTTTTATTGAAAAATTACAAATAGAAAAAATGTTTTATTTGTTGTGCTCTGTTACCCGTTAAAATTAACACGTATTTCTGATAATAGTGATAATGCTCCAAAACATCGAAGAATAAATTACCAGATACAAAATAATCTTCAGAATCTTTCATTTAACGAAATTTTTGCCATTTTTGAGTTTTTAAATAAAAGTTCATTGATTTGAGTATGGATGAATTAAAGGTACTTATAGTGTGCTGCAAAATATGGAAGAACAAATAATATAACAGCAGCCAGGTACGAAATAAAATTAGAAATGCAAAAAATCCATTTGTTTGTTTGATTTAATCAAATTTAAAAAATCTTTCGTTTAACAAAACTTTTGCTAAGTGAAATTTTAGAAGCTTTGCAGAGTTTACCTAGGATTTGAACGTTATAACTTGTATCTTTGACTCTAGACTAGCCTATCGTTTCTATAATGAAATAATAATGAATGATGTTAGAGAAATTTTAATTTGCTTTGTTGGTCAAAATATTCTTGACATCACTTTAGAAACTATAGGAATACTTAAAGGCAAAGATAATCACATTTTGTGTGGATGTTCGGGTTTGAATTGATTACCCGGTATAAAAAAGATTTTTTTCAGCTCTAGTTTTTAAGGTAGTTTAAGGCTTTAAAAAAAAGACAACTTTTAGTCATTTATTTATCTGTTGCCTCAGATTTTTTGTTGTTGTTGAATGCTGATTTCAACACAACCAACAGATTTTTTCCATCAGATCTAGTTTTCGAGATATACATAACAGCTAACTCATATTAGCAATTATTTAGAAAAATGCACACAGCTTTTTTAGTCATTTACTTCTCTGTTGCCTCAGATTTTTTGTTATTGTTAAGAAACTGTTGGCCGCTGATTTAAAAAATGTCAACAGATTTTTCTTACCAGCTCTAGTATTTGAGATATCGGTAAATACTGTTAGCACTTTTCATAAGCTCTAAAATGTAAACTCGAGCTGATGTCCGAATTTGGACGTCAGATTTGAAATCTACAGACAAAACATTTTTTTTTCTCTGTCCATTCTGGAAATTTGTTACCTTTGCCTATCAACATTTATTTGAGACTATTTGATTTGTTCAAACATTTCTAAATTCTGAAATTGTTGTAGTTCTTCTTCGTAGAGCAAGAGCAATAATTATAAATTCCATTTTGAACCTTTAGCCATTGCTTGTTCACTAACGAGTATTAAATAAATAAAGGCGACGTCATTTTTACATTTTTTGAGATCAAAGTGGTCACGAATTTGGACTTCTTTATAAGAAAAAATTCTAGTTACAGATTTAGTGCGAAGAAAACTTAACATTTAAAAAGAATAGTTATTTTTGGTACAAGTGCGTGAAGTTGCATATCACAAGGAAATTAGGGCACGAGACGAATTCCGAGTGCTGCTGTGGTTTCTTAAGTTGGTAATATGTGCCACATAAAATTTTATCGAAGATCACCACATTGCCTAATATATTTCGTGATTCTCTTCAGGAATATCCATCTCTGAAAAAAATTACCTACTGACAGTGAGTGATATTGTACAAAATTCCACTCAAAAAATGATTTAATTCGTAATTAAGTCACTCTAAACAGGTCAAAAGAACGTTAATTTCAAATGCAATTTTCACAAAATCGCTCTAGCAAAAGTTACAACGGATTTAAAATTCGCAGTAAGTACAGTTGCGGCCATTGAAAAGTAATACACTTGCCAAAAAAAAAAATTGGCTTTATAAATTATATCTCGAAATCACAGCTCGAAATTGAGACTATCACGTTTAAAATGAGACTATTCATGTAAATCAGGACCTTAGGCAAAACACAAAATTTTCTTTCGAAACTTTAGATTAGTAAAAAATAGATACAACCCTAGGTCAAAAAAATACTATTTGTGGTAATATTGATAATGCCAACCTGACGGCTTTGACAGTTGTTTAAAAAAAGATCTCAGGCTAAACACAAAATTTATTAATCTTTGATAAAGTACGCGAAATGACAGATCGTCCACGGTGGTAGGAGTGCACAGAGACGAAAACTGGTCGCGGACGACTCCATTCGTAAATTTAGGGGTGTTAGCACGGAACAGTGGCGTGGCGTGTATTTTTACATGTGTAGGGAATTCATCTTTAAGTTTAACATTTCAACATTAACAGGTATTAGTAAAGATACCAGTAGAAACCTTTTTTGTAAGAAACGAGTTTTTACTCATTGTGTATTTTGTATTTATTCGATATCTCTGCTTTGTGTTTCTATGAAATCAACGTGTAGTAGTATAAGATGTGATTTTTATTGCTATTATTGAATACAGAAAAAAGTTAATAATAAAAATTATAAATATTAAACCCCTCTTTATCATAGAATATTTTTTTGTTACGCCACTGCTCAATCTCCCCGCTCAACGAAGTACGCATTGGCTCCGCCTATCGTGGTCGATCTTTGACGTTGTCAGCTCTAAAGAAAGTTTTTAGAAACTTTAGATTGGTAAAAAATAGAACCAACTTTAGGTTGAAAAAAATCCTATTTGTGGTAATATTGACAATGCCAACCTGACGGCTTTGACAGTTGATTAAAAAAAGACTATTTGTTGTTGACCTGACCTGACCCCTGTCGAGACATTGTTGCCCGACGAGAGCAGCCTGTTGGTCCCCCAGACACCCCGAAATCGGAATATTTTGCAAAGCGCCCTCCTTGATATTCCCATATACTTCCGAGCTGGACTTAATCGCTGGCAAAATGGAAGTTGGTAATTCGAAAAAATTCAAAAGGACTGGATCCCACTTTAGTGTGTCTATGTTCATAAGCATTGTCCTCGAAGCATTACTGACATCTGTAATATGAACACCTCCATCTTTGCCTCCGGTCAGGTTCCAAATCAGCCACGAATCGACCGTTCCAAATAGACAATTTTTCGCAGCCATTGCCTTTTTCACTTTGGGTACGTTGTCTTGGAGCCATTTGAGCTTAACGGCACTGAAGTAGGGCGACATGGGGAGACCACACAACGGTTTTAAATAATTCTTGTTCCTTGTTTTATTCGGAACTTTGTCCAGGAGTTGGTCAACGGTGGTTGACGTCCGAACGTCTAACCAAACTATTGAGTTATACAAGGGTTCACCAGTTGTCTTGTCCCATACTATGGTTGACTCCCTTTGATTCGTGACCCCTACACTTACAATATCGTTAACGGTGCCCCCCAAAGCGATCAGTTTATCAATCGTAGCCTCGATACACACTTTCACAACGTCCAAAATCTCCATGGGGTTCTGCTCCACCCATCCTTCCTGAGGGTAAATCTGGGATAATTCCTTCTGGTGGGAAGCCACCACTTGGGTGGTTCCAGCTTTGAAGAGGATGAATCTTGCACTGGATGTTCCCTCATCTATCGCACCCACCAATGGGCCTGTTTTGCTGGTATTGTGGTACATGACTGGGGCTTTTTGTCTTTTGAACAACTGATCTTAACCTCACAAGTTGTGTGATTGTACGACTTTTGGCTGGATTTAATCTGTTATCTAACATTTTTGACCTTTGTTCTGTGGTAATTAGCGTCAATTATTAAGGTATTAAAGGCGATGGAAGGCTATAAAAACGCATTTAATGTGTGGGTAAATAAAAGAGGAAATGTGGACACGAATCAAAAAATACTGTACACTAGGCCAAGGTCGCCGGAGTTGTTTGAAGGTTGATGGTATTTTGATTACATTCGGAATGTTGTGGAACCATCTTATTTTTAAAATTTTAGCATTGCAACTTAATACTGAATTTAATGTAAAAAATTAAATGAATAATAATGTAAAGCAAAATATGTTCTTACATTCAAAGAAAATATAATATTCTACCGGGTGACTATAAAAGATTGTGTCCAGTGTTGTTAAAAATACATTTTTAAAAATATTTAAATACAAATACAAATACTTTTCCAGCAAAGTAATTAAATGTATTTCAAATACAATTTTTCAAAATGTATTTAATTGCAAATACAATTACATTAGCAATGTACGGACTGTCTATAAAAGAGTGTAGGATCTCAGATGGTTCTGGAATTTGAATTTGCCGCATTTAATTATTTTATTTCTATGAAATTTCTGCAAAGTACCAATTTTTATCGACTCAGGCAACTAGTAAAACAATATTTTTCATATTCTAACATTGTTCGCTTTTTCTGAAAAGAAGCGGCAAACTTTTAATACCTACTACGATCCTACATTCATTTATAAACAGATTGTATTTAAAAGTGTTTAAATACTTATTAAGGCTGATTAATAGAAAGCTCCATTAAATTTTAATGCGTTGTTAAAAGTTAATAACGTGGATAAACCAATCATATTGGGCCAGTTGCTCAGGTGATCATTAGTCACGCATTTAATTAATGCGTGTTACTTAATGTAATTAATTAATCTCATTAATTATTTTAATCCCATTTAATTAATGGGATTTAATCGAGGATTAAATTAATGACGCTTCTAAAAATCGACCCTTAATATGGATTGTATTTTTTTATGAGTTTATTAATTATTGAAGGTCACAGAATAACAGCTGAAGGTCTCGGGTAGCAGAATCTGGTCCCAATATTTTGCCTGCTACGTCATAACTTCGTTTGTCATGATTTTACTTCACGTCAGACTCAACTTTGGAGTTTACCTTTACTTTTTGGTCGTCTCCCTGTTATTAACGTAGTCCTGTTTGTATTGTTGCCAACAATTTCTTAATGTCTTAATCACAATTAGAGTGAAAAATATTTTTCCCCAGAAATAACTTTAGTCAATGCAGGGAAAGTCTTCGCTCCCGACAATGCAGATTATCTGTCTGACTCACGCTGACTACCTGTCTCGGGTTAGGGTAATTGGTGTCGGTGTTGGGCATACCATACTGCAGTATTTTAATTTTAATTACAAGTATTTAAAATTTCGGGTACAATTGTAATTAAATTACATTTAAAATACAAAAAAAGAAATGTATTTAATTACGTATTTAAATACAACCTATGGATTTCAAATACTTTTTTAAATACATGTATTTAAATACTTAACAACACTGATTGCGTCAACTTGATTTTATGAACTTATTTTGTGGTAAAGCTGGGTAATTTGGATCTAGCCTCCTGGGATTAATATGATCCGAAATTATATGTCTTAAACATCCTATTTATTTACAAAAATGTTTACATTTGGACGTACGGACCTTTCGGTAACTATCCTACCATCATCAGCTATAGTTAAACATTACATTATTGACAATACAGGGTGATTCTTTTAGGGCCTACATTAGAAACTTTTTAACTTCTAGTATAGATAGAAGTTTAAAATTTAGTATACGATCCAAATCGACCATTCTGAGTTCAACTAAATTATTTTCAAAATGGCTGAACTTCCGGAACGTGAAGAAATTGGCGCCAACTTTGAAATTTTAAATAGTAACCACCTATTTTTATTACATTTTTGAATTCGCCTTTTGAAACTGACTAAAATATACCCTAGTTGTTAGTACTTATCTGTCATAGTTTTTGACGTATGTCAATTTTTTTTTGCAAATTTTCATTTACCGGGGTTTATTTAAAATATCACAAACTCTTGAACCCTTTACAGTAAGTGAATAATTCTTTTTGCATTTGATAACCAAAGGTTTGAAGGATCTTCTAAAATCTTCAGAATTTTGAACTGTCAAATTGCAAGGCTACTATGATTTTTTGAAGATGATGATCAAGAAATGATTATAATTCAGTTTTTTCAAATGGAATGACCTTGTTTTTTCAATGGCAATCAAAAGAACATCGATTTTTATGGAGACTTTTATCAACATCTTCTATATCTATCTCTTACAGTTTTTGAAATAATCGCAAAAAACTGATTTTTAGATCATTATTTTCATTTTTAATCGAGTAAACTTTCGAAAAATGCGATAGAGTTGTGCTATTAATTAAAGGAAATGTTTGATTTGTCTACCATTTTCATTCAAGAAGTTCAAAATTCGATGGCATATTGACTGAGTTACTTTACATAATTCACTAAGTTATAATAAACCATAATTAAATATTATTGTTTTACTGCTTATTCGATTATGAACCATCTGAAAACTAAATAAAATGTTGAAGTTTGACAACTGTTGACCATTTTACAAGACCTACTTGATTAACAATGAAAATTACAAAGTAAAATTCGTTTTTTGTGATTTTTTTCAAAAACTGTACGAGATAGGTATAGGACATGTACATAAAAGTCACCATAAATGTCGATGTTCTTTCAACTGCCGTTAAGAAAATAGTGTCGTTCCATTTGAAAAAACTGAGTTATAGCCGTTTTTTGATAACCATTTTGAAAAAATCACACTACCCTTGAATTTTGACAGATGACAATTTTGAAAATTCTAGAAGGCTCTTCAAACCTTCCGTTATCGAATACAAAAAAAAATTATTCACTTATCGCAAAGGGTTGAAGGGCTGTCACATTTTAAATAAACTCCTGCAAGTGAAAATTTTAACAAAAAAATTGACAAATGTCAAAAACTATGACAGATAAGTATCAACAACTAAGGTACATTTTAGTCAGTTTGAGAAGGTGAATACAAAAATGCAATAAAAATGTGGGGTTACTATTTAAAATTTCAAAGTTGGCGCCCATTTCTCGTAGTTCCGGAAGTTCAATCATTTTGAAAATAATTTAATTGAATTCAGAATGGTCGATTTAGATCGTACATAAAATTTTAAAGCTCTAGCTATATTAGAAGTTAAAAAGTTTCTAATGTAGGCCCTAAAAGAATTAGCCTGTATAATTAATATATTGAAACCTACCTTTGACATTTTTAAAATACAATAATACTTTAATTAACAATTATCGTACTTCATAGAAAGCCAGATTGATTCACCATTTTTCAAATATTTTTTTTTTGAAATTTGATATTTTTTTTTAAACAAAAATCTTTAATAAAAGTATCCTCCAAATCATGAAAAAAATAGGTTCCAATTTAAATTAAGTTGAATATAGCACAAAATATAAGAAATACATTAAAAAGCCATTTATTTTTTTTAATTTTTGAATCGGGTCATAAATAAAAAGTCTACATCGTCGCAGTTTTTTAAACTTGTTGATTCTATGCAGCTGAAGATGAAAAATAATTTCCTTATCTTATTAACATTCTTTCAGTATTATTGTTGCGACATCCATATTTACTCACCTATATTTCTTGTTAAATTTAAACACTGATAACAATTTAAGCCAAACTTCTTCATTGTTCAAGTGATTCAGTTTACAGTGTGGGTGTTAAAATTTGCTCTGTTGTAAATATGACAACTACAAAATTTGTGCGATTTGTTATTTTCATATTAGGTAAATAAATAGGTAGTACAGCTAAAACTGTGCAGTGAATTTGATTATAAATGAATTGTAGTCGTACTTTTGGCCATATCACAGGAAGTTGAAAGCAGAAGAAAAATTTTAAAAGGGAGAAAAGCTGTAACGAGAACGTACTATAGTGAGTAAATTTGTTAAAAAATGTGTATGTAATAATTTTGTGACTGCTTTACAACATAGGATATACAGCGATTCCTGCATGGGCTATTGTTTTGTTAGTTGGACTTGGAGAATTAATTGTTGGAGGGATTTTATTCGTTATTTTATACTTTTTGGTGGTGGATCAGGCTCTTAAACCGCGCTACATGCGTGCTCTAAGTTCACCACGGTCGACAACACCAACACCGTGATGATTTTTCTCAACTGATTTTTTTGTAGTTTCTATTCATACATAACTGTCATAATGTAACAAGTTGGAATAAAAATTGTTTTTTCATATTTTCTTTTTGGCCTTCTAACTTGTAAACATCAAACACTGCCCTTTAGATACATTTACGAGTATTAAAATGTTATTTTATACAATTATTTATTTTTTCAGTTTTTAATTCTGATACTTTTAACGTAAATTAAAAAATTACTTTTGATTTATTTATTTTATTGCGTCAAAACTGTAATTTACCGCACACGAATTATATGTACAATGTAAATAACACAGTTAAAGAACTATTTTTTAATTCTTTTAAGGCGGGAAAATGTTGATTGGACGTTTCACAACAAGTTTGAAAATGTGTTAATTTCTCATTAAAACTTATCATTTGATAAGATAAGATCAGAATAAGATAAAACAACTGTGTCTATTCTGTGGTGTTTGAGTGAACAATACAAAAAATTTCGCGATGGCACTTTGCAAACTTTCAAAACCGTTTTTTGTAATTCTGGGTAAGTAATTTTGATTTGAAAAGAATCATTTCAAATCTTTAATTTCTCCAGTCCTTGCTGTAATCATATCTCAGCAAGTCGAAGCTAGAAGGACAATTCTCAAAGGCCGAAGAGCTATGACTAGGACGTATTTGCGTAAGTACTTATGGCAATCCTTAGATTTGAAAAATTCGTGATTTTGTGATTTTTTTTTTCGAAAAATTGAATCATAAGTATGAATCATCGCCGCACCTATTTAGAAACATTACGCTTCTGCGTAAAAACATCAATAAATCTATTTTCTTATCTCGAAACATTTATCTCAGTGCGTGTCGCAATACTATCACCATTTTTTTTTTCAATTTTTTCAATGTATTATTTTTAGGTGATTCCCCTATTCCCGCCTGGGCAGTTGTTATACTAGTAGGCCTTGGCGAAATTGTTGTCGGAGCTATAATTTTCTTTGTGATGAAAAGAGCAATTCTAGACACACCTATCGTTGGTTCTTACACACCGGCAAAAACACTAGAGGAGGCATAACAACACACATGCTATTTTTCATATTATTGTGAGTCAAGTAGGTTGTGGAAGTCTGAACGCACCTTTAATTTAATGCCTCCCACCTTATAATGTTCACAAAGTAATTCAGAATAATTTTTAGGAAGAGTTATGTTAGAATCATTTTAAAACGTCTTGCAACGCCTACTTCAATGCACATTAATATGAAAGAGTATATTTAATTTTTTTATGGGTATTTTTTTATATAGTTTTAATTATTTTCTGATGAAATAAAATTTTTAAGTGTAATTTGAACCTTTTTATTTTAATTCGAGGAAAACTATTGGAAACGCAATAAAATAAAAAACATGATTAAACTTAACTAAAAAACATCGAAAAATTGTTTATGTATTGGTTAGTCGCTATCCATATTTATCTCTTTTAACTTTTCCCAATCCAGATCAACAATGAGAATATGGTTACGGTGTTGTTTCACGGTTACTGTTACAGGGGCGTACAAATCTTTTTCTAAAGGTGACCACCCTGTATACTGTAATCAATAATTTAAAAATTTGAATTGAACAAAGTTAAGCCTTACAATTGATGATGTTTTGTGTCTAATTTTTCCCTCCTCTTCAAACGGTTCATATTTCTGTAATAATGCCTTTCCGTCGATCCTCCAAATACAGGGGTGTTTTTTGGGGTCACCCACTTGTGCATCTTTTTTCAGAATCAAAAAGGAGCCAGTCTACAAGTGACATAACAAAAGGCTACCTTCCTTAATATGAAAATTAGTACTTACCGAAAAATCCTTCGCATTGATTACTTTTTCTTCTTGATCAAGTTCAGTTTTCTGTTTTTTGTTCACTCCGTTCTTTTTTCTCGGTTTTGGATCGTCTTCAATTTCGCTACTATCACTACTTGGGTCAGACTTGAGACGAGGCTTTTTGCTAACTCTGCAAGACGTTCGACGTGTTGTTTTTCTCACCTGAGACATTTTTTTTTATTTTTGATTCGACAAACATTTACTGACCGGTTCTAGTTCGGTGTCGCTGTCCCATTCCGAGCCAGAACTTTCGTAAACTGCAGGATCATCCTCGTTTTCGGAAAAATCGGTGGGTTTGCTCATTTTTGTTCAAATTCAAGACTAAATTTTAGTTTTTTATGATTTATGGTGTCCTGCTTGTGTAGAAATTATCGGCGCTTTTTACTGATTACAAGACGAATAATTTTATTGGAAAATAACTCCTACCTACTGAAAATTTAAAAACACAAACAACAATTTTCTTCCTCTCGACGCCATGTTTCTGTCAGTTGTCAAAAGTAGAGTAAGTAGGCACGAATGCGATCGATACCGATTGTGATTCCGACCGAAAAGTTTTTTTTTTATATTCTCAATTTCATCATGAATTGGCCTTAAAAAGTAAATTTCGGGCTGAGATGTACAGGATGTACATTATTTTTTTTTGTGAAATGGTAATTTTAAAGTTTCTTTGAATGTGGGGGATGCTATGCAACCAACATTACACACGCGCACACTGGACTATTTTTTATTTTTTGAATTTCAAAAAATGGTCCCTAAAGTTTTCGCCAAGTTTTTTTTTAATTGTGACTAGTTTTAATAATTATAAAACTATTGATCTGATCATTTAATTTGTAATAAAATTTACTGTTTTTTAATTGAATAAGAATAATTATTAAATAAGAAAATCCGTAAGAATTGTTTACTGGACAAGAAACAGTTATTTAATACGGAGCGAGCTATTACTTCTTTTACTTGGTAGTCATAATAATATTATTTATAGTACATTGCTTTATGTAACTCCGTTTAATTACATTTCTTCAAGCTATCATTCAGCAGTCTACTCAAACGCAATTCAGATAATTTTGTAATGTGAAGGTATAATATAATCACAAGACAAAAAGTCATGACCATGAACTAATAGTTATGTAAGAGTTACCACACTGGTTAATGCACTCTTACTTTATTTGTGTTACTAAAGTATGAAACTGAAGTAAGGTCAGCTAGTTTGTACTACCAGTACTAAAAAAAAATCTATTTTCGTTCCAAATGGGAGAAAAACGTGTCCGGTGTGTGAATTATGTGGAAAAATGATGATCGTTGGCTGATCTCTGATACGCCCACACGTTGATTTTAAATAGTTCTGTAATATGACAGTGTACATTTGGTTTCTTACATAACACGTGTAACGGTTATAAAACCGTTAATTTGTCGAGTGAAGTATTCCCACAATTTGCTACATATTTTCTAGATTTACTGACAATGAATACGCAGTTACAATTTTTTTAATTGTGCTTCTGTTCATAACAGTGATAAAATTTAATATTTAATTAAGATTAGGAGCTAAATTCGGTCTATCAAATTTTATTTTTGTCAATGTTAGCCTTAGCTTAATTAAATATTAATGATTCTATTGACCGATCGAAATTACGTAAAAGAAGCTATTTTTAATATTTATTATCTGCGTTGATTACGAAATGTTTAATCGCTTAGTAATACCAAGAATTTTACTATAACAGTGTGATATTTTGTGTATCATGTAGACATACATAAATAGTAAATTATGTTACATAATCCTTACAAAACAGATTTGTGCACTTCGTTCGGTTCGTGCGTTTTGTCAAATTTTAAATTACTTCAATTTATAATAATATGTACTTATACCTACACACTTTTCAACTTTTTTTTTAAAAGCTTTTTTTGAATATAAACATGGCTTTTTTCATATTTATTTTTGCATATTTCATCGATTTTTTCGGTAACCGTAGAGCGTAAGGGTAGGGTTATTTTCCTTAAGAACCCTAGAGGGTTCCAGAGTCAGAAAAATGTTCCTCGACTGACTTTGAGAAAATTTCAAGGTTTTTAGAATTTATCAAAAATCAAAAAAATTCAAATATGAAAATCATATATCTTTGAAATTTGTTTCTCAAGACGTAAAATCTGCTGAATACGGTGGTAGGGGTTAACATGCTGTACGATAAATACTTTTCTAAAAAAGTTGTTTATAATCGTTGAAATCTAGGCTGGTGTAAAGAAGGCTCAGATAAGTTTAGGCAAAAAACAAAAAAAAATCAAATGTAAAAAACTACTAGTACACTACGTAAAATTAACTGGAAAATCTAGAAATGAAATAGTGACCGACCAAAATATTAATCAACATTTTAAAATCAAACCAATTGACATTTTTTTGCACTGTTTGGAAATCTCCTTCTCACTCTCAATTCTTCAAAAACTGTTAGTTTCAGAACAATGTTCTTTTGTTTGAAGGAAACGGTTGTAGATCGAGTTTGTAAAAATTGATTTTTCTTTTAAATTGTTCAAGCATCTGAAAAATCGTAAAAATGCTCATCAGTTTTAGCAAAAACTTTTGAAATAGGGTTTTTCCGTCAAGTCACGCGCGAAACACGTTACGATCAGTTATAATGCTCGATGACAAGTGGTTTATAAGATATGGAGCTATTTTGAGCGTTTTGGCTACTAACCCCGGAATCGACTACTGTGATTTAAATTCGTTCCTAAATAAACCGTTTTGACTTAGGACTTTAACGAACGATTTTTCGCTTTTCGTTAGTCAGTTATCTAGATCTAGATGGGTTTTTTGATTTTTGTCCTAACGCTTATGGTTTTTGAGAAAAAATAATTTATTAACTTAACCCAAAAAGTCAGCTTCTTCGTAATCGGTTTACATTTCATCAAGTCAAGATCCCACAAAACATTTTTCGTTCTATATAATTAGCAGCAATACCTACATACAATCGTTTCTTCGCTTCTAAATTGTCATAAGTCATAAGCTTATAAAAGACACATGAATTTACTACATAAAGTTAAGATAGAATTTCTTATTTTTATTACTTGTTATTAATGATATACATTTATTTACTAATTACTCGTATGTTATAAATTATTTCAACTTCTAGATTTTCAATTTTAAAAGTTAAAAGGTTGAAATTTGAACATCCGAGGCAGATCAATTTTTGGTCATCTTTTGGCGTACTCTTAAAATTTGTACCACTTACTCTTTTTGTAATTTAAGTAAATAAATAAAAGATAAATAAAATTATTGGCCAGTAAACCATCCTTTCAAAATGTTTAATGGCTCATCTCTTGTGATATCTCAAATGAAAATTTTGATCGGTAACCTATCTGAGTTATTTTTTTGAGTTTCGATTAATCTTTATTCAAATAACGCAGATTCAGCTACAGCACAAGTTTCCTAAAAATGCAAGAATACTATTCTAAAAAAGAACTACAAATTGACAAATCTGAAAAGTTTTTTGTAGTCATCTAACATGCATTTTTTGTTTACCATTAGTAGAATTTTCTTTTTGTATGATAATTTGTGGAAGTAGTGCTTTTCATCACTAGTTTTAATTTGAAAGGAAACATTTAAATTTGTTTTATGTATTTCATACAACATTTAGTATTAGCCATTTTGGTATTAGCATTGTGTTAGTAGGTATAGTACAACATTAGAGTGGTCCTTATTAGTTTTTTAACTTGCATGAAATGCTGCTTATTATCACAGTTAAAATCAAGCTGAAGGGTCAAATAATAAATAAGGTTTCGAACGCTAGTATTTAATTAGAATGCATTTTTTCCCTCTGTACTAGTTATACAGGGTGTTCCGTCTAAACCCCACATTAGAAGTATTGAAAGTTCTAATAAAGATATTTATTTGGAAGTTGGTACTTATCCATAATCCGTTTAGTTCTGCTCAATGAAAATATTTTCAAGAGGGCGGCACTTCCGGTTATACCGGAAGTCGCTATCAACCTTCTTATTTTAACTGGAAAAGTATGTTTTTTACTGCGTTTTTGGATTAGTTGACTTATTTTAAGGGAGTTTTTATTAGCTTTCCCTATACCTAAGTTTAACCGTTTTCTTTGAAAATTTTTGGACTTGCACCTGTCACTTAAAAAATCGGTAACTCTCTTAGTTTTAGAGTTTTCGAAATCATATTTAGAGAATTAAAAGAGAAAGCCCATATCTGTTCTTAAGTGTATTCAAAACTGGAAAATAAGTTAATAAACCCAAAAATTTTTAGAATGGTGAAGCTATTGAATGAAACTTTTGTTATGTTAAAATACATATTTAAATAAATTTGCACAAAATTTAAGCCCAAAAAACTTTTTTCCAAAAAAATTTTACAATGCAAATTTATATTTTCTCAAATAAAACACTCTATATGTTGTATATTTTTTTGGATGTTTGTTGGTAGTTGTTAATCATAACGTTTTTTTACTAGTCGGTTTCGCTAAGTTTTTGAAATAATTACTTCTCATTGACAAAAACAACTCTCGTTTTAATTATTAAATAAAACTACAACATAAAATACAACAGGCAATGTTAATTTACATACAGTTGTTTAAGTAAGTTTAAGTAATAAAAAATTCTGGACGTAAAAAAATTTCTAAGCAACTTCCTTGTTTTACTTTACGAGAATCTTCGCATAATATTTTATTTTAATAATAATAATAATTTATTTTCTATCAATTTATACACATGTAACAAAATTGATACGAAAAACGTCAGTATTATACACAGAAATAACAATAACATAAAAAATAATTTTAAAACACAAGTCAAAAAACCTGTCTGTTATAGAATTCGTTTAAATTATATGGTTCGAGATCCAAAATGTAGTCAATTATTTTTTTTTAAATAAATTTAAATTACAAGGTGTGCGTAGATGCACAGGTAAACTATTGTATAGTTTTATTCCTGCATAATAACTGTTTTTTTCCGTCAGCGTAAGTTTGTGTATTGGATATTCTAAGTCTAATTTGCGAGTGTTGTACTTATGGTCGTTAGTGACATTAAATAGTAGATTCAGTTTAAAGAGAAATAAAAGTAATCTATAAATGTACCGGGTGACTTTTAATGATTGAAGCAAAAAAATCATTTGGCAACATTGAGTTATTGGCGCCCCTGCTAGCTTGTTATGTGGAACCGTTTCACCCTGACTGCTATCAGTCGGAAGTGAATGACAATTGAGTATAAAATTTTGACATTTAAATTTGATAGTCAATGTTGCCAAATACAGATTTCAAATTAGTTGCCAACCTGACGACAAAAATCACAATCTTTAATAGTCTCTCGGTATTGTTAAGAAGTTATTGCTTTTAAAGATGTTCCTAAGTTTCATTATATTTTAAGTTAAACATAGTTCTCATGACTTGTTTTTGAGCAACAAATACTTTTGATATCTTTCCACTTTGCCCCCAAAATATTATACCGTAGCTGAGTAATGATTGAAAGTTTGCGAAGTATACTATTCTTAGTTGTTCAATGTTAATATATTTTTTTAAAACACGTATTGTAAAATGTATTGAGTTTAATTTTTTTAATAAATTATCTATATGGTTAGTCCAGCTTAACTTATGGTCTTATGGTTATTAAGTGGTAATAATTTATTTTCATTGTAAGGAACGGTATTTGGTATTTTTTGACTATCATCTAAAAAAATACAACTTTCTAGAAACGTTTCGATGTTAATTTAATTTTTTTTAGGGCGCCAATTGTTTTTTATAAACGGATTGAAGAAGATTAAATTAAGACGAAACGTTGCCAGAAAATTGTGATTTTTTTTAAATGATAGTCTAAAAAACATCAAAGACGTACCTTTCCTTATACTGAAACTAAACAAAATGGATACAAACACATTAGAAATTAATAATTTATGTATTTATTTATTAAAAAATGTGCATTAAAAAGACTTTTAATGTGATTATTTAAAAAACATTTGTTCATTAAGCTTTTATATTATTTATTAAAAAATTAAAATTGGTGTTTGGGGGGGGGGGGGGGCCTGCCCCCCCCCCTGGATCCGCCCTTGCATCAAGTCACTTATCAAGAAATACTGAAATTAACTATTTAGTTACTTCCAAGAATGTTCTAAGTATTTAGTATTTTATTTCAAAAGTTATTTTTTAAATAGCAGTGTAGTAGTCTACACCTTTTTCAAGTGTAATTCAGAAATCATCACATGTAATTCAGTATAGTTAATTTAATTTCAGAAACCGTTAATTGTAATTCAGATTAGTCAACTGTATTTCAGAAAGTGTTAATTGTAATTCAGAATAGTAAACTGAATTTCAGAAAATATCACATGTATTTCAGATTAGTCAATTTAATTTCAGAAAACGTTAATTGTAATTCAGATTAGTCAACTGTATTTCAGAAAGTGTTAATTGTAATTCAGAAACCATCACATGTAATTCAGATCCAGTAACTTACTTGCATGATACTATGCATACATAACCAGAAATATTTTATTTTCAAAATTAAATTACATAAACATTAACAAGAACAGCATAAATATTTAGCGCCCTAACATTGTTTCCAAAGGTAGGTATTTTAATAATTTAATGTTTAAATGAAAATATTGAATTCTGAATTACAATTGACGAATTCTCAATTACAAATGACGTATTCTGAATTACAATTAACGCTTTCTCAAATAAAAGTTACTAATCTGAATTACAGTTAACGTTTTCTGAAATTAAATTGACTAATCTGAAATACATGTGATATTTTCTGAAATTCAGTTTACTATTCTGAATTACAATTAACACATTCTGAAATACAATTGACTAATCTGAATTATAATTAACGGTTTCTGAAATATATCTTACGGTTTCTGAATTACAATTGAAAAAGGTGTAGTAGTAGTATTTTATTATTTATTTTATTTTTATTTATTTTCTTATGGTATTTTATTAAAAGATAATGTTTTCTAAAATATATTTTACAAATTTTAGCCAATTTGCCGCCCCGGACAGGGGTCCAATTTGTCCGCCCCTAGGGCCGGCCCTGGGTCGTTTTCCCCCTTCATTTAAATTCCCTCAAAAGTCTTGATATGTATGTACCAATCTCCCCACCAACTTATTAATAAAAATACTTTCGTTAATCATGGATGCACTCGAATGATTCATCTCTGTATCATTTCCCGTCCCGAAAAACAAGTTTCTATTTTTACAAACATTGTTAAATTGAAAAACAAAACTGCGTTAATCCCTCGCCGGCGCGATAACCATCCACGTGACCCCAGCACCAGGTGTGTTCCCTGATAAGCCCCTCGCCTAATCCTGCGTGCACTCGGTCGCGTCAGTTCAGTTTTGGCCTCGAACGCGAGAAGGCACGCTGGTTGCCTCCGCCGTCGACTCCATGTGCTCCACCACGTATGACGCCGAGCTTTTACATAACACGAAATTTTTCGCGTCTGTTTATTGTTGACCGTATTGTGTTAGTTACACAACGTTGCCACTTACACAAGCGGCCTTTTCGCAAATTACAAATAAACGGAGTGATTTCCCGGAAAAATTCAGTGCGCAAGTGGTCGGAAAATCGATCGATACGTCTTCACGTGCTACATGCCACGATGCACCACCACGACAACGACATCCTGCAGAGGTACCCCGAGGTGCTGGTGTCGCTGAGGAGGGCGCGCTGCTGCAGGAGGCCCCTGCGGAGCACCAAGGGCCGACTCAAGAAGGAGAAGCTGTGTGTGAGGCGGCTTCAAAGCGCGCTTTTCGACGCGATGGACGCCACCAGGAACGTGGAGCTTTTTACCTGCCCGCTCTGCAGGAGTGTGCTCAAAGGACCCATCACCGTGGAGTGTGGACACACGTTCTGTTACGGGTGTTTGCAGGAGAATTGTGACGTTTGTGGGATTTGTGACACGGAAATCACCTCCAACAGGTGTGTCAATGTCCTGGTGCAGGACCTTGTCGACAAGTGGAGAGATACGAATAAAATTGCAGGTAGATATTATTGCGTAATTGTTAGGAAGAACAATGATGTAACATTTACATATCGCGGCCAATTTAATAGAGCAGGGAGGGCAGTGGCGGCTCGTTGCGCTGCCAACATATAAGATAGTATTAAATTGATAGTAAATGGTTAGAAAAATGTTAGAAAATGAAATAAAATACAAGATCGTTAAATTTAAAAAAAAACTGTACACTGAAACATTAAAAATTTTACTGTTGTACTTGTATAGTCGTTTTTTTTTATAATCATCTGTCAATGAGCCGTCAGGTTGGCATTACTATAAATAGTGATTTTAGTAACTTTTTCTCCTTCGCGAGGTATTCACTTGCAAGCTTTATTTCTAACTGTAGACTTGAAATAAAAATTGAAGAAGTTTTTAAAAAAGCTGTCGTTCTGTAAGTTTAAGAAACTTATAGCCTTCTATTTTCACATGAAAATTAAAAAAAAATTTAACAAAAAGGAAAATTGTAAAGAAAAATAAATTAAATCAAATTAAATAAATGTCTACACCTTTTTCAAGTGTAATTCAGAAATCATCACATGTAATTCAGTATAGTCAATTTAATTTCAGAAACCGTTAATTGTAATTCAGATTAGTCAACAGTATTTCAGAAAGTGTTATTTGTAATTCAGAATAGTAAACTGAATTTCAGAAAATATCACATGTATTTCAGATTAGTCAATTTAATTTAAGAAAACGTTAATTGTAATTCAGATTAGTCAACTGTATTTCAGAAAGTGTTAATTGTAATTCAGAAACCATCACATGTAATTCAGATCCAGTAACTTACTTGCATGATACTATGTATACATAACCAAAAATATTTTATTTTCAAAATTAAATTACATAAACATCAACAAGAACAGCATAAATATTTAGCGCCCTAACATTGTTTCCAAAGGTAGGTATTTTAATAATTTAATGTTTAAATGAAAATATTGAATTCTGAATTACAATTGACGAATTCTCAATTACAAATGACGTATTCTGAATTACAATTAACGCTTTCTCAAATAAAGGTTACTAATCTGAATTACAGTTAACGTTTTCTGAAATTAAATTGAGTAATCTGAATTACATGTGATATTTTCTGAAATTCAGTTTACTATTCTGAATTACAATTAACACATTCTGAAATACAATTGACTAATCTGAATTACAATTAACGGTTTCTGAAATATATCTTACGGTTTCTGAATTACAATTGAAAAAGGTGTAGAATAGAAATTCTTAACAGTATAGGTACATGTACAAAAAAAAAACAACTGAAAAATAAATGAAAATATGATCTGCAAAAGATAGTTAAAGCTTTTTACAACTATTTTGTTTTTTGACCATCTAGATCATCTAGGACCATCTAGGAAATGAAAATTGAAAATTTTAACAAAAAAAAAGGTATCGAACTAACTGTTTAAAAACTGTGGAAATTTTTATTAAAACAAATTAAACATTCTAGACTTGAAGTAAAAATTGAAGAAATGTACAGGGTGTCTCAAGTTTTAGGTCCAGTCAAAAAATAAATACTTCTAGTTGTCCAAAAGAAAAAAAATATATCTCAAACGATAGAGTTTCTAACACGCTTCAATTTGATGCTTTAATGTTATACGAAATTTTCATGGTATGAGCGTGAATTGTGAAAAACTAGAAAAAAAATTTTTGTTTCCAAATTATTGCAATCGTTTTCTCATAATAAAATTCCTCCTATTTTTTAAGTGAGACTTCCGAAACTGAAACAGTTAAAAACCCAAGGCGTATTGAGCAATTGAAATTTCAATTTGCAAAAGATCAAATAAATGTTTTATCTTAGTCACCTTTGAAAAAACAGAGCTCGTGTCTTTGCTTGATTCACAAAAAAATGAAACGTCATTAACTGTCAGACTAAAATTTTACTTGTCAATTAAAAAATGCCCTTTTTTTTGCAAATTGAAATTTCAATTGCTCAATACGCCTTGGGTTTTTTACTGTTTTAGTTTCGGAAGTCTTACTTAAAAAATAGGAGGAATTTTATTATAAAAAATTATTGGAATAATTTGAAAAAAAATATTTTTATGTAGTTTTTTGCGTTTTACGCTTATATCATGAAAATTTGGGATATCAGCAAACATCAAATTGAAGCGTGTTAGAAACTCTATCGTTTGCGATATATATTTTTTATTTTGGAATACTAAAAGTATTTATTTTTTGACTGGACCTAAAACTTGGAACACCCTGTACATGTGCAAAAAAAAACAACTGAAAAATAAATGAAAATATGATCTGCAAAAGATAGTTGAGCTTTTTACAACTATTTTGTTTTTTGACCATCTAGATCATCTAGGACCATCTAGGAAATGAAAATTGAAAATTTTAACAAAAAAAAAAAGGTATCGAACTAACTGTTTAAAAACTGTGGAAATTTTTATTAAAACAAATTAAACATTCTAGACTTGAAGTAAAAATTGAAGAAATGTATATAAAAGTTAGAGCTGGATGAGCTAATTTCAAAAAAGGCTGTCGTTCTGAAGTATAGCGTAATGTGTCAGAAATAAAAAAGTAGATATTTGAAGACAAAACTTTAAGAAACTTTGCTAGTCTCGTTTGAAAATTAAAATAGTACTCGTACATAGTTCCAAACAAAGTGGGAAATCTAAAAAGAACCAAGTGAGGTTTATAGTGAAACAGGACAAAATGAGAAATAGAAAAAATAAATACTAAATTAAAACTGAAAATCTTAATATACAAAAAAAAATTGAAAAATATGTAGATGAAAATATCGATCTGCAAAACATGGTCAAAGATTTTCAGAACAATTTTGTTTTTTGACCATCTAGACTTGAAATAGAAATTGAATACATTATAGCGACAAAAATGATACTACCTACTTTGTAATTAAAAATCATTTAAATGTGCATTGAAATTAAAAAAATCATAAACTTTCTAAACTTGAAATAAAAATTGAGTTAAAAGTCAAAAGAACTAGTACGTATGTAGTTTCAAAGGACCTGTACCGTTCTATTATATTATAACATCTGAACGCAATCCTTTAGAGACTAAAAAGTATTTAGGAAACTTCTAATTTTGCATGAAACTTAAATGTTTCAAACAAAATGGGAAATATAAAAAGATCTAAGTCGGATTACACTGAAAAAAAAATATTAAACGAGGAACAAAAATCAAATCAAAAAATCTCTGGAATAAAGATTCTTAATATTCAAAAACTGAAAAATTATTGAAAATATCAATCTACAAAAAATACCTAGTTGAAGTTAAAAAAGTTGAAAATTGAAAACTTTTCAGCGAAAAAAAATGGTGAAGGTAATAAATTTTCATAAAAAAATTAAACTAAAAATTAAAGAAGTTTTTATTAAAATTCGAGTTGAAAGAACTAATTTTAAAAAGCTTTTTCGTTCTGTAACGCAAGAAATGTCCAGTTCCGCCTGAAAATTACAAAATTGACAACAATATGGTAAATCTAAAAAGAACTCTTAGATTTATTTGAAAAAAGGATAAAACGAGGGAAAAAAAATTCATATCAAATTTAAAAATGTCGAACAGGAATCCTTACAATACAGGGTGATTCACATAACTTTACGACCCTGACGAATTTTAAATGCAACCAGTAATACATTACTCAATTATAACTTGATTCAAAAACACTAATAATTATAAATTTGTTTGTGATTTGGATATTCCTTCCAAACCTTAAAAAATTAGGTTCTTATTGCAGTCTCTGGCGTTTTTGTTTTGGCCAATTTAGGCGCAATTCAACTCCCAATGTATAATGGGTTGCATTTAAAGTTTGTCAGGGTCGTAAAGTTATGTGAATCACCCTGTATAAAAAAAACTGAAAAATAAATGAAAATATAGTACCTATCTATAAATGGTAGTTGAAGCTTTTCAGAATCATTTTGTTTTTTGACTATGAAAATTGAAAACATTATAGTAACAAAAAATGGTGAAAGTAGGTATTAATCTAACTAATAACTGTTTAAAAAATCCTTCACATTTGCGTTAAAATTTAAAGGAAAAAAATAAACTGCCCGAAAAAAATCTTTACTTTGAGATTATTCGGTTTTTTTTGCTGGAAAATTTAAAAAGTTTAAGACAAAAAAAGGAAGAGTTCAAGCAGCCTAAATTCTGTTTCTTTTTTTTTGTCCTAAACCCCGAGTATGTCATTCTACAAGAATTAAAGGTATAAAAAAGGACAACTAATATATTATTTTTCATACTTCTGCAGATTTTGTTTAAAATATCTCTTACTTTTTTCGATCAGTTTTTTACTAAATCCAATATCTAAATTAAAAAAAAGTGCTATGTAAATAATTTTGAATATTTTACCTAATAAAACGTAAAAATGAAAGAAAAAAATCTAGTCAGATACTAGTGAAGTACATAGCAAGGATAATTATATTTTGTATGGGTGTTCGGGTTTGAAATTTATAATCTCGTATTAAAAAAAAATCAATAGATTTTTATTAAATTAAATAAATTATTTCGAACAGGGCAGTTTCCAAAAAATTTTTCCAAGTAGGTATTTGTGCAAAAATTAGATCTTTCTTTAAATTTTGAACGAAAAGTTTTCCAAAAAACGAGAGATTTTTTTTGTTTCTTGAAAAGTTAATAAACCTTTTAACGAACCGACACTGTGGATGCTCTCCAAATTGTTGACAAAAACGTGCCTAAAAATATGAAATAAATCGATTTATTGCACCAAACGAGTGCAGTTTCGTGTATTATTACACCAAGCCTGAAATTTTTTTGGCACAATTAAGAGCGCGCGTCTGTAAACTGTTTTTTATCGTATCAAAGTTCTATTTACGACCGGTAAATATGGATTTAGGTTTACGATTTAAAACATCGTTACGTAACAAACATTGCCAGTCATTAAAACACATCACAGCTTGAAATTATTCAGTACCAGTTTTTGTACAAGCTGCAGGATTTTTCAGGTTGTTTTAATTTGTTTTAAATCAGCGAATAAATTTATTCAGAAATGACAATTTCTCCGAAAGATACTAAATTAAAATATCTTATCGTCACTCATCAGAAATGATTAATTAGATGATTTATTTATTAAATTTAGCAAATGCCACTCTTGTGATTAAAATAATAATTCCGATTCAGTGAATTTGATGATTTATATCAGTGTTGCCAACCAAAAGTGGGGAAAATCAAATTTTCCTGTAGCTTCCATCAGTTATACAGGGTGATTCTTTTAGGGCCTACATTAGAAACTTTTTAACTTCTAGTATAGATAGAAGTTTAAAATTTAGTATACGATCCAAATCGACCATTCTGAGTTCAACTAAATTATTTTCAAAATGGCTGAACTTCCGGAACGTGGAGAAATTGGCGCCAACTTTGAAATTTTAAATAGTAACCACCTATTTTTATTACATTTTTGAATTCGCCTTTTGAAACTGACTAAAATATACCCTAGTTGTTAGTACTTATCTGTCATAGTTTTTGACGTATGTCAATTTTTTTTTGCAAATTTTCATTTACCGGGGTTTATTTAAAATATCACAACTCTTGAACCCTTTACAGTAAGTGAATAATTCTTTTTGCATTTGATAACCAAAGGTTTGAAGGATCTTCTAAAATCTTCAGAATTTTGAACTGTCAAATTGCAAGGCTACTATGATTTTTTGAAGATGATGATCAAGAAATGATTATAATTCAGTTTTTTCAAATGGAATGACCTTGTTTTTTCAATGGCAATCTATATCTATCTCTTACAGTTTTTGAAATAATCGCAAAAAACTGATTTTTAGATCATTATTTTCATTTTTAATCGAGTAAACTTTCAAAAAATGCGATAAAGTTGTGCTATTAATTAAAAGAAATGTTTGATTTGTCTACCATTTTCATTCAAGAAGTTCAAAATTCGATGGCATACTGACTGAGTTACTTTACATAATTCACTAAGTTATAATAAACCATAATTAAATATTATTGTTTTACTGCTTATTCGATTATGAACCATCTAATAACTAAATAAAATGTTGAAGTTTGACAACTGTTGACCATTTTACAAGACCTACTTGATTAACGATGAAAATTACAAAGTAAAATTCGTTTTTTGTAATTTTTTTCAAAAACTGTACGAGATAGGTATAGGACATGTACATAAAAGTCACCATAAATGTCGATGTTCTTTCAACTGCCGTTAAGAAAATAGTGTCGTTCCATTTGAAAAAACTGAGTTATAGCCGTTTTTTGATAACCATTTTGAAAAAATCACACTACCCTTGAATTTTGACAGATGACAATTTTGAAAATTCTAGAAGGCTCTTCAAACCTTCTGTTATCGAATACAAAAAAAATTAATCACTTATCGCAAAGGGTTGAAGGGCTGTCACATTTTAAATACACTCCTGCAAGTGAAAATTTTAACAAAAAAATTGACAAATGTCAAAAACTATGACAGATAAGTACCAACAACTAAAGTACATTTTAGTCAGTTTGAGAAGGTGAATTCAAAAATGCAATAAAAATGTGGGGTTACTATTTAAAATTTCAAAGTTGGCGCCCATTTCTCGTGTTCCGGAAGTTCAGCCATTTTGAAAATAATTTAATTGAATTCAGAATGGTCGATTTAGATCGTACACAAAATTTTAAAGCTCTAGCTATATTAGAAGTTAAAAAGTTTCTAATGTAGGCCCTAAAAGAATCAGCCTGTATACATCAGTCGGTCGGGAAGAACGACCTCTGTAATTAGATTAGAGCGTTCTCTAATCTTTTATGTAAGACTTATTAAGTGATTATTTATACACAGATATGGCTGTAATGATTTAAACTACGTGACAAACAATATTTATATTGTTTGGCATGTCTAACTTGTTTGTTGTATAACAGTTTGTAACAAAATCCACAATTCGATGTGTAATATTTATAATTAGTGACGCACTAGATTACAATTTATTGATTTGGCCTTAGAATAACGATTTGAGTTTACCTATTTGCCTCGTTACGTAACGTGTTGTCTTCGATTTTTTTTCTTGGGAGGAAAATTGGAATTATCACACTCGCGATAAAACACCTAAAAGCCGTTTTACGTAAATCTATTTATGTAATAATTGTTAATTAGTCAATTGGACTTTATGAGTATTGCGTTACTTTGTGATGTAAGTTCGTAATCGACAATGGGACCGTTCAAAACGGTACAGTACGGTCCTGCATATGCACTTACGTAAATTACATTCCCATAACGCAATTTTGAATCAATTAAAACAGCGTTCCATTTTGCAAAATATCGATCGGTTACTTCAGTGGACAGAACAATACGATGATACATACCCACACGGGCCCCCTTGTGCCATAAAAAACAACTAGCTAAATTAGTCAATAACGAAAATATTTTTATCACGCGTTTATGTAAGCGAATTACAATGATAGCCATCAAAGTTCCAATAAACCTTGAAAAAAAAAAAACTAACTTCACGGTCGTAATTATTCAGGTGTGGAGGAATACGAGAACTATTTTAGTTTGTGCAGTTCAATGACTGTTCACGCTTTTTAACGGCCAACTATCTACGACATGAGTTGCAATAATTAGTTTATTGTTTGTTAAAACTTATCGTTCATGTGGGTTATGGTGCTGTTTTGACACACATGAAACGGTACCAACCGAAACCAGGACGCCATTGTTAGTGATTTTCATAAATTAGGAAAGACTTTAGGTCGCTCTAATTCGGTGAACTAGATCCAAACTTGTTCGGTTGCAATATTTTTACATAATGTGAAATGCTGAAAAATGTCACACTATTGTGTAAACTGGACAAATTTCGAAAAATTTAAACAAGGCTTATATTTGGTTTTTATAAGTGAAACATCCTGTATAGTAAGATGACATTTCGGTTTCTTCGTTTCGGCTGGTCTAAGGACGACAGAGAACATAATTTTTTTTAATTTTAATTTTGATTTATATTTACCAAATATTAATTTACTCTCTCATAAGTTTAAAAAAAATTGAAAGAAAGAAAGAAGAAAAAAGTGTCAAGTTTGTTACAGAGACATAAAGTATCAAGAAGTGCAGGTTCGATCTCCTACCGAGTCATTTTTTTATGTTGTTATGATTATGAAGGTAGTAATTGGATTAATTAAAAAAAAATGTACGAACTTTTTTCTCAGTATTTCTTTACACTTTTATTAGATTATGTGGTTTTAAGTTTTGGGATATTTTCCAAAACTTTGATTCAGTTAATAAATGTTAATAATAACTCTAACAAAAGTGGTTTTTAAATAAAAATAACTAATTTCAGTTATTTAAGTAAATTAATTTGTTGTGTTGAGGGGGTGTTTAAATAAATCAAGAAATCGTGGTTCGTTATTTTTTTTAAATTTTGTAACAATGAATTACTTTTTTCAATTTCTTTTTAAATTTTTGACAATTGAAACATATTGTTTGTTTAGTAAAGATCAACTTTTTTTACTATTAGATTTTGTTTTACAAAGTTTTTTTTACAGTTTCTCATAATTGAGACTTCTCTGATTTTATCCTATTAGATTTTGCTTTAAAATTGAAGTATTTTGAGTATTTTCCAAAATTTTGATTCAAATTAATTTATTAAATAGGTATAGAAAAGTTTAAAGGATTATCACTTTTTTAAGACAAAATTTGAGAAAATAGAGTAATCTTCTTTGTCGAGCCATTTTTTTTATTTTATTATGAAAGTAATAATAACTGGATACATTAGCAAAAATGTGTCAAGAGATTTTTTTTTAATTTTGTTGCAAGGAATTAATAATTGTATAAATTTTAGAAAATCCTACGAACTTTTTTCAGTGTTCTTTTACAATAATTTTTGATAATTGAAACACTCTGTATTGTTAAAATTATCGTTCTCTGCTTTTCACGATTAGACCCTGTTGAAGACAGAAGTTTCTCAAAATTTTTATTCATTTTATTCAATTTTTCTTTACAGTTTCTCATAATTGAGCCTCCTGTGTTTTTATTCTGTTAGATTTTGTCGTTTTAATAATAATAATGAGTTCAAGTTTACTAAATATGGAAATTTTCTGATTCTGTTAGATTTTGTCGTTTTAATAATGAGTTAAATTCAAGTTTATTAAATATGGAAATTTTCTGATACAAAAAATGTAGTCTGATCTTTTGTCTAGGCATGTTTTTATGAATTAATGTACTTAACAATAATTAGTTGAATCTTACATAATTGTACGTTTATACAATTTTTTTCTACTATTAGATTGTATTACGGCAAGATTTGAACTTTGAGATAATTTTCGAAAAACGGAATAATTTTCATAATTTTTTAAAATTTCGAAAAACGGAATAATTAAGATATTCTGTATAGTAAGATTATTTTATTTTTTGATTTTGTTGTCTCAATCTCAATAGTATTCAGAAGAAATTCCAAACTTTTGATTGTAAATAAATTTTTGACTTTCATCTTTCTTTTTGCATAGCCATTTAGAAAGCACCAGATCAAAAAATTCAGATTTGATTTCCTATTGATTCAGTTTTTTTTAAATTTGGTCTTAAAGAATTAACGAAGGTAACAATAACTAATATAAAATAATTAACAATAAAAATGAGAATACGAACTTTTTTTATTTTTGTTTAGAATTTCTTTACATTATTATTACATTGTGCTATGCCAAGATTCGATCTTTGGCTCACTTTCGAAAGAAAGAAACTACTTCCTTCCAATTCCTCATAATTAAGACACTTTGATCCATTTTCGATTCTTAAGAAAGTCGAAGCTTTTGATTCAAAAGTAAATTAAAAACTCAGCTTTGATCCCCTGTTGAGGCTTTTTTATTCTTTTACAGGGAATTAATGCAGATAATAATAAAAACAAACAACGAGATAAAAGAATGGTGTGATAGTCATAATAAAAATAAAAACAATGATAATGAATGTAAAATGCCAACCTTTTGACCGATTTTGGTCTGATTTGAATTGAGTCAAATAAACATTCACACAAGAATGATTTGTGTACTGAAATGACTTGGCTAGGTCAAGAACTAAAATTTTGAAAATTTATACCTTGACAGTAAAATTTCCAAAATAATTCGTTAAAACAGTTTATCAATACTTTAATAAGACAGACAATTAATTATGCCAACATATTTGAGACTTTTTTTAGTTTCTTAGTTGGTTTTTGTCAGATTTGTCAGCATCACAAAATTTGAACTTTCAACAACCAACCAAAGCACTGAAACTAGTTATTTAGTTATTTTATGGTTTATTTATAAAAAATTGTCAAGAATATGAAGATGCAGATAAATTAACACATTTTTAATTGTCATTGCAACAAAAACTGCGCTCAATTAAGGAATGAATAAAATATTAGTCTTTTTATGTTGTGCATTTATCACCAGCCCCAATTTAAACGATTTCGTTTGCATTTTTTCAAAACTGTATTTAATTGGCATCATTATGCGACTTTCGCAACATAATTAAGGTCGCTTTTTGTGCAACATTATGAGCTCTTCATTAATTTAAAGAGAAAATATAAAAGTCCGATTAAGACACAGTTATTCCCATTTTTGGCAAAGATCCAAATTAATTGAAATTAAACGTTTTTTAATCACTTAATTAGGCATTTTCTTTGGTTCCTTGCACCTGCCTGAAAATTTTCCAAATGTACCAAATTTAATAATTACAGCGCGTCTTTCTGGTCCGTTCCCTCAAACAATGGCTTGGTAAAAAATGTCCCTGATATTTGCACAGTGTCGTAACGATTACTTAAGTTCAATCAGAATTTATTAAGCGCGTGTCTTCATTACAGATCCAGATGAAATGATTAACGTTTATTTGTTAAAAGTTTGTAATATGTCTGATGCTGTCGTAACAGAACGGTTACAGCAATGTAACATTACCGAATCTCCTGCGCTCTGTAGGTTGCAGGATCGGTCACGGCAGGAGTGTTGTTGCTAACTTCTTTACAGTGTAAAGGATTGTGCAATCGACTGCCACAATAGATGTTATGCCATCCGATTACTGTACATGATTACGTTAAGGAACGTAGGGTGTTATTAAATTAACAGTGTTTTGTAACGGTCTCGATGTTTGTTTGGGATTAAACGACGTTCAAACGTCATGAAAATGCTCACAGAAACACAAAAATCGTAATTTTTCAATACGGTTTAAGTTGAAAGAGCTAATTTCAAAAATGCCGTTCTTTTATCTACGTGAGATTTATTTTGAAAAAGGATAAAAAAAATGAAAAATGTTTTGAATAGAAATTCTTAAAATATACAAAGGATTGTAGAAAAATTAAAAAAAAATACATAAATAAAGGAATAAACAAAGGATTTAATAGTAAACGCGGAATTCTGAGTGATTATTGGTTTTTGAGATACTGTAAAAATATACAAACTGAACCAAAAGTAACGCACACAATTCATTTCTATTTCTTTATAATGAGTCATTTTTCAAAAAAATCTTCGTACAGGTCGATTTTTTTTCTAATCTTCTGGATCTGACGTCATTTTTAATTTTTTTAAATGACAACTGACATTTTTTATTAGAGTTTTAGATTTTTATCTTTCTGGTAAAACATACTATAAATTCAAAAAAAATGAGGCAAGAAAAAATTTAAAAAGGGAGAAAATACAATAAAAAAGTTATAATAGTTATTGTATATATGTATAATATATTATATTATTACACAAAGAACTTTATCTTTTCGTTCTTACTTTATTTTATCAGGGGGTGATTGTTTTTATTACAAAAAAAATTATAAAAAAACCAATTGCAGTTTATAAAGTAAGTTAAGAATAGAGAGATAAGCCCATTACGTTTAATTGTTAACAGTTTTTTACTTTATTAAATTTATTTATTTTTTTATTACCGGAAAGATAAAGATATGTACTATCTAAAACAGTGAACAAAAATGTCGGTTGTCATTAAAAAAAATTAAGAATGGGGTCACAACTCAAATGTCACTGATATCAAAATATATAGCATTTAAAAAAATAAAATTGACATGTTGGAGAATTTTTTTGAAAAATGATTAATAACAAAGATTGTTATTATTATTATTATTATGCGTTACTTTTGTTCAGTTTGTATTTTAGCAGACCCACATTGTATAGGGTGTTTCAATTATTAAAAATTTTAAAGAATAATTGACGAAAGTTTGTATAATTTTTTAAATTTTATCTAATTATCATTATTTCGTTGAACAAAATGCAATATAAGCACCCTTCAATGTTTATACAGGCTGTTCCGTCTAAACCGCACATTAAAAGTATTGGGAGTTCTAATAATGATATTTATCTGAGAGTTGGTACTCAGGCATGATGCCTTGAGTTATCCTCAATGAAAGTATTTTCAAGATGGCAGCACTTCCGGTTATACCGGAAGTCGCTATTAACTTTTTTATTTTAAATGGAAATCTATATTTTTCACTGCGTTTTTGGATTAGTTGAGTTATTTTAAGGGAGTTTTTATTAGCTTTCCCTATACCCAAGTTTAACCGTTTTCGAGATATTTAGGATTTTTGAAAATTTTTGAATTTGCACCTGTCCCTTAAAAAATCGGTAACTCGTTTAGTTTTAGAGATTTCGAAATCATGTTTGGAGAATTGAGAGAGAAAGCCTATATCTGTTGTTCAGTGTGATCAAAATTGGAATTGAAATTAAACCCAAAAATTTTAAGGTTAAGTTTGGACAACTTCAAGTACCCAAAACTTAATTTTTTCAAATGGGATGTCCCAATTTTTATTCTACTAGATGGAGGAGAATTTTTTTCTGCATCTATCTGTATTAGCATTCCCTATACCTATCTGTGATAATTTTCAAGTTATGTTGTTTTTTTTGTTATTGTAGGAAATTTCTTACTAACCACAGCTATTTTTGCATAGTTTGTCATAAAAACATTTCTGATTAAACTTAAACGACAAACTCTGTTCAAAATTGTGTTATCAGACTGTGAAAACAAAATAAATTTATTGGGTGTTGGTTTGAAAAACTTCAATTTCTCACCTTTTTTCATTCGTTTCCATGGCAACCTATGAGAAAAGGCCTATGGCTAATGAATTTCTCAATCCCAACAAAAAGGTATTGTAACTTGAAAACTATTAAACATAAGTATAGGGAATGTTAACACAGATCGAAACAGAATTAAATTCTCTACCATCTAGTGAAATAAAACTTTTGTCATTTCATTTGAAAAAAATGAGTTATGGGTGCTTAAAGTTTTGCAAACTTAATTTTAAAAATTTGGAGTTTGTTATTTTTTTTAGAAATTTTAAAATACCAAAGGAAAGATCTAGGCTTCCTCTTTCAAATGAGCTCAAAAATATTTCCAAATTTTTAAAAATTGCTGAGTTATCGATTTTTGAACTGAAAAGTGCAAATCCAAAAAAATTTTAAAAACCATAAATATTTCGTAAACGGCTAAATTTAGGTATAGGAACAGCTTATGGAAACTACCTTAAAATAACTCTAGTAATTCAAAAACGCATTAAAAAATATAGCATTCCATTTAAAATAAGGAAGTTGATAGCGACTTCCGGTATAACCGGAAGTACTGCTATCTTGAGAATATTTTCATTGAGCAGTACCTAAAAGATTATGGTTGTACACAAATTTTCAGATGACTATGATTATTAGAACTCCCAATACTTCTAATGTGGGGTTTAGACAAAACAGCCTGTATTGAATTAAATCCTATTTTCTTATAAAAGTTCTAAATAGGAAATCTAAAAACATCTACGTGGCATTTATACTATCTGCTGAAAAAAAGAGAATACAGAAAATCAATTAAAACATAAATTAGCAATTGCAAAAGATAGTTGAGTGTTCAGAAACATTTTGATTTTTCACCACCTAGACTTGAAATTCTGACGAAAACAAAAGTTGAAGGTTGATAAAACTGTCTAAAAATGGTTAATTTGCATTAGAATAAAAAAATTAAACCCTTTAGACCTGATATAAAAAATGAAGAAGTTTAAATCAATGTTCTAGTTGAAATAATTGATATGTCGTCCTATAACACATTCTACCGGAGACTAAAAATATTTAGGGCAAAAAAATTCAATTTTGCATGGAAAATAAAAAAAGGATTAAACAAAGAAAAGAAAATTAAATCAATTTAAAAAATGTTTAGAAAACTGAAAAACAAATGAAGATAACAAACTGCAATATGTAGTTTAAATCGAATTTAAAAGAGTGTTTATAAAATTACAGTCGATTGACTAATGGTGAAGGCATTAAACGAACAAAATATATAAAAATTGTCTAAATTTGCAATTAAATAAGTAACTAAGAAAATCTCGTAATGTTGAAACTTTTACAAAAGAAAATTTACATTCGTCAATAAGAATAAATTAAATACAGTATTACTAGCTGTTTCAAAACTATGTAAACGCCAACGTCGCATTTTACCTAATTATTTTTTTAAATAAGGTTGATAAAAATGCAAAATAGTTATTACTTATTTCAGTTCATAGTAGAATTTTGCAACAGCGCATTTGAATTTTTGGAGTGAAATAAAGCACAATTTGAGAGTTTCTGTATATGAAAAAATTTCTGTGTTAAACTAAATCCCGGCCACAAATTTTGGGCCAAGAAAATCCACCAGAAATTCTCAATTTGTGCTTCATTTCACTCCAAAAAATCCAAACAACTAATAGTCTATTTAAAGTAGTAATTATTGAAACATTCTGGACAACTGTTGACATTGATCATTAATAGGTTTTTAACAAATTTTTTTGAAAGATTTTTGTTCTAATGATTTGATGTCTTCAGGCAAGATATTATAAACTATTATGGCAAAATAAAATAAAATAAAAAATAGTATAAATTAGACGTAATATTTAAATTAGAAAAAACTATATATTTAATTCTATATATAAATTCAGAAATTTATACCTAATGAAACGTAAAATCTAACATTTTTTTAATTCCTTGCTGTGGAAGAAAAGAATTAAAAAATGGCTCAGAAAGATAATAACGGGGGAAAATGTTTTTCAAAGAGTAACAAGATTTTATAATTGCGGTTGTCCTGACTTTTAATTGTAATTTTTGGAACCACCTTTTAATTGTTCATATTTTAATAAGTAATTATTAATAATTATTATTGCTTTCGTTTTTTGTTAAATGAAAAACTTTTTCTTATGTATGTTATTTTTAAGCAAAACTTTACTTTAATTCTGACCAAATTGTACAATTTCTACCACATGTAGATACATAATTCCAAACAGTGCCGTCTCCAAAAAAAATTGCAAATATTTTGTTCAAAAAATACTGTCTTTATTTCTATTTGAATTAATAAAATTTCTCTAAAGACAAGAAAAAAATTAATGGTTTACATACGTGAAAAACATTAAATTTTAATTTTATGGCACCGCCACAGAGATGAACCTTTTGGGGTCTCCGATTTTGGGTTGGAAGCGCAAATTGACTCTGCGCCCCATCTGGTCGTCGACTTCCAGGAACGAGTTCCAGTCAAAGAGGAAATAGAGGCCGTTGTGGGAGTTTGAGGCCGGTTCCGGTGTTTGTGTCTCGGTCGATGTGCCCCCAAATGACTCCAAAAGATCACTCACTGAGACGGAGTTTAAAATTTCGTTCGGTTTTTCGGCGGCTGGGAGCTGGTTTTGAGGCACTGGATGGCATGTTAATAAAGTAAAGACGGTACTAATTATTGTGACGTAGATCATCATATTTTTTTCTCTCTGGAAATGTTGAATTCACGTTTTGAAATCGATTTATTTTTACTTACACACTTGGAGTAAAAACTGCTACAGTGCTACAATACACGATTTAACGACAAAGTGGCATTCTTTGGCAAGAGTTTGGCCAGGAATGAGCCCATTAGTAAAATAAATAATATTAAATATAGATTAAGGTCTATTGTAACATTCTGTTCAGAAATTCGTAGAAACTGAGTGAAGGTCGGTTTAGAAACTCGGTTTTGATTTTATTTGAAGTAGAAAATATCACATAACATTTTTTTTTGTGTTATTTTATATTGATAAAGAAGAACAATAATGATTTAGAAAGAGATTAAAAAGAGTTAGTGCGAAATGTTTTTTTATTATTTCAAAAATTGTAATTGTTGCAACATTTTTTTCAAAAACTAAAGGCGAAATTTTATTTTAAGTTATTTGCTAATTTTTTGTTCCTTGTTTTTTTTGGCGGTTTTTGTTTACAATAATTATCCAACTATACTTATTAAAAGAAATTTGTTTTGTTTTCAGATTTTTGTTCCAACGTTACGTATTGCCAAGTTATAAAAAAATGCGAAAATTTGAAAATCATGATTTCAATTAAATTCTAATATATTTTTAATATTATTGCTAATAGAAAAGTAGAATTTTTTACGTTGATAAACAAAGCTTTGGACAATCTTAAATAACACTGCTTATTGACATTTATTTTCAGTAATAATTATACTTCCTACTATTGAAAGAAATCATTTAAATAATTTTTTCTGCAACATTTTTTTATTATTTCTAAAACGAAAGACGAAGATAGAAAAATATATAAAATTTTTTTTTTAAAAGCTTTTATTTAAAAGATGCACTAAATAGTAAAAAATAATGTATTATTTCGATCACAGGACAATATTTTTTCTTACAGGTTAAAATTCTAAAATTTATAAAAGCTTTGGGAGTTGTCAACTGAACAAAGTAGTTCTGTAACGCCGTAGTTTTATAACTTCCAAAGGTTTTATAAATTTTAGAATTGTAACCTGTAGGAAAAAATATTCTCGTATGATTGAAATACATTATTTTTTACTTTTTAGTGCACCTTTTAAATAAAAGCTTTTTTTAAAAACCATTTTTTTATATATTTTTATGTTTTGCTTTTTAGTCTTTATTTTGATTTATTGTTATTACACTGTGCATCTACCGTGACGTTCAAATGACCAACATACCGTCTATGTCGATATAAGTTACGGTATATACAAATCGAGAACCCCTTTGTAAACATTACCTATAATTTTAAAACCCCATTTAACACCTTTAGGGGGTAATTAACTATATAGAATTGCATTGTTACGCAGATTACGTAAGCATGTTAAATTTCATTTCATTTCGACTACAGGAACCCTCTCAAATTTACAAATCGAAAACCCCTTTGTAAACATAACCTAAAACTTCAAAACCCCATTTAACCCCTTTAGGGGGTATTTAACTACATAGGATTGCATTGTCACGCAGATTAAGTAAGTATGCAAAATTTCAATTCAGTGGGACAGCGGGAACCCTTTCAAATTTGGCTCCGAAAAAATAACCGACAGACAGACAACATTGTGAGTTAAATAAAAGCTTTTAAATATACTTCAACAGCTTAGATATTTTCTGTTGAGTGTTACAAAAACGTGTTTTGTTTTCAGATTTTTGTTTAAACATAAATAAATCCAATTATTTATAAAAAAAAATTTAAAAAGATTGTTTCAATAAAATTCTTCTAGTACTGCTAAGAGAAAAGTCAAATTTTGCACTTTGGTAAACAGCATTTGGGCTTTACATCTTTTGATGTAAATTTTATATTTTTGTCGTATACAGGGTGTTGACTACGAGTTACAAGTGATCAAACTGTGCCACTTTTAAACTATTATAATGTCTGTTTTTTAACTTTTATTTCAGCGCTCTACCATGTATTTTGAAATAATGACATAACACTGTTTATCGACTTTGTTTTCAATAATTAAATTATCGAACGATTAAAAAAATAATATTTTTTTTCAAGAACAATTTTTTTATAATTTTAAAAGCGAAAATCGAAATAGACAAAAATACCTCTACAGCTTAGCAATTGACTGTTGAGTTGAATTTTATTTTATTTCATATACAGGGTGTTGACTACAAGGAATTTAGCTGTGCAATTTTTAAACGATTATAACGTCGGTATTTATACAGACTGTTTATAAAAGAGTGTAGGATTTCAGGTGGTTCTGGAATTTGAATTTGCCACATTTAATTATTTTATTTTTATGAAATTTCTGAAAAGTAGCAATTTTATCTATTCAGGCAACCAGTAAAACCAATTTTTTCATAAACTAACATTGTTCGTCATTTATAGACACTTTGTATTTTTTAACTTCTTATTGTACTATGAATTATTAAAATATGACCTAACGTTGTTTATTGACCATTGTTTTTAGGAATTATGCTTCCAAACTATTGAAAGAAATTATTTAAATAATTTTTGCAGGAAACATTTTTTTTATTTTAAAGGCGAAGGAGACAAAATACTACATGTTTTAATGTAATTTTTCTGTTTTTTTTTTCTCATACAAATGGTGTGGATCACAAAGAAATCACAATTTCTAATTTAATATAAAGTTCTTTTTTTAACTTTTTTAAATACTTTTTATTTTAGATTTTATACTTTTAAGCTCTGACTAAACGATAAATTACCAATTGTTTTTTGATTTATGTTGGCAAACTTTAAAATAGTACCCGAAAAAAATTAAACGTCTGAAGTTTGAACATTTACAAAAATTTATTGATTGAAGACATTCAATTACGATCAAAGAGGCCTGTGTTTTTGAAATTAAGTTGGCAGCAGTGGCAAATGCCGCCGCCATTATGCAGTGTTGCCAACTGAATTTCAAAGTCACAGTGCGGTTAATTTTTTGGTTTGAATTCGTATCAAGCGGCCACCAACTAATTTATTAGCTTTTCCTCGAATAGGTTAATGTTTAATTCAAATAAATAACTGCGTCGCGGTCACAATTCGACTCATTAAAAATCAAAAACAGGACGTACATATGATTATGCATATTAAGGGCTTATGTAACAACAAAACAAATAAGTTGCACGCGCAAAGTCCGGCTTTGCCACACTCGAATTATTGTTAAAAATAGCCACGTTGTATAATTTTCGCTTATGTGTGCTTGAAAAAAGAACAGTTTAATTGTTGGTAATAGAGCCGATCCGACGAGGTATTTGTTCATTCTCGACAATATTATATTATGAAACGAGCACAAGGACTAAATTGAAAGTATAATTTTACAATTTCATGTAAGATATTACTGATGTTATTTCATATTTATGTAATCGCCGGCTGAAATTCTCTATAACGTAATGCCTATTCGATATCCCGCTGATAACTTGTAAAAATAGCGACTTGATAGTGATTTTTCGTGATTTTTTTCACTTGATAGTGAATATTATTAAGGTCAACAGCCGCAATTCTGGTGGATGTGGGCATAATTCAAGCGAGTATTTCACGGACTTGATGAGTCCAACGACACGGCCAAAAATAGCCCGAGTGTTATTCTGTCAAATTTTTTGAACTTGCACCCACTTCTTGCGCAAATCGGATCAAGTTTATCCGAGTTAGTTGTGTTTGTGCTAATTATAGTGTTTATCAACATTGTCGCTCAGCGATAACATTTCTCGGATTGGGGTATCACCCAAATGAATGAGTTGCGCAATTTTGCATATTTTCCACTGATAAAAGTTCGATGTGCTTGTGTGGACGAGCACTAATTTTAGGCGGTGGCCACGTGCTGACTGTTTTGTCACTATTTTCGGACGTTTCAATTCGATTCTGTTGCTTTTTTGCGGCAAATTTCGACCGTGTTTCAACAGCTGGATCGTAAATAATATTATTCTTATCTTACAAGGCGTGGGACTGTTATGTAAGGCTGATATTATATAAATGTGCTTCCAATGCATTGAGTTACTCAAGCCTCCGGTCATTTTAAAATGGTTAGACAAATATGGATTACGTGGCGCTCTGTCTGCTGGCCTTCGACAAGAAAGGATGCTCTAAATAGATTATCTAACCAGGGTTTTCTTAACTGTACTTGGGTTATTTTTGCAAGGGCATGCATGTCAAAAAAATCGTCGAATTGGGTCGAAATAATTGGTGTTTATCAAACGCGTCGAAATTTTGTTTTTTGCGAAATTTTGTTACAATTTAATGAAAAATTCGCTAAGCCAAGATTTTTCAAGCGTTTTAGGACGATAATTGTTTAGCCTAAAGTCAGAAATGCATTTATTTCGAGAAATGTAATCAAAAATATGCCGAAAAGTTGACGAAAATGGTGTTAGTTTATTTTATATTTTTTGGGTCGAAAAATTAGTAAATTAATTTAAAACACAAATTTTTTATCGATTGTTTTAGCCCGTAGTTTAAGCAGAAATGTTGTGGAATTTCCTTCAAAATACAATAAGTCGAAAAGACAAAATGACATTTAGTTTTGCCATTTTGAAGAGTTTTATTTCGTTTATTTCGAAAATTTTCTTAAAAATCAGACGAAAAACCATTCCAAACTTCATAATTTTATCTTTTCACGTGTTTTAATACATTTCAGTAAATAAATTAACCGAAAAATTTTAAAATTAGTATATTAAAAAGGTTTTTTTCAAAAAGCTTTTATTTAAAAGATGCACTAAAAAGTAAAAAATAATGTATTTCAATAACAGGAGAATATTTTTTCTTACATATTAAAATTCTAAAATTTATAAAAACTTTGGGCGTAATTCTGTAATGTTACTCCCAAAGCTTTTATAAATTTTAGAATTTTAACCTGTAAGAAAAAATATTTTCCTGTGATTGAAATACATTATTTTTTACTTTTTAGTGCATCTTTTAAATAAAAGCGTTTTATAAAAAACATTTTTTTATATATTTTTATTTTTTCCTTTTTAGTCTTTATTTATTGTTATTACACTGTGCATCTACCGTGACATCCAAATGACTAACATACCGTCTATGTCGGTATAAGTTACGGTATATACAAATCGAGAACCCCTTTGTAAACATAACCTAAAATTTTAAAACCCTTTAGGGGGTAATTAACTATATAGAATTGCATTGTCACGCAGATTACGTAAGCACGTTAAATTTCATTTCATTGCGACTACAGGAACCCTCTCAAATTTACAAATCGAGAACCTTTTTGTAAACATAACCTAAAACTTCAAAACCCCATTTCACCCCTTTAGGGGGTATTTAACTACATAGGATTGCATTGTCACGCAGATTATGTAAGTATACAAAATTTCAATTCAGTGGGGCAACGGGAACCCTTTCAAATTTGGCTCCGAAAAAATAACCGACAGACAGATTGTGAGTTCAATAAAAGCTTTTAAAAATGGAGCAATTTCGTCGAATTTGGTCGAAAATATTGTTACTTTTGCTTTTTGCACATTTTTCAGTTAGACAATCGATTGTTTTGCGACTTTTTTTCAAAAAACTTATTTTTGGGGCGAAATTTTGTTAAATATTGGGTCGGGTCAGGTGTTAAATATTGTGTCAAAAATTATATTGTTTCAAGTGTTTGAGCATGTTGTTTAGCCTGAAATCAAAAACGCAATTATTTCGCTAAATTTGATCAAAAATCGCCGAATTGTGTCGAAAATGATACTTTCTTTGGGCGCTGAAGTACTATTTTGTTAAAATGTAACATAAAGTTAGTAAACTAACTGGTTAAAAAGTCTGAATGTTTTTTTCTTCTTTCGAATGTTTTAGCACGTTTTTTTAACCAGAAACGTGATTATTTTGCCTTTTTTTAGTATTTTAGCACATTTTTAGTCAGAAACGCATTTATTTAGCGAAATTTCGCAAAAAGTTAATAGAAAAACCTAAAAATTTAGCTCAAAAGTTTAGCAGTTTTTGCATTTTTCGAGTTTTAACATGTTTAAGTTGTAAGCACATTATTGAGATAAAAAAGTTTGAAAAATCACAAAACTCGATTTAAGATTAGTTCGGCGTTATATTTGGAAATTTTTTTTTTGCAAAGCTGCGATAAAATAAATCGATAAATCACCGAGAATTTGCTCGAAAATGTTGATTTTGATTTTTTCGAGCTCTTTTAAAAAAGTATTTGAAATAAAAACCAAGTTTTTTCCCAAGATTTTGTTATGCCGGAAAAAAATTATATACAGGGTGATTCACATAACTTTACGACCCTGACGAATTTTAAATGCAACCAGTACTTGTAATTGTAATTGTCATTGATGTCAGGGGTGTCCGGATTTCATGCTAATTAAACATAACTAAGGATATCAAGTTATAAATGAATAATGTATAATGGGTCGCATTTAAAGTTCGTCAGGGTCGTAAAGTTATGTGAATCAGCTTGTAATTAGTAAATTTGATAAAAAATGACACTTTTCTCAGCTTTTTGCACTTTGTTAAGCCCGAATGACAATTATTATCTTCAGAATGAATTATGTATACGTTCAATTTCTTTCTTTTTCTTAATTAATTTTTCATGAATTTGGAGCCTATTTTCCCAGTTTACTCTGAGCAAATATTTTTTTTCTTTTTTATTATGGATCAAGTTCGACAGGAGGTACTAAACTCCAGGAGTGCTACATTTTTCGAAGTGTTGGGGTTTTTATTGTGGTTCTTAAAAAAACACAAAATTCTTAAATGGTTTATTTAAAATTTTTATAAATGATTATTGCCTTCATAACTGTTAGAAAAATATGTAAAACGATTAATTAACTTGTATAAATTAATCTTTCATCAGATTTTTGTGATTTTTTGAAAACCCAAATTGAGTTAAATTGACTAAATGCATTTTCCTTTATTAGGGAATTTATTGTGGTTGGTATTAACGGTGTATTGACGTATGCCAAAGACGAGTTTTCATCTTTTTTTTTATAAAAATTCAGCTCTAATTAATTTTGAAACATTTTTTAAAAAACAATTAAACGAATCATTTCAAGCCTCATCTCAAAACACATTCATTAAATTACTTGTAAATTATTTTTGATTTTAGAGATATGAGCTTTCGAATACATTTAAGAATCTGAATTTTTCAGGAAGATTTATTATTTATCAAGATTTTTCTATAGTGTAGAACAACATTTTTCTTGTTTTGAATAGGGCCCACTGCATATTTTTTTTAAATAAATTAAAATTGTCACCTTTAATCGAGATCCTAACTTATAAATAACAATAATTTAATTTTCGCGTTCGGCTTGTTATCAAATCAAGCAATTTTGCTAAAGCTGTCCCAATTTTGATATATTGATTTGTAAAATTGCTTTAATCGCAAGCCACGTTTGTGTAATTAAAACCGAGCAAAATTTCACCTTTTTTCGTTGTGAAAAAGCCGAATTTTGTGTTAGTTACCGTTCGCTATAAAAATGCTAAAGTGAAAGCAGATCTTGCGCCGTTTTGCTCTAAAACTTCGACTTTTCGTTTTCTAAAACTTACATAAACTGTTTGTTTCTAAATCGGTAATACACAAATGTCGTCATTTTTATTTATTCCTCACTAGCTGTTTTTGAAAACAAAATTGTTTTATTTATGGACGTTCGTTTGACGTAAATTATGTGGATAGGTCAGCTTCGAGTCTGAAAATAACAATGCACTTTTTACAACCGCGGTTTTTAATTCAACCAACTGTTTTTCTAGTACCGGTATTCTTTGCAGTCGGACGGTGCAGTCAATGCCAGGAGGTCATTCCCACATAATCTTGGCATTCCCAGACGGTTTCATGACTACCAAGTGGCTTTATTGATTTCGGTAGAGGACTCGAAAACTCATTAAAAACGATACACGACAACAATCGACTATTTGACCAAAAAATCCACCAGTTTTTGTTAGTCTAGGTCCGGGATTTTGGCACTTTATTATGCAAAGGTTACTCAAAGCTCGATTTATAGTGTTTTCGAGGACTAGAATTTATTGATCCGTTCAAAAATGCCAAATTAAGTTTTTTTTATCATTTTCAAGTGTTTTTTAATTAATTTTTTACAAGAGTAGGAAACTTGAAAATTTGTTCTGCTACACTACCCACACATAATAAGAGAAAAGCGATTTTCCTACTAACAACATCTTGTAAGTTTTTTCCTTATTTTACTTACTACTAGTATAAACTTATTTAGTTACAAAAATACAGGGTGTAACGAAATGATGGGGACAAATACCAAATTGCATCGTTTAAAATGTTAGTTTCTTTAATAACTTCTTAATGGAGTAAAGGATTTTTTTGAAATTTGCTATCAAAACCACATTTTTTACTGTTATTTTACTTGTTAATGACTTTTCTTTTTTTATTGAAGGGATTCATTTCAACGATTATTTTGTTGTTTTTTTTAAATAATTGTTCTGAACTACCGCGCAAATTCATTACTAATACCTTTAGTGGATTTCATTCGAGACCTAAAAAAAAAGAGTCGAGAATTTGACCAAAAATTCAATAGTTTTTATTAGTCTAGGTCTGGGTTTTGGGCATTTTAACAATGCAAAGGTGAGTCGAAGCTCTGTTTAGTGTTTTTGTGGCCAAAGTGTTCCCAATGCCAAATAATTTTTTTTCTGTTTTATTTATTGAAAGGAAGAACTATATCAAAATATCTCACACAAAAAAAATACCAAATTAATTAACTTCTTAAAAGGATCTGAAGGTTTTGATTGATTTTTTACAAAAATTCTTTCAGCTGCACTACCTTGTGAAAATCTTTTCGCTACATACATTTTATACAGGATGATTTAATAGTGTGGGACCAACTCTCGTTCAGTAAAGCTTAAAAATTAAGTCAACTTGATTTTTAATTTGTAATATATTTTTTTATTTGTTTTCTTTAACAACCGTTATTTTAATTGTTTTTCTTTTGTTTACAATGATGTCAAATTTAATTTATGGCCTAATTTTTCCGTGCCAAAAACTTAAACCAAAAATCTAACTTTGAAGAGCTATATCTCAAACAGTTTTTTGTCATAGGAACTTTTAACTCAGTTCAATGTCTTTTCTTATTACCCAACATTTTGCATTTGTGTTCCTCACTTCAGCTACTAATAAGTTACGACCAAGCAAAAAAAATCATAAACTGAGTTAAATGATTTTTATAATTTGTTTGACTTAATTTCATTACAACTAAAAATATCTTTGGATTGGTTTAAAGAATGAACCGTAAACAAACAATAGAGAATGTGACCAAAAAATGCAACAGTTTTTGTTAGTCTAGGTCGGGGGTTTTGGCACTTTATTATGCAAAGGTCACTCAAAGCTCGATTTAGAGTGTTTTCGAGGACCAGAATTTATTGATCCGTTCAAAAATGACAAATTAAGGTTTTTTTATTATTTTCAAGTTATATATCAAAGTATTAAAACTGAATTTTTTTATTCATTTTTTACAAGAGTAGGAAACTTGAAAATTTGTTCTGCTACACTACCCACACATAATAAGAGAAAAGCGATTTTCCTACTAACAACATCTAGTAAGTTTTTTCCTTATATTAATTACTACTAGTATAAACTTATTTCGCTACAAAAATACAGGGTGTAACGAAATGATGGGGACAAATACCAAATTGCATCGTTTAAAATGTTAGTTTCCTTAATAACTTCGTAATGGAGTGAAGGATTTTTTTGAAATTTGCTATCAAAACCACATTTTTTACTGTTATTTTACTTGTTTGTGACTTTTATTTTTTTATTGAAGAGGTTCATTTTTTCAACGATTGTTGTGTTTTTTGTTTTAAAAATAATTGTTCTGAACTACCGCGTAAATTCATTTCTAATTCCTTTAGTTGATTTAATTCGAGACTTAAAAACTCATAAAAAAGAGTCGAGAATTTGACCAAAAATTCAATAGTTTTTGTTAGTCTAGGTCTGGGTTTTGGGCATTTTAACAATGCAAAGGTGAGTCAAAGCTCTGTTTAGTATTTTTGTGGCCAATTGGGGACCAGAATTTATTTACGTGTGACGACTGGAAAGGGTTTCTATTTCCAATGCCAAATAGTTTTTTTTTCTGTTTTATTTATTTAAAGGAAGAACTATATCTAAATATCTCACACAAAAAAATACCAAATTAATTAACTTCTTAAAAGGATCTGAAGGTTTTGATTGATTTTTTACGAAAATTCTTTCAGCTACACTACCTAGTGAAAATCTTTTCGCTGCGTACATTTTATACAGGATGATTTAATAGTATCGGACCAACTCTCGTTCAGTAATAAAGCTTAAAAATTAAGTCAACTTGATTTTTAATTTGTAATATATTTTTTGTTTTCTGTAACAACCGTTATTTTAATTGTTTTTCTTTTGTTTACAATGATGTCAATTTTAAGTTATTGTCTAATTTTTTCGCTAAATAAATTTAAAAAAATTTGATCTGAAACTAAAAATATCTTTGGATTGGTTTAAAGAATGAACCGTAAACGAACAATAGAGAATGTGGCCAAAAAATGCAACAGTTTTTGTTGGTCTAGGTCTGGGTTTTCGGCATTTTAACAATGCAAAGGTTACTCGAAACTTGTTTAGTGTTTTTGTGGCCATTGGAGAGCAGAATTTATTGATACGCGACTGGAAACCGCCTTCAACGCCAGATAATTGAAAAAAAAAACTATAATAAGAGAAGAAAATTATTTTCATCTCAGCACAAAAAAACAAATTACAATTATTAAATTACATTTATTTTTTATATTATAATTATTCTTTCTGCTGCCATACGATATACTAAATAAATGTTAAGCCAATTTTTTAGTAAAATTAAGCACAAGTTATTATTTTCTGTACCTACTTTTTTTTTAAATTAGACACTCAAATAAAGGAATCTAGTTTCAAATTTACTGGAACGACGGAAAGTGTGTTAATTCCTCCCATGTGTAGCAAAAATATGTACATATCACGTGTGCTACTTTTACTTACCTACTTTATTTTGCAAATGAAGGTTTAAAAAATAAACTAAACTAAGTTAAGCCAATTAGGGCGGAAAGTAAATGATTTATACACGATGTGTAGTTGGACCAAAATGTTTCTTACTATACATACAAGCGTAGAAAGTATTTTTTACTAACAAATTAATAATGAACTACAGAAGATTCTCTTCCCTTTTTTCTCTTCTCTCTTCTCTTTTTTTCCTCTACTCTCTTCTTTCTTCTAATCTCTTCGAGAGAAAAAAACTTTTCAACTTCAATAAGAATAAAAGAACGCTTTGCTCACAAGGGAGAAAAATATAGTTTTTTGGTAATATGTTGTGACACTAACACTAATAAAATGAACTTTTTTACATAAAAAATAAAAAGTGTTGTTCTGGTCAGATCGCCTATGTGTGGCAAATGTCAAAAAAACGTTTGTCACGGTTAACATTACTAAACAATTACACATGACAGCTGTCAGTTCTCCGCGGCCAAAAATTCACACGTTCAACTGAGATAACGCTTGCAGAGTAAATTCTGGAACGCCTGTATACAATTATCATGATTTGCAATGTGACTTATCAAAAACTCCTAAATGCAAAAATAAGACAACATTTAGACAGTTGACAGCAAACCTGCTAGAAGGAGAAAAGCACAGCAAACCACGACCAGAACAATTATTGAACACATGTTACTACTAAACTAACATGAGATCGAAAATATACTCAATTAGAGCAAGCTTTGACAGTGAAGTGTAACTTTAATCACATCATATGCTGTGTAAAACCAACATAAGACAACATAACTTCAAATAAACAGCTAAAATGTGGGTAAAGTGTAAATAAACGGGTAAAATATGGCTAAAGTTCTGCAGGCACAGCTTGCTCTAATTGAGTTTATTTTCGATGTCATGTTATAACGATCAATTACTTGATCGTTCTTCACTGTATAAATGTAACTGAATTTTTATTACAGTTTTACACAGTTTTTGAATTCGAAAAAAAATTGAAACAAACAAGTACCTAAATAAACTAAATACGTTTTATTTTAATAAAGAATGATAATAATAATAATAATATAATTTATTTCCAACAGACTCCTTAGTCTATAGTGGACAATACAGGCTGTTCCGTCTAAACCCCACATTAGAAGTATTGAAAGTTCTAATAAAGATATTTATCTGAGAGTTGGTACTCAGGCATAATCCGTTGAGTTATGCTCAATGAAAATATTTTCAAGATGGCAGCACTTCCGGTTATACCGGAAGTCGCTATTAACTTTCTTATTTTAAATGGAAAGCTATATTTTTCACTGCGTTTTTGGATTAGTTGAGTTATTTTAAGGGAGTTTTTATTAGTTTTCCCTATACCCGAGTTTAACCGTTTTTAAGATATTTAGGATTTTTGAAAATTTTTGAATTTGCACCTGTCCCTTAAAAAATCGGTAACTTGCTTAGTTTTAGAGATTTCGAAATCATGTTTGGAGAATTGAAAGAGAAAGCCTATATCTGTTGTTCAGTGTGATCAAAATTGGAATTGAAGTTAATAAACCTAAAAATTTTAAGGTTAAATTTGGACAACTTCAAGTACCCAAAACTTAATTTTTTCAAATGGGATGTCCCAATTTTTATTCTACTAGATGGAGGAGAATTTTTTTCTGCATCTATCTGTATTAGCATTCCCTATACCTATCTGTGATAATTTTCAAATTATGTTGTTTTTTTTGTTATTGTAGGAAATTTCTTACTAACCACAGCTATTTTTGCATAGTTTGCCATAAAAACATTTCTGATTAAACTTAAACGACAAACTCTGTTCAAAATTGTGTTATCAGACTGTGAAAACAAAATAAATTCATTGGGTGTTGGTTTGAAAAACTTTAATTTCTCACCTTTTTTCATTCGTTTTCATGGCAACCTATGAGAAAGGCCTATGGCTAATGAATTTCTCAGTCCCAACAAAAAGGTATTGTAACTTGAAAACTATTAAACATAAGTATAGGGAATGTTAACACAGATCGAAGCAGAATTAAATTCTCTACAATCTAGTGAAATAAAACTTTTGTCATTTCATTTGAAAAAAAAGAGTTATGGGTGCTTAAAGTTTTGCAAACTTAATTTTAAAAATTTGGAGTTTGTTATCCTTTTTTAGAAATTTGAAAACACCAAAGGAAAGATCTAGGCTTCCTCTTTCAAATGAGCTAAAAAATATTTCCAAATTTTGAAAAATCGCAGAGTTATCGATTTTTGAACTGGAAGGTGCAAATCCAAAAAAATTTTAAAAACCATAAATATTTCGTAAACGGCTCAATTTATGAAAACTACCTTAAAATAACTCTAGTAATTCAAAAACGCATTTAAAAATATAGCATTCCATTTAAAATAAGGAAGTTGATAGCGACTTCTGGTATAACCGGAAGTGCTGCTATCTTGAGAATATTTTCATTGTTATGGTTGTACACAAATTTTCAGATGACTATGATTATTAGAACTCCCAATACTTCTAATGTGGGGTTTAGACAAAGCAGCCTGTATAATAAATGGACGAGTAGTCCTTACAAATATAACAATACAAAATATAAAAAGAAATACCAAAAAAGAACAAAATTGACACAAACAAATTATACAAAACATTATAAATTACGAAGAAAAATATTCTAGAAGTTTGACCTTTACAGTTTTAGATTGGAAATTATTGAAGAAAATATCTAGATCTATTGTAATACTATTACATAATTTAAAACATTTAAAAAGTGCAGAATTCATATGATGTAAGGTATTAGGGATGGAAAATAAAATGTAGGATGATTGATTAGTGACTCTACTTGCTCTATTTTACAACTAATTTCACGTAAAAAAATGGTAAGAATGGTTTTAAAAATGTGATTTTGTTTCAGAAAACTCCATCCCTAACACCACCGACATTCTAGGCATCCAACCCCGCTACCACCTCCGATCAGGCTTTGCAGGTTTACAAATCAGCGACGAAAACACGAAAAGTGTAAGTTTTCCGTCTTGTCTCAACCGTGCCGAAATCTAACCACTTTACCACTTTTAGATTAAAACAATGCCCAACATTTTCGAAAAATCAACCCGAAAATTCGCCACTGCGATACGAAATGCCTTCAAAGAAGCCGAAACGATCAAAGATACAGCCATCAAAAACTGCTGGAACACTATAACAGCAAACGACTTGGAATGCATCCTTTGTAGTCGGTGTATTTTCGAGCCCATTACAACAGCTTGCGGACACACGTTTTGTAAGGGTTGTTTGACCCGGGTTTTGGACCATGGACTTTCGTGCCCCCTCTGTATGGCGTCCTTGAATCTCAAGGACTATTCCCGAGGGACCACTGTGGTCCTGGATCAGGCCATCAGGTTCCTGCTCCCGAAGGAACACAATGAAAGGCTTTTAATCGACCTGAAGGAGGCGCAAATGCTCAATCGAAATTCTGATGTAAGTACGCACGATTTTTTTGCATTAGTTTTTAAATAAAATAAAAATTTTGTTTTAAAACATGTTTGAAAAAGTTGAAAATAACACAATTTTCTACCAGATTTTATGTTTTTTCGCTTTATTATTTCAATCAGATTTAAAATGCGAAGGTCAATTCGATCTAATTTTGTGATTTTTTGGGCAATTTCATCCAAATTTGTCTAAAGAATTAGTATTTAGTTTAAAAATATCGGATTTGTGTTATTGTCAAAAAACAACTGAACATTTAGTTTTAAAACATGTTTGAAGGTTCAAATTTTATGGTTTTTTGGTCTATTTTTTGACGAAATTTTAATCCAAAAAACTAACTACAATCGAAACAAATAATATCAATTTAGATAAAGCGAAATAAGCTAAAAATACCGTCAATTATTTCGATCTAATTTCGAGATTTTTTGGGAAATTTTGACTTTTCACTTCAAAAACACCAGATTTATTGGTCATAGATAGTTTGATGTGTTTTAGCAAAATCTCACAATAAACAAATGGGAATTAATTTTAAATTATCTTTAAAGGTTTGAATAAGGTAAAAATAACACAATTTTCCATCTCAAATTTTATGGTTTTTCGATTCTTATTTATTGAGACGAAATTTTAATAAAAAATGAGCCAAAAGCGAGTCAGCAAACAATTAATATCAATTTACACGTTTGAATCGTGTTTTTACAAAATTAGACAGTGAGCCTCCGACTTAAAATAAACAAACTCGAGCAAAATAAGCTTTAAATAGGCTATTTCGTGTTTTTTGCGGTAATTTTAGCAAAATTATTCGGGAGAAAAAACTTAGTTTTACTTGAAAAACATCGGATTTGGAGATATTTCAAAGTGAAAAACATATTGGTTTGAATAATGTAAAATTAACACATTTTTCAATAACTTCTATGTTTTTTTTTTGATTTTTTTTTTGACAAAATAATATCAATTTAGGTTTGAGTGATTTTTAAGCATGTATACCTAGGGTTCAAAATGAAGAAGTTCGAGCCAAATTAGTTAAAAATTAGGTCGTGATTTTTTTAGAAAAATTTCTTGTAACCTCGTCGATTTTGAGCAATTTTAACAAAATTTTTCACAAGAACTGTAGTTTTTACTTGAAAATTGGAAAAAGATAAGAATAACCTGCTCGGTTTAATCTTGTCATTTTTTCAAACTATATTTAATTCTGGGTGTGTTTTTTTCTCTACCACATCTACAAATATTCTGTTTCTTTTTCAATTTTTTATTCTGTTTGATTTTTTATGCTCTATTCAATTTACATTTATTATCAAGATTATATATTTTAGGTTTTTTACGTTGTATTTGTTATTTTAATTTTTTATCTTTTTAATTTTTTTTTACTTTTTATGTTTCCGAATTTGGTTTTTATTTCATTACTTATTTAGTCTATTCTTTTATGTAAATCAGTTTAGTAAATTTTGTTATGTTTTTCTTTTGGAATATTCATTTTTTTTTAATTTCCGAAGGCAATAATAGAAATTCATCTCTTCTCCGTTTTCTAATTCCTCATCAATAGTACGTTTTAGCTTATTAAAAAAAAAATTAAACTTAAAAACAGTATAGCAAAACGAGCAAAATAACGTCAATTTTGATTGATTTTTTTGATGAGTTTTAGAGTGATTTTGACAAATTTTTGCCCAAGAATAACTTAAATAACTAGAAAAAGGGCAAAATAATTGAGATGTTTGGGCCTATTTTGTCGAAATTTTGCGAAACAATAAGTGATCATCTCGGTCAAAAAGGAGCTGAACTATTCAAAAAAACGTCAATTTCGATTACGTTTGGTGATTTTTAGAGTAATTTTGACAAAATTTTGCAAAATTTTCGGTCAAGAGGTGCAAATAATATGAAGTTTGATTTAATTTCGTGATTACTTTAACAAACTTTCTCAAAATGAATGAGCTTTCCGGTAAAAAAATATTGCTCAAAACAAGGAGAATATAAATTCGATATTTTGAAAAGAGATGTATTATTCTCAAATAAAAAATTATGTTTGGGAAAAGTTACTTAAAAGATGAGATGCTTTTATTTTTGAAATCAACAGATGAATCCAATTTTTTCAATTTTTTAATGTTAAGTTTGTTTTTCTCTCTACCACGTCTACGAATATTCTGTTTCTTTTTCAATTTTTTATTCTATTATTCCCAGTTTGTTTTTCTTTTCTATGCTGTATTCAATTTTTACACACATTTTTTTTTCCATTTGCTCGTTTGCTCGTAATTTTTTAAAAGCTTTTATTTAACTCACAGTGTTGTCTGTCTGTCGGTTATTTTTTCGGAGCCAAATTTGAAAGGGTTCCCGTTGTCCCACTGAAGTGAAATTTTGCATACTTACTTAATCTGCGTGACAATGCAATCCTGTGTAGTTGATTACTCCCTAAAGGTGTTAATGGGGTTTTAAAATTTTAGGTTATGTTGACAAAGGGGTTCTCGATTTGTAAATTTGAGAGGGTTCCTGTAGTCGCAATGAAATGAAATTTAACATGCTTACGTTATCTGCGTGACAATGCAATCTATATAGTTAATTACCCCCTAAAGGTGTTAAATGGAGTTTTAAAATTATAGGTTATGTTTACAAAGGGGTTCTCGATTTGTACATACCGTAACTTATGCCGACATAGACGGTATGTTGGTCATTTGGACGTCACGGTAGATGCACAGTGTAATAACTAGTGTTGGGCATAATCGATATATTTTAATAATCGAATGAATCGAAATAATCATTTAAAATAATCGAATGATCATTCGAATGATCGATTATTGTCCAGTGCGCATGCGTGTCATCACGAAATATAAAATTATTAATTAAGGCGGTCAACAAATAAGTATTGGAGTATAAATTTGAATAAGTGGAATGAAAATATTGAAAAAAGACCCATTGTAATTAAATAAATAAATTTAAAAATTATAAATAGTTTTATTTTCCAAAATTACACACGATTCTTGTATTGTTAAACTTTCTTCACCTTCGCCTTATCTAACAAATAAAAAAGTATTATTTATCCACAACCAGTCTTTTATTAGGTCATAATATCACTACTAGGAGACGTTTAATGATACCTACCAATAAAACCTATAGGTCTTACGGAAAAATCGTCTCGTGATTGGCCGAATAAAAATTAATTCGACAAAAGTCACTTCAAAACGTCAAATAAATTTTTTCTAAAATATTGATTTAGCCTTTATTGTCTGACTGTGGTGTGGATAAAACGTTGTATTGCATTTGGGTCTTACACGTATTTTATAATATAATTAAATGCTCGAAAATTTTAATAAATTTTGTTTTAAAAAATTTCTTGCTCTTACTGTCATATGTGTCACTTCACAAACTTCTAACAACCGATGAACCACCAACATAATAACAAAAACATCACTATCAAGTTCGATTATTCCCCAGTTTACCACCATGATTAATTGTCGTTTATTATGGATGATTTTTAATGTATAATCGAATGATCGATTATTCAGACATAATCGAAATATTTCGATTATATCATTCATAATCGCCCAACACTAGTAATAACAATAAATAAAGACTAAAAAGCAAAAAATAAAAATATATAAAAAATGTTTTTTAAAAAAAGCTTTTATTTAAAAGATGCACTAAAAAGTAAAATATAATGTATTTCAGGTTAAAATTCTACAATTTATAAAAGCTTTGGGTGTTATAAAACTACGGCATTACAGAATTACTTTGTTCAGTTGACAACTTCCAAACCTTTTATAAATTTTAGAATTTTAATCTGTAAGAAAAAAATTCTCCTGTGATTGAAATACATTATTTTTTACTTTTTAGTGCATCTTTTAAATAAAAGCTTTATTTTTATTTCTACTTATCTTCTGTTCCGTATTTTTGTAAACTTATCTTTATCTCTATTAACAATTGTCCGTTTGATTTTTGATTCCAGATTCCTGTATTTATTTGCACGAATGCGTTTCCGGGAGTTGCGTGCCCTTTGTACGTCTACGAGCCTCGTTACCGCCTCCTGGTGCGGAGGTGTTTGTTGTCGCCAACGCGCCGTTTTGCAATGGCTGCAAAGGAAGACAGTGGAGAGAAATTTGTTTCGTATGGAACGGTTCTGGAAGTGAAAGATGCCGTTTCGTTGGAGGATGGCAGTTTTATTTTGACAACGGTGGGAGTGCGGAGGTTTCGCGTTCTGAGTCGGGGAGAACAAGACGGTTACGATACTGCGAAAATCCAGGTGATTAAGGACACCGTCGTCTCCTCCGACAAGCTGCCCGAGCTCATAGCCCTCCACCATAAGGTCTACACCAAGGCCTCGAAATGGATCACCTCTCTGACGCCCAAAGTCTTGGCCGAAGTGGAACGTCTCATCGGCAAAATGCCACGAGTTGAGAAAAACTGGCTTAGCCTTCCTGATGGGCCCTCCTGGACGTGGTGGTTGATGCCCATCCTCCCTCTTAGTTCGCAATTACAAGTAATTCTTTTTTTTCTAGTTCATGTTTATTAGTCCAGTCAAATTAAACAAATCGGTGGAAAAAATTCCTAGAAAGTTGGAATATTTTTTTTAAGCGCTTCCTTTACACTAAACACATACAGGCTGTTTTGTCTAAACCCCACATTAGAAGTATTGGGAGTTCTAATAATCATGGTCATCTGAAAATTTGTGTACAACCATAATCTTTTAGGTCCTGCTCAATGAAAATATTCTCAAGATAGCAGCACTTCCGGTTATACCGGAAGTCGCTATCAACTTCCTTATTTTAAATCGAATCGAACAAATTCCAAATTTTTAAAATTAAGTTTGCAAAACTTTAAGCACCCATAACTCATTTTTTTCAAATGAAATCACAAAAGTTTTATTTCACTAGATGGTAGAGAATTTAATTCTGCTTCGATCTGTGTTAACATTCCCTATACTTATGTTTAATAGTTTTCAAGTTACAATACCTTTTTATTGGGATTGAGAAATTCATTAGCCAAAGGCCTTTTCTTATAGGTTATCATGGAAACGAATGAAAAAAGGTGAGAAATTAAAGTTTTTCAAACCAACACCCAATGAATTTATTTTGTTTTCACATTCTGATAACACAATTTTGAACAGAGTTTGTCGTTTAAGTTTAATCAAAAATGTTTTTATGGCAAACTATGCAAAAATAGCTGTGGTTAGTAAGAAATTTCCTACAATAACAAAAAAACCAACATAACTTGAAAATTATCACAGATAGGTATAGGGAATGCTGATACAGATTGATGCAGAAAAAAATTCTCCTCCATCTAGTAGAATAAAAATTGGGACATCACATTTGAAAAAATTAAGTTTTGGCTACTTGAAGTTGTCCAAACTTAACATTAAAATTTTTAGGTTTATTAATTTCAATTTCAATTTTGATCACACTGAACAACAGATATAGGCTTTCTCTTTCAATTCTCCAAACATGATTTCGAAATCTCTAAAACTAAGCGAGTTACCGATTTTTTAAGGGACAGGTACAAATTCAAAAATTTTCAAAAATCCTAAATATCTCGAAAACGGTTAAACTTGGATATAGGGAAAGCTGATAAAAACTTCCTTAAAATAACTCAACAAATCCAAAAATGCAGTGAAAAACATAGCTTTCCATTTAAAATAAGAAAGTTAATAGCGACTTACGATATAACCGAAAGTGCTGCCATCTTGAAAATATTTTCATTGAACATAACTCAACGGATTATGCCTGAGAATAAACTATCAGATAAATATCTTTATTAGAACTTTCAATACTTCTAAAATGGGGTTTAGACGGAACACCCTGTATCAAAAGTCCCCGAGAGTGAGGGGCGAGTTCGAGGAGGGGGAGGGGGTTAAAGCTGTCTTTTTTTGGTTTTTTGCTTATATCTCGGAAACGGTCACTCCTATCAATTTTTATCTTCTTAGCAAAATTAAAGCTGATAAAATTTCCTACAAGATGGTCCTTTTAGTTGTAGGACTAAACGTAAGCGAGCTACTAGTTTTTAAAGATTGGTGTCTACATGACACTGCATTATTAAACATTAGTATATCATAAGTATTTATATGGAAATAGAGTGTGTAAAGCGTTGTGAAGGAAAGTGCCTTGACCATTAAAATTTTAAGCAAAAATTTTCAAATTTTTAAATCTTGTAAAAAACCGATATAATAAGTATAATGAGCCGTAGAATTCACTGGAACAAACCGTTTTGCTCTACGACTTTTAGTTTTTGAGTTACGAATTTTTTTGTTGAAGAATAAAGTACCACTAAGTCACTAATTTTGAGCAAAAATTTTCAAATTTTTAAATCTTGTAAAAAACCGATATAATATGTAAAATGAGCCGTAGAATTCACTGGAACAAACCGTTTTGCTCTACGACTTTTAGTTTTTGAGTTACGAATTTTTTTGTTGAAGAATAAAGTACCACAAGTCACTAGGCTACCCTAATTTTGAGCAAAAAATTTCAAATTTTTAAATCTTGTAAAAAACCGATATAATATGTAAAATGAGCCGTAGAATTCACAGGAACAAACCGTTTTGCTCTACGACTTTTAGTTTTTGAGTTACGAATTTTTTTGTTGAAGAATAAAGTACCACAAGTCACTAGGCTACCCTAATTTTGAGCAAAAAATTTCAAATTTTTAAATCTTGTAAAAAACCGATATAATATGTAAAATGAGCCGTAGAATTCACTGGAACAAACCGTTTTGCTCTACGACTTTTAGTTTTTTAGTTACGAATTTTTTTAATGTACAATTTTAAATGCCTCTGTACCCGGAACCGTTGCCCGGAGCGGCTCCGGGTTTTGACGAGAAAATAGAGAATTTCACGCGCTATCCGATGCTTTATTGCTTTCTGCTCTCAGTCTTATAGTTTTCGAGAAAAACGCAAAAAAAGGTTGCCATTTTCACTTTTTTTAAATTTTTAAACCGCGATTACGGCGAAACTATTAGAGTTAGAGAAAAACGGTAAAAGCGATTAGAACCGGTATAAAAAGGACTACAAAATGGCATAGGTTTCAAGGCGATATCTCGCAAAAAATTTTTCAATTTTCAAACGTCGATTGCGGCGAATCTAAAAGAGCTAGAAGAAAACGCTTTATTCCATCGTAAAGAGCACATCGAAATCTTTCAGATGAAATGGGTTTTAATTGATTTTGAGACACTTTAAAAATTGCTCATTTTGTAGGGGGGGGGTGTTAACAAATTTTTCAATTTTTTTATTTTCTCAATTACGCCAAAACTATTCGAAAATGTAGAACTATTTTGGTCTAAACCTATGTAAAATGATCCGGGGAATCGATTGGTGCAGAGAAAATCGCCAAATTCCCAATAATTTTTTAGTTATGATTTTTTTTAAATTTAACCTACTTTTCCTTTTTTTATAAATTTTCTCGAAAACTATGAGTCGGAGAACAATAATCTTTTTTAAAAAGGATAGATAATTAAAAGGGCTTTCCAACAATAACAAACTTCATAGTGTTATCTCTAACAGTTTCGGAGTAATTGCGCGATAAATGTTCCGGGTACCGGAAATCGACCAAAATCGCGACAAAAATAGAAAAAGTCAAAATTGAAAAAATCGAACCTATTGATTTTTTTTTACTTCTAACAACTCCAGAGGCTTGTAAAGGCATAGAAAAGTCCATAAAACTTTGCTAGAGCGAGTTAAAAAAATATATTTTTTTTCATTTTTGTGAAGGAAAATGTCGGCCAATAAAATTTTAAGCAAAAAAGAAATCAAAATTTTAAATCTCGTGAAAAGCTGATATAATACGAAAAATGAGCCGCTGAATTCACTTCATATGCTCGTCTCGTTTAACAACCAGCTAAATTACACTCAAAAAAGAGCAAAATAACGTCACTTACTATTAAATTTGGTTTATATTCAGCCAACCACTCGTAACTATGAGAGTGTTTGTAACACTGGGTTATAAATTATAATAGCGTGTAGGGAGGGACATTATTTATTTAGTTATTAGGTTGGTGTCACTGTTTGCTTTAAATTCGATAAATCCTATAGAGCATGTAATAACCAACCCTTCAGCAAAAAAACCTACATTATATTAATTGATTGTTTTTGATATTTTTCCACATTCGCAATTTATGCAGCAACTTTTACTAATAATTATTATTTATAGTCGAGTGAATTGGATATAATTTAGTGTTTTTTAGGTCGTTTTCTTGAGTACGACCAACCTGGAGAAGCGTCTGCGTGCCATCGACAAGATGCTCGAAAGGATGGAAATTCGGATGAAGTCTCTCGAGCGCAACACTTGTCCCTTGTCCGAAGATGCGAGCGATTCGTGCGATTCGGAGCGAACGATCGAAATCCCTCTAAATAACTAACTAACTAAAAAATCAATTGGCTGTGGTTTGGTCCAAATGTGATCGGGGAACGGATGGAAAAATATACAGAAAAATTCCCTATTGACCTAATGTACAATCATTTTTACGTAGGAAATTTTTTGAATATTTACTGTAGATTGGTAGGACAAATTCTGATTATTGAATGGTTTACGAAATGATATTTGTGATATGTTTCATAAGCGACCAAAAATTTATTATTTATTTTTATATTGTATGATTTTCTAAGGTTTTTTTATTGGTTTTCCTACTGAACTACATTGTCTCGGAGTTATTTTTTAATTCTTTTACATTGTTTCGTGCTAGGAGTAATGTTTCTAGGTTTTAATCGCATTATCGTAATTTATTTCTGTTTAGCTAAGGAATATGCTTGATAATATTTATTTCATAATTTTATAATTGTTGTAATTTAATGACTATTTTAAACGATAAACCAATGAAGTTTTTAAATATTTATTTTGTCAATGTGATATTACATTATTATTTATTATACTTTCCCAAACTATTTTACTGAATAAATGAATTTGAAATCAGACCCCTTGTTGCTTCTCTCACCTTTTCCTGCTCGTAATTAGGATATAAAAGTTACGAATAACTAAAAAAAAAAAAGATATACGTGATACCTTCAGAATTTGGTTTTGCGTTTCTGTGGGAAAATTTGAAACTGAAAAGGGTATTAGGATTACATGAACGCAAAGAGATCTTTAACTTTTGTAGGCAACCGACTACACACCGACTAATCTTGTGGGTTGCCTACATTTATCAATTTTTGTGCCGAAACTTTCGAGGCCTCTTTGCGTTTCTGTGATCCTGGTCCGAATATAATTTCAAGATTTTGCAATTTTTACTCCGAAATGCTTCTTTGCTTTTCTGTGATCCTAATACTTCGAAAGAATTTCAGCAAAATTTGAAACTGAAATTGGTATTAGGATCATATGAACGCAAAAAGGTCTTTAATTTATTGCATGCAACCAGTTATGCACCGGCGAATATTGTAGGTTGCCTATCTTTACAAATTTTTGCGCCGAAAATTTCGAGACCTCTTTGCATTTCTGTGATCCTGGTCCTAATGTTATTTTAAAATTTTGCAACTTTTGGGGGTCTTACCCTGTCCGTTTCTATTACTTCGGAAGAAATTTAGCAAAACGTGAAACTTAAAGAGGTATTAGGAGATAAAAAGATAAAAAGGATAAAAAGTAAATTAAACATTTAAATTTTATTTTTTTTAATATCAAAAACCTGTTAGGTACATAAATAAATACTATATGTGTATATTACAACATTATACAATACGAGGACGTATCAACATATCACATTCAGCAAATTTCCTACGAAATACTATACTAAACGAGTTATTTATACTTATTTACATAAATTTGTTAAAAAATAAAAATTTTCATTCCACATAAAAGAAAGACAGTCATGTGATGCAGACAAATATACATCAAGTACAAACAATATCTGTTCCAAATTGCTGCAACAGTCGAGGTTTTGACATCAAATACAACTTTGTACGATTCAAATATTGTATCCACCCTAATCACTTCATTTAATACACTTCGATTGTGCGTTGATTAATTATCACCACTAAAAATCAATGACTAATTTTTAAGACACGATAACACAGAGGTAGGATTACGGTAACAAATTGAGCGAATTGTTCGTTTTTTGTCTTTGGTTTCTTCGCACTAATTAACTTATTTCGTTTGTCCATTAGAGTCCGACGGCGTATACAACATATTTGGTTGATGCTGAGGTATTGGTAGAGATATGCTAACAGGTACTATGAGAGACGGTGAGAGAGAGCCCATAGCACTCGACTGAATCCCTGGAATTGTCGTGGTGGTACTACTGACTGTTCCCGAATTTGAGCCTTGATACGCTATGGACACCTGAGGAGAGTACTGCAAAGAAATAATTTCTAAATCAGTAGCTATCTTTATACAAGACCATGAAGGCAAAACCTCCAATGGTCCACGGAACACAAGTTAAGAACCGCGATTCTAAACTACATATATTTTTTTATCTATATTTTAATAATATCTATGACTAATACAGAATGTTCCGTCTAAACCCCACATTAGAAGTATTGAAAGTTCTAATAAAGATATTTATCTGAGAGTTGGTACTCAGGCATAATCCGTTGAGTTATGCTCAATGAAAATATTTTCAAGATGGCAGCACTTCCGGTTATACCGGAAGTCGCTATTAACTTTCTTATTTTACATGGAAAGCTATATTTTTCACTGCGTTTTTGGATTAGTTGAGTTATTTTAAGGGAGTTTTTATTAGCTTTCCCTATACCCAAATTTAACCGTTTTCGAGATATTTAGGATTTTTGAAAATTTTTGAATTTGCACCTGTCCCTTAAAAAATCGGTAACTCGCTTAGTTTTAGAGATTTCGAAATCATGTTTGGAGAATTGAAAGAGAAAGCCTATATCTGTTGTTCAGTGTGATCAAAATTGGAATTGAACTTAATAAACCCAAAAATTTTAAGGTTAAGTTTGGACAACTTCAAGTACCCAAAACTTAATTTTTTCAAATGGGATGTCCCAATTTTTATTCTACTAGATGGAGGAGAATTTTTTTCTGCATCTATCTGCATTCCCTATACCTATCTGTGATAATTTTCAAGTTATGTTGTTTTTTTTGTTATAGTAGGAAATTTCTTACTAACCACAGCTATTTTTGCATAGTTTGCCATAAAAACATTTCTGATTAAACTTAAACGACAAACTCTGTTCAAAATTGTGTTATCAGAATGTGAAAACAAAATAAATTCATTGGGTGTTGGTTTGAAAAACTTTAATTTCTCACCTTTTTTCATTCGTTTCCATGGCAACCTATGAGAAAAGGCCTATGGCTAATGAATTTCTCAATCTCAACAAAAAGGTATTGTAACTTGAAAACTATTAAACATAAGTATAGAGAATGTTAACACTGATCGAAACAGAATTAAATTCTCTACCATCTAGTGAAATAAAACTTTTGTCATTTCATTTGAAAAAAATGAGTTATGGGTGCTTAAAGTTTTGCAAACTTAATTTTAAAAATTTGGAGTTTGTTATTCTTTTTTAGAAATTTGAAAACACCAAAGGAAAGATCTAGGCTTCCTCTTTCAAATGAGCTCAAAAATAATTTCAAATTTTTAAAAATCGCAGAGTTACCGATTTTTGAACTGGAAGGAACTGCAAATCCAAAAAAATTTTAAAAACCATAAATATTTCGTAAACGGCTAAATTTAGGTATAGGAACAGCTTATGAAAACTACCTTAAAATAACTCTAGTAATTCAAAAACGCATTAAAAATATAGCATTCCATTTAAAATAAGGAAGTTGAAAGCGACTTCCGGTATAACCGGAAGTGCTGCTATCTTGAGAATATTTTCATTGAGCAGGACCTAAAAGATTATGGTTGTACACAAATTTTCAGATGACTATGATTATTAGAACTCCCAATACTTCTAATGTGGGGTTTAGACAAAACAGCCTGTACAGATATGTTAAACTTCTTAAATATATTAGAATTTGCAAAAACAATGAAAAGAAAGCATTAAGGTGGCGAAAGTCGATGAGGACGACACTTATTCCCCCACAGGTGTCGCTCAAATCGGAATATTACCGAAAATGTTTGGGCCTAAAATGATTTATAACAGGGCTGAGTTTCTCTGTCTAATAATTTACAACCCCCTCGTAAGCCCATGGTCCCAACTTCAATAAACGTTGGGACCTTTATCTCAAGCAGGTACTTCGGACAGGGCTAGTGGCTTGTTATGAATCGAAATATTCAAAATATTACTCATCATTCTTTCACGAGGAATCGGTCGTTTCGTTGTGCAATGTTCGATTCAGAGAGGCATCGTATGCATGTATTTACGAAATATTGAGAGTTTATGCTAATTTTTACTAATTATAATTATTAATTTTTAAATTGTTATTATTAAACTTTTAATCAAATAGAAAAAGAAGATAACTGTTGGCAAAATTTGTTATAATATTCCTAAGAATATTGTAATTTTTTTTTCTTTGTGAATGATAAACTAATGCAAACTGAGGGAAAAAATATATTCTAACTAAATACTACCTGTGGAAATGTTTTTATTTGACTCTTCAGCTTGATAAATTATGATAATCAGCGTTTCCATACAAGTTAAAGTATTACTATTATTATTATTATCGATAAAGTAATAATTATTATTATTTATCGATAGACTTCGTACAAAACAGAGTGTGAATAAATTAAAAATTTGATTTGAACTTTTTGTAAACGTTGTATCCGCAGGGTTCCAAGCAAATTATAATGACCAATGACAACCCGTTTGAGAAATGTTTTGGAAAATACTGTTCTTCTTTGTCGAACTCTCGTGTAGTATTTGATGAGTAATTTTTTGTTGTTTCAATAAGACACTTTTTCGATTTTTTAAATTTGTCATAGTACTACCCATGTTTCAAAAATTTGTAGGTTTGGTTGAACAAACGTTAATTAAAAAAATATTAGTAAGAAGTTCCTTATCATTTTAACTAATTTTTTACATTTGTCAACTTTATAAAAGTTATTTTTTTAGAATGCTAAAAAATAGACGTTTTACTAACTGAAACGAGTATAAAAACATTTTCTAATCGAATTTCACAAAAATCCAAAAAATCAATAGTTACAGCAAAAAATTAGTGGTATAGTCTGTTAAGTAAAAAATTACTACTAGGGGTCGGTCAATTTATAGAAAGTGAAATTAAAATTTAATTCAATTAAAATTTAATTTTAACACGTATGGATTTTAAATCCGACCCAGGCGGAATCAAAATTTTAATAATGAATTTGTAAAGGATTTTATAAATCAATGTAAATCCTTTTCTAAAGATCAAGCAGTGAGTACCGAAATCATCTTATTTACTCCAACTTTGCCACAACAATGAGGACAAATAAAATTTACAATGAGGGGTTCACTCTCCACTACCTGAACGGACCCGAGGAGATATTTTGCCTTAGGTGACAATTCAGACAGCTCAAATTTGAAGCGACAACTGTTGGCCGGTGCCAGAACTAACAAAAAATTGTTTTTTGAGATAATCTCGAGAACGAACAAACATTTTTAAAAACGGCAAACGCCAAATCGTTTCAATCGACTATATCTAGTGAGATTACCAACTTTCTACCACAAATTTCGTTTCTTTCACAGAGATATCAAACGTATTTTTTTAATTAAAAGTCGATTTTTTTCGGAAGTGGATAATGTCACTAGATATTTTTGTGTGTTTTCAAATGGCCCCAGTCCGATTTATCTACGTATTATGGTTCTTAAGATTATCTCGATGAAGTGTTGAAATCATGAATATTTTGTGATTTTTTATGTCAATTGTTTTTTATGTACATTATTGAAATTTAGTAAATACTTAGTGAAAGATGTTAACAGTAACATATACAAAAATCAGAGTCGTATCTCTTATAGTTTAGTAGATATTGGTAGTTGAAGTTGACCAAAATCAACACTTTTTCGCAGAGCGAAATTATTATTTTTGTCGTCGTGTGTAAAGTTAGAAGACTTCCCGATCTATTATTTTGAGTTATAATTTATAACATAATAAAGCTGTAGAAAAAAAAATTACATTTTGCACGGGTTGATTTTGGGGTAGAAGCCCCAACCTGGCCATCAAAAGCTGCTCAGACACCCTCCTCAACTCTGCCTGCTGTTGGCCGATGATTGCTTGGAGTTCGGCGTGTTTTCGCTGGAGGTCGATCTGCATCTGGGTTTGTGCCGGTGTCAGCATGACGTTATCCAGAGGCTGGATCGGGGAAAATCCCGAAATAACGGGTTGCATAGGAATGGCGGCTACGTACTGAGGTGGCTCCAGAAATTGGTGGTTGGAGGGTTGGACCTGGTTTTGGGGCTGGAGAGGTTGGGGTTGTTGCGGTTGGAGCATCTGAGCGGGCGGCTTCGGCTGGTTAGACTCCGATTTCTGCAAAAATGCATGTTGTAAAGCTTGCTGTTTATTGTTATTGCAATAAATTTGAAGCAGGTGTGTGTACATCTAAAATAATAAATTATGCATCTTGGTTATAATTATTGATGTAATAATTGCGGCAACAGCAGCGGGAGGTGGATAAATACCGGTATTCATTATATCCAGAAAATAAAAATCACTTTAATGTCTTACATTCACAATACCAACCTTGTAAGCCTGTACAAAGCAGGTTTCAATTTATAGTCTATTTATCAAATCCGTTATTTGACTTTCCCTCAGTGAATTACCCATTCTGCAAGGTCTTCCAACTGAATGTTTTTCCTCAATATTTTATTTCATAAATATTTTTCATTTTCTAAAATTAAAAAAAAAACACGAAAATCTACAGGGAATTCGAAAACCCTTCTACTCGTAAATAACTGCATGACCTTTCCTAATTTTACAAATAGAGAAATAGAAAACAATTCACCATTTTTTGATGAGAAATTAACTGTCTCTAGTTAATTAGATTAGAATTTGAATTTTAAGTGAGAATGCTTAAATTTTTTAAGAGATTTTTTTGTTTATGAAAAACATGACAACTTAAATAAATCGTTTTTGAAATTGACCGAAGACCGCTTTATGCATTTTTTCTCTCCAAAACCCGTAAAAAAATTCAAAAAACGTCGTTAGATACAATTTTCCAACTTTCAGACTCTACTTTTTTCGAAATTTTGAAATCAAAAACACTCGAAAACGATAGAGAATCGTTCTAATACTTATTTTAAGATTTTCTTAATAATTTTTACATAAGAATGAGTACGAAAAAATGTATTTTCTCTCTTACAGCAGCGCAAAAAAGTCATTTGGTTTGATTTTATAATTCCCAATTATATAAACTTACAAACGGTTTCAACTAAAAAAGTGCTTAAATCAGTGAGTAAAAGAATTTGATAAATGAAATCAATATTTTTTCGAAATCAATCGAGGACCATTTTATGGATTTTTCTAAGTGCATAACCCAAACAAAGATTAAAAAAGGTCGTTCGGGAAAAATTTTCTAAGTCACTATTTTATTTTTCAAAATTTTGAAAACAACATCACTAAAAATCGATCGAATATGGTGAGACTGATTCTAAAACTCATTCTCATAAAACTTTTAATTAGTTGCATAGTCATAAACAATATTTCTGGGTTTTGATCACTTTTTTTCGATATCGATATCAACATCCAAAACGTCGTTTGATTCAATTTTCTAACTTTCAATCTCTTCAGCTTTTTCAAAATTCGGATTAAAAAAGAAACGCTTAAAGTCAACCATAAAGATCGCCAAGTAATTCACGTCGTCTTAACAAAAATACAAGTATGTCCTAAAATTTGTTCAATTGTTGATAGGTAAGCAGTTTACAATAACAAAAAAAAAAAACAAGAAATAGAACCAAAACATGTGGTTTTGATAGCAAATTAGTCAAATTACTTGTAACAAATTTCATCACAATCGATTATGCTATTACGAAGTTACTAATAAAAAACGAAAACAATTTTGAACTTTGGCGCCCTCTTACTTTTAAACGGTGCAACTTACAGAGATAAGTTCGGTTAATAAAATGTTTTGTTTTAACTTGAAGAATATCTGGTTCTATATTGTCTGCACCTTTTCGTTATTACACCCTGCTTATTGAAAGTTTTGTTAATAATTTTTAATTAAGATTGAAAAAAAAATATCTCTTACAAGAATGTAAAGAAATCTCCAACTTATCATTTTGTTTTTCTTATAATCAAAAGCATAATTTTTACGATTTTTTTGTTTATAAAAAATACGATTATAAAATAAATCTTTTTCGAAATCCACTGATAATCGTTTTATGCACATAAAAAAACGATGTCCGGTACAATTTTCAAACATTACTCAGTTTCTCTATTTTTTTAAAATTTTGCCCAAAAAAACATAATACAAATTACTAATTATTTTCGAAAACCCATCTCGTAGATTTTAAGTTTATCAGTCTTTTTCGAAACCGATCGGGGATCGTTTTATGCAATTTTCTAGGTCTCCAGAACCCAAAACGTCGTTTGTTTCAATTTCCTAACACTCAATCTCTTCAAAGAACAAAAGCCTTAATTTTAGTATCGTGTTCGGGTCGCCAATTTATTTCCAGAGTTTTCTTAACAATTTTTACGTAAGTATAAAGAGAAATTGATTTTATAGTAATTAGTTTCATCAAAAAAAAACAACTTAAATCGGTAAAATTTTACGTTTTGTGACCTTGTTTTTTTGTTTCTTTTTGCCTGTGTTTTTTTTCGTAAAATAAGTGAACTTCTTCCAATTTTATTAATTATTATTATTCATTGTTGCCAATTTAATTTCAAGCTTATAGAGCCAGTTGAATTATTGACCAAAACAACCGGTGATCTAGAATGATTGAGTTGGCAATACTAAATTTGTTCTTAAAATGTAACTAAAACAAACAGATTAGTAGTTTACTACTAAAGTCGGATCACTTTTGTAATATTGGGAGATTAGAGATTTTTATTCTGTTATATTCGAGCCAAGTTTTGTTACTAAATTTGACAGTTGGCAATGCTCACACTACTGTCATGAAAATTTGAAGTTTGTCTTTGGCCATGTCAAAGTTAACGAATTTAGAGGATTAAACGAGCAGCAACGAACTAGCCCCCTATTGCTGTTTGTGTAGCCTTATCGAATTGGCATGGGGGCCCGCCAAGACGCTCTGCAACCACTGACAAAGGTTATTTTCAATATTATGTTGAGTGAGTTTAAATCGATCTGCAGCTCACAAAACAACATAAAACATGCCGAAAAATCTTCAAAGTCTTCTCTACTTACTTCTCGCAAAGGTTTCTGCCAATTTCGGACAAACAATAACTAATTATTTATCTAAAATAACTTGTAAGGTAGGTTTTAACGGTCTCCTTTTTTTGTCCGTTCATATTTTCAACAATTAACAACTAAACAAGTTTGTTTAGTTAGTTGTCCATTAATTTATTTAGGTTTGTTACATGTTTGTTATTAAATCTGTTATATTCGATAGTTTTCGTCACGTTTTGACTGTTAATAAGCTTGAGTGAAGCAGTTGTATGAACGTCTGAATGTCTCTTTTTAGCGGCTAAAAGTGCAAGTAATGTACTCAGATTTCTTTAAAATGACTAAAAAATGTTACTTACTTGCAGAAAACTTAACTAACTTAACGTATTTTGCAGAATTTCCACTTAAAGAATTCAACAATTTGACACTGACAAATAACGTAACCTATTTTTGAAAGCCTAAATTCGCGGTAAATGAGGCAATTTACAGTTCATTTTTTTAAATAATCAACTGTCAGTGTCAAAATTCTGATAAAGACCAGACTGTATCACCCTAAAAGTTTATGTTCAACTACTTTCGAAACAAGCTGTATACGATACATGACATTTTGCACACCAGATTTGACAATAGGGACGTAAGTTTTAGGTTGGATATGGGTTGGATTCGTAAATCGCTGAATTAAATACGTGTTGTAACTTAAAGACAACTTTAAAAATTTGTAAAGATTTTTAAACTGAATTTGCCAGGTAAAAAAGTGTACCAACTTTAACTCAAAAATTTACTATTTATGGTAATACCAACCTAACGACTCTTTGTGACAGTTGATTATAAAAAAAATCGACTATACAATGCCAAAAATTTCAAGTTGATGCGATTTTGTTTAATATTACAAAAGTGATCGAATAGGAAACTCAAACAATCGTTAATTGTTAAATTTCTCATGGTCAGCGATTTAGAAATTATGTTGTCAACATTGAATAAAGTAAAGTGTATTTCTTGTCAAATAAATAAATGTCAAAAGCTTAAAAAAATCGCCAATAATTCAGAGTTTCTCTACATTATTCAATGCTGCCAACGTAATTTCAAACTTTGATGATGACCACCTACCACCGAGAATTGTGTCATCACCGACTGCCTCGATGTGGGGGAATCCGCCGACATGGAGGTGCAGTCCGATGCCGTCCCTTGCCGTATATTACTCTTGGTGTTTTTCGGCCATGGCGTCCCTGGGGAAGTCCCTGATGTCGTAACGCCCGTCTCCTCCTTCCCATTAAGTTTCATAACATCAATATAACTACAAAGCTTCATTAGCTCATCACCTCAAAATTTTCCACTCCTACCTTACGACACGATGAGTGCAAACGATAAACTCCGGTTTGGAATTCCACTGATGATAGGTTATGTAATATCTGGTCTGCAACCAAATCCATTGTTGGCCTTTTGTAAGAAATCTATAAAAACAAGAAGTACCCTCGCCCTTTTGCATGAGGGCTTTGTGACCGATTATAATATTGTCCAAATCGTCGATGTGATAGTAATCGTAACCGGAAGTGCCTAAAAGTTCGAAAGGGAGGTAGCCGATAATGGGGGGCGCACGATGGTCCAGAAAAAGAAATTTCCATTCGAGGCTGTGACGGGAGGTAAACTCGCTTTTGCTGGAATCGACCAAGGGCATTTCGCGGATCAGGCGAGGAGTCTTGATTTTGCCAGTACCCACAAATACCAGTCTGGAAAAATATGTGCTTAAAAAGTGGACAATTTTGAAAAAAAAATTACCTAGTGTCTGCCTCTCCCGAATAGCCACTATACCGATTTTCGCTCTGCACCATATCTTCATCAGATCCTGTAAAAACTGCTGTTGTAAAATTTACCGTAGAAAAAGGAGAGAAGAGGTACATGTTTGAACAATTGTTAAATGAAGAGAATAAAATACACATTGACTAAAATCTGCATCCGTATATTTTTTTTAATTTGTTTTTTTTTTGTACGTATTAAGGCGCGTTCTTAACTAAAGTTAGGTAACCCAGAAAACTCGAATGAAAATCAACGTCAAAAATTGTTCAACTTAGGAGAAACAAAGGTTCTAACGATGATTTTCATTCAAGTTTTGTTAAATGAACAACTAAATTCGATCCGTGACAACGCCCCTTAAGTGAAGAGAGTTTACCCTTAAAAAGGGTAAGAATTAATAAAAATACCTTATTTTCTCTAAAGAGAAGTTTATAAATCCTTTATGGAAAAACGATAAATTGCAAAAAAAATTTCAATTTTTGTCGATTGCGGCGAAACTAAAAGAGCTTTTTTCCATCGTAAAGAGCACATCAAAATCTATCAAATAAAATGGGTTTTAATTGATTTTGAGACACTTTAAAAATTGGCCATTTTTTTATTTTCTCCATTACGGCAAAACTATTCAAAAAGATGGAAATATTTTGGTCTAAGGGTCGGTTTCACTGTAGGTTTCACCAACGTTGGTTAAGTTTAATGAACAGATAAAAACAGTCGTTACTATATGATTTATGATTCGGTGGATTTATTCTACTAATAAACTTAACTGAGGTTAAGTAATGGTTTTTCAATTATGAATTTTTTTTAATTTTACTTATTTTTCCTTTTATTTGCGATTTTCTCGAAAACTATCAGTCGGAGAACAATAATCTTTTTTGAAAAAGATAGATAATTAAAAGAGCTTTCCAATGATAACAAACTTCATAGGGTTATCTCTAACAGTTTCGGAGTAATTGCTCGATAAATGTTCCGGTCACCGGAAATCGACCAAAATCGCGACAAAATTGGAAAAATTAAAATAAAAAAAAACGAATCTATTGACTTTTTTTCTACTCCTAACAACTCCAGAGGCTTGTAAAGGCATAGAAAAGTCCATAAAACTTTGCTAGAGTGATTTAAAACAAATTTTTTTTGCCATTTTTGTGAACGAAATTGCCTTGACCATTAAAATTTTAAGCAAAAAAAATCAAAATTTTAAATCTTGTAAAAAACCGATATAATATGTAAAATGAGCCGTAGAATTCACTGGAACAAACCGTTTTGCTTTACGACTTTTAGTTTTTGAGTTACGAATTTTTTTGTTGAAGAATAAAGTACCACAAGTCACTAGGCTACCCTAATTTTGAGCAAAAAATTTCAAATTTTTCAATTTTTTTAATTTTCTCAATTACGTCAAAACTATTCGAAAATGTGGAACTATTTTGGTCTAAGCCTATGTAAAATGATCCGGGGAATCGATTGGTGTAGAGAAAATCGCCAAATTTCCAATAAATTTTTAGTTATGATTTTTTTTTAATTTGGCCTACTTTTCCTTTTTTTATAAATTTTCTCGAAAACTATAAGTCGGAGAACAATAATCTTTTTTGAAAAAGACAGATAATTAAAAGAGCTTTCCAACGATAATAAACTTCATGGGGTTATCTCTAACAGTTTCGGAGTAATTGCTCGATAAATGTTTCGGGTACCGGAAATCGACCAAAATCGCAAAAAAATTGAAAAAATCAAAATTTTAAAAATCGAACCCATTAACGTTTTTTATACTTTTAATAACTCAAGAGGGTTGTAAAAACTTACAAAAGTCCATCAACCTTTTCTAGAGTGAGTTTAAAAAAAATATTTTTTTTCATTTTTGTGAAGGTAAGTGCCTTGACCAATAAAATTTTAAGCAAAAAACTTCAAAATTTTAAATCACGTGATATAATTGTGTGATATAATTTTGCACGTTTTGCTTTACGACTTTTAGTATTTGAGTTAGAATTTTTTTTGTTGAAGAATAAAATAGCAATACTGATTTTACTTTTGCCTGTTTCACTCGATTTCGTTTTTGCGCAAAATTTCGTCCAAAATAAGCTGAAAAATGATAAAATTTGCTTACTTTTTTCAAACTTTTAAACACATTGTTGAGATTCACTAAACTATTTTTTCGTAGATAAAACTTTTCTTTATTCACTAATACCATAAACAATAAACAGAAGTATAGCTGTTATCAATTTTTGCGATTTATCAGAAAGTTTTTAATGCAGAAACGTAATTATTTCCCAAAAATTATTAAATATAAAGCAAAATATGAAAAAAAAAACAAACCATATCAACTTCATATCAAAGTGTCGAAACGTCGCGACGAATTTAAATTTTTTTATTTGGCATTTATCCTAACCAATAAAAAAAATCCCTAATTATTTCAAAGAAGTTGAACCAGTTTACGATCTCTGACAATAATAATTTATGACAAAGGACAAGTTTATAAATCAAGAAAACAAAAATTGATTGTGAAGAATATGTTAGTGGAGAAAAAGTGAGCATAAATAATACATATTTGCGATTTCCGTATTGAACAACCTTGCTTGTGGCTTTTCGTCCAGTCGAGTCACGCTCACGTGCATTACGTAATTTATATTCACGTGAAAAGCAAGACAATGACATCATTCGAATCGACTTACTGAAATATCCTACAAAATGCACGAGTTCAAAGGAGGGATTCTGTTTGGAGTCAGGATCTCCACGTCGCAAATGACACGAGAAGGAAACTTGACCCTGGTCTTCGGACGGAGTGAGTAAAATATTGTAGAGGTGACTGTGTTCTTCTTCATTTGCCATTTCGTATATTGTCATGTTCAGGACCTGATTCTGGAACGAAAATTTGCAATTTCTTGTAAAAAATTAAAGGAAAAAGGAAGTACCGGTAAATGTCCCAAAAGCGAGGTAATACTTTCCGAAGCATAAAAAATCTGACCCGAAGCGGAAAACACCATAATAAAACCATCCACAGCTTCCAGGATTAAATGAGTGAATTCTTCGTTTGTGAGAAAAGTCGGTTTCCAGTCTTCTTGGATTTCGTTAACACGGGATCGTACTGCTATTTCTACAATATTTGTAATTATTAAAGTGCCAAAATTACGACCACAAATACCGTTATGATTTTTTAAAAAAGCTATCGTTGATTTAAGCACTGTGGACTTGTCCATTTTTCGACTTCCGGTTGCTACCATCGAACTTAACTCATTCACTAGTAAATTAAATTGGTCTCGTCTCTTTTTCTCACTTAAGTTTCGAGATTTCCTAATTAATGCCATTTTAGTAATTATTTGTCAAAGTGGAGGGTTTATTTTACCGTTTTGAGTCCTTATCGTCTGAGTCATCGTCCATCATATCCCTGAAAGAACGTCGAAAAATAAAATTTCAAGATTTGTGAAAAAAAAATTTAAAGGTCATAAAAATCAATAATTTTTACTGTTAAGCGTGTGAGCCGAAGAAAGTGTTTGATGTAATTAATAAATAATGCTAGATTACGTAATTTCTGATTTAATAATTGAAGTAACCGCACCTCGATTATTCTAAATATGTAATTTAAAAGTGTTACTACCGTTACGATCTATGCCGTAACCCTGAAATATCTAACATTTCTTGAGAAAAATGTGACACTACCTCCACTGTCATTGACATCGCTACAACTTTCTATGAGGTTCCGTTATTGCTTTGAAAATTATGCATTATGGAATCAAATGTTAGAAAAATAAAATGATTTGAATTTCAATCAGATGAAGCAATTTCTTACTATTTCCTTCACTTAAACCCAACTAAGCAACGCTTCAAAAAAAGATGTTAAGTAATTTTAAAAAATTGACAAATATTTAGGTAATCATAATTAATTACTTAATTGATCCTTTAAATAAGTTTTTTTTGGCTCTTATTTTTAATTTTTTTAATCCCAAAAATGTTTATACAATCTGTCTATAAATGAATGTAGGATCGTAGTAGGTATTAAAATTTTGCCGCTTCTTTTCAGAAAACGCAAACAATGTTAGTATATGAAAAATATGGTTTTACTGGTTGCCTGAGTCGATAAAAATTGGTACTTTTCAGAAATTTCATAGAAATAAAATAATTAATGCGGCAAATTCAAATTCCAGAACCACCTGAGATCCTACACTTTTTTATAGACAGTCCGTATTTAATTATATTAAAAATTGGTATCTTTGGAAGTAAAAAAATGCAACAAAACAAAACGAATTTAAAAAAAAACTGTTTTTTTCGCCGGCTTCATAAAAAATATCGTTTTCCACCCTCAAATCAATATCATTAAATATAACATAAAAGTACGTTATTTTCTCCCGTGGGCAAGGAAGAAAAATATTTTCCTCCCTCATTTTCTTCTTTCGAGCGGAAATAACGTACATTTATAAAATATTTGGAAGGGAAAAAACGATGTTTTCTGATTAAGCCGTCGAAAAAATCATATTATGATGTATAACACTGAAGGAAAACATGGGTTTTCTCCCTTGGTATACAAATAGCTATTTTCTTGACACTACTTTCGATTAGTCAAACTAAAAATTCAGTATCGCAAAATAATCAATTACATACAGATCTTTCTGCCTTCTTATTTGAGTAATTAATTTAAGTATACTTGACAGAACCATAAACAAGTATTTATTTTAATCCTTCAATAGGGGTTCTAGTTCCAAAATGTACAATTTCCAGCTTTATTAACTTTTCAGGACACTAACCTTTTAGCAAAGTTTTCCTTTTTCTAAATTTAAATATGTGGTTTAGTTAATATTATCATCTAGAGATCCTTGATAAATTCAAAAGTACAAAAGTTATGTTAAGTATTGCAAAAGTTATTGGCAAACATGTTTTGAAGATTGCATTGTATGAGACTAAATAAGGAGGTGAAAATTGTACAATTTGATTAAGAATTTAAGAAAAAGTAACTGAAATAAACAAATGTATGATAACCCAATAAAAACAAATCTCTAAAACAGCTTTATCAAATATATAACAAAGAGAAAAAAAAAACGAAAAACAAGTTTTATAAAAACACAGCAAGTCAGATTTTGCTAATTTTGAAAATTTAATTTTACTCTAGAGAGTAAAGATTTTGTTTTAATTAGTAATTAAGACTTTGCACGGTTTCTATATTAAAAATATACTGGGAGATTACAGTTTTTTTTACAAAATAAATTTAGTTTTAAATCCTGCGTTAAAAATTCACCAAATCCATCTTATTTTTGGTGAATTTTTAGAGAGAGAAAAGAGAGAAAAATCTCTCGACACCAGAGATTTTTATCACTGAATAAAGAATATAAAAACGAATAGGAAACAATTTCAAAATTGAAAAATAAAAAATACTGTAGAAGAAAAAAATTGAAGCATAACAACAATGTTATTTAGACTGTTTTAATTTTGGGGCCGAGTTCTATACTTACATAACAACAATGTTATTTAGACTGTTTTAATTTTGGGACCGAGTTCTAAGTATAGAACAGTCTAAATAACATTGTTGTTATGCTTCAATTTTTTCTTCTACAGTATTTTTATATTTTTCAATTTTGAAATTGTTTCCTATTCGTTTTTATATTTTGTATTCAGCGATAAAAATCTCTGTGAAAAGTGTCATTTTGTAGCAAGTGTATTAAAATATTTTCTTTGTTGTCTCTTTTGTGACTAAAGTTGCTTAACTTTGATTTTCTAAAAATGTTTATGTCCAATTACACAAAACTGGTATTTTTTAATGTAAATAATGCAAACAAAATTTATTTATTCACAATCACTAATGTAATATTTCAAAGGATGGGAATCAGGCCATTAAATCCCAAGGTTAGTAACAACATTTCCATCCCTCGAGATGGAAATATGCAGGATGGCCAACGTCAAGATTGCAAAAATACCAGAAATTTTTTCTTTCAAATTGTCAATTAACTCAAAAAGCTTGCAAAATGTGTACTTGCATTCGGTAAAACTAATTTCATTGTAAGTATTAGCTATTTCAAAACTATGTAAACGCCAACGTCGCATTTTCTCTCAAAATTAGTTATAAATTATTTATGCACTTCAAAAAATTAATAGCTAATGTAATTCATAATTTCAATGAAAGATCTATTAACTGTTTCAAAACTATAAAAACGCCAACGTCGCATTTTACCGAATTATTTTTTTAAATAAGATTGATAAAATTGTAAAGTCGTTATTAATGATTAGATCTCTCATTGAAAGTATAAATTACATAAGCTATTATTTTTTTGAAGAGCATGAATATTTTATAACAGCTAATTTTGAGAGAAAATGCGACGTTGGCGTTTTTATAGTTTTGAAACAGCTAATAATCATTAATAACTATTCTACAATTTTATCAATCTTATTTAAAAAAATAATTCGGTAAAATGCGACGTTGGCGTTTTTATAGTTTTGAAACAGCTAATAAGCTCAAAATTCATTTTGCTTACAAATTTTATTTGACTTATCTCGAATGTCAAAAATTAAACGTAAATTATTTGTATAGCCTACCATGTTTGTGCCTCAACTTAAAGGCATTGGCAACTTAAAAAACAACTTTGTCTTAAATGATAGTACTGTTTAGTTTAGTAAAGTTTTTAGTGATTGAGAGGGTTCAGTGCTAAGAGGATTCTGTGATGAGAGGCGGTTGTGACGTCAGGATTTCTTCCTTTCGGAGTGATTATCTCGCTTATGTTTCATCGCAGAAAATTTTGAAAAGGACCTACCGACATAAAATGAACCATTTTCAATTTTTGTTAAAACATGAAATAGGTAAAATAAGTTGCTAATGCCTTTAATTAGAATTTCTTTTGATTCAAATATTGGATTAAAAATAATGTGATTGCGAATAAAATAATATACAAACCTTGATGGGAATGACATTACCCCTTGTTCTCTATCCGAGTATATACGAGAACTCGGGGTAATGTCATGTTTCCCATCTCGGTTGTAATATAATATTATCTAAAATAAATATGAAGTATAAGAAAAAAATCTAAATAAAAAGTTGTTTTTTAACAATACTTTCGATTACCATCAAATGAATTACATTAATTAGACAAAAATTAATTATTGTAAAATTATCAAATAGGAACATGTTTTACAAATCTTTTCATTATGTAAAAAAGTGGTAGAAATACGTTTCACACTTGTTTTTTCGGCTTTTTAATACTCACAACACATTTTTGTGCCTGTGAGGAATGAAGAAAACTGTGCACTGTACTATTCATTTTTTTTAATTCAATAACTTTACAATTAATTAATGATAATTCTGTGTCGTTTGCAAGAATGAAACCACTTTAACATAATTATAATTTTTGAGATAATTGCCCGCGATATTATAATTAATTTAATTGCATACTCGCAATGCGCATTTTTTCACGCTTCAACCGAACACAATTAATAATTTCCAGCGACAACAAATTCGCTATTGATTAATGTTTTCATGAAAAATATGCCAATGGCAATGTCAAAAGCATTGCATAAAATGACATTTCAGTTGAAAGCAAGCGTCCAGCAAAATATCGGTCCGAAACGTAAGGAAAATTTGATCGTTCCGTCCTGAAAACTTACTCCGATCGTCTCGAGCTTTTCTTAATACTGGACATTATTGATTATAATCCAATTTTAATTTATGTTTCCAGCACATGTAAAGCAGCAGAATCCCACTCATGGTTGCACTTTTTCGATTTCAGCACTACACCGAACACATGACACATGATTTTTCAGCCACACATGTCCTGAAAAAACGGCTGAAAGTTTAAGCGCGATAATTAGCCGCCGATTTCGGACCGGGAGATATAACGTGAGTCTGTTGAAGGCGAAACGCGATAAAAGATTCAAAGCGCACGCGTTTCGGGATTATCACGTCGTAATCAATCATGGCGTAATAGAAATACAGCCAATCAATTCGCGGAATGCGAGTGCGGATTATATCATTGAAGTGGTTGCTACCCTTGGAAAGGTTACGTCAACCCTCGGTATAAGGGAAATTCTTGATTTTGGGCTTGTGAATGCACATTTCGAGAAAATTCCACGTCACGCGACCGGGCTTTTCATTCATTCATCAAATATTCACTTAATAGTGTTTACGATGGATTTGTAAACTAGGGCACGTGTTGAATTTATTACGCACTTTTCTGATCCCTTGAACCTTAGGGGGTGCAAAAACCGTGTTTGGTTTTAAACATCTAAAAAGTTGTTTGTGTACTTTTTCTTTCCAATTTTATTAACACTTGCAATCAATATCTGTTAATATCCATCTATTCGACACAATTTTTACAAGATAAGGATTACAAAAATGTGCCGCAACATGTAGCAATTTAAATAAACATTTTTAGAGAACGAGAAAAGAAGCAAATAATGTTCTCTACTTATTTAAATACCGATCTCTCACAAAATGGATTTATTAAAGTTATTCTAAGGGAGTTTTCATCATCTTTCCCGGTATCTAAATCTAACTATCCATTTTCAAGATAGTAGTATTTCTACTTTTAAATTTTCTTTGGATTTGCATCTTGCTCTTCAAAAATCGATAGCTTAATCATGTTCAAGTATTTTAAAATCGCATTTGGCCATTTATTGAAAGGGAAAGCTTAGATCGTTCCTGTCTTATAGTCGTTATGAGGGCTTTTCTATAAAAAGAATTACTATATAATTTCTATATTATATATACTATATAATTATATACTATACTATATTACTATATAATTTTACGTCTACTCTACTTCTCAGACTATTTAAATAACAACTGCTATCTTATTTACATCTTTATCTCTATAACTCTCTAACACCGTCTATTTTGCTACTATACTATATAACTTTTTCTCAATAAGCAAGAAATTAAATTAACTTTGAACAAAACTTTAAATTTTAGCACAACATTCGCAATCATAATCTTGAGCTTATTCGGTCTTGCTTCTCTGCAAAAATTGAAGATGTTTTCTGTTCCTGCGAGCAGTCCCCTCTTCGGTATCTTCTCTCTTCATATTAAAACTATCCATATCCATATTCTGTCTCCCTTCTCTAAGTCTGTATTCTCTCACGATCGCGATGCCTAATATAATTTTTCTTTTGGTTTCAGGTTCCAGGGTGTCTTATAGTCGTTATTAGGGCTTTTTACAATAATTTCACGTCTACTTTTTAGAGTATTTATTTAACAACTATATTATTTACATCTTTAAAAATCTCTCTAACACCGCCTACGTAACAACTATTCGAACCGTACTACAAGACCTTTTTAAATTTCGAAAAAAGTTAACAATCCCAAATTTTCAACGTTTCGTTCAAATTTAATTACCCCTAACTCAATTTTTCCAAATGTAGTACTACTTCATTTTTTTCTTCACTAAATAAAAAAGAATTTAATTCTGCATCGATTAAATTGAGTTGTAGCTATGGTTGTAGGTAACAAATATACATGAAGTTTTCCCTCCAATCACAAACTTAATTTTTTTTAATTTGAAAACATAGATTTAAGTTTTCTATTTTAAGGGCAAAAATAAGATTTCAAAATATTTAAAAATGCGATAGTTACTAAAGCTAACTCCAACATTTTTGTAATAAATATCTGGAGAGATATAGACATCTTGAAAAAAATGGTCTTAAATAAACTTAAGTAACCAAAAAATGCTATAAAAACATAGCTTCTCATTTAAAATAACAAAGTTAAATACTATACGAGATGAGTCTGCTGAAAGTATATTTTTACTGTATCTCAAAAACTAATGGTTCTAACCAGCGTTCACAATCAAATACATCATATCATATTTTTCTATTCTTTGCTGCAAATTCAGCTATCTGAATGTCTCTTGGAAAACAAAATAATTTGTCCAAAACAATTTATCTCTCAAGTAAGTGATGCCATAGTAAATTTAGTTGATGAAATTACTGATTCAAATTGTTTATTTGCAGAGCTACTAGTTGGATTTCTATAATCTACATTCAAAAAATATCTAACTAATTTAACAAAGAGTTGTTGAAGGACTCTATATCCGTTGAGCATGGTGTCTCGCAAGGATCAGTTCTTGGTCCTTTACTTTTTTTATTACATTCAAGAGTGTCTCAGAGAAAAACAGAGAAATCGTCATAAAAGACAAATAAATAATCTCAAAGAAAAAATGTAGCTGAAACAACATCCAAGAAAAGAAATTTCTCCTAATTGTTGTTACGTTTATTGCATTTCCACTAAACTGGTCGACAATGAAACTTTCGAGAAACGTTAGCATCAAAATGTTTCCAAAATAGTTTTTCGTAAATATCTCAAAACTGACTCATTGTCAAAGAGAGAGTTTTGCATATAGAAGGCTCAGATATGAATTACAATTAACGCTTTCTGAAAAACAACTACGATTCTAAATTACATTTAATGCTTTCTGAAATACAGTTTACTAATCTGAACTAACATTGAAATAACTTTACCTTTTCTGAAATATAGTTAAAAAAGTTGCTACAGAGTGCAACGATTTCCTGACAGGAATCATCCCTATCACAAAATGATTCTAAAAGCTACCACATGAACAAAAGGAACAGGTCAAATTGTACCAAATACAAAGGTACATGACTGATTTCACTGCTCAATTCCCAATTTTTAAAATAAATTTTTGATAATACGAAAGACGTACTTAATGACGTAGGTATGTCATTTGTAATGACATTTGTAAGGAAAAACTGTTTTGAGGCTAATATTTATAGCTTCTATGTCTTATTGCTTGGGAAAAACTTCAATTTGTGGCTTTAGTACAAAAATGTCAGAACTGTCTAATATTAAAAACAGGTCCAGTTGTGTTCTCATTCACACTAATATTTTAGATGCGTTTGTAAGAACTTAGTAACCAATTTTATCCAGACCAACACCCGGGGCCAGTTTCATAAAAATTAGAAGTTGATTTTTACAATAAGTGACAAGTTTATTATTTACATTATGTTACTATACCTGACAAGTAAATCACTTGTAAAAAGTTTTATAAAATAGGCCCCTTTCTGGGATTGGTGGCTATTATAGACGTCTCAAAACTTCGTTAGACAAGCCATTAACTTTTCATTGATTGCATTTTTGTTTTCTCTAAACCGTGAGTTTTGGGAAACTCTGCATGTTAAATATAAGACAAAAAGGGGGAAGCTCAGTTGAAGACGAAAGAATGGTTTAGTAGTAAACAACTCTGCTGGAATGAGACCAAGACGGAGTCTATGATTTTCTCTGCAAAAGCACTACGCAACACTGCTGACGCGCTGATGGTACAGCAAAATACTTAGGTGTCAACATTGATAGAAATTTTCTGTGGCATGACCATGGAGATGTTTTAGCTAATAAACGCAATAAAGCCGCTAGCAAATACTTTGCATTATTTTAGTCTCACCTCCTCACGGAATTTTAACTTACGGCCACTCTGCAATAAGCCAGAGGAACCCAATCCAGTTTCCAAGTGGAAATTAAACTTTTCAGGGGAAAACAAAGCAATGTCCTTAAGTGCGTTTGCAGCTCGTTCGGAGGAAATTGTGGCAGTGTGACATGTGACTAGGTAAGATGTTTTCGATTGTGCCATTATTTATTTTCGGGTAAAGCTTTGATTTGGTATCGTGCTAACGAAAAGAACGCACAGGATTGTCTTCGCTTGTTACCGTGCTGCGAAAGCAATTTCAGGCTCCAGACCACCGCTTGTTCAAGGAAATTCAGGGAATCCATGGGAATTTACTTGGCGGTAATGGATAACCTGTTCGAACGCCTTGCCCTCGGAAACGACTCCGAACAAAACCCAGACGAAGAAAAACCAGGGAAAAGTGGAAAAAAAAGAAAAAGATCCTGTAAAAACCAATATAAAATCTGTTCAAAAACCATACTACTCACTTGAATGCTGATCGGTCTTGAAGCGAGACTTACTCTGAGGCCGGCAAAGCTACATTAATTGACGACCCAAATGGATTCAGCTCTTCAATTTGAGGATGGTCTCACTTAGTTAAATCCCAAAAAATTGTTTGATTTTGAAGAAAATCACGAATACGAAGCGAAACCAAGCCTCAACACAAGCCAAGATGGCGACTTCCGCAAGAAGAAAAAAATTCAAAGCCCACTTTTCAAACTCAAAATTTAACCAAAATGATAGGGAGTTTTAATTTGAGCAGTTTCCACAGCTTGGCGCGCGGGAAACACAAAAAAGTGTGGTTATAAAAAAAACAAAACAAAACGAAAACCAGAATTGGCCCCAAACCCCAAATCAGTAAATAAACTTAAAGTGGAATAACGTTTTTATTATAAAAAATAATTTAGACACACAAGAATCGTACAAAATCAATATGCCTTACATAATACTTATAAAAATATTTGAGCAGACGACGAAACTTATAATTTCTTCAAACTGTCTACAAGTACCGATATTTCGGTACTAATATTCGTGACCAAGCTTTCGATTTGCGGTTTAGAATCCAAAACTTCGATACTTTGGGTGTACGCATTGTATCGGACACCGAACGCTCTGGGTATCGTGGCTGCATATTTTCTGGAATCAAATTATTTAAATTTGTAAGTAAAGATAAAAATTTCAAAATCCATGTTATTAACACACACATTTCAGATCATGCGGACAATAACATAGTTGTAAATTTGAACAACATTGTGTAAATACATGCTTTCAATAAAAAAAATTATAAGCATTTTTTAGACTGTTAAGTGAACAAGACTGGTCATCTAATTATGTGACAAATTCAGCAGATGATTGGAAGGATGAAGAATTGCATAAGCTGAAGGAAACGGTCTCGTTCTTGCTCTGTGAATTCTGACTTTACCCCAGTTTATAACAAATATAAGATTTACTATTCTAATTTATTATTAAAAAAGAAAAAAACATATAATGATCACATTATTCAAAATGCTAGTAATAAATCAAAAACCATGTGGGAAATTGTAAACTCAAACAAAAAGCAAAATAAGACTGATTTAAAAAAAATTATTCGCAACAATACTGTTATAGAAGATCCTCAAGTAGCTACCGAAATTTTCAATTTCTTTCTTTCAGGTAGTTCTTTTGACAATTACGCAACACCTCTATCAAAAAATATTAGTCCCACATCCAAAATTATTCCAGATTCATTTGTACTATTTGCTGTAACCACTGTAGAAGTACATAATGCAATTACAAAATTAAAACCCAACCACTTTTCAGGGTATGATAATATATCAAATATTTTATAGTTGAGGTCTTATGTCATATTACAAATTCATCGTTTAATGAAGGTGTTTTTCAACAAGTCTCAAAATCACAGTTATTAAACCACTGTTTAAAAAAAATGATTCCAGACAATGAAATAACTATAGGCCCATCGCAGCTTAATACCATGTTTTTCAAAAATTTTTGAAACTATAATGCTCAATAAAATATCCTTTTTTTATTCTAAAAATGTTATAAATTCAACTCAATATGAATTTAGGAAAAAAATGTCAACTCGATTACAGCTACGTATCAGTTTGTTTTGTAATAGCTTAGACTCTACACAAATATTCCTAGGGATATTTCTAGATCTCTATAAAGCTTTCGATAGTGTTAATCATAAGCAATTATTATTAAAACTTGAACGCTATGGAATTAGAGGAGTTATACTCTACAGTAGTTTAAATCCTACGTAGAAAACCGCCTCCAGAGGGTTGTTATCAGAAAAAATGGTATTATTATACATCATTTGAAAAAAGGTTATAGCAGGAGTACCGCAAGGGAGTATCCTTGGCCCCATGCTTTTCATCATATACTTAAAGAAAGAAACGACATACATGTAACTAGTTATGCAGATGATACAAACTTAACTACAACTGGGAATGATATAACCCATATTCAAGATAGAGCAGAAAATGTTATGATTTTACATCAAGATTGGTTTAGTTCAAACAACCTAAAATTAAACATTGAAAAGACTAACGGTGTGATTTTTCAAAATCACTATAGTAAAAATAGGCGAACAGATAACACCACGATAAATCTCAACAATATTTTAACCATTTTATCTGAAAATATTTTTTTGGAAATTACATTAGCTCAAATAAACTATCTTGGAAAACCACATACACATAATTACAAAAAAACTTAGTAGTACATGTTATTTATTAAAAGAGCTTAAAAAAATTACAAGCAAAGAATCATTGATGTGTGCTTATTATGCATATTATTATTCAATAATAAAATACGGTATAATATTTTGGGGAGGATCTTCCACAAACAACGAGTGTTTCTGCTACAAAAAAGAGCAATTAGAATAGTAGCTAGCCTCAAATCACTAGACTCTTGTAAAGCCGTTTTTAGGGCCAATGACATTTTAACCCTGAATAGTTTATATGTTCTAGAATGTCTATGTTTTGTTCACTAATATTTGCATTACTTTAATAAATACTTAACAGGAAATAGGAAGACCACACGGAAGGTTATTGAAACTTTTACATATCCCGGATTCACAGAACATCACTGCTAGAGAAAGGGTGTACGTATCAATGTTTGAGGCTGTACAATTCCTTATTACCATCCAGTTATAAACAATTGCCCATAAAGCACTTTAAAGAACAAATTAAGGTAAAATTAATAAAAGCAGAATTATCAATAATCAATTGCAGAATTTTCAAAAACTAATTTAATTAAATCACAACTTTGATATTTTGTTTATACATACAGGCTGTTTTGTCTAAACCCCACATTAGAAGTATTGGGAGTTCTAATAATCATAGTCATCTGAAAATTTGTGTACAACCATAATCTTTTAGGTCCTGCTTAATGAAAATATTCTCAAGATAGCAGCATTTCCGGTTATACCGGAAGTCGCTATCAACTTCCTTATTTTAAATGGAATGCTATATTTTTTAATGCGTTTTTGAATTACTAGAGTTATTTTAAGGTAGTTTTCATAAGCTGTTCCTATACCTAAATTTAGCCGTTTACGAAATATTTATGGTTTTTAAATTTTTTTGAATTTGCACCTTCCAGTTCAAAAATCGATAACTCTACGATTTTTAAAAATTTGGAAATATTTTTGAGCTCATTTGAAAGAGGAAGCCTAGATCTTTCCTTTGGTGTTTTCAAATTTCTAAAAAAGAATAACAAACTCCAAATTTTTAAAATTAAGTTTGCAAAACTTTAAGCACCCATAACTCATTTTTTTCAAATGAAATGACAATAGTTTTATTTCCCTAGATGGTAGAGAATTTAATTCTGCTTCGATCTGGGTTAACATTCCCTATACTTATGTTTAATAGTTTTTAAGTTACAATACCTTTTTGTTGGGATTGAGAAATTCATTAGCCATAGGCCTTTTCTGATAGGTTGCCATGGAAACGAATGAAAAAAGGTGAGAAATTAAAGTTTTTCAAACCAACACCCAATGAATTTATTTTGTTTTCACAGTCTAATAACACAATTTTGAACAGAGTTTGTCGTTTAAGTTTAATCAAAAATGTTTTTATGGCAAACTATGCAAAAATATCTGTGGTTAGTAAGAAATTTCCTACATAACAAAAAAACCAACATAACTTGAAAATTATCACAGATAGGTATAGGGAATGCTAATACAGGTAGATGCAGAAAAAAATTCTCCTCCATCTAGTAGAATAAAAATTGGGGCATCCCATATGAAAAAAATAAGTTTTGGGTACTTGAAGTTGTCCAAACTTAACCTTAAAATTTCAATTCAATTCCAATTCCAATTCCAATTTTGATCACACTGAACAACAGATACAGGCTTTCTCTTTCAATTCTCCAAACATGATTTCGAAATCTCTAAAACTAAGCGAGTTACCGTTTTTTTAAGGGACAGGTGCAAATTCAAAAATCCTAAATATCTCGAAAACGGTTAAACTTAGGTATAGGGAAAGCTAATAAAAACTCGCTTAAAATAACTCAACTAATCCAAAAACGCAGCGAAAAATATAGCTTTCCATTTAAAATAAGAAAGTTAATAGCGACTTCCGGTGTAACCGGAAGTGCTGCCATCTTGAAAATATTTTCATTGAGCATAACTCAACGGATTATGCCTGAGTACCAACTCTCAGATAAATATCTTTATTAGAACTTTTAATACTTCTAATGTGGGGTTTAGACGGAACATCCCATATATATATGTTGCAGTGATGTATATATTTACAGTATGTACAAGTTCTGTTTATGCTTTGATTGTAATCTTGACGAATATCAAACACCTTGTATGTCACTGATATTAAATAAATACAGCGTGACCCAGGGGTGAGTAATCGGTCTATAACTTTTTTGCTATTGAAAATATTGCGATGCCGTTTTTATTATCCGATAGATCAACTTAAAGTACACAAACTAAAAATATTTATATTTTATACAGGATGTTGTATACAGGGTGATAAACCAAATTTATATATTTTTAAATGGAACACCCTATATATTTTTGCATAATTATATAATCTTTTACAAGCCTATCTTTTTTTGTTTCGAAATTATTCAACTTTCTGTGCCAAAAACAACCCTCTTTTAAAAAATCACTATGAAGCCGCCAATGAATATTTTCTGACAAATTTGCTACAGAAAATCTTAGAATATCTTGTAGTTTTAGCAAATAGTCGACTTTTTGTTAAAACGCACAGATAATGTACAGGGTATGCCAAAACGCAAAAAGTTGAATAACTCATTTTTTTCAAATGGAACACCTGTATTTGTTTACACCTATCAATAGCATTTTTGATAAGCTTTCTAATGATATGCGGGTTGTAAAGCAAATTTAAAAGATTTCTCGATGTTTTCAAAAAAAAATGTATTTTATTACAAAAAAATCTATTTTTCAAATAGGCTGCTGTCATAATGCTTTTAAAGTGAGACAGTTATTTATCTCGCTAGTGTTATTAATTACTTGATACAAAAATGGATTTTACTCAGCAAGAATTAATCAACATGGTTTACTGTATTGGTGAAGCCGATCGAAATGTTTCGTTAGCCAGCAGAATCTATCGTCAAAAATATCCTTATGCAAGAACACCACAAGGTCTTTCTTTTCAGAAGCTAAAAGATCGATTTGAGAACTCTGGTAGTACTAAATACGAAAAGAAAGAAGTACTAGGTGGGAGGACTGATCCAAGACACTGAACTAAATGTTTTGCTAATGTTAGACATTTCATAGAGCAAAATTAACAGGATTATATTGAAACATAAATTTCATCCATATCATTTAAAATTACACCAAGAATTGCATGGGGAAGATTTTCTAAAGATGATAAATTTTTCTGAAATTATGCTTAATTTGATTGGCGAAAACAGAAATTTTATAAACAAAATTCTGTTTACCGATGAAGCGACATTTATGAGGAATAGAATTTCTGAAGCATTTCAGTCAATCCGCCAAGACATGTTAGCAAGAGTCAAATTGTCTTTTGAAAGGCGATTGGCGTTTTGTAACGAGGTAAACGGTGGTTTATTTGAACATCTAGATGAAATTTTTTATTATTAATATTTTTATTATTTATTATTGTATTGTTATTTAATATTTGTTTAATAATAATGTTCATTGTTGTTACTGTGAATTGTCCTTCTATAGGAATTATGATGAATATTAATGTTGCTATAAACATTGTGTTATTTTAATTCTAAGTTATATTAAGAAAATTAATTCTTGTGAAAAATAAATTCAGTCACTGCTCTAGCAGCAGCCTTTTTGAAAAATTTAACTAGTTTTTTTGTAATAAAATACATTTTTTTTGTCGTAACCCAGTGTGGGTTTTCAACTGAGTAGTAGTCATATTATGTCTGTTCACACTTCAAATACTTTTAAATATTGCTTCATCGGTCAACAGAATTTTGTTTATAAAATTTCTGTTTCCGCAATCAAATTACGCATAATTTCAGAAAAATTTATTCTCTTTCGAAAATCTTCGCCATGCAATTCTTGACGTAATTTTAAATGGTATGGATGAAATCTATGTTTCAATATCATCCTGTTGACACTGCTCTGTGAAATATCTGTTTGCCGAGAAATTTCCGGCGTGCTTAAATTCGGGTTTTCTTCTAACATGAGCAGAACATTCACCAATACAGTAAAGTGATTAATTCTTGCTGAGTAAAATCCATTTTTGTATCAAGTAATTAATAATAATAACACTAGCGAGATAAATAACTGTCTCACTTTAAAAGCATTGTGGCAGCAGCCTATTTGAAAAATAGATTTTTTTGTAATAAAATACATTTTTTTTTTAAAACATCGAGAAATCTTTTAAATTTGCTTTACAACCCGCATATCATTAGAAAGCTTATCAAAAATGCTATTGATAGGTGTAAACAAATACAGGGTGTTCCATTTGAAAAAAATGAGTTATTCAACTTTTTGCGTTTTGGCACACCTGTACATTACCTGTGCGTTTTAACGAAAAGTCGACTATTTGCTAAAACTACAAGATATTCTAAGTTTTTCTGTCGCAAATTTGTCAGAAAATATTCATTGGCGGCTTCATAGTGATTTTTTAAATGTGCGTTGTTTTCAGCACAAAAAGTTGAATAATTTCGAAACAGAAAAAGATAGGCCTATAATAGTTTATACAAAGTACCATTATTTTTTTAAGTAGAATCTAATTATGCAAAAATAAATAGGGTGTTCCATTTAAAAAAATATAACTTTGGTTTATCACCCTGTATACAACATCCTGTATAAAATATAAATATATTTAGTTTGTCTACTTTAAGTTGATCTATCGGATAATAAAAACGGCATCGCAATATTTTCAATAGCAAAAAAGTTATAGACCGATTACGCACCCCTGGGTCACGCTGTATTTTATTATTATAAAACAGAGACTTACATCATTTTCTCTTTGGCATCTTCGAAACTCTCAGCCACGTAATAAATGGGCTGATATTGCGTGATGGGATACTCCTGAACGGCCGTTTTTTCCGGCTCAAAAGGCCTCACTTCTGCCTTGTTCTCCAAAGCGTATTGGAGCTCCCCATACGAGGACAAAAGCCCGGCACCGTAGGCCTTCAAGTCGTTGCCTTCGCGGCACAATCCGTACTCGACAGTGAACCAGAAGCACTACAGTTCCAAAAATTAGAAAAACATTCTCGTAATTGGTTTTGTTACTAATACCGTTGCCAGTTTTTCGATGTAGTCGTCTGGGGCTCCAAGCGAAGCTAAACCGATCTGTTGGGAGAACTGGGCAAAGGAAGGGTCGGCAAATAAAGGAGCGTGTCCTAAAAGTTCGTGGCAGACGTCCGGTTCAGGGGTGTAGAACGGTTTGCTTGGATGTCGGATGTATTGGGTTGAGTGGAACACTCTGAAGGCCAGACCGGCCAAAAAGTCGCGAGATGAGAGAAGGCCAGCAACTGGACGCAGAGTGAAACCGGTACAGTCTGAAAAATGCAAAATTGGCTTGAAACGACCGCAAAATCTGATAAACAAACTAATTGAACGAGAGTCCTTGGAATCCCAGATTTTTGTTTTTTTTTTTCGTTCAAATTTTTATGGCAAGAAGCTTATTTTTGCACGTAACATAATACTTGTTACAGCCTGTTTCTATCAACAACTAAAGCCATTACATCGGGCGTTCCGCAGGGTTCCGTTCTAGGACCCATGCTATTTCTAATTTATATTTCGGATCTTTTCAAAACTGTCAAATATTGTAGTATTCATGGTTATGCAGACGACACCTAATTACTATTCTATTTTAGGCCAAATCAAATTCATGACGCTTGCACTAAACTTAACGATGATCTACATAGTATACATCTCTTCTCATCAAGCCATAATTTAAAACTAAATACCTCCAAATGTCTATCTGTGTTGTTCTGTTCAAAAAAGGTGAGAAGCAACGTAACAAAACATTTAAAAATCGTAATAAACAATCAACAGTTGAGCCTGGTTCATGTGGTAAAAAATTTAGGTGTCTATTTGGACGAAAGTCTTCGATTTAAGGAACACGTAACAAATCTGGTAAAGAAAAGTTACGTCGCTCTTAAATCTTTATATATTCCTAATATAAGTTTAATCAAATTCAAACTCAGGAAAAAACTTTGCGAGTCATTAGTTCTGCCTATCATTTACTACTGCTTTATTGTATACTATCCCTGTCTCGATAAAATCACACAGTACAGACTCCAAAAAATACAAAATACGTGTTGCAGGTTCGTGTTTAAGCTAAAAAAATATAGTCACATTTCTTCTAAATTATGCAAACTTGGTTGGCTTAAGTTAGACCACGTTTTCAAATATTTCTTATCAGTTGTTGTTCACAAAATTCTGTTATCTTCTACACCACCATATCTTCGTGAAAAACTACTATATATATTTAATATCCACAATTCCAATCTAAGATTCCCTAATTTATTGTCCTTACCATATTTTCATTCGGCCATGTTTCAACGTTCGTTTACTTATAACGCAGTATCTGTTTATAATTTAATTAATTTTAAGTCGTTTAAAGTCGTTTAAAGTCGTTTCCTATGAACAGTTTTCGCAAAGAAGTGAGTATACAGTCAAACAGCATTTGTTAATAAAAGTCAATTATTTTTCATTTTACTATTAATATTTACTTTCCTCTTTTTATTTTTATTTTTATTTTCATTCTTGTTTTCTTTCTTGTTTTGAACTCATTTTGTTTATCGTCTTAATTTTTGTTGTTATTATTATTATTATTATTATTTTGTTTTTCTGTACTTTTTTTATCGGGTTAAGTTGGAGTAGCTTTGGCTAAACTTCGCCCATAATAAAGACTATTTATTATTATTATATTTATTATAAATAATATGTTGTAGTAAGATTTTTGTTCTAATAAGTAGGATAGAATTGTAAAATCTATAAGTGTTTGAATTGAGTTTAAAAATTTGTCACTAAAAATTCTTAAATAGACCAGCAGAGATAAAATACAGTATATACAGTAGTTTAGGCACTCTTATGGTGGTATTCTCTAAATGTCTCTGTTACTCTGTTACGTTTATAGAATGTTAGCAACAGTGCTCTGTTGTGACACCACTTAACAGAGCTGTCTAATTTGCGATTCTCTAACTCCCTCTGTTAAAATAAGGGTAACAGTGTTCCCATTTGTTCGAAAATGTAATTTTTGAGATAATGGAAGTCGATTTTGACGTATGGATTACTACTTGATTAGGATTGATTCAAATATTTTGCGAAAATGTTAAGAAGTTTTCATAAAATTATTATCATTTCGAGCTTGGTATCGCTAAAAGTTGCACTAAAATGTGAAAAGAAAGCGAATGCAAAAGATGAGTCTAGATCAGAGCAAAGAATATCTTTGTTTATTGGGAAAAATTTCATTTTTTGTTTTGGGACAATTTCTGTGGGATCTCGTGTCGCATTAGCTAACTGAAGTTGGAAACAAGAAAATTATTCTTGAAAGCCAAAAATGAAATTTGAAATAAATAATTCAACTTTAAAAATTTATGTTTTATTTTACGGAATACTGTAACCAAAATGAAGGGTACTCAGTGTTAAATTCTTTATTTATACAAATTTCGCGTTTCTGGAGATTTGTAAGTGGCGTTCATTGCCACAGATTACCTTTGCAACATTATGGGGATTATACCAATTGATTTTTTTCTAGGATCGATCTCTCTTTCTTCGTTTTCTAACACTTCAAAAACCAAAGGTAGAATTGTATGCGTAATTCGAAGCTTCTAGTTTTATCCCTTATCAGTTATCACATTTTTAATACACATTTTTAACAATTTCTTGTTAATTTGGTAAAACATCGCAAAAATTCACAATCTGTCACTGTCACTGTTAGTTCATAGCGAGATTTTTGCCGCTGTTATTTAACAGAGAATGTTAAACTGTAGAAATGTTGCTAACAGAGGGTAACAGAGTTTACGGAATACGAATTTAAATAACAGCTGTAATTTTTAGAGTAGTAGAGCAATAACATAGTAACAGAAGTTAGGGAATAGCACCATATATCTTCTAAAAATCTAAATAGACTTTAAAGTAAAGAAAACATTTATCGGATATTCAAAAATTGTAAACAAAATTATAGCCCAGAAATTAAAGCCAGAAAATATGAATAATTTTAATCATGTACCATGAGGTCGAAAATATTCTGAATTAGAGCAAGCTATGCCTGCTGAACTTTAGCCACATTTAGCCATATTTAGCCATTTATTTACACTTTAGCCACATTTTAGCCGTTTATTTACGGCCGCACTTTTGAAGTTATGTTGTCTTCTGCTGGTTTTACACAGCATAAGATGTGGCTAGAGCTTCCAATAAGGCTTACTCTAATTCATTATATTTTCGATCTCATGTTACAATATACTCAAAAAATTAAAACTCGAACTTAAGTCAAAAAAACACAAATTAATTAATTAGAAAAATTGTCGCTTAAGATATGTCGAGATATGTTTTTGCTAGATCTGTGTACCTATACAGGGTGATTCACATAACTTTACGACTCTGACGAATTTTAAATGCAACCAGTAATTGTAATTGTAACTGCAAGTGTAATTGTCATTGATGTCAGGGGTGTCCGGATTTCATACAAATTAAACATGAATAATGTATAATGGGTTGCATTTAAAGTTCGTCAGGTCGTAAAGTTATATGAATCAGCCTGTACATATCGCTTTATTTCTTTAGGTTATTAATTTCAGACTTGAGAGTTTATTGTAATTAAAATATTTTCTCTTGAAACAACAAAAACCAACAATTTCGATTTATTTGTGTGATTTTTAGAAGCATTTTAATAAAATGTAGCGTTTCAAAAATGACCAAATCGAGTGAAACAGGTCAAAATAACATCAATTTGAGTCTAATTTGATAAAAACGTGTTAAACTACACAAATATCATATCACTTTCGACCTAATTTAGTGATATTTCTGTTCGGTTTGGTAACCAAATATTTTCAAAAAAATTTAATTAAAAACTCCTTTTAATAAAATGTTTAAATCAGAAAATAATCACTAACGAAAAAGTTACGCACGCAAAACTAAAATTAGACAAAAAAATTTCAAAACAAAATGTTTCTGAGCAAAACGGAATAACGTTCAAAAACAAAATCCTGGTATTAGGAGCACAGCAATGCAAGGAGTGCATGGGCGTAAACAATTTAGGTTCTATTATAGTAATAATAAATGTGATTTTTAATTACAAGTTGTTGATATAACAAAAATAGGTGTTTTTCTAGAAATATTAATACAGATTGTTGGAGTTTGAGTATAGAAATATGACATCCGACGTTAGACTCGCTTCTGCGAACCTGTTACTCACTTTTTGTTTTTGAACATTTTAGCACTGAAATTTTTAAATTGAATTATTTTGCATCTATTTTAGTTTGGGTAAACAGTTTTTAGGAACGAAGATTTTACACAAAATTATCTTTGATTATCTCAGATTTTGTATTTTTTGTATTTACCGTTTAAAAATTATGTTTAATACATATTTTGGATTTAAAAATTTTATGAAATTTGGTTTTTTCTTTGAATTTTTTGACAGTGAACCACCCTCTATTTAAATTTCTTCTAAAAAAGTGCCTGAAGAATGTCCTACTAAAAAACGTCTAATTTTCTTAGTTTTCGCTTAAAAAAATAAAAACAAAAATTAGAAATTTTTGATTTTTCTCAATTATTCAAAAACTAAAAATGACATCAAAATTTCTTTCAGGTAATTGTTCAACATAAAAAGGCGTTATTTTGTCCTAATTTAACCGACCTCGTATCTCTTATAGTAACTGACCATGGGATGGTGGAGCTCGAAAAACGGACAAAATTATTCAAAATTATTCAAGGATTCTGAATCTAATTTTTCGTCTGTTAAAATTTAATTTGTCAAAAACCAAACATTTCCGGAAAAATTTTTTTTTGCAAATTATAGAATCAAACCAGCTCAAATGTAAGTTAATTATCTGAGGATTCCGAAACTGTCTTTATTTTTCAACTGCAGACAAACGCTTTTGAGATATCGGTCAAAATTGCGTTGGAGTAACCCACCTTTCAAAAAGTTGGAAACATCCTCCAGCTGCGGAATATTATCCCTGCGATACCCACAATTCTCAATCAAGAGCGGGAAGACATGATTGTGCTCCTTGCAGGCATGAGTGGGATACAGCGTCGTCAACTGGTCGAAAACCTTCCCCCAGGTCTCGATCTCCTCCTCGGTGTAGTCCACGTGCGGCAGCTTCTCCCCGTGCTTGTAGTTATACGCAATATCGGCGAAATACTTCCTGCGGGCCCTGTACACCGGGTCTGTAAAGCCGGGATGATCCGCATCCAGCTCAGCCCCATAGGACAAAATCTGGTTGGCAAACTTGTCCAGGTCGCGGATACGGCACGGGAACCACGGCACCGTGTCCTTGTTGTCTTTGTAGTCGCGCGAGATGATGTTGAAGTACTCGGTGTTCTTCTTGATTTCGACGATGGCGGAGGCCAGGTCTCCGGTGGGCGCGCACTCCACCATGAATTCGTAGTTGTTGAGGATGCGGGCGGAGGGTCGCGATTCGATGTGGAGGAGGTTGACACCGTGTTGTTTGAAGATGTTGAGGCATTTGGCCAGCACGCCCACCTCTTCGGCGAGGGGCGCGAACACCAGACAGGTGCTCTTGGCCGAGTCGCGACCGATTTTGATGTAGTTGCCGCCGGGCATTAATTTCGGCTAAAAATATTTTTGCTTTTAAGTTTTTTCATGATTCACTTGGGGACATGATTTTTCCGACTCAAATGGCTTCCAAAATTGTTTAGAATGGTGAAGCTATTGAATATTGAATGAAACTTTTGTTATGTTAAAATACATATTTAAATAAATTTGCACAAAATTTAAGCCCAAAAAACTTTTTTCCAAAAAAATTTTACAATGCCAATTCATATTTTCTCAAATAAAACACCCTACATGTTGTGCATTTTTTGGATATTCATAGGTAGTTGTTGATCATAACGTTTTTTTACTAGTCGGTTTCGCTAAGTTTTTGAAATAATTAGTTCTCATTGACAAAAACAACACACTCTTTTTAATTATTAAAAAAACAACAACATAAAATACAACAGGCAATGTTAATTTACATACAGTTGTTTAAGTAATAAAAAATTCTGGACGTAAAAAAATTTATAAGCAACTTCCTTGTTTTTTACTTTTCGAGAATCTTCGCATAATATTTTATTAAGTGGTAATAATTTATTTTCATTGTAAGGAAAGGTATTTGGTATTTTTTGGCTATCATCTAAAAAAATACAACTTTCTAGAAACGTTTCGATGTTAATTTAATTTTCTTTAGGCCGTCAATTGTTTTTTATAAACGGATTGAAGAAGATTAAATTAAGACGAAACGTTGCCAGAAAATTCTGATTTTCTAAGTGATAGTCTAAAAAACACCAAAGAGGTACCTTTCCTTATACTGAAACTAAACAAAATGGACACAAACACATTCGAAATTAATAATTTATGTATTTATTTATTAAAAAATGTGCATTAAAAAGGCTTTTATGTGATTCTTTAAAAAACATTTGTTCATTAAGCTTTTATATTATTTATTAAAAAATTAAAATTGGTGTTTGGGGGGGGGGGGGGGGGGGCATGGCCCCCTGGGCCCCCCCCTGGATCCGCCCTTGTCTACAGGTGTCCGTTTTTATAAGAGATACGAGCTCGGTTAAATTAGGGCAAAGTTGCGCATTTTTATGCTAAACAATTATCTGAAAGAAAATTTGATGTTCCATTTTTAGTTTTTGAATTATTGAGAAAAATAAAAAAAATAATTTTTATTTTTATTTTTTTAAGAGAAAACTAAGAGAACTAGACCTTTTAAGCAAGACGTTCTTCAGACACTTTTTTGCACGAAATCTAAATCTGTCATCACCTTTTCCAAGACGATCTTGATGTCATAGTTACAACACTCAACTTTGCTTTTTCTTATGGACGCCATATTTAATATCTTTTTTTTTGAAAAGTACACAGAGAAAAAAAATATTTTGTTTCAAACAAAATTTATTTAGTTCAAAGAAATTTGTTGTTTCTATATGGGCAATAAAAAATTTGTTTGTTTCTTTAGTTTTATTTATTTGTATATAGTATTAAAACAATAATTTGTTAAAATAAAACAACATTTCTTTAATTTTAAATAAAACTTTAGTTTTCATTTAAAAAAACAGTACTTCTAATGCATAAAAGTGTTATCTGGTTCAATAATCATATTTATTTGATTCTACAATATATCGGGTTGTTTCAATGATTTGAGTTGTTCCTTTTAAAAATATATTTCTTTTATTAAAATTATCAAGTTGTTTGTTTTGAATGCTAATATTTTTAATAGGACAGGAAAATTTTGTAAAAAAACATTGTGTTGCATGTGTAGAATGTGCGAGAATGACACTTCATTCACTACACTACAATTCGGGAACAATAAGTTCTACAACTGAACTGTGCCATGGCCCCCCCCAAACACCAATTTCAATTTTTTAATAAATAATATAAAAGCTTAATGAACCCATTTTTTTTTTTTTGAATAATCACATTAAAAGTCTTTTTAATGCACATTTTTTAATAAATAAATACATAAATTATTAATTTCTAATGTGTTTGTGTCCATTTTGTTTAGTTTCAGTATAAGGAAAGGTACGTCTTTGGTGTTTTTTAGACTATCACTTAAAAAATCACAATTTTCTGGCAACGTTTCGTCTTAATTTAATCTTCTTCAATCCGTTTATAAAAAACAATTGACGCCCTAAAAAAAATTAAATTAACATCGAAACGTTTCTAGAAAGTTGTATTTTTTTAGATGATAGCCAAAAAATACCAAATACCTTTCCTTACAATGAAAATAAATTATTACCACTTAATAAAATATTATGCGAAGATTCTCGAAAAGTAAAACAAGGAAGTTGCTTAGAAATTGTTGAGTTGTTTTTGTCAATGAGAAGTAATTATTTCAAAAACTTAGCGAAACCGACTAGTAAAAAAACGTTATGATCAACAACTACCAACAAATATCCAAAAAATATACAACATATAGGGTGTTTTATTTGAGAAAATATAAATTTGCATTGTAAAATTTTTTTGGGAAAAGTTTTTTGGGCTTAAATTTTGTGCAAATTTATTTAAATATGTATTTTAACATAACAAAAGTTTCATTCAATAGCTTCACCATTCTAAAAATTTTTGGAAACAAATATATCTTTAATTGGAAATCGAATTCGGTATATGGAAACTGTCGTTGTGTTGGATTTAATAAACTACAAATTTTACAAGTACATATACAATTAATTTGATTTAAAGAAACTATTTCTTTACTTCAAAATTATTTTGCATTGAAATAATAATAGTGATCAACTATCATGAAATAAATGCATTATTTTCATCAAACATTTCAGTTTACTTGGTCTAAGATTAAATTTTCTTAAAATAAACAACATTTAATTATTTGAAATAAATGCGATTAAAACAAACAGAAATACTAAAATTAAAGAAATGCTTTTCTCTGTGTATTTTTGTTCCTGATTACAACGAAATATCACATGATATGATCGAATCTTTCCTGCTAATTAAAATTAAGAAAAAAGCGTTTTTGCAGAGTGCTTTGGAAAAAAACTCAAAAAATTTTGTTTAATAAACTAACTTTTGACAGTTCTAGTGTTAAATATGCGAGCAGAATTTTTATAACTTTGTCTTGTTTTGTTTTGCAAGAAATAAACTTTAGTCTTATCATGTCGTTTAGTTTTTAAATAAATAAGCTTGGCGAAAATGTGAACTTTCCAGATCAAAATTTAATTAAACTTCCAAAATCTAGTTTGTTTAAAAACAAAATAGTTGGTGTTTTTTCCAAAGCACTCTTCGCAAAAATGCTTTTTTTTTCATTTTGATCAGTATGTTAGATTCGATCATATCATGTGATACATCGTTGTAATCAGAAATAAAAACACTTTTCAAAAATACAAGTAATAAATAAGAAAAACCAAAGTTGAGTGTTGTGACTCTGAGATCAAGAACGCCTTGGAAAATTTGATGACAGATTTAGATTCCTTGCAAAAAAGTGCCTGAAGAACGTCCTAGCTAAAAACGTCTAGTACTTTTGGGTTTCGCTTAAAAAAATAAAAATGAAAATTACAAATTTCCGTTTTTTCAGAATTATTCACAAACTAAAAATGACACATTTCTTTCAGATAATTGTTCAGCGCAACTTTGCCCTAATTTAAACGACCTCGTATCTCTTATAATAACAGAGATCCCCATGGTGGAGCTCGAAAAACGGACACCCTGTATATCTGATTTAGTTTCATTATTATTAATATTACCACAATTATTATTTTAATACCTCAATTGCATAGAAAATCAAAATTTATCTTATGGCGTATTTTTCTTAAAATAGGAGAACTGTTTGCTTTCTGTTGAGCCATGACTTTTTGACAAATATTTTTTTATTAAAAAAAAAAACAGCAAAGATATCTCTCCATTGTCAAGTTATAAAGCACTTCTTAAAAAAACATGGAATGGGGGTTTCCAATGATTTTTTTAATTTTTTTAAATCAAAGTTTAATGCAATTCTATGCGAAATGTGAGATTTCAGCGGTCAAAACGTTTTCTCAATGCTCTAAAAAAAATTGTAAAGTATAAGGGGGGAAAGTGGCGAATTCAAAGCGAAGTCTTATGACGACTTAAGACCAAGTTGAGTTTGCGTGGTACAAAGGCTTGTTGCCAAATTTCTCAATTGAATTATTTTTTTAAAGGCTTGAAAAATTAAAGAAAACGACGTAACAATTATCGTAACATATACGCTTTTATATTTTACACCTAATACTATGCATTGAACATAGTAATTTATTTTTAACCTCATTTTCTTGGGCAAATATTCGTTCACAACAAGTTGAGATTTGACAACGTGGCATATTACTTTAATTTTATTGGTTCAGCGGTTTGCCGCCGAAACAGTCAAGTTTAAAAGTTAGTTGAAAACTTGCTTTTTAATTTTTTGTAGTGACTATTGATAACTTTTTCTCATTTATTTTTTTAAATTCGTAGGTTATGGGGTATGTACTTTGAATATCTATTAACAAATCTTTATTCTACCATTCATTGGAAATCCCCATTAAGCAATGAGCACATTTTACACAAGCACTTGAACGTATAGGAAGAGTTTGTACACTTTGGGTAGGAGTACCTAATTTTTGTCTGATGTTTTCTCGTTTACCTCAGCAAATCAAACCCAGTACATGTCAATTTATTGTAGTTAGAAAAAAAAGTTTAAAAATGTTGCTTTGTACACCAAAGTTAAGAGAATAATAAAAAATTGAATTCAGTCAGCTTAAAAGAGAAGAAAGTGAACTTAACTGCATTAACATTTTTTAATCATTGCAGTCAAGAAGTTAAAAAGTGAAGTTGATAACTTACTTTTTTTAAATGAAACTATTAAAATTAAAAGAAATCGAAAACATTAACAGTTAAGTGTCTAATACTGATTATTTAACTATTATTATTTATTATTCTTCCATTAAGTGGTCGAAAAGCGCAATTTGCAGCTACTCGTAATAACAACATTTATCTTACGGTAAAATAACTCAAATTTTAATACATTAAAAACACTTTGACTCGGTTAGACCGTTTTTTTATGTTTGTATAAAATAAATTTAACAGTCTGTGACGAGGGGTAAACCGCAAGCCAAAGTTTGTACACCAGATTTCCTTTTTACTTTGATTTACTCTGATCTTTAATTTAATATTTATACCGACCCATACGTAATAATTTATAAATAAATATTTACTTCCTGTAGCCTGTAGGCACCAGCTTCGAATTTAAAACTTGTATTTATTACATTTATCCGAGCATGTGCCAGATTTTCTAAATTCATTGTGGATAAAACATTGTAAAATTGCTAATTGGTTTATAATTACTAATTTTTCTAAGCATTTTTACATTAAAAAGCGTATGAAAAGAATAATCAATAGCACAATAGCCTCAGTTCATTAGAACTGTCTACAAATCTTTAATGCTCATAGAAATTTTATTAATTGATAAAAAAAATAACGTTTTTTTTTTGCTTTTGCATCCTATAAACAATATACCTACTGATTGTGCCCTTTATCGTTTTCCTGACTGACTTCTTAAAATTTTTGTAAATGGGTTAATGCTCATGCCCATTATTTGAAATAATTTTAGGTGTTTTTTTTTTCATTTTTGTATTAAATTCTTACACACTATACGTAGTACGTAGTGATTGTGACCGTGTCTGAATTTATTAATTCGTGATTGGTTTTCTTAGACTTGTTTGTTTATAACGGCAATATTTAGTATTGAAATCACTTAATTACGAGTAAAATATTTAAGAACAAATATAACCGATTTCTACTTTTACTTTACTCACCTTTTATGTTTTATTCATTGAAAGATTGAAAAATATCACTTACTTAGGCTTAGTTACGAATATAATTTATCTTATTGTGTGAATTGTCACTTATTTAACCAACTTATTCAATGAACTACGTTCCTCATTTTGTATTTTCCTTCTTTTATATTAGTCCTTGCAACAATTTCCTAGTATTGATAACTAATTATTATACGTTGGGCAATTTCATCAATTAAAAATAGTAACTTGGGGAAGAAATTGCATCAGAAATCGCGAGTTGAGTTTTATAATAGGACTATTATCACAGCTATTATTTAAAATTGAAAAAAAATATTGCCTCAAGTGTTCAGTGGACAGAAAGGAAGAATAATAATAATTAAGAAAAAAAAAACAGATTTAATACGATCCATTTTGAAAATAATGATCACCTTTCTAGATCAACAATGTACTAAAGAATGTCATTTTTGACCTAATAATTTGCTAATTTCTCTTTCCTGTTTATTAAAATCTCGCGAGAAAATTAGTTATTTACGTGTTTGAGCGATTTTCTTGTATTTTTATGAACAACATACAATAATAGTGGGTTATTTCTGACATGTCCTAAGATGCAACCAAAAATACTGGTTGCACTTACCACTTGGATACTTGGCTTAATTTTTAAAAACATTAATTTAATCAACATTTGTTTTTTACCTTTTAAATAATAATAGTCCATAATGAAATTTTAACAAAACTGTCAGGAAAACTTGACAATACACAGGACAATAATAATGTAATCGTGGATTAATTTTGAAATTTTTTAACGATTACCGATCTGGTCAGCTGGAATTAGTAGTATTGGTTGCATATTAATAAAACTTCAAAAATAATCCACTACTGACACCCTGTATTTTCGGCCCAATTCACCGATTTCTGTTTTTTTATCGAAATTTCACAAAATAGTTGTGTTTTTTGAAGAAAAACTTTCGATCCAGTTGTGTGATTGTTCAAACATTCCTGATTAACTCAGTTTTTAACTCAAAAAGCGCCTGGAATATACGGCAAAAGTAATACAATTTTCGACCAAATTCGATGATTTTTTTGTGTAATTTTTGAAGAGCATTGCTGAATATTTACGTTTTTGTATGAAAGTCGTGCAACCCAAAAATTGTAAAATCATGTCATTTTCGATCCAATTTATTGATTTTTCCAGACGGTCTAGCAAGATTTCGAAAAACTGAGTTTTTGTCTCATTAATGTGCTTAGACGCTCAGAAATTGTAAAGTTGCTTTATCTTTAACAAATTTTATTTATTTACTTATTTTTTGTTAAATTTGGGTAACTAAACACAAATTAGCACAAATAGAGTATGTAGGGATTTGCTCCAATTTTTAAAAGAAATGCTTTTTTGGATGAAAGAGGTCACTTTCGATCAAATTTACTGATTTGTAAAATTTCCGAATGTGAATAAACACTTGAAAAAAATATATAAAAAAATGTTTTTTAAAAAAAGCTTTTATTTAAAAGATGCACTAAAAAGTAAAAAATAATGTATTTCAATCACAGGAGAATATTTTTTCTTAAAGGTTAAAATACTAAAATTTATAAAAGCTTTGGGAGTTGTCAACTGAACAAAGTAATTCTGTAATGCCGTAGTTTTATAACTCCCAAAGCTTTTATAAATTTTAGAATTTTAACCTGTAGGAAAAAATATTCTCGTGTGATTGAAATACATTATTTTTAACTTTTTAGTGCATCTTTTAAATAAAAGCTTTTTTAAAAAACATTTTTTTATATATTTTTATTTTTTGCTTTTTAGTCTTTATTTAGATTTATTGTTATTACACTGTGCATCTACCGTGACGTTCAAATGACCAACATACCGTCTACGTCGGTATAAGTTACGGTATGTACAAATCGAGAACCCTTTTGTAAACATAACCCAAAATTTGAAAACCCCATTTAACACCTCTAGGGGGTAATTAACTATATAGAATTGCATTGTCACGCAGATTACGTAAGCATGTTAAATTTCATTTCATTGCGACTACAGGAACCCTCTCAAATTTACAAATCGAGAACCCCTTTGTAAACATAACCTAAAACTTCAAAACCCCATTTAACCCCTTTAGGGGGTATTTAACTACATGGAATTGCATTGTCACGCAGATTATGTAATTATGCCAAATTTCACCTCAGTGGGACAACAGGAACCCTTTCAAATTTGGCTCCGAAAAAATAGCAGACAGAAAGATAACATTGTGAGCTAAATAAAAGCTTTTAAAAAAGCTTTTAAACATGCAAAAACTGAGATTTTTGGGTACATTTTTGGCAACATTTCACTAAACTACTGCGTTTTTGGCTGAAAATAATATGCTGAAACACCTACGTTTCGAATTATTTTAGTGATTTTTCCGCTGATTTTTAAGAATTTAGAGAAGTTGCGTCTCTAAAAAAACATAAACGCTTGGAGAAAGCAAAACCAATTGTTATTTTAAGTTTTCGGCATATTTTGAATAAAATTTCTGGTTTCTAAAATGGTCGAAAAAGGAAAAATGGTGTGTTGTCTCTTGTCTCAATAATAATACTCGAAAAATACAAATGTTGCTCCGTTTTGCTCCATTTTAATTAATTAATTTTCAAAATTTTCGGTATTATTTTGGTGAAAGCTTTCTAAACAACTGATAAACTTCAATGGACTACGTTTCTCATTTTGTACTGTTTTCCGTGTAAGTTTAGTCCTTGTAAGAATTTACTGGTATTGAAACCTAATTATTATGCTGGACAATTTCGTTAATTAAAAGTTGCTACTTTATCGTGAGTATTTACAACAAAATACAAATTTATATTATGCATTATTTGTTGGTATTGCCGGAAGAAAATAATTGTTTTATTTGCATTTATTTTTTAAGAAGTAAAAAGTGGTTAAGTTGTTGATAATCAAAAAGTTCTTCAACTCACTTTCACTAGTTTGTTGTGGCGCCAATGAAAAAATGTGGAAAATGTATCAACTCATTAGCTGTTACTTACAATATCCGGGGGACTCCCTTGCGGGGTTTCCGCTCGGCTGTGTCCCTTGATGATATCAGTCGGTCTAGACATCATTTCGAAAAATCTGGCTTCAAATATCACGTTTTAAAGTTGTCAACAGACTGAGCAACAAATGCAAACAGGCTCTCTTTTAATAGTTACGGACTTGTTCTGCTAAATGACCCTTAGGCCGCTTATCAAGTGTGTAAAATTTGCTCTTTTCAAAGGCTTATGAAATAGTCTCAAATTGCACGTAATATCCTCCAAATTGTTTAAATTTCATCACTGACAACACCGATAATGTGTGTATCTGAGGGAATTTCGGAGTGATTTCGTGACGACAGCAGAAACAGCAACAGAAAACAAAAACAAGAATCATTGTTATCGGAGCAAAATGACTCTGCATATTTTTATTGCCTATTCGAATCCATTTTACATAAATTAATTTTTATTTCATTGCTAACTAACCACGAGCAAGGCCAATTTTTGCAGCTGAATTTCCTATTTTGGAAAGTTTCGTCGAACCCCTCTGAATTTATTTTTCCATTTCGCATCACATATTGCGAGAACCAATATTTTGCAATCGAGTTAACTTGACCCGTAAAATTTTATGAAATTGTTGATAAAATAATTTGTTTATTGAATGCCGGCTTATTATCAAACAAATTGGCTTTTAATCGCTTGATAACGCTCAAAAATAATGCGTGTCCTTTACTTCAGTGCTACAATATTTGTTGTGTGGTGATTTACTCAAGAAAAAAGTTTCTAGATTAATCCGATTTTGAAATTATTGATTGTATTTAGATGCAGAAAGAGGTTCGTAAATACATGTCTTTTGGACAGTTTCGATTATGAATAGGCCAGATTTTCTGGAAGTTCAAAACTTTAATTAAAAAAAAGTCAAAAAATTAGTTAATAAAATCTTGTAATTCAGGATAAATCTTTTATTAATTCCTATTGTAATAAATTATATTATACAGGCTGTTTTGTCTAAACCGCACATTAGAGGTATTGGGAGTTCTAATAATCATAGTCATCTGAAAATTTGTGTACAACCATAATCTTTTAGGTCCTGCTCAATGAAAATATTCTCAAGATAGCAACACTTCCGGTTATACCGGAAGTCGCTATCAACTTCCTTATTTTAAATGGAATGCTATATTTTTTAATGCGTTTTTGAATTACTAGAGTTATTTTAAGGTAGTTTTCATAAGCTGTTCCTATACCTAAATTTAGCCGTTTACGAAATATTTATGGTTTTTAAATTTTTTTTGGATTTGCACCTTCCAGTTCAAAAATCGATAACTCTGCGATTTTTAAAATTTTGGAAATATTTTTGAGCTCATTTGAAAGAGGAAGCCTAGATCTTTCCTTTGGTGTTTTCAAATTTCTAAAAAAGAATAACAAACTCCAAATTTTTAAAATTAAGTTTGCAAAACTTTAAGCACCTGTAACTCATTTTTTTCAAATGAAATGAAAAAAGTTTTATTTCACTAGATGGTAGAGAATTTAATTCTGCTTCGATCTGTGTTAACATTCCCTATACTTATGTTTAATAGTTTTCAAGTTACAATACCTTTTTGTTGGGATTGAGAAATTCATTAGCCATAGGCCTTTTCTCATAGTTTGCCATGGAAAGGAATGAGAAAAGGTGAGAAATTAAAGTTTTTCAAACCAACACCCGATGAATTTATTTTGTTTTCACAGTCTGATAACACAATTTTGAACAGAGTTTGTCGTTTAAGTTTAATCAGAAATGTTTTTATGGCAAACTATGCAAAAATAGCTGTGGTTAGTAAGAAATTTCCTACAATAACAAAAAAAACAACATAACTTGAAAATTATCACAGATAGGTATAGGGAATGCTAATACAGATTGATGCAGAAAAAAATTCTCCTCCATCTAGTAGAATAAAAATTGGGACATCCCATTTGAAAAAATTAAGTTTTGGGTACTTGAAGTTGTCCAAACTTAACCTTAAAATTTTTGGGTTTATTAACTTCAATTCCAATTTTGATCACACTGAACAACAGATATAGGCTTTCTCTTTCAATTCTCCAAACATGATTTCGAAATCTCTAAAACTAAGCGAGTTACCGATTTTTTAAGGGACAGGTGCAAATTCAAAAATTTTCAAAAATCCTAAATATCTCGAAAACGGTTAAATTTGGGTATAGGGAAAGCTAATAAAAACTCCCTTAAAATAACTCAACTAATCCAAAAACGCAGTGAAAAATATAGCTTTCCATTTAAAATAAGAAAGTTAATAGCGACTTCCGGTATAACCGGAAGTGCTACCATCTTGAAAACATTTTCATTGAGCATAACTCAACGGATTATGCCTGAGAATCAACTATCAGATAAATATCTTTATTAGAACTTTCAATACTTCTAATGTGGGGTTTAGACGGAACACCCTGTATATGTGTTGTAAAAAACTAAGGATTATTAATGGTACAAAAGATAAATGCTGTATAAACAAGTGTAAAAGAAATAGAACGTCAGGAATTGCTTCAGATTTTCGAAAAAAATTACATTAAAGATAAAACTAAAAACATTAAAACAAAAAAAAACAAGAAGTAAACCTCACCTTAAATTGTGTACACCAGATTTCCTCAAATTTAATCATGATTTCCTTTGCTATTTTCCCCAAATTTTCTCGTAATTTTTTAAAATGATTTTCTTTAGATTTTCTCTGATTTCCTCAATTTTGTACACCGATGGGGTTAATTTTTTTATTTTAGGATTTTTAGGATACTTAAAACATGTTTAGGAGACAAGTCAATTTGGTAATTTAGGAAAAATAAAAATAGTGTCAATAAATATTTACATTTTTAAAATTACTCGATAGTTAGGTAATTTTCATGAATTCTTTTTCAAGTTTTTTTATAACTAAGCATTAAGTTTAATTTTAATTTTGAAAAAGAAATTTGTGAATCAATTCTAGAATCTAGAATTGATAGCTTTTAAATAACTAATTTCTGTAGTATGTTAAAAAATGAATAAACAATAAATATAAAATTAAAAAAATGAAGAGACTGAAACTTGGGCCGAATGGAATTTTTTGCACCTCTGACCTTGGCACCAAAGACCCAAAAATTGCTTAAAAGTTTTTTAATCTATGAAAATATGACCTAAAACAAAACAAGTCAGTACTTGTTGAAATATAGTATTTTTAGTATTTTTCTTCGTAATTTTAATAAACACAAGCTCAACTGCTGTCGTGTCAATAAATTTTTTCTGAGAAGTCTCGACCACACCAGCTTTTTCATGATACGAAACCATCAAGTAAGCTTTCTTTGCAATTTAAGACTAATGTTTTCGAGCAATTATTTTATTACGATCTGAGCTGCGTAACATTTCTGTGCCTTAAAGTGGTGCATTACTAAACTTAATTTAGTTGTGCTTAAGTTTATCTGAGCAAAATGTACTTAAAACGAGTATTAGTTTGTCTGTGCTTGTTATATTTTTGTGGTAAGCAATTTTTGAAATTAACAAATTTACGAACTAATGAAAAATTACACAATCAATCTCAAGAAATTGATAATTTGAAGTGTGGCCACAGCTGTTTCCGCATAATTCCTCAACTCTTGACCCCTCCTATTAAAATGCCTTTAGCCAGACATTTAAATAATTGAAACTGATTTCAGATGTTGGTGGTCTAAAAGAAGAAACCAGTGTGATTTCTGATTTGGAACAAAATAAAAACACAAGTTTAACATTTCCGGATTTATTTTTAAAACTTGAACCAATCAAGGAAAATGATTTGGTTACGAATAACACGAACAGTACGAAGAAAATTGACCGAAAACGGAAGAAAAAACACAGAAAAAAGAAAACACAACGAAGAAAGAAGAAACAAAACAATATTCTTGAAATCACAACGGCCAAAACCATTCAAACAAACCACTCTGCAATCATTGCCAACATCAGCAAAAATCCCGACAAATTTTTGCAGGAAATCCTAAAACTTCGGAAAAACTCAACGAAGAAACGTAACAGATGCACAAAAAACAACGGGGGTTGTTCGCAAATATGCCGACCTAGAGGCAAATTAAAATGTGCTTGCTTGAAGGGCTACACTTTGGCCAAAAATCGCAAAAAATGCATTGGTAAGTACTTAAACACCAATTTAAAAAAAAAAGATATGGATACTAACAAAGTCATAAAGTGCTAGGTAAATAATAGTCATTTTTTAATAATAGTAAATTGTTTCCAACAGACAAAAATGTACAGGGTGTTTCAAGTTTTAGGTCCAGTCAAAAAATAAATACTTCTAGTATTCCAAAATAAAAAATACATATCGCAAACGATAGAGTTTCTAACACGCTTCAATTTGATGCTTTGCTGATATCCCAAATTTTCATGATATAAGCGTAAAATGCAAAAAACTACATTAAAAATTTTTTTTTTCAAATTATTCCAATAATTTTTTTATAATAAAATTCCTCCTATTTTTTAAGTAAGACTTCCGAAACTGAAACAGTAAAAAACCCCAGGCGTATTGAGCAATTGAAATTTCAATTTGCAAAAAAAAGGGCATTTTTAATTGACAAGTAAAATTTTAGTCTGACAGTTAATGACGTTTCAATTTTTTGTGAATCAAGCAAAGACACGAGCTCTGTTTTTTCTCAAAGGTGACTAAGATAAAACATTTATTTGATCTTTTGCAAATTGAAATTTCAATTGCTCAATACGCCTTGGGTTTTTTACTGTTTCAGTTTCAGAAGTCTCACTTAAAAAATAGGAGGAATTTTATTATGAGAAAACGATTGCAATAATTTGGAAACAAAAAATTTTTTATCTAGTTTTTCACAATTCACGCTCATACCATGAAAATTTCATATAACATTAAAGCATCAAATTGAAACGTGTTAGAAACTCTATCGTTTGAGATATATTTTTTTTCTTTTGGACAACTAGAAGTATTTATTTTTTGACTGGACCTGTAAGTGGTACACAATGTAATAATTATGACACAAATTAAAAAATTAAATAACAACATAAAAGCATAGATAATACAAAAACAAATAACACAAGATGACTATTTAAAGCTGACACAATAACTTTTTCTTGACCGACGGATTAGTAAAATTATCAAAAATACAGGGTGTTAGGAAATGGTTTAGCCAAAATTCGAATGTAGATAAAGAATGGCGAATCGATAAGGTGAAATTTGTGTAAATCGAAAATTTTGAGAACCGCTGACCTGGAACGACAAAAATTAGCGTGTACTTTAAAATGATTGATAAAACGGCAGAGGTAAATTAATTTCTATGCCCACTCCATCATTCTTCCATTAAATTTTACAAAAAAAAAAAAGAAATTCATGCCATAGCTGGGGTTCGAACCTACCACCTAAATGAACATGCAAGCAGCACTTCTAAAAAATTCTAAAAACATCCATGGGCCACTATGCCCATTTTATTTAAAGAAAAAATTAACTGCTAATAAACTACCATAAACCACACAGTGGCTCTCAATAGATGGGTAAATAAAAAATTTTGAAGGAAGTATGCACTTTTTGGAAAAGTGATATAAGGGTTTTTAACTCGTCTGATCATGACACATTAATAACATACAAAATTTGGCCAAACCATTAACTAGAGTATAAAATAATAACTTAATCATTGAATATTTACATTTTTTTTTTGTTTTTCTACGTCTAAAACCTAATAATTTCATAGCGACTCTGGTGGTATGTAAAATATGGGGTGTAAATGACAAAACATTATCTTTAAAAACACCCAAATCAAACATTTGATTAGAGTTTTCCAAAACAGAGGATTTATTTTTATGAGCAAACGTAAATTTATTTACACTTACTTTTATTGATTTTCAAGTTTATTTGTGTCACACCATAACTGCAGTCTCTCTAAGCTACTTTGTAACAAAAACCAAAAAAGAAAAAACAAAAATTGACCTGTTGCAGGATTTTTTACAAAAATCACCAATTTACAAAATAATGAATTGATTCCTTTCATTGTATATCACTCCAAGAAAGGTCACGTATTTTTTGTTTGATTTGTTTTTACTATTTCGATTTACAATTCTTACAGTTTGGTGTAAGTCACGTTTTGTTTTAAGAACTTATTTTTTACATTAACAAAGATACCTAAATCCTAAATTGTGTGAGAAATGAGGATTAAAACTTTAATTATTAGTTGGTTGCTATTTACATTTGTAAAAATATTGACTATTCTTGTTTGACTTGTAGAAGTTACTCGAGAATTTTGTTTTGTACAGCCGTATGTTATAACGTACGTTATAAAATCTTCTTTTTCAAATGTAATAATTGGTTTTGCAATAAACTGGTTTATTTAAATGTTATTAAAAATTTTTGTTATTACAGAAAATTCAGCGCAACAATGAGATAAGTCCATCAATAGTTTTTTTCCATAAGTCTACAGATTAATATTAAACATAAAGGAATATAAAAAATTATAAATTAATTCTGGCGTTTCTTTCTGAGTGTTTTCCATAAATTTAAAGACCATTTTTTAGAAGGGGTGGTTTTTATTAAACAAAATTGTTAAAATAGAGCTTCGTTCTGGCTCTTGGGTTTAAAGGTGTTTATCTATTTAAAAACAACAATTAGAAAAAATACATAATGTTTACGGGGATTTAAAGGTTTGCCATAAATATTCATATTATTATTATTAAATATTATTTTATTTTATTTATTTATTATTAAATAATAAATAACGAAAAATGGCCTAAGGGTAACATTAAAGGAATTATTAGCTGAAAATTTCTTCTATTGAAACAATAGTTAATAATTTTTTTAATGTTTAAAGTTAAATATCTTTGGAGCTATCAGAAGAAATACTTAACTGTTAATGTTTTTAAAGAGACAATTTTAAAGTCTTTTAGATACGAAACTAAAAAATAGGGAATTCTATTCAAAAAAGTTATTCAAATTTTAACAAACCTCTTCATTTTTTTATTTTCTTGATTGTAGTGAGCTAAAAAATATCCTACAGTTTTTTTTATTTCTTTTTCATTTTCATTCTTCTTTAAAGTGGTGAAATTCGTACGTTTCTAGGATTCTTAGTTTTTATGTAATACTAATAATGTTCCATTTAAAAAACATAAGTTAGTATTGTAGCTTATTTCCGAAACTCATCCCTGTATACTTGAAAATAAATTTATGTAAGTCAGAGGATTAGTATCTACGGTTTTCATAAAACCAGTCTTAAAGCACAAAGTGCTTTCAGGTTTTATGAAACGAGTTTTTTTAACCTATTTTTAGTAATCTACCCTCTTTTTGTGGTTTTTAAACAAAAATATTTACATTAATCGATTTAGGGATTTTTGTAAAGATTGTTAATTTAGTTTCTAAAACTTTTGTTTTCTCCAAATTTTGTCAAAAAAGATTTTATTTTGTTGCTATTCGGATGTCAAACTCAATTTTTGTATTTTACGCTTAGCATTAAGTGAAAACCTATTGGTGAGACATTCGGCCAAAATGATTCTAAAGCATTATGAATACTAACTTGCCCTCAGTAAACTAATTAATTAATTAACGTAAGTTTATACGGCAAAATCGAATAAAATAATTTAATTTAATCTAGCAAAGAGCAAGTTTGTTTATTATAAACACAGTTTGATTTATACGTTATAATTATTGACATAATTTTCTAAAAGACAGTCGTCTGTGAATTTCTCATGTAAAATAAAAATATATAAAAAATGTTTTTTAAAAAAAGCTTTTATTTAAAAGATGCACTAAAAAGTAAAAAATAATGTATTTCAATCACAGGAGAAAATTTTTGTTACAGGTTAAAACTCTAAAATTTATAAAAGCTTTGGGAGTTGTCAACTGAACAAAGTAATTCTGTAATGCCGTAGTTTTATAACTCCCAAAGCTTTTATAAATTTTAGAATTTTAACCTGTAAGAAAAAATATTCTCCTGTGATTGAAAAACATTATTTTTTACTTTTTAGTGCATCTTTTAAATAAAAGCTTTTTTTAAAAAACATTTTTTTATATATTTTTATTTTTTGCTTTTTAGTCTTTATTTATTGCATAGATTTATTGTTATTACACTGTGCATCTACCGTGACGTCCAAATGACCAACATACCGTCTATGTCGGTATAAATTACGGTATGTACAAATCGAGAACCCCTTTGTAAACATAACCTAAAATTTTAAAACTCCATTTAACACCTTTAGGGGGTAATTAACTATATAGAATTGCATTGTCACGCAGATTACGTAAGCATGTTAAATTTCATTTCATTGCGACTACAGGAACTCTCTTAAATTTACGAATCGATAACCCCTTTGTAAACATAACATAAAACGTCAAAACCCCATTTAACTCCTTTAGGGGGTATTTAACTACATAGGATTGCATTATCACGCAGATTAAGTAAGTATGCAAAATTTCAATTCAGTGGGACAACGGGAACCTTTTCAAATTTGGCTCCGAAAAAATAACCGACAGACAGACAACATTTTGAGTTAAATAAAAGCTTTTAATCAGAAATGCCGCTTAATAAAACTAGTGACAGGCATTTAAACACCGAATATTACCATTCTCCATTTATTAAGTCTCCAATTCGATAATAAAAGTGTTTTCTTGCAGTGTAACAATTTAAAGTCGGTTTACTTTCATAAAAACCACGTTCTAGTGTAAGTTTTTTATATTTGGCTTATGTAACTCGGTCTTTAATCGAGCGCTATTGTTTCTGGTAATTTCTAGCGAGAAATTTGTCAGAATTGACAGAGTCCACAAATATAGGTTAGAAGCTCCAAAAGTTTTTAAAATCTGTTAATTATTCACTTAAATTAAATCTGTGAAGTTATGAAACTGGTCTAAAGACAGGGTATCAAGACTAACACTTTGTTTTAATAAAAATTTATATTCCGTTAAAATTTTTCGAATTGGGGTCTTGAGCACAGGTGGGTGAAAAGGAATTAACAAGAGTTAGGTCACGGGTTAGGTAACGAGCAGATGTAGTAGGCAAAAAAGGGAAAATGTGTGGAAAATTACTGAGAAAAAGTTTTTTACCTTCGTCTCCAATGTTTTCTCCGAAACGGCTGGCAAAGTTGCTTGATTTCTGCGTGGCATTTTATAATTGCCTGTGTTACATCAATATTTAGTTTTGCACACTTCTTTGTAGACTTTTGGCTGCTCATTTTTAAAATTTCATTGTGAAATTACAATTTTTCTTACTGCGCTTGTGCCAAGTGTCAAATTTTGACAATGAATTAGTACTGCCAACCGGAACACTTAAAAAAACTAGGCACGGAGTACCAACCTAACAACTTTACAGCTGGTCGTTATCCAAGTGAAAACACTGTATTAGCTGTTTCAAAACTATAAAAACGCCAACGTCGCATTTTACCGAATAATTTTTTTAAATAAGATTGATAAAATTGTAAAATAGTTATTAATGATTAGATCATAAAGTTTAATAAAATAACCTAGCGCTTAATTCTTCCCTAAAAGATATCAACGAATGCAAAGTGAGAAACGGCGGTTGCTCCAAAATCTGCAAAAACACTCGTGGGGCGTTTTACTGCGATTGTCCTGCAGGACTACGTATTGCAGGAAATTCGAAATCCTGCGAGGACATCAACGAGTGCCACCTGCGGAATGGACACGGACCGTGTCAAGGCTCCTGCAGGAATTTCTACGGATCGTATTCCTGCGCTTGTCCCAATGGGACTCGTCTAGGTAACGAAGATCTCAATGACTGGAAAAACAATCAGAAAATTTTGTTGTACAGGTCCCGATAAGCATTCCTGCAAGGATATAAACGAGTGTAAAGTCTCAAATCCCGGTTGTTCCCACTTTTGTTTAAATACAAGGGTTGGGGCGTTTTGTAGCTGCCCACAAGGGATGGAACTGATGTCCGACTACAAGACTTGTCAAGGTTTAGCCCATCTTGTTTTTGCAATTTTATAACAACTTTTGCAGACATTGACGAGTGTGAGAATCATTTGAAGACGAAATGCAAGCAAGGGTGCGTTAACACAGTTGGTTCGTACTATTGTGAAGACAATTTGCAGAATGATTTGGGCAACAAAAGCAAAGTTGTGAGTTGTCCACCTTTGGAACCGCCAAAGTTTGGGTTTATCACATGTCTGCGGAACAACTCGTTTGAGAATTTTGGGAAAAGTGGGCGCAAAATTGTGGCGAATTATCCCGGAACGAGGTGCAGACTTGAGTGTCCTGAGGGATTCAAACTGGTGGGAAATGGGAGATTTTTGTGCTCACTTTCGGGGAAATGGCACAAAAAACGAGGATTTTGCACACGTAATTACGATTATTTTTATTTTATTAAAATAATTGTTAATTAATTGTAGGGGCACCTTACCCTAAACTTGAATGCCCCCCTGACCAAACCTTCAGTTTAGGAAAAAATCAAAGAACAGCTCTGATACATTTCCCGTCTCCTCAAACCAACGTCAGGTGGAAAATAGTTAAATCGTACCCCTACTGGGCAAAAACCCTCAGAGGGGAGTTAACTGAAGGGCGCCACAATATTCAATTTTCCGTAACCGACCCTGAATCAAAACTGAGCTCAACTTGTTCGTTTCTTATCACAATAAAAACACAATGATTTTGGTAATTTTTATTCAAAATAATTTTGTTAGTCTTGTAGACGAAAATAATTTTTGGCGGTTGTTAGCAACACTTGTCGTACCATTCGAAGTACCGGTGCTTTTTCTGCAAGTGGGGTGGAAGTCGACTTTCGTTGTGTATTCTGTGGGGTGGGATTCTCAACCCTTGGGGCTGCAGGGGGCGCGACACGCGCACGTGTCTCCAGTAACACCCAGCTTCGGTTGCTATCTTATTCTAATGGAAAAAATCAGTTTAGAAATTTAAAAAATAAAATAGACGGATTCTATCTCATTCTAATACAAAAAAATGGGTTAAAGAACGATAAAATCCCCGGTTCTGGGTTTGAACCTGAGATTTTTGAGTCTTCGCAAGAGCTACGTTGTATAAACAAGTTCTAATATACAGGGTGTTTCAAGTTTTAGGTCCAGTCAAAAAATAAATACTTCTAGTATTCCAAAATAAAAAATATATATCGCAAACGATAGAGTTTCTAACACGCTTCAATTTGATGCTTTGCTGATATCCCAAATTTTCATGATATAAGCGTAAAACGCAAAAAACTACATTAAAAAAAATTTTTTTCAAATTATTCCAATCATTTTTTTATAATAAAATTCCTCCTATTTTTTAAGTAAGACTTCCGAAACTGAAACAGTAAAAAACCCAAGGCGTATTGAGCAATTGAAATTTCAATTTGAAAAAAAAAGGGCATTTTTTAATTGACAAGTAAAATTTTAGTCTGACAGTTAATGACGTTTCAATTTTTTGTGAATCAAGCAAAGACACGAGCTCTGTTTTTTCAAAGGTGACTAAGATAAAACATTTATTTGATCTTTTGCAAATTGAAATTTCAATTGCTCAATACACCCTTGGGTTTTTTACTGTTTCAGTTTCGGAAGTCTCACTTAAAAAATAGGAGGAATTTTATTATGAGATAACGATTGCAATAATTTGGAAACAAAAATTTTTTTATCTAGTTTTTCACAATTCACGCTCATACCATGAAAATTTCGTATAACATTAAAGCATCAAATTGAAGCGTGTTAGAAACTCTATCGTTTGAGATATATTTTTTTTCTTTTGGACAACTAGAAGTATTTATTTTTTGACTGGACCTAAAACTTGAAACACCCTGTACAAAAACAAATAGTTAAAATTTAAATTTTCCGAGCCGGGTTTGAAGCACAAATTTTTGGACGGCAGCCTGAGTTTAAGGATTTAATTACACTATAACAATCAATTGCTCTTTTAGTCTTTTGTTCTAATTCAAAACAATAATTTAAAAATAAAAAAGAGTGTCCAGGGCCGGGTTTGAACCTTTTATTTTAATAAAAAAAATATATGGGTAAGAAATCCGAGGCAGGGTTTGGAACCCACAATTTTTGAATTGCTGCCTCTAGAGGCTTAAAAGTTTTACATTATAAAAATCGGCTGATATCTCATTGTAATACAAACCATAGGGTAAAAAATTTAAAAAAAAGTTTCAGGGGAGGGCTTTGAACCACAGATTTTCGAGATAATGCCTTCGCAACCTTATTGAGTTTTGAGACACATAGTCGATTTTTTTTTAATACGCTGTCTTAAGAGCCGATGGTCTTTATTATAATTTTGATACTGATAGTTGATTATTTAAAAAAATGAACTGTACATTGTAGAAATCGGTTGCTGTCCTGTTCTAACACAAAAAATTGTTTAAGATTAAAATTTTCCGAGGCGGGGTTCGAACCTGAGATTTTTGAGTTGCTCCCATCGCAGACTTGGGTTTTAGGACTTGGATTGTAAAAATCGGTTGCTATCTTATTCTAATAAAAAAAAATGGTTAAAAAATTTAAAAAAGAATGAACCCTTAATTTTTGAATTGCTGCCTTTAGAGACTTAAAACTAAGACTTACATTGTAAAAATTGGTTGCTACCTTGTTCTGATCAAATAATACAATCTGTTTATAAATGAATGTAGGATCGTAGTAGGTATTAAAAGTTGCCGCTTCTTTCCACAAAAAGCGAACAATATTAGTATATGAAAAATATGGTTTTACTGGTTGCCTGAGTCGATAAAAATTGAAATTTCATAGAAATAAAACAATTAAATGCGGCAAATTCAAATTCCAGAACCACCTGAGATCCTACACTCTTTTATAGACAGTCCGTATGTAAAAAAATTAAGAAAAAAATTTCCGGGGCGGGGTTCGTACCTCAGATTTTTGAGATGGTACCATCGCAGACTTGGGTTTTAGGACTTTACATTGTAAAAATCGGTTACTATCTTATTCTAATTAAAAAAAAAAATGGGGAAGAAATTTAAAAAAGAACGAAATAGGGTTCAAACCGTCAATTTTTAAATAGCTGGCTTTAAAGGCTTAAAACTAAGACTTACATTGTAAAAATTGGTTGCTATCTTGGTCTGATACAAATAATATGAAAAAAAAAATAAGAAAAAAAATTTCCGAGGCGGGGTTCGTACCTCAGATTTTTGATGGGACTTTACATTGTAAAAATCGGTTACTATCTTATTCTAATTCAAAAAAAAAATTTAAAAAAGAACGAAACAGGGTTCGAACCCTCAATTTTTAAATAGCTTGCTTTAAAGGCTTAAAACTAAGACTTACATTGTAAAAATTGGTTGCTATTATATCTTGTTCTAATTCAAACAATAGGTTAAAAAATTATAAAAAAAAAATTATTATTATTATTAATTGCTGCCTTCGCAGACTTGGGTATTAGGACTTACGTTGTAAAAATCGGTTGCTATCTTGTTCTAAATACAAAAAATAGATTAGATATAATAAAAAAAGTTTCCGGGACGGAACCTCAAATTTTTGAGTTGCTGTCTTCGTAGACTTAAATTTGAAGACTTATATTTTAAAAAATCAGTTACTATCTTCTTTTAATACTAAAAAATAATTTGATTTTTTTAAAATGTTTCGGGACCTGGTCTAACCTCAAAATTTTTAAATTGCTGTCTTCGCAGGCTGAGTATGAAGAATTATGTTGTAAAAATCGGCTGCTATCTTATTCTAATTCAAAAAATGAGTAAAAAATTTTAAAAAATCAGAGACTGGGTTCGAACACTTAATTTTTGAATTGCTGCCTTTGAAGGCTTAAAAATAAGACATTGTAAAAGTCGTTCCCTTCTTGTTCTAATACAAACCATAAATTAAAAAATTGAGAAAAAAAATCCAGGCCGGGGTTCGAACCTAAGATTTTTGAGTCGCTGCTTTCGCGAACTTTGGTTTTAGAACTTACATTGTAAAAATCGGTTGCCAACTTATTCCAATTTAAAAAAAAATAGGAAAAAATCAGAGACTGGGTTCGAACCCTTAATTTTTAAACTGCTGCCTTTGGAGATTTAAAACTAAGACTTAAATTGTAAAAATTAGTTGCTATCTTGTTTTAATAGAAAAAATAGGTTAAAAATTAAAAAAAACAAATTCCGGGACCGGGTTCAACCCGGTTGAACCTCAAATTTTTGAGTTGTTGTCTTCGTAGACTTAAATTTTAAGATTTACATTTGAAAGATCAGTTGCTACCTTGATACGAAAGAATAATTTCAAAAAAAAATAAATAAAAATCCGGGACCTGGTTCAAACCTTAGAATTTTTAAATTGCTCCTTCGCAGGCTTAAGTTTGAAGATTTACATTGTAAAAATCTTATTCTAATTAAAAAAAAAATGGTTAAAAAAATCCAAATCCGAGACCGGCTCGAACCACTAATTTTTGAATTGCTGCCTTTAGAGACTTAAAACTAAGACTTACATTGTAAAAATTGGTTGCTACCTTGTACTGATACAAAAAATATGTAAAAAAAATACGGAAAAAAATTTCCGGGGCGGGGTTCGAACCTCAGATTTTTGGAGTTAAGTACTCACATTGTAAAAATCGGGGGGTTTCGACATGTATTGCACTCCACTTGGGCAAACCAAAACGGCGCGATATTTTTCCGATCTTTTTTCCAAATTTGAAGCGAGATCGTTCGAGGGTGAATCAATTTCTTGTTTTATGTCGACAGTGAAGTGGCAAAAAGCCCGATTTCCGGCTTCGTCACTTGCCACGTAATTAACGTGGTGTAAGCCAATACCGAACGAAGTCCCAGGTTCCTGAAAAATTTAAATTAGAAAAATTAAAAATAAAATTTGAAAGCCGTACTCTTGACTTGTAAAGTCTTGCGACGCCGACGTTATCACTAAATTGGGGCTCTTTCCAGAAGACTAGTTGACTTGTGTGCCCCCTTGGAAGGGTGTATTCCATGTTGGTGGGGCATCCGTTCACTTTAGGGTCTTCTATGTCCAAAATTGTAATAACCAGTTTACAAGACGTTAAATTAGAGTGGAGGAGAAGACTTGGGTCTTCGGGGTCGACGTAAAACGTCAATTGTGTGTGGCCAGCTGGTAGAATTGTGCCCAATTGCATGCCCCAACTGGGCTCAGCCTTGACATCTCTACAAAAATTAGAAAAAAAAACTTAAAAGTCGGTTTACTTTCATAAAAACCACGTTCTAGTGTAAGTTCTTTATGTAACTCGGTCTTTAATCGAGCGCTATTGTTTCTGGTAATTTCTAGTGAGAAATTTGTCAAAATTGACAGAGTCCACAAATATAGGTTAGAAGCTCTAAAAGTTTTTAAAATCTGTTAATTATTCACTTAAATTAAATCTGTGAAGTTATGAAACTGGTCTAAAGACAGGGTATCAAGACTAACACTTTGTTTTAATAAAAATTTATATTGCGTTAAAATTTTTCGAATTGGGGTCTTGAGCACAGGCGGGTGAAAAGGAATTAACAAGAGTTAGGTCATGGGTTAGGTAACGGGCAGGTGTAGTAGGTAAAAAAGGGAAAATGTGTGGAAAATTACCGAGAAAAAGTTTTTTAGTTTCGTCTAGTTGCTTGATTTCTGCGTGGCATTTTATAATTGCCTGTGTTACATCAATATTTAGTCTTGCACACTTCTTTGTGGATTTTTGGCTGCTCATTTTTAAAATTTCAATGTGAAATTACAATTTTTCTTACTGCGCTTGTGCCAAGTGTCAAATTTTGACAATGAATTAGTACTGCCAACCGGAACACTTAAAAAACTAGGCACGGAGTACCAACCTAACAACTTTACAGCTGGTCGTTATCCAAGTGAAAACACTGTAATTTTTTTAAATTTGTACCTGATCCAGTTGGCGTTGGTCTCAGGCTGGGGTATTTTCGCATACATGTGCCTCTGTCCCTGGGGCAAGGTATAGGTCAGGTGACCCCCTCCGGGGCACTTAATATACGTATGTTCAATGTCTGTGAAAATACAAATCAATTTTCGTTTTTTTTTTTAATAATAATAATAAATCACCTCGAACACAAACGTCATGAAGTCGATTCACGGCTTCCAGGGGTTGCCAAATCAAGTCTTCACTGCATGAGAGGAACTCAAATCGGGGGCGCAATTTATAGCCCCTTTTGCAATAAATTCGGCATTTTTCACCCCCATAGGTAAAGCCGTTATTGCAGTTGCTGGGCAGGAGCCACCCGTTTTGGATAGGGCCAGGGCGCGGGCAAGCAGCGGCTGAAAATTAACCCGAGGTGTATACACAAGTTTTTCTGCTTTTTTTAACTAAATAATCAACAATACTTGATTTCAACCGTTTCATTGCTTAAAAACGAAAAAAAATCGCTTCAGAAATGTTGAAATCGCTTTATTCGGGCCAAAAATTACGATTTCTGCTACAATTTTGTTAAAGATTTTGATTTCAAAAATATCTACCAATGACTATAAATGACAATCTACGTATTAAATCTCGTTAAAATAATTTGGTTTCTAACACTTTTTTACTTAAAAGTCCGCCAAAAATGCCTTGAAATGGCTCAAATTGACTTATTTTGATCGAAAACTACGATTTTTTTCCTAATTTCTTCAAATAACTTGATTTGTACCAATTTTTGACTTATTAGACGGCAGTGTCGCTTTGAAATGGTTCACAACAACGACTTAGAGACTAGGAGAAAATTCTTGATTTATTAAGACAATTTCTTGCTTAAAAACGAAAAAAATCGCTTTAGAAATATTGAAATCGTCTTATTCTAACCTAAAACGACGATTTAAACACCAGATTGTCTGAAAACTTTTGATTTTCGAAGAATTCGATCGAAGATGACGATTTACATTATAATTTAGTAAAAACAAGTTGATTTCTAATAGTTTCCCGTCTAAAAATCCGCACTATTTTTGCCGAAAACTACGATTTTTGTATTAATTTCATCAAATAGCTTCTCCGATTTCTGGCTAAGCAAACGGCCAGATCACGTTGAAATAGTTCCCAAAACCTTAATGCCTTAGAAAGCAACGATTTATGCACCAGTTTTGATGAAAACACGTAATTTATTTGAACAGTTCCTGAAATCGTCTTATTCGGCCGAAACTGACGATTTACGCAACAGTTTATTTAAAAACTTTTGATTTCTAAAAATTCCGGCTGAAAATGAAATCTTGCTTGTTAATTTCAGTAAAAGAAATTGCTTTCTAACTTAAAATTTTTGACCAAAAATGACGATTTTCTTATTAGTTTATTTAAATGAATTGACTTTCACAGCTGAGAAAACAGTCAAATCGCTTTGAAATGATTTACAATGTTTAGTTTCGTTAAAATTTTTTATTTAGAATAATTTCATCTTTAAAAACGAAACGCTTTAGAAATGTTTATGCAAAAATTTAGATAAAAACACGTAATTTCGAACAACTCCTGAGTTAACAAACAAAAAAATCGCTTTAGAAAGGCTGATATCGGCTTATTCGAGCCGAAAATAACAATTTACGCAAGTTCATTTGAAAATTTTTGATTTCCAAAAAAATCTGGTTGAAAACAAAACCTTATATGTTAATTTGGGTAAAAGAAAGAACCATATGACACTTAAAAGTCTGACAAAAGTCCTTTGAAATGTCCCAAATCGCCTTATTCTGGCCGAAAACGCCGATTTAAGCACCTGATTTGTAACATTTTTTTTAACAAATAAAAACTGCTTTTTAGAAAAGTTTAAATCGCCTTATTTTGATGGTAAACGATGACTTATGTACCAGTTTAATTAAAAATACTTGTTAATTTCGAACAGTTCTTGCTTAAAAGCAAAAAAAAATCGCTTTAGGAAGGCTGAAATCGTCTTATTCTGGTGAAAGACATACGATTTAAGTAACAATTTAGTTGAAAACACTTCACTTTGGACGATTTCCTTTGCTTAAAAACGAAAAAAACTTGTTTTAGAAAGATAGAAATCGCTTCATTCTGACTAGGGATGGGCTTTGACACGTCGACTTTGATTGTCTACACGACGTGTCAACAATTGCGTCGACAATGTCAACAATAGGTCGACAATGACAATTTGAGGTTATGTTGTGTGTTAAATCACATTTTCTGTTAAAGAAAGAATTCTTTGTGTTGTTTGTTTTGTTTTTTGTTTTTGTTTTGTTTTGTTGTTAGCGTTATTCGAGAAATTTATTTTCATTTATTTATTTTTCTATCACATATTTCATATTTTATAAAAGTTTTCATCATACCCTTAAGTTTTATTTTTAACAATTATACACCAATTTCATAGTCAAATACCAGTTTTTAATGTCAAAATTTATTATTTCTGTATTGTTGACATAGTTGACATTGTTGACATCACTTCAAATGTCGACGTCGACATAATTGTTGACAGGTCAACAATTGAACAATTGTATTGTTGACACGCCCATCCCTGATTCTAACCTAAAACGATTTCGAGCGTTTACTTGTTTAAAACAAGAACAATTGCTTTAGAAAAGCCGAATGTGCCGCAAACGACGATTTATGCGTGTGTTTATATTATAAATAAAATCTGCATATTAATTTTAATAAAGGAATTTGTTTTCTAACACTTTTAAAAGTTAAAAGTTTGTTAAAAATGCTTTGAAATTACATTGCCTAATGTACTAGTTAAAAAATAGCTCAATCTGGCTGAAAACGACCAGATTCGTTAAAAATTCTTGATTTAGAACGATTTCCACTTTATTTTGGCCGTAAACCACTAACTATCGAACACTAACTATTGAACAATCTTTAAATAAATCACTTTAAAAAGACTGAAATCGCCTTACTAAGATCTAAAATCAAATTGTAAGTTGTAAATCAAATGTTACCAACCTACACAATGTGGCTCCTTGCCGCCCCAACTCCCCGTACTCTGGCACACCCTCACCGACTCCCCCACTAGCTTGTGTCCCTCGTTGCACCAAACCATGCATTTTGTCCCCACTGGTGCCAGACTCCCTTTTTCATAATTCCCTCCAACACATTTAATAATCCCTTGATCGGGCGCAACAGGAACTCTGCAATCCCGAAAGGTGATAGCTTCACAATGCCTCCCATCCTCCTGCAAGGCGTAACCCTGCTCACACGCGCACTTGTGCCCCCCTTTGTAGTTAACACAACTCATATGACAACCCCCATTGTCCTCCAAACACTCGTTCACATCGACACAAGTCCGGTTATCAAAACCTAACTCAAACCCGGGCGGACAAGTGCACTGGAAACTTCCAGGCAGGTTCCTACAACCGTGTGAGCACCCGCCTCGCCTGATTTTGCACTCATTGACCTCCTTACAGACGCGGTTGTTCGGTCGCAGGATATAACCCGAGGGACAAGCACAGTGAGCGGTGCCATCATGATTGTGACATTGATGGGAACAACCCCCGTTGTCAATCAAACAGGGATTTGGAACAACACAGTTTGTTTTGTCTTGTAGTTTCAGTCCTGGCGGACACGTGCATGATGCAATCCCGTCATTTGACACACAGGTGTGTGAACAATTCCCGTTATTCATCTGACAGGGATTAACCCTACTGCAGGTTGTACCAACCAGTTCGTAGTTTTGTGGGCATTTGCAAACGGCAATCCCGTCCACAACTTCACAAAAGTGGGAACAGGGATTGTCGTGACAGGGATTAAAAATGCAATCCTTCCCATCGAGTTCGTATCCCTCGGGACACAAACAATAGACAATGTTTGCTTCGGATGTACATTCATGTGAGCAACCACCGTTGTTTTTGCGACAGGGATCAATCGGGATGCAAGTTTTGCCCTCCAGGGAATATCCCTCAGGACATAGGCAGTAAACATTGTTCCCCTCTTCCGTACATTCATGGGAACACCCCCCATTGTCAATTGAACATAAACTAACCCTAACACAAGTGTGACCATCGTGTGATAAACTGTAAAATTTGGGACAGTCACACTTGACTTTGCCTTCGAAGTTTTGACACAAGTGTGAACAACCGCCATTTTGGACGGTGCAAGGGTCCCTCGGGGCGCAAATGCGCCCCGAGGGACCCAATTCATACTCATGGGGGCACCCACAAGTCACTTGATCCCCGTCAAAAACACAAGTATGGGAACAACCCCCATTTTCAACCAGACACAAATCGGGAACACAATGCGTCTGATTGACTCGCACAAAATCGTCTGGACAATGACAAGTCACTTTAATCCCATCAGAGACACACTTGTGGGAGCAGTTCCCGTTGTTATTGTCACAGGGATCAGGGATTATGCACGTTTTGTCCCTCAAATCGTAGCCTTTGGGACACGAACACTCAACCTGGCCCAAATCGTTTGAAAAACACTGGTGTGAACACCCGCCGTTTTTGACAAGACAGGGGTCCTTACGGTAACAAATCCTACCCTCAAGGTAGAAATTGTCAGGACAGGAGCAGGACAATTGACCGTTTTCGAAGTAACAAAAGTGGGAACAACCCCCATTTTGGTCAAGACAGGGATTTTTGAGGTGGCAGGAAGTTTCGTTATGGAGCTCGTGACTGTGGGGACAGGAACAAATAATAGTGTGGTTGACGAAGTCGCAAAAGTGGGAACAACCCCCGTTGTCGTCCAGACAGGGATTTAGTTCAACACAGAGCGTGTTATTGACCAAATCGTGTCCCTCGGGACATAGACAATTGATTTGGTCGTCAATGAATTCACAAAAGTGGGAACAACCCCCGTTGGTGATTGTACAAGGGTTGATTTTGAGACAGTTTTTGGCTTCCAGTTCGTAGCCTTCGGGACATTCACACGTCACTTGGTTGTTGACGATTGTGCAAATGTGGGAACAACCCCCGTTTTGGTCCAGACAGGGATTTTGCTCAACACAGAGTGTGTCATTGACTAAATCGAATCCTTCGGGACATTGACAATTGATTTGGTCGTCAATGAATTCACAAAAGTGGGAACAACCCCCGTTGTTGATTGTACAAGGGTTAATTTTGAGACAGTTTTTGGCTTCCAGTTCGTAGCCTTCGGGACATTCACACGTCACTTGGTTGTTGACGATTGTGCAAATGTGGGAACAACCCCCGTTTTGGTCCAGACAGGGATTTTGCTCAACACAGAGTGTGTCATTGACTAAATCGAATCCTTCGGGACATTGACAATTGATTTGGTCGTCAATGAATTCACAAAAGTGGGAACAACCCCCATTGTTGACTGTACAAGGGTTGATTTTGACGCAGCTTTGGTCATCCAGTTCGTAGCCTTTGGGACAATCACAAGTCACTTGGTTGTTGACAATTGTGCAAACGTGGGAACACCCCCCGTTATTTTCCTGACAGGGATCAAGCAAGACACAGGTGAAATTGTCGTAAGACAACTTAAAGTGTTTGTGACACTTGCAGGCAAAACCCCCGTCGAAATTCACACAAATCTGGGAGCAATTCCCATTGTTTGACTCACACTCGTTGATGTCGTAACAATTTGACTCATCCTCAGCTAATTGGAAGCCTTCCTTACACCCACATTCGTACCCACCGTCAAAATTGTGGCACAACTGCTCACAGGAATTGGAATTATCTCGCTCACATTCGTTAATATCGAGACAGGTTGTCCCATCGTTGGCTAGTTCGTAGCCTTTGGCACAAAAACACCGGAAACTCCCTTCTGTGTTTTCGCATTTTTGCCCACAAACGCCCTTCCGACACTCGTCCACGTCGCTGCAAGTTTTATTGTCGCGTTCGAGGGCAAAACCGTCATAACACGAGCACGAGTAGGAGCCCTCGTGGTTGATGCACAGATGGGTGCAGCCGTGGCTGCCGTCGCACTCGTTGACATCATCGCAGGTGATTTTGTTGCGGCTTTGGGTGTAGCCACGGGGGCAGATGCAGCGCTGGACGCCGTGTTCGACGACGTGCTCCTGGGGGCAGGTGATTTTGGTGCAGCTGTTGTTGGCGAGGAGGAGGTAGCCTTCGGGGCATTCGCAGTGGAAGGTGCCGATCTCGTTGACGCATTTGTAGGCGCAAGGGTTGGAGATGCACTCGTTGAGGTCGTGGCAGTTGTTAAAGTCGGGGATGTCGAGCTCGTAGCCGGGGGGACAGAGGCATTTGTAGCCGCCCTCGAGGTTCTCGCAGTCGTGCGAGCAGGGGGGCGAGCTGGAGAGGCATTCGTCGATATCTAGGAGAAAAATAAGTTTGTTAATGAAGGCGATTAATAATTGATAGTGTTTGAAGCACGAACGAGCGATAGCGAGTGAGGAAATTTGAAATTGTAGGACAGATAGTAAACAGATAGCCCTTCAAAGCACAAAACAAAAAACAAAAAAAAACATAGTGGAAAGTAATAAATAAATAAATAAATATGCGTATGGTGGTAATGCCATCACCCAAGTGCCAGAGTTTTCAGGTCGCATCTACAGCCTCTGACCTGACCTAAAACGACAGAAGAAAATGCAGTTCAATGCTATAACGTAATAAGTCCAATTTTGCACTTTTTGAGAAAAATATATGAACGTATCCTATTAAATCTTCTCTTTCAAATGCAATAATTGGTTTTATAAAAGAGTAATTTATTTTGATGTTAATAAACAATTTTGTTATAGCACCGAAAACTTATGAACATTTATTCCATGCAATAAAGAGATAAGTCCATCAATCGGTTTTTCTCACTGTTTATTAAAACAGTGATATATTATAATTAAAACAATATATTTTAATTTAAAAACATTGTCTTTAATATTAACATTAAACTGGGTCATATTCATAAAAATTAGTATCTACTTGTAAGCAAATACTTATAAGTATTATAAGTATCAGTTGAACCTAAAAGTAAATACTTGCATCCATATTCATAAAAAGATGCTTATTCTTATGAGCAGATGCTTACATCATATACATTTTCCAGTCAGAGATTGGACTTTTTTAAATATCCTGGAAACATTAAAATCACTGAGATCTACGTATGAGTGGGGTGTTTAGTGCGTACTGTTAGGTTGGTAGTATTCCCGCGCTTGTAATCCTCCGCCGATTTTGCACCTGTCATGTTTTTAGTTTGTGTTCTACTAATTATTTATTGTTGATAGTGGATTTGTTTTTGGTCATTTGAAGACATTCACAAGACGAAGATTTTAAAGAATTTTAACAATTTTCCTCAAATATTCCTAGTTGATTGTTAATAAGGGCTTAATCCTAAATATTGTGATTCATCATAGCGAAAAATTAATAAACGTTTTAAAGGAAAAACTAAAATTTGGTCCGGTGCTACTTGAATCGCGGAGTGTTAGTAACTTGTTTTTCACTTAATTATTGGCTGGAAATACTATATAAGTATCCACTAACATGCTTGCTTGGTTACCGCCAGATTCGTCAAATATCGACAATATTTTTAGTTTGACGTTCAAAATGTAAATCAGCCTCATTGTGGAGTTTTTAGCTAGATTTTTGGAGTGCCAGGTCGCCTAGCTTGGAAACAGAAACATAACCGTTTTATGATTTTCTAAGCGTTTCCGGCCAAATTTTTTCAAATTTTATTTCGACTTTTTGACCCCGAGTCACCCAAAATGCACCAAAATCGGCTAATAATCCTCTAAAAAAATCGTCTAAAAAAGCTTAGGATTATTAGCTAGCAGCCACACTTTTCGAGTTATTAACATCTACAAAAAGTTTGTTTAGCCCTCGTGGACGGAATTTTGGAAGTAGCTTGAATTCCCCAAGAATACTCCGTAATTGAAAAAATTCTAAACAGAATCGTTTGGAGAATCTGAACATCTAAAGTTGAGTTTTTATTTAAAGCTGATAAATTTTCCGAGTAATATTTTCTCTAATAAAGTATTGTAATAATAATTTTTTGTATCTGCAGGCGAATCTGTAACACTATGTATTTACTCGGGTTTTTCATAGTTCTAAAAAAAGATTTCCAAATATCGTTTGATTATGATGAACCCGGAGTCAGCCAAAACGCATTAAGATCGACGAAAAATCACGACAATTTTCCGACTATTAACGTAATACAAAAATTGGTTTGGCGCTTTCGATAAAAAATTTTAAAATGGTAAATCGGCTTTTGTGCGTCCATCGAGATCATTAACTATTGCACACTTTTTGCTGAAAACCGCTATATTTATATGAAATTATGATCGGCCGCATTTTCTTGCTTAATTTTAAAGTTTCTTGAAGTGCTTGGTACGGCAAATATACAGGGTGATTCCTAAATAGACCAACAGAATTTTATCACAACTTTCCCAGGATAAGTCAAGATGATCTGTGCCATATTTACATTTTTATTTCGTAGGGGTAGAAATCCCTTAATCCGTGCCACTTACGGCGTTCATGAGTTTAAATTAGTTGAATTGAAAAAAAAGTGCTTATTTTCATCATGAATATCGATTATACACAGTGATCATTGTTGCATTGATCAAGTACATTGTCATCAAATGATTATCATGCTTTCTACTAACTTTGTCAATACTACTTACGAACACATCAGTGGCGTACGCTTTATCTTCAACGTAACTTTAAAAATTTTTATTTCGAAAACTGTTATACAAAGAATTTTTTTACTATTTTTCCCAGTATATACTCATTTGATACTACCATCGGTAGAAGTTTGTCGGTCTATTTAAGAATCACGCTTAATGCTAACACAATCAAAGAAATAAATTCTGTACTGCATTACACTAACTTTTATTTATTTATTTATTAAGTAACATATTTCAATGTTCTGACGATGTTGTTGTATAGTTTATGTTGTCTTTTAATCATTAACTAAAAATCATGTCTTTCCAACGTAAAGCAGATTTGCAAAATAAACTTTGAGCTTATAGTAAATAGATTTTTCTGCAAAAACATAAGTTTAACGAATAGCAGACTAGTAATTTTTGTTAGTAACTACTATGTTTTATGAATATGGACAGCAGTAGATACTTATGTTTCTATGATTTTATAAGCTTATGCTAATACTACATAAGTATTAGCATCTACTTATTACTACAAAACTAAATACTTATAATTTTATGAATATGGATGTAGGCATCTACTTAAAAAAAATATAAGTAGAAGCATATACTACTTTTTATGAATATCACCCATTAACTAGAACTGAAGACTTCGTCTTCAGTAGCTGATGTAACCAATGTATTTGATGTCGGCAAATCTAAGAAATATGGATGGTAAATTGGAGAAATATATGGAAGCAAGTCTAGCATATGTTGTTTTTTTGAAATAGTGAAGTAGTGACTGAATTTAAAAATGGCGAACTTTTTTCAACTCGAAGCCATCTAATGTTTAACCAGCTAAATTTTTTTCCATCGGTTGTTGTTTTCCGATTTGTTATAGCATTCTCCAAGGGTGTCGTTGAAAAAAATTCTTCATTTTTCATTTCAACCACTTTAAATTGAGGATGTTTTTGTTTAGCCAATTTTGCAATATCCATCCAGTCTTGAGCACAGAATATTATTGAGTTTTTTCGACTTGCTTTTTCAATAATGCCAAAATCGGCATCATCGAATCATCTGAGGGTAGCAACCCTTAAAAGTTTACTAACAATAAATTCTGTTTTTTGGGATTGACCAGTAGGAGGTTATCAGACTTTTATTATTTTTCAAAAATACGCTTTCTTTGGTTTCAATAACTAATTCTTAAAATTTTTATGTGCTGACCCTACATCAAAGGATAGTTAATAGGGATAAGTAAAGTAGTAAAGTTTGAAATAAAAAGTTAAATCGAAAATTTTATTTATTAAGTGTTTTCCATAAATTTGGAAACAATATCTTCAATAGGGTGGTTTTTGTTAAATACAAATGTTGCAATAGTGATTTGTTCTTGTTCTTAGGCCTAAGAGTGTAAAACAACAATTAAAAAAATTATAAATATAATGTTTGTGTCACTCTTAAAGGCTACTGTAAAAATTTCATTAATTTATGACCACTTTCTGATGGAGAAAGTATAAAAAAAGGTTGTTACCCCCAGTGTTCCGATCACTAAAAAATTAACTTTAGTAAGTATACTTACTAACGCAAAAAAAAACGAGAACAAAAGACAAATAGAACATAAGATGAACAAAATTTTAATGGGCTAAAAATTAAAGAGCTTTTAATGTGAGAAAACTTATGTTCACGTCTTAATGCTAACACAATCAAAGAAATAAATTCTGTACTGCATTACACTAACTTTTATTTATTTATTTATTAAGTAACATATTTCAATGTTCTGACGATGTTGTTGTATAGTTTATGTTGTCTTTTAATCATTAACTAAAAATCATGTCTTTCCAACGTAAAGCAGATTTGCAAAATAAACTTTGAACCCTCGTAACTCAAAACTCGTTAACTGGACTTATTTCGTTATCGTACTGAACACCCCATATATAGAAATGCTCAAGGATGTAAAGTGTGACACATTCGGAATCAAAAAACTTGCTTCTGTTTCCGACATGGCACTAACTTCAAAAATTTTAATATACAGAGTGAGTTTAAAGTAACCCATAAAATTCGTAATTCTTTTATTCTTTTAACAAGTAATTTAGCATTTTAATTGAGCTCAAATTTGACCTAACTGGAACAGTCATGGCGGCCAATATGGCGGCGCCATAACGTCATCATAATTTTTTTTAAATGGAATGATACCATTGTACTTACATATTGTGCTACTCATTTTGAATGTGGGTAAACCGAACGCGGAAATCTTTTTTTGAAATTTTTATAATAAAATTAATATTTTTATTATTTTCTAAAATAAAATAAAAATGTACCATCGGTGGAGATATAAAACTGGTACAAGCATGACAATTGTATAAGTCAAAAAATCACAAATTTATATCGCGTAAATTTACTAAATTTGGCTTTTGGGAATAAGGTAAAATTAAATTAAATTAATAAGGTAATTAAATTAAATTAAATTAAAATTGTGACATACTAATGACATGTTGTCAAAAATATTAAGTTAAAGTTGAGTTCTTTAACGTTCTGCACATTTACAAAGATTATCTACATAATACAGTTGATCTAGCACCTCTTTAGGTTCAAGGAGCTAAAGCGGCTATGGTTAGATTTCTGACAATTTTTGTCTTCAAAAGTTTGATACACAATGAGCAAATTTTGGATGTACCAATTTTTTATGTCCACCGATGGTACAAACGGGTAACTTAGTATTTGAAGGGAGCTTAATTCTGACCTTCCTGGATCAGTCATAGCCTCTAATTCATATGAATTTTATATCTTACATTAGACTAATGAAAATTTTAATTTTTTTTCGTGTTCGCTTCATGCACGTTCAAAATAAGTAGCACAGTTGTAAAAGCCTATTAATAAGGCTTTTAATTGTAAAAGAAAAATCATATCGTTCCATTTAAAAAATTCTGTGGTGATGTCATGGCGCCGCCATATTGGCGGCCATGACTGATTCAGTCAGGTCAAATTTGAGCTCGATTAAAATTCTAAGTTACCTGTTTTTGCATTTTTTATATTTTTGAAAAATAAAAGAATTACGAATTTTATGCCTTACTTTAAACTCCCTCTGTATAGATAAGTTATTATAAGTAGATAGATAGATAGGTACTAATTTTTATGAACATCACCAATAATTGTAACAGACCTAGAAACTTCAGCGACAATTCTATTTATAAGATAATTTCTGTTAGATTTATGCAGTTAACAGACTTAAAAAATTTGAACGATTATCAGAAAGCTTTAGTTTAGCAATACGTATATTTGATTTTTATTCATCTTTATTGGACTTTTATTTAGTTTGTGAGTTTTATGCTTAATTTTTAGACTCAGCGTTAATTTTTTGATTAATTTACTCTTTGATTTTACTGCGTAACAACAAATCACTCAAATTTTATTTATCTCGTGGCGGAACCCGTTCTTAAACTTTGAACAATTTTCGTACGTACCGACACAATCGCCTTTATCATTCATTTCGTAGCCTTCAATACAGCGATCATGATCTCCAAAACCGTCGTCTTCATCGTCATAATCTTCGTCCTCATCTTCGTCATAATCTTCATCGTCTTCATCAACCGCTCTTTCGTTATCTTCAGTCGTTGTTAAATTCTCCGTTTCAGTACTGCTTTCAGGCAAATCGCTTTCTTCCGGTTTGTTCACAGTTTGTTCGGTAAAACTTTCTTCACCGTCTTCATTTTGCACAATCGGAGCCAAGGTTGTGACGATATCTTCGGTTGTTTTCGTGGTGGTAGGTAAAGAATCAACAATTGTGAACGGCTTTTCAGTCGAATCTGTTTCTTCTTCATAATCCTCATCTTCTTCTTCATCGTCGTAATCGTCTTCGTCTTCATACTCATCTGTGTTGTTATTCGTGATTTCTTCCTTCCCATCCACACCCTTATCAATAATTTCAGACTTATTATTGCTTATCACATTTTCGTTTTTATTAATTTCGAGAGCCTCATCGACCTTATCAAAGTTCAGTTCTGGCACGTTATCAATACCGTTATATTCCTTATCAGTTTTATTCCTCTCTTGCTCTTCTTCATAGTCTTTATTATCGTAATCTTCAGTTTCATAATCCTCTTCTTCACCTTCGTAATCCTCGTCTTCCTCAACCGGTTGATCGGCCATGGGTTTGGCACAAAAATACGACCCAACTGTGTTAACACACCCATATGGGCAACTACCCTTAATCTTCTCATCGTCACACTCGTTAACATCTAAAACCATAAAACAGATAAGTAAAAGGCCAGAAGTTGTGCCCTTTTTTTAAAGAAATGCTAATTTGAGTTACCTCAGAAACTAGAGCTGATAGAAAAATTCTGAAATCAGCGTGCAACAATTAATGAACATCTAGTGTTCTGAACAAACTAGTGTAATCTAATAGATCTCAAATAACCAGTTTAAATGGACAAAACAGTAGTTTCAAAAAAATTAAAAGGGGGTTGCCTCAAGGATCAATTTTAGGACCTCTTTTTGTTCTTATTAACATAAACGGCTTACTTACTTATTTGTGTATAATTCTATATGCTGACGATCCCGCTTTTGGGAAGAGTTTTAAAAAAGGAGAGGAGCCAAAACTAGTCTTAGCCTCTATTTTAAATAAAATAAAATATTAGTTCTATTCAATACATTGTCTTTAAACGACACTGCAACTGTTATAATGTGTTTTGCTGTAAAAAATGAGGTGAATATTAATCAAATTGATGGTACAGTTCAAAATACAAAACTTGAACTAATAGATACGAGTAGTTGACAAAAATTTAACCTGACACGTTATACTTAATTTTTTACACAAGTGCATTATTTAAGCAAATAAAGTGGTATATGCAATTAGAACAATGTCTTCTATGCCTAGGTCCTAGGTGCCAGTATACCACTCACTGTTTGAATCCCATCTTAGATATGGAACTGTTGCTCAAAGTATTTCTATTTATTGTACAAAAGTCTGCAGTAAATATCAGGTGTTCATTATTAAAAAAACTCGCAGCATGCCCTGAGATTGTTACGGGAGTCGTAGAACAATTTTTATCATTGTATTGTTGGTTGCCTACTAAACCATCTCACAAGAATTGATAACATAAGATTGATAAGTAGATGATAAGTAGTAATCAAAGGCGATGTGTAACAACAAGGAAGACATTTCCAACAGTTTTTATAAATAGTAAATAATTACTTTTATGAAAAGTAAGGTTATGAGAGAACGAATTAATCACAGACATACAAAATAATTGTTTTATTGTTAATTGTTTTATATTTACTGTAGAGTTTTTTTTTTAAATAAACACTTGTTAGTATTACAAGATCAGAAATGAAACGAGTTGCAAACGTTATTTTTAAAGTTTGAAAATTATGACTTTTCTTGGTTCACTTCTTTTTAATAGAAATTATACAATGTGTTCAAAAATGGCTGTTCATCAAGTTGGTTATGGAATTCAAATTCAATGTGCCGCCTCGTCCATATGACTATTGTAGTTTCTCTGTCAAATCTTTGAATTAGCCTTTTACTCACTTTTGTGCATTTTTCGGCAAAGTTGTTTCAAATGTAGGGTTTGTCTTGATTTGTGTTTTATATTTCCGTGATTTTTGTTGTTGCCTATTCTTCGTTTTTGGATTCGCAGTCTTTTTGCCTCATTTTGACGGATCTGTCACTTTGACGGCATTCACAATTTAAATTAAGCGGCACGTTAAGTTCAAATTTCATAGGTGAGTTGATGAACACCCATTTTTAAACACATTGTAGAGAATTATGCATTTAACAAATTACATTCAGATTTCCATAATTATGACACTCGAAGTAGTGCCATTGTACAACATGGATTTTTCAAATTAAATGATATCCCAGTAGGCTGTGGAAATTTGAATTTAAGTTGGTTATACTGCTATTTTTAGTATCTTCACATATTAATTGTTGGTATTTGTTTACCAACTAGTTAAAGTTAGATATGGTGCAGTTGCATCTGGACACTTATTACACGATATTTATGTCAGACAGTGAAGTGTCATAATGTAAACAAGACGGAATTTATGTCTGACACAAATATTTCAAGTATCGGCAAAATATGTCAGATATTTTTTAGTGACAGATGTAAACACTACGCATTTGAAAGTTCAGACGTGTCTTACAGAAATTACGAGAGTTGATGAGTCGTTTAGTTTTGTGGTTGTGTTGCACCACAAAATCAGAATGAATGACTAGAAAAACTAGAAAAACTAGAAAAACTTGTATATTTAGTGCTGAAAACACATTTTGAAAAGTGTCCGACAGAATTCCATGAAAGAAATTGCAAGAAATTTCTATCGGAATGTAAACCGCTACGAAAATTATTTGGCCGACACTTGACATAAATGTCTAGAGAGAAATCTCAGATGTAAACGCACCATTACCGATTTTAATAAAAAAAATAAACCCATTGTAGTTATATCATGGGATTTTACAGTAGAAGCTGGCTGAATTAACAATTTTTAGTTTCACCAAAAGATTAAACCACAATTATTTTGATGCAATTTTCTTAACCTCAAATTTTGTTTGACATTTTGAGTTTTGCCAATCAAACATAAAGGTTGTTTTACAGTTTTAAACAGTCATGGCCTACCGCGATATCTTCTATTTTGAAAATGAGTATACAGGCTGTAAATGAAATAAGTACATTAATTTTAACTGGTAATAGAAATCGTCAAGACCAACAATTTTTCCTAATAACTTTTTTTTCAAAATGTTTTAGTTTTTCAGTTAAAATTATTTTAAAATCTTACACAATTTTCTTACACGCCACTGGAAGCAAAGTTACCTAGTTGATAAGATTATCGTTTCCAGGCAAGTTCATAAAAATAAAATTAAATTTATTATTACTTTTCTTTGTTGGAGCATTTCATAAAAGGCTCCGTCGATTTGTATGGGAAAAATGATTTTAAAAAGTGCGGTTTAGAAGAAATGGTACATAGAAAAAGTGTTTGCCTTGATGAGTTCTACCACTGGTTAAAATTAATGTACTTATAACAGTGTTTTTAACATTTAAATAGTGCCGGTGTTGTCTTATTAGTTATTAACATGAGATCGGAAATATATTCAATTCGAGCTAAAATATGGCTAAAGTTCTGCAGGCACAGCTTGTGCCTGCAGAACTTTAGCCATATTTTAGCCGTTTATTTACGGCCGCACTTTTGAAATTATGTTGTCTTTATGTTGGTTTTACACAGCATATGACGTGGCTAAAGTTACACTTCACTTTCAAGACTTGCTCTAACTGAGTATATTTTCGATCTCATGTTATTTAGTACTTTGTATGTTAGAAGCGGCCGATCTAAATGTAAGTTTTTTTAATAACTTTTATTTTTCGACAAATAAATTATTATTACTACCTTTGCAAGTCTTCCAGTCCGGGCCCAGCTCCAGCCCAATGGGGCAAGTGCAGTACACGCGCCCATGGGTGTTGATACACCCATGGGAACAGCCCGAATTCTTCTCCGAGCATTCGTCCAAATCGGTGCACGAGTGCCCATTGGGCGCCAGTTTGGTCCCATTGCGACAGACGCACTTGTACGAGCCATGGGTGTTTTCGCACAAGTCTTGGCAGGGCCCATGCCCATTTCGTAGGAGGCATTCGTTGATGTCCTCGCAGGTTTGACCATCTGGGAGGAGCCGGAAGCCCTGAGGGCAGGCACATTTGTAGGAACCTGGAAGGTTGATGCATTTTTTCTCGCAGTTGTGTTTGCCGTTTTTGCACTCATTTATGTCTGAAATTTGGGGCTGGAATGAGGGTTGAAGAATTTGGTGGTTGCTCACCGACGCATTTTTTATGTTTGAAAGTGTAGCCTGGGAAGCAGCGACAAGTCGGTTTGTTGTTTTTGATGATGCAGTCTTGCGGACATTTGGTTTTGATGTTTGGGGGGCATTTTGTTAAGTTTTGTAGAGACGATTCTGTAATTATAAATCAGGTTTGATGGTTTTTACATTCGGATTAGATCAGATCATGTGTGCGACTCCAATCATTGAATAAATTATGGCTGGGTTCACTTACCAATGACACTAGTTCAGTGATTTAATAACAATAACACATGACGGTCTTTGGATGGCAAATAGCTTAAATAATTTTTACCAAATACGAACCAAATGACGTTTTTTTGTCTAGAAATGTCAAGAGAACTACTTTGGATCAAATTTGTGTTCGTATCTAATAAACCGTGAAAATTCTCAATCAACTTTTGATCGCAAAAATATTTCAAATACGAATACGATGGTCTACGATAAACAGTTTTCAAGAAAAAGTCGTTTAAAATTGTTGGAAAACTAGGCCTAGAGCCTAGAGCAGAACTTAACCACTACTTAAATCAATGGCATATTAACATACAGAATGGTCCACGAGTAATAAAGAGCCTGAAATTTTTTTTGAAGCAACCAACATTACATTTCATAGACAACGTGGATATTAAAATACTTGGTTTTATAAATTAAACATAGTGACCTATTATATAACAAGTGTTCATTTAAAAAAAAAAACTCTAGAGTGCTTTGAAATTAAAAAACAATTATTTTGCATGTCTGTGATTAATTCGTTCTCTCATAACCTTACTTTTTGACAATTAAAAAGATAACAGATTTTCATAAAAATAATTATTTATTATTTATAAAAACTGTTGGAAATGTCTCCCTTGTTGTTCAACACACATAACACATCGCCTTTGAACACTATTTATCAATCTTATGTTATCAATTCTTGTGAGATGGTTTAGTAGGCAACCAACAATACAATGATAAAAATTGTTCTACGACTTCCATAACAATCTCAGAGCATGCTGCGAATTTTTTTAATAATGAACACCTGATATAAATATATAAATTAAAAATAATGAGCTACAATACAAACATTTTGACAACTCAAAAGACAGTATTTAACTTTAAACATGAAAAAAATTATGAACTAGTGTTTGTAACTTGTTGGGACATTCTGTATGTAGTCCAAAGGCGTATTTAGGTCCTTTGCCGCCCAGTACTTAATTTTACCGCTTTTACCAAAATTTAGGTGTCTTGTGACACCTGAAATGAACTGCCAAATTGCATAAACTGCTCGAAAAATGTTAGAGATATTGGTGTTTTAATATCCACTGCTTCACAACACTTAAAGAAATTTTATTATTATTATTATTCTAAAATCAAACAAATTCTATCAATTTTTGAGCATTGGATTTTGATAAAAACTGCTTTTTACTTCATTCTTTTTATCAGTTTTTTTTTTAAATCCAGTAATATCCTTTACTTTCTTTCAATCAGTTTATTTAAATGAAATAACAAACCCAGTTCTTGTACAAGTTCTTCAAAAAAGGAAGATGTTCTAACAATTAAATTAAATAAAAATATATAAAAAAAATGTTTTTTTAAAAAAGATTTTATTTAAAAGATGCACTAAAAAGTTAAAAATAATGTATTTCAATCACAGGAGAATATTTTCTCTTACAGGTTAAAATTCTAAAATTTATAAAAGCTTTGGGAGTTGTCAACTGAACAAAGTAATTCTGTAATGCCGTAGTTTTATAATTCCCAAAGCTTTTATAAATTTTAGAATTTTAACCTGTAAGAGAAAATATTCTCCTTTGATTGAAATACATTATTTTTTACTTTTTAGTGCATCTTTTAAATAAAAGCTTACTTTAAAAAACATTTTTTTATATATTTTTATTTTTTGCTTTTTAGTCTTTATTTATTGCATAGATTTATTGTTATTACACTGTGCATCTACCGTGACGTTCAAATGACCAACATACCGTCTATGTCGGTATAAGTTACGGTATGTACAAATCGAGAACCCCTTTGTGAACATAACCTAAAATTTTAAAACCCCATTTAAATCTTTAGGAGGTAATTAACTATATAGAATTGCATTGTCACGCAGATTACGTAAGCATGTTAAATTTTATTTCATTGCGACTACAGGAACCCTCTCAAATTTACAAATCGAGAACCCCTTTGTAAACATAACCTAAAACTTCAAAACCCCATTTAACCCCTTTAGGGGGTATTTAATTACATGGGATTGCATTGTCACGCAGATTATGTAAGTATGCCAAATTTCACTTCAGTGGGACAACAGGAACCCTTTCAAATTTGGCTCCGAAAAAATAGCAGACAGAAAGATAACATTGTGAGCTAAATAAAAGCTTTTAAAAAGATAGACAATTAAAAGGGCTTTCTAAAGATAATAAACTTATTGGGGCTAAATGAAATAGTTCCAGAGTATCCAGAGTTATTGTCCAACAAATGTTCCGGGTCGCGGAAAATCGAGAAAATGAAACATTTTAAAATCGAACCAATTGACCAATTGACATGCATAAAACACTTTGGGATTGAATTTGTAAGATATTTAATTTTTTAAGTCTATAAATTGAAATAGTGCATAAGTTTAAGAGACGCTCCCTCAAATCAGTAACTTTTATTTTACTGCCCACCTCCCAACATTTTATACAATTAGATGTTCCATTACACAAAGTGCAACCCACATTTGAGATAAATCCTTTCAAACAAATCTCCGTTTATTGTGTCGTGACTTTAGAATAAGTTTATAAATTCGCTAGACCGGTAAAGTGATATTTTTATTGTTTGTTGTAGGTTGTGATTTATTCAAACATATTGGTCTAAAGTCCTCTAGAAGTCTACTTACCACTATCTAAAAATAAATTATCCGTTTTATTTCCCCGATTTTTGGAGTTTTTACAGCTGCAGCGGTGGCAACCTGAAAAAAGATCGGTCTATTTAAATTTATTAAAATCACGTTTGGAGTTTTCGATGGACAGTTACATGCCTTTGCCCAAATATGGGGGCTATCAAGAACACTCCATCAATTGCGCAAGTTACATTTTGTGTCGAGGAAGAGGAACAGGAAAAATAAAAACACATTTTATTGTTTTCGGTTATTTATGTATTTTTAGACGCTCCTTAGGCACTATTGTTGCGTTATAAATAGAGTTGGAACTGCTTGAAAATACAACAGCGATTGAGTCACTTTACAATCACTGCATCTGCTATTCAATTTAATTATTTTTGTTATTTTAGTACAAAATTAGGTACAGATTTGGATTTTTATTTTTTGATTTGTTCTTTGTAGTAATTTAAATAGAAAAAATATATAAAAAATGTTTTTTAAAAAAAGCTTTTATTTAAAAAATGCACTCAAAAGTAAAAAATAATGGATTTCAATCACAGGAGAATATTTTTTTACAGATTAAAATTCTAAAATTTATAAAAGCTTTGGGAGTTGTCAACTGAACAAAGTAATTCTGTAATGTAACTCCCAAAGCTTTTATAAATTCTAGAATTTTAACCTGTAAGCAAAAATATTCTCCCATGATTGAAATCCATTATTTTTTACTTTTTAGTGCATTTTTTAAATAAAAGCTTTTTTTAAAAAACATTTTTTATATATTTTTATTTTTTGCTTTTTAGTCTTTATTTATTGTTATTACACTGTGCATCTACCGTGATGTCCAAATGACCAACATACCGTCTATGTCGGCATAAGTTACGGTATGTACAAATCGAGAACCCCTTTGTAAACATAACCTAAAATTTTAAAACTCCATTTAACACCTTTAGGGGGTAATTAACTATATAGAATTGCATTGTCACGCAGATTACGTAAGCATGTTAAATTTCATTTCATTGCGACTACAGGAACCCTCTCAAATTTACAAATCGAGAACTCCTTTGTAAACATAACCTAAAACTTCAAAACTCCATTTAACCCCTTTAGGGGGTATTTAACTACATAGGATTGCATTGTCACGCAGATTAAGTAAGTATGCAAAATTTCAATTCAGTGGGACAACGGGAACCCTTTCAAATTTGGCTCCAAAAAATAACCAACAGACAGGTAACAATGTGAGTTAAATAAAAGCTTTTAAAAAAGACATTAGGGCGAAACCAACTGTCATTAATTTTTTTTTCACAAACAAACCGATAAAAATATTTTCGAATAACAAAAATCAGGTGTTTACAGTCAAAAGTACAAATCTATAATTTGTAATAACGATCCAATACAGTAGATAAAAGCTAATTGTCGGCAATTAAATTAAAAGTGTGGGTAGAGTTATAAACAACTTAATGGCACTTTTAAATAAGAATTGCCACAGTTTTTATAAAATTTCGAAAGCATGAAAATCGGCATTTTAAAGCCATTAGTTATTTCTGCCGCCAATAAAATTATTTCAAGCGCTTCCGCTCAATAACTTTTTCATAAAAATTATAATTTCAAAAGTGTTGAGAGTGAAAGGTCAAGACAAATGAAGCCATCGCCTCCCATAACTAATCAAATTACCCACTTTTCTTTTCAATCCATGAAAGTGGCAGTAATACGTAAAACCCCAAGAGGAAGTTTTTTTCGTTTATTTAAATCGTCAATTATTTGAATCCGAAATGTGGTTTTGCGGTAATTTGTTTAGATTTATCTGGAGAGAACTTTCATCTTTAGTTTACTGACCTCGGTGTACTCACTATTTTTCACTAAAAAATGATTCATATTTTTAAACGGCTATTTTTAAGTTTATTTGCCCCACATTACAAAATGCAATTTTTTGGCGAAATTAATTCAAAACAACTTACAAAGAATAAATAATAATCCAGCCAAGGCGATGCACTTTTTTCCATTGAATAAATTCATTCTGCACTATTTTTCTCTCTTATGTTGGACCATTTGTACAGGCGCCAATAAGTTGCACCTTCTTTGCATCCCACTAACTACTGAGGTCCAGCTCTATCGTGGAAGAGTTTTAAAATAAGAAGTGCTCTCTTGCGCGTTTCAGCGTGCTTTGAATTCCCTTTTACAAAAAAATTCACGCTGAATGAACGCTGTGCATAATAAGATCAATTTTGGGAAAAAACGACCGGTGATTGGAGTTTATTTGAGTCAAACAATGGATTATTTGTTGAATATTTATATTTCTGTGTGGGCTTTTGCCGTTATTAGGCGAGACAGGAATTAAACTAGAGTGTGTATTTTCTGTTTTATAAGTATAAAAAATATACTGAAGTGCACTTTTAATTAAAATTGGATAAGCTTGAATGAATCAATAAGTTATAAATAAAGTGTTACTACTTCAAAGTACTGCCTACTACACTACTTATCATAAATAAGGTCAATATAACAGATGTGTGAAGCTGCTTCGATTTACGCAATAATATACTGAGTGACATTAGAAATGCAAATACAGGGTGTCTCAAAAACGTAGCAGCTGCATTCAAGTTCGTAGAAGAGTTTTAGCTGGCAACACTGTTTATAGGCAAATAACTGGAATATTGTTTTGAAGAAATGCATGTTTAAAAAGAAACTAAAAAGAATAGGCAAAAAAATAACTTAAAATGTTACCCACTGTTGTAAAACAATTTGCTCGACTTAAACAGTGTAGAACTGACTCATGTATGTTTTTTTTTAATTAGACTAAACTTAAAATACGATTCCTTTTATCAATTAAAACTCTGAATAGATTTGAAATTGTGAAAAAGTTCTAGAAAAAGTTGTTTATTTAGGTTTAGTGAAATAAACCATTAAGTACAAGTAACATGAGATCGAGAATATACTTAATTAGAGCAAGCCTTGAAAGTGAAGTGTAACTTTAGCCACATCATATGCAGTGTAAAACCAACATAAGACAACATATCTTCAAAAGTGCGGCAGTAAATTAACGGCTAAAATGTAACCAAAGTGTAAATAAACGACTAAAATATGGCTAAAGTTCTGCAGGCACAGCTTGCTCTAGTTGAGTTTATTTTCGATCTCATGTTATAATTGTTATATATTATTGCCTCTGCTGTAACCGGATTTTTACCATTCGATAATGTAAAGCACATTTCGATGTTTTTTGGGTTTTGTTTTAAGTCTTACAGTCTCCGAGAAAAACACAAAATATGTTATAATTTTCACTTTTCAAGAGTAGATTATGGCAAAACTATTAGAATTATTGTGGAATTTTTTTATTGTCAGTTACGACAAAACTATGCAAAAATGAAACTCTTTTGACGTACATCCGTGTAAAATGATTCGGGGAAAAAAGCAAAATTAGTAATAGTTTTAACAATTTTCTTGAAAACTACTAGTCAGACCAATAATGATCTTTTTTTTTTAACGATAGATAATTGAAAGAGCTTTACAACTATAATAGGCTCACGGCTAAAAACCACGGATTATTAAAAAAAATTGAAAACAGTTTCTTGCGCACCTAATACTTAGAAGAACTCAAAAAGTGTACAAAACATTGATAATTTATTTTTTTAAATTCGTCAAAAACAATAAAAAAAATCCAAAGAAAGTAATGTTGTGTCAAAAATGTTTACTTTTAAAATAAAACACTCGCATTTGTTTTTTTTTCTCTAGCAAGTGTTCATTTAAAAAAACTAGAGTGCTTTGAAATTAAAAAACAATTATTTTGTATGTCTGTTATTAATTTGTTCTCTCTTCACCTTACTAACATATTTTCATAAAAATATTTATTTATTATTTATAAAAACTATTGGAAATATCTTCCTTGTTGTCCAACACTCATAACACATCGCCTTTGAACACTATTTAGCAATCTTAGGATCTTAGGTTATAAATTCTGGTGAGATGGTTTAATAGGCAACCAACAATACGATGATAAAAATTGCTCTACGACTTCCGTAACAATCTCAGGGCATGCTGCGAGTTTTTTTTAATAATGAACACTTGATATTAATCCGATCCCTATAAGCTTAAAATGCAATTTCTTGTTATTAATGGATTTTTTTAAATCTAAATCTTATTTTTTTGAAATGAATTAATAGTTTTTAATAAGACTGGGGTGACTAGACTTCGAATTTTGAAGTAAAATTTTGTTATCCATTAAATGATTCTATTCCATTATTAATCAGTAAATCGACAAACTTCATTTGAAATGAAAGAGTTATCACCAAGTTTATTTTGATTTTTTTAACAAAATTCTCTAAATTACAAGACTGCACCACAGTCTGAGGCATTAAAAAATTCGAAAAATAAAATGTATTTGGCATCGATCCTTGGTCTACTTTATTATTAGTATAAAATTAAACCAGACGCAATTTATTTCTGATTTTTGAACATAGACAAAATTAAAATTTGCAACCAATTTGGTTAGAAATTATAATTATAGCGTTTCTTGAATAACATGTTTTCGATAGGCAACCAAACATACACCACAATTTGCTTGTCAACCACCGTTGCCATCCACCTAACCTAATTTTTTTAGGTTATGTTAGGTTGTCCAAAATTACAAAATGTCTTTAAAATCGTGTTTCATCCTACTTCCAGGTTTAGTCAAAACCTTGAAACCTAGCACAGTCAGTAATTTAAACCGACCATTGCTCAACTTCGTCAGTAAACCCCAAAGAATCGCTTTCTTGTCAACCGAAAAAGTCGACACGAAAAACCGGAAAGAAATTTATTACGGCATTCTGACACCGCAAATAAAAGCCGTGAAGGTGGAATTGAACTATAAATGATGCCCTTTTTTGTAATTATTGTATTTTAGGTGTTTTCGTTGTCGTCTAGTATTGTAGGAATTGTAGGCCAACCTTTCTTATACAAGGCAATTATATCGACAGGAAATGTCCCCATTATCGTTGCTGCCTATTCATTTCTCGGGTTTTTCACATTCGTGACGCCTCTTTTGCTGCACTTAATTACAAAAAAATACGTCACACATTTGTTGTACAAACCCGAAAACGACAGCTATGTCGCAAAAACAGTGAACTTCTTTTGTGTCACAAAGGAGGTGATTTTAATTCAATTAAGTACAATTCAAATAAATATAAAGGTTGTTTTCTAGACTGAATTCAAAATTGACGACGTAAAAGTTCCGGACGTCCCCGGAATGTTCACAACATTGTTAGCAAACGGAAAACCGCTCTTTTTTGATCCTAGGCTCTTCGAAAATCCTGAACATTACGCTAGGATTATGGGCTATGATAAACCGATTGATTTCAAATTGTATGAGACACCGCCCGTTGACAAGAAAGATTGAGCTAGTCTTGAGTAAATTATCGTGTAAATAAAATAGTTAATAAAGAATTAATAAAACAAATTGATATGAATCGTTTTAATTTTATAAGACTTCATCTTTATTTCCTATTATGTCTTTTACTGTCATTGTGACAGTGCACGAAATATTACCCCTAAAATATATTACAAATTCCAATTATAACTTAGATTAGTTAGATTACTTATTTGTATAGAAAGCTTAAGCTTTTGATTGTCCTCAAAAAAAGTGTAGTAGCGCCATCTTCTTTTCACAGTCAGTGCTATTCACTTGTTTCTTCTTGACCAATAGTAACGTTTGTTACGCCACTGGTGCCCACGTGATCTCTAGGTCGTACAGTTCATATCACGTTGCTATAAACAGATGTTTTCAGCTTAATTTGTGCATTTTTGTTGCTGCTCCGTTGTTGCGTTGTTTACTTGTGTTTAATTTTTTTCTTGTAAGTTCTGGACAAAATGTCGTTTGTAGATAAAGCCGCGAATCAACTCGTGGATTATAAGAACAATTCAAAGGTAGGTTATTGTTTTTTTAATAATAATAAACAAGTTATCAATACCGGTGTTATCATAAAGACATGCAAGTCATGAGGCATTTAAACTGGTGAAATCGGGGACTAATTACTAATTTTATTTGCATCGTTATGTGGAAGTAAACACCGATATTTGTGACTTTGGTAGTATTCGTGTTGTTGTTGATAAAAGCAGCAAAAATGACTTGATTGCATTGTATTTAAATTTTGTTGTTGTTGGTGCATTTTTATTTCTTCCTATCTGTGATGTTAACAATGACATGCACGTAATAAACTAATAAAAACTAAAGTGGACGTATTACAAAACTGTTTTCTTTCAAAAACCGGCTAGTTCTATCACGAGGCAAATCGTGAAAGTTTCTTACGAGTCCAATAATAGCCCCATTACGTATTCTGCAATAGACTAATTACAGGGTTTTTAAAGCACTAAAGTTCAAATCTTTGAAATTAATTTGGTACCATTACTAACACTGACTACAGTACCTATAATTAAATTTTTGCCTCTATGTTTTCCATTGTTGCCAACTTAATTTCAAAATCACAAATGTCTTTGATAAAAAATTATAACGTTGAAGATTATTTTATTAGTAAATAAAAAGTACAGTATTTTTAAATACCAGTTTCAGTTATTTGCTGTACTATGATTTTTGTTTTTTTCTATTCTGATTAATCCAAGATAGAAACAAGACTTCATTTTCATTTCCTTTCTTTTCATTTTTCTAAAATAGTAGTTCTTGGTTCTAAATTTGTCATTATCTTTTTTGTTAAACTTTGCCGAAAACTACCACATTGGGATTTTTTAAATATGTATTTTCCTATTAGATTGTACTAAATTTCGTTAAATATATTTAAAAAAAGAAGCAAATTTGAATCAAACAGCTTTTTGTTCTGAACGAAAGGTTCACATGATTCGTAAATATTATTTGAAATTATGTGTATTAATAATTATTTAACTAATACGACAAAATTAGAGGATTTTCAATAAAAGTCGTAAGTACCTACCTATTAGCTGTTTCAAAACTATAAAAACGCCAACGCCGCATTTTCTCTCAAAATTAGTCGTTATAAATTATTCATGCACTTCAAAAAATTAATAGCTAATGTAATTTATAGTTTCAATGAGAGATCTAATTATTAATAACTATTTTACAATTTTATCAACCTTATTTAAAAAAATAATTCTGTAAAATGCGACGTTGGCGTTTTTATAGTTTTGAAACAGCTAATATTTGACTTTAATTTGTTTTACATTTTTATAAACAATGAAAAAATAATGCCCAATTAGCTCCAAATCACATAACAGCATAATAATAAACAATTAAAAAGTGGTGTTATTGTTTACTAGCGTAATTAGGTATTAGCTTAATAGCTAACCTTTGATACTATTTATAAAATATCCATTTGTCCAACCTTGCAAATGCAATTTATCTCATATTTGTGCAAATTGTTCTAATTGATTTTATTAGCTTCTTTGAAAATTTTTAGTCACCGGCATTTGAAATTATTGGGAGTTTTAAATGTGGGAAAAAGTCATACGTAATGTGAATTTACTCCACATGCCTTATGTGGAACAAAAAACAACTTTCACTTGCAATTATTGCATAAGAATGCCCAGACGCTTAAATCAAATTCTCAAACCTGCAAGTCATCGAGTTTGGGTTGATAATCAACAAATAAGTCGTAAAAATTCAAGAACAAAGTGTAATTAGATTATGTGCCACAAATAAAAGCGGTGTAATAACTAATAACAGTGCTAATAATAATTCATTTTTATGGTGATGTAAAAATACATTGCGATAAAACTAAAATAATACTCCTACAAAATTGCATTAAAGCCTAATTAGGGTGAAGGCTAAATAAGTTATTGCAGAAAATTGCATCTCACACAAGACACAGTTTTTTTACTTTTCCGACAACTTTTAATCTTGACACGTAAACCGCAGTGACCCTAAAATTCGACCATATTTTGAACAAACACCGATAATTTCAGATTAGATAATTCATTCAAATTTGTCGAAAAACAACTGTGGCCCCCCATTGCGGTTTTGAAGATATGAGAAGATGGTTTCAAACCGCTTTGATAAACAATTTTGACATGGGAATTTCAAGTTTTTTTTTAATTCCGATCATTTTGATTTCCAATTTTTTGGACATTACAAGATATTTTTTTTTAAATATTGGGTAAAATAGCGTATGAAACATTACCGGACATAAAGCATATAAATTACAACATATAAAATTATAATATATAGTATTTTCTCCGACTGGAAACTTGTCGAACAAGTAGAAAGTGATACTAAATCTTCTACAGTTTTCATGTGGGGAAGAGGATCAAACGTTCTAAATAATTCTTTTTCGTTTAGGTTCTGGTATTGTTTTTGTTGGTTGTAAATCGATCTTACCTTTTAGAGAAAGGTTTAGAGCTGTTGTGTTTTTTGTTAAATGTGAAAATTCGCCTTTGATTCCTTTAGAAAGAAATTTTAGAAGATGGAACAAAGTCAGCTTCCCGAATTATTTCGTTATAAATAGAACTACAATTTCTTAAACCTGGAGATTTTATATATTGAACGTTCTTTTAACAGAAGTCTTAGAAGTAGAGTAGACTCATCCTCATGTTCAATATCTGTTCTTCTAATTTTGGGTTAGAAGATAGAATAAAATCTGCTTCCTGTATACTTTCACTAGTAATTGTACTGTAATTTACAAAATGTGTAAAACTCTTCTGATTTTCTTCAACATTGAAGGTTCTGTAAACAGAAGTTTCTGCTCTTCTGATTTTGGTCTAAACTGGATTTTGTTCGCTACAAATTTCCTCACCAGAAATTTTAGACAAAGAACTAGAAGACATATTCTGAATTTGTTCTTCTAATTTTGGTTCAGATTTGTATCTTTGAGAAATACGAGATGTTGCATAAGTTGGATCGAACCTACTGTGTAAAAACGTCTCATAGCAGTAAAACTTGAATTGCTTCTAATTTTCTTTTGATCAAAGGTGCTTTCAACATAGAAGTTTTATAAGTAGATTTTGAAGATTTACTCTCGTATTTCCTACTCATAGACAATTGTTCTTCTAATTTTACTAGATTTAGATATTTGAAAAGTAAACGATGCTTTCGGAGTAGTTCTCTCAGAAGTAGAATGAGAAATTCCACAATCTACAAATCTTTTAATTTTCTCCGGTACTAAACATTTATTCACCAGAAATTTTAAAAATAGAACTAGAACTGTTAACTGTTCTTCGAATTTTGGTTCAGATTTGTTTCTTTTAGAAAAAATAGAAGATTAGCACTTAGATGGAACAAAACCTAGTGTGTGAAAAACCTTTCTTCTGCATCAAAGGTGCTTCAATATTCACTCACGTATTTCCTAAGGTACTGGACAGCATCTAGTACCTTAGTATTTCCTATCCGTAAACAATTGTTCTTCTGATTTTGCTACAGATTTAGACATTGAAAAGTAGACGGTGCTTTCTGAGTAGTTTTCTTAGACGTAGAACGTAGAACCACAATTTGCAAATTTTTTTTTGATTTTGTTCGATATTAATTTTTTTTCACCAGAAATCATAGAAATAGAACTAGAAGACTCACATTCTGAATTTGCAGGCAACTGTTCTAATTTTGGTTTAGATTTGTATAGTCCTACATAACTTGCTGTGTCTACCATAAACAAATAAAAACTTCCCTAAAACCGCAGTAATTGTTCTGGTCATTGTTAGGGATCTTAAACAGATGGTGAACCTCTTGCAGGTATTGAGAAGTTCTGTTTAAGATCCCTTACTGTAAACATCAACAATGACTAAAATAATGACTGCGGATTTGGGGAAGTTTTTATTGGTTTATGATAGACACAGTAAGTTACGTAGGACTATTATATTTTAGAAATAAAACGTGCCTTTGCAGTAAAACTAGAATTGTCAAAACTTGTGGAGCTTTTCTGATTTTCTTCTTGATCAGAGAAGTTTTAGAAATGGATTTTGATTATTCACTCTCGTGTTTCTTATCCGTAGACAATCGTTCTTCTGATTTTACTGGAGATTTAGATATTTGAAAAGTAGACGGTGTTTTCTGACTAAATTTCTCCGACGTAGTTTGCAAAGTTTGCGGTACTAAACATTTTTTCAACAGAAATTTTAGAAGTAGAACTCACATTCTGAATTTGTAGACAACTAGAATTTTGGATCAGATTTTTATTTTTTAGAAGTAGAAGATGTCGCATAACTTGGAACGGATTCTACTATTGTGTTTTCACTTGGATAACGACCAGCTGTAAAGTTGTTAGATTGGTACTCCGTGCCTAGTTTTTTGAAGTGTTCGGGTTGGCAGTACTAATTCATTGTCAAAATTTGACACTTGGCACAAGCGCAGTAAGAAAAATTGTAATTTCACATTGAAATTTAAAAAATGAGCAGCCAAAAGTCTACAAAGAAGTGTGCAAAACTAAATATTGATGTAACACAGGCAATTATAAAATGCCACGCAGAAATCAAGCAACTTTGCCAGCCGTTTTGGAGAAAACATTGGAGACGAAAGTAAAAAACTTTTCCTCGGTAATTTTCCACACATTTTCCCTTTTTTACCTACTACACCTGCCCGTTACCTAACCCGTTACCTAACTCTTGTTAATTCCTTTTCACCCGCCTGTGCTCAAGACCCCAATTCGAAAAATTTTAACGCAATATAAATTTTTATTAAAACAAAGTGTTAGTCTTGATACCCTGTCTTTAGACCAGTTTCATAACTTCACAGATTTAATTTAAGTGAATAATTAACAGATTTTAAAAACTTTTAGATCTTCTAACCTATATTTGTGGACTCTGTCAATTCTGACAAATTTCTCACTAGAAATTACCAGAAACAATAGCGCTCGATTAAAGACCGAATTACATAAGCCAAATATAACTAGAACCATCGCCTACTCCATCATACTCTTAAAGAGTAAGGCCTTGCCAATTTGCCGAAAAACGTTATCCATTTGACATTTAGTGAAAAGTCATAGACAAGACAGTAAACTATAGAACGCAGACTCCTATGCATTTTTTTAAAAACGCACCCACCACAAGCGGCCAGGGGTCGTTACCGTTTTATAAAAATTAAAATCACGGAAACCTATGCCAAAATTTAAAAAATAGTGTTTTGACATAAGTCAAATAATTTTATTACATTATGAGAATTTGCAGCGTGCAAAGTTGTTACAAACCATGTAGAACTCGCCATAGATTTCCAAATCCAATTAAATATCCTACAATGGAACGGGTTAAAAAGACGGGTAAAAGCAATTGGCAAGTTTAGAACCTCTAAAAGTGTATAATAGCTACACTGTGTGTAGCCTTCATTTTACAAGTAAAGACTTCGGCACAAACAATAGATACAACTTCCCTTCGTTTCCGGAACAAACTTACCCCCATTGGAATTTCCTTGTTCTTCCAGTAATAGCAAAAAATATTGATATATAATTGGAACTGAAAATTACTTTTTATAGTTTCGACTGAAAACACTGTAAATTGTATAACCCCTGCGTTGTCTAGTAATGAAACCTTCAAAAAGAAAATGAAAAAAGCCGAGCATATTATTCAGCATTATAAAAAGGCAGAACGTCGATCAAAAATTCGGGCTGCAATGTATCGAAAACGTTTAAAACTCTATGCAAAACTCGATGTGAAAATAAAGGGCAAAATTTTGGATGAGGATGCTATAAATTTCTGTCTCTCGCAATTGAGGAAAAGAAATACCAAACCAAAAGGACGGAGGTACACAACGGAAGAGAAAATTTTAGCGTTGGCTTTTTATAAACAATCCGGCAGAGCCTATTCAAAATTGAGAGAGTTTTTTGCCCTTCCAACAAGACAAACGATTATGTCAATGCTAAATGTCGTCCCCCTTGAAGCCGGCATTAATAAATTAATTTTTGACAATCTGAAACAGGCCGCTTTAAAATTAAAATCTCAAGATAAGTTTTGTGCCCTTATATTCGATGAAATGTCTATTATGCCGCATGTTGATTAAGGATAAATTTTATGGATTTGAAGACTTTGGAACTATTCAAAATTTAAAAATGCAGATCATGTTCTTGTTTTCTACTTGCGCGGAATTTTTAAAAAATGGCAACAACCAATATATTATGGATTTTCTTCATCGGCGACAAAATCTGCCGTTTTAATAAATTTAATGAAACTTTTGATCAAAGAAGTTCAAAATTGTGGACTTAAAATTATAGCTACCATTTGTGATCGGGGTCAGCCAAATCAAGCTGCTGTTAATGCGTTATTGAAAGAGTCCAGAAATATTTATATAGTAAACAATGAGGCAGTAAAAAGAAAATTGAGAATTGGCAATCAAGAAATTGTACCCTTATTCGATGTACCTCATTTAATCAAAGGAATTAGAAATAATTTGTTAACGAAAGATTTAGTTTGGGAAGTAGATGATGGAAACATTTTAAGAGCAAAATGGCAACATATAATAGAAGCATACTTTAATGATACAGCCTGTGGTGAATTTAGAGCACTTTTTAAAATTACTGATCTGCATGTTTTACCGAACAAAATTCATAAAATGAAAGTTTGCTATGCTACTCAAGTTTTAAGCCATTCAATGGCAACAGCGATTGCCTCGTTTATTAAACAAGGTAAATAACATATCGTTTGTTAACATTACACCAACTATTTTTTTTAGGTAATATGGCAAAAGAAGCTTTAGAAACTGCAAAAATTTTAAATTTTTTTGATAAGTTGTTCGATAGTGTAAATGGCGGAACTTTTCATTGTCGTTATGGCAAACCATTATCTGGCCGGGTACATAAGGAATCAGGACATATTCATTTTTGGCAAGAAGCAATTCATAATCTACGTAATATGTATTTTGTTGATCGAGATGGTAAAAAACATGTACCACCAAGCCTAACCAACTGGATAAAAACATTGGAGGGATTTTTGGACCTAAACAACATTTTAGTTGAAAGTGGAAAATTTAAATATTTTTTACCACGATCTCTAAATCAAGATGTTATAGAAAATTATTTCGGTAAAATTAGAAACCAAAGAAGTCGTAATATAAATCCGACAGCTCTGTAATTTCGAGACAGTTTTAAATCACTATTAATTCGAGATCTTTTTGGAAAAAAATCAATAGGGACAAACTGTGAAGCAACCAAAATTTCGGATTTATTTAATATTAGAAATTACATTGATAACATGAACAAGAACAATTTTTCTGTTGAAAATATTGATAATCAATTTGAAGCGTGTCCGATCTATAAGTATATTTCAAAATTACCAGCGTTCCAACTTGAGAAAAATTTACATAAAAGCATTATTGGTTACGTGTCTGGATGGATTCAAAAAACATTAAAAAAATTAGAATGTGAAAGTTGTGTATCCCAAATTTCCGGTGAATATTTTGAAAATGAACAGTGTTACAGTTTAATAAACGAAAGAGAGTACAATTTAGAATCAAGAAAGTTAAAGTACTGCAATTTACAATTTATAAAAAATATCAACAAAATTTATAATATCTCTAAAATCATTCTTAGTAACATTACTTCTCCTCATAATATCAGAAATAAAATCTTGGTAGTAATTTTACATTATGTTAAGTTTTCGTTTACTTGTGAACACAAAAGCACAATCGAAAATGAAATTAAGAATAAAATAATTAATCTTATAATATTTAACTTTAGTAATGGCATTAACTTAGTTTTAAGTGGTAAAGATACCAGAGCTGTCGAATTTAAAAACAAAATTTATAAAAATGCGATAGAGATGTATAAAAGAAGGTTGAAAATAAAAACTTCAAAATAAATGTGGTCTTTTAGTTTCATAAATAAATTAGGAACTTAAAAAATAAAATAAATAAAAAAACCAGGGTATCTAGTTGGCTGTGTCTTATTTTGCACCTACCACAAGCCAGTAGATGGCGTCGGGGCACAAAAATCTATGAGAGTTTGCGTTCTATAGTTTACTGTCTTGTCTATGAGAGCTTCCCAGCATGCTTTCTCGGTCCCTTACTCTTTAAGAGTATAATGGAGTAGGCGATGCTAGAACGTGGTTTTTATGAAAGTAAACCGACTTTATGTAAAAACGTTCTTTAGCAGCTAAACTAGAATTGCTAAAACTTGTTGAACCTTTCTGATTTTTTTCTGCGTTAAAGGTGCTTTTAATAAAAGTAGATTTTGGGCAATAAAATTTCCATTCATTATAAATTTGATTATTGAACAAATCACACAACGGAATGGACAATTAAAAGTGAGATTGTAATTTTTTTTCTGAGTTTTGTAACAAGTAACAAGTATTTTTGTTTATAATTGCCAGAATGACTCCTCCGCGACCACGAGCCACGGCACCCCAATCGGCGAGAAAGACGCCACCCTCACCGTAGGCCCCCGCGGCCCCATCCTCCTCCAAGACAACAACTTCATCGAAGAGCTCGCCCACTTCGACCGCGAACGCATCCCCGAGCGCGTAGTCCACGCCAAGGGGGCCGGAGCCTTCGGCTACTTCGAAGTCACCCACGACATCACCAAGTACACCGCCGCCAAAGTCTTCTCCAACATCGGCAAGCGCACCCCCATCGCCGCCCGCTTCTCCACAGTGGCTGGGGAGTCGGGCTCCGCTGACACGGTCCGCGACCCCCGGGGCTTCGCCATGAAGTTCTACACCGAAGACGGCATCTGGGACCTGGTGGGCAACAACACGCCCATCTTCTTCATCCGGGACCCCATCCTCTTCCCCCATTTCATACACAGCCAGAAACGCAACCCTCAGACGCACTTAAAAGACGCCAACATGTTCTGGGACTTTATCACTCTGAGGCCGGAAACGACCCATCAGACCATGTTTGTGTTTTCGGACAGGGGGATCCCGGACGGGTTTAGACACATGAACGGTTATGGGTCCCATACCTTCAAGTTGGTGAATGCTGAGGGTAAAGCAGTGTATTGCAAGTTCCACCACAAGACTGACCAAGGGATTAGGAATCTGGACGTGCAGAAAGCAGCACAGTTGGCCTCGACTGACCCAGATTATGGGTTGAGAGACTTATACAATGCCATCGCGAATGGTAATCACCCATCATGGACCACCTACATCCAAGTCATGACTATGGAGCAAGCCGCTGCTTGTAAATTCAATCCGTTTGACTTGACCAAAGTGTGGCCCCATGGCGAGTATCCCCTCATCCCCGTGGGCAAATTCACACTGAACCGCAACCCGGAGAACTACTTCGCTGAGGTGGAACAAATCGCGTTTAGTCCAGCCCATATGATTCCAGGTATTATTTTTATTGTTATTATTGTATTATTGTTATTATTACAGTCGAACTTCGATAACCCGAGCAAAATATCGTGGTTCGAGTTTATGAAAATTCGTGTTATGGTGTTATTATTATATCGTGTGTTCGTGTTATTATTCGTGTGATAACTTATTATAAATAACCGAAAAAAATGCAAAAGGAACGGTAACATAATGTTTTAATAAGGAATATATGGTCCGTTTTTTTAATAAAAAATTGTCAGTATCAAAATCAAGTATAAAAGTAGTTCATATCGCTTTAAAAGGGAAAATTGAGAAATTAGATTTATATTACGTACCCGGATTTGGGGTGAGCAATACACCTAGTTATATACATTTCTTCAATTAAAGCCATATAACAAAAATTTTTACTGATTTTGACACTGACAATTGTTTATTAAAAAAAACGGATAATACGACAAGTACAGGGTGCTGCATTTTGGATGTCCGAATAGGGGATCTCCGAAACTAAGAGGTTTAGAGAAAAACGAGTGACACATTCTCGGGTCCGTTTTTTTGAGAAAATAACTTTGGTCAAAACCGCATCCCGCTATCATCTTTTGTTTTCGACTTATAAACAAAAGTTGACATTTCAGCGACATCTTAAAAAAATCATATCTTCCTTGTTATAAAAGATACACATTTGAAACAAAAACATTATAGAGGCACTTTTTTACAGAGAATCTGATAATGTTATCAGCGATTTTTTTAAATTATTAGTTTAGCTATAATAACATAAAGTTGTATTTTTTTAAATAGGAATCATAGGCGGCTGTGATATTTTTGGAAAGCTTATTTTTTTCTGATTTGATATGTCTATTTGTGTAATACATTATTTTTAAATATTTAAAAAAAAACAACATTTCGCTTTTTCTTTATAGTAGGCCATGGAAAAATTTTGGATTTTCATTTAAAACTATGAAAAATATATTACCCAACAAGTATTTATAATTTTGTAATTTTTTAAAAACTAATTAATTCAAAAACAGCATAATAAATTATTATTAGATCAAATTTTTGCAATTAATAAAAATTATTTGTTTTTAGATTTAAAATGGCAAGCTTACTTATTGCTATTCTATTTTCTAATTAAACATGCAATGTCGGAAAAAGAAAAATCTTATTAATTGTGTGACTGCTTGTCAATGAAATTTTATTTTACAATCAATTGTCAATCCAAACACCAATATCAAATCCCATCTGCGGTAAAAAAATACATAACATTATCAACGTCACCTCCATTGCACTTCACTAAACCGTAAAAAAGTGTTATCAAATGGTAGTGACACATAGTTTTCAATTTTCTGCACATTTCTTATGTAATTAAAATCTGCCACGATCGTATATTTGTGCAATTGAATATAACTTTAACATAGCTATTTTTATAATTTCACATTTTTTACTTTAATAACCGTTCACAAAATTTCTAGATTATTCACACCTTTTATGTGAAATAATTTTTCCATGGCCAACTACTTTCAAATATTTTAAATATATTTTTTGTCAAAAGTATATAAAAATATCAAACTGTATTTATATTGTTTTTAGTTCAAAAAAAAAAAAAGCTTTTCGAAAATGTCATTGCCAACTATGATTCCTATTTAAAAAAATACAACTTTATGTTATTACAGCTAAACGAATGATTAAAAAAAATCGCTGATAATATTATTAAATTCTCTGTAAAAAAGTGCCTGTATAATGTCTTTATTTCAAATGTGTATGTTTCATAATAAGGAAGATATAATTTTTTTAAGATTTCGCTAAAATGTCAACTTTTGTTTATAAGTCGAAAACAAAAGACGATAGCGAGATGCGGTTTTGGCCAAAAAACGGACCCGAAAATGTGTCACTCGTTTTTCTCCAAACCTCTTAGTTTCAGAGATCCCCTATTCGGACATCCAAAATGCAGCACCCTGTACATACTTTTTCAACAAAAAAGTAACTTATCTCATAACTAATAGTCGCCCCGAATTCAATAATTAAATAATTAATGTTGTGTATGTGAATTTTTTCAGTTTTTTTTTACCCTTCCTTATAAGTAATAGCTGTGATAATACTTATTATTCGAGTTTAAGTGTAAATCAGACGCTTTATTTTACGAGTGGATTTTTAAACTACGAATGATAACGAGTGGTTTATCATCATCCACGAGATGGAATAAATGAACCGAATGACACGAAAACAAGTTGAATACAACCTTTTATTTTTCGAATTAGTCTCGACAGGCTAAAAATTGTTTTAAATTTGTTGAAAATGATTTGACGTTTCGAATTTAGCGAAATGATAAACAATTGTCAAAACTTCCTTACGTAGGAGAAAAACTGTAAATGTTGACAGTGTCGAAGAATAAAATAATTAATTTAGAATACCTGTTTATATACCTGTCAATAAAATTTAAAATACGATAATATTAATTAATCGAAATTTAATGTTTATGGTGTTATTTTAAAATAACGATGTCTTAAATGATGTTTTTCTATAAAAATATTTGCACAAAAATTACGTTTATTTGAATTTTTAATTTTTACCTGATTAATTATTTTTTGGAGCTAGCCACTTTTTTACAGTTTTTTTTTTTATAACAAAACAACATTTAAGCATCGCTTGTTCTCAGGTGACACGAGAAAAAAAATTCAAGCTACTTGATAGTAATTAATTAATTAATTTTAATTAGTTAGAAGGAATTGTAGAAGCATTCTGAAAAAATTCACAGGCATAGAAAAAAATACAAAGTGTTTAATAATAATGCTGAATTCTGTGCTATTATTATAATTTTTGAGGTACACATAGTAAAAATATACTTTTAGTAGACTCACCCTGTATAGTACGCTGCAAAAAATATTTGTATTATTTCTTATGTCATCCTAAGACACACGATGCTTTGTTGTTTTGTGCAAAAAATTCGAGTTATCGAAGGTCCAAAATTTCACTATACAGGGTGTCCCAAGTCTTTTGTCCGAGCAAGAATAAATATTTCTAGTTGCTTAAAAAAATACTTTATAGCGCAAACAATAGAGGATTTGTTATTTAATAATAAATAACGTAATAAAAAAATAAAAAAATTCATTAGTACCTTAGATCTTCATATTAAAATTTTAATTATACTTAAAAAAAATCTATCAATTTTTGGTTAATTCTATTTTATCAGTTACTACTAACAAAATTCAAGCATCATGTAATAGAAAACATACCAATGACTTGAAAAAAAATTATTTTTAGTGACAGTACCAAAACATCAAATTGTAACGTATTAAATCCTTTATCGTTTTCGCTTTATAAATTATAAATTAATTTTTTAATCAACTTGGAATATTTTTGTTCGGATCAAAAAAAAGGACAAAATTTTTAAAATATTTATACTCAATTTTTTTTCATTTCTTTAATTAAATGTAGTTAGTAATTTTTTAAATTAATACAATTAAATCTCAAAGATTTAACAGTCAGTATGTGATATAAATATCAGCTTGCTACCGAATACAACACATTCTGAAATAACGTATAACTTTGTTAATTGTGTTAATATTGCAAAAATGTCAGACTTTTTAGAATATGTTAGCCTTGTTTTAAATATGTCTGTTTGCAAATTTAGACAGAATGATATATTTTACGAAAGATTTTGAGGTCGTCGGCGTATAATAATAATGTTAAAATCAATTGCTATATCCTTGATGAAGACATTAATTAACAAGTAAAAGATAACTTGATCACGTTAAGAAAGAATAAAAAAGTTAACTAAAGATGATGATATGATAACCCGATGCTGTATAATTTTGGCAACCCTTCTGGTGATATCGTATCAACTTTCTTATTTTAAATTTTAAATGGAAAGCTATTTGTTATTGCATTTTTCATCAGCTCCTCCTATACCCGATCCTGATGTTAGCAATTTTCGAAATATTTAGGATGCTTTGAAAGTTTTTTGGTTTGTTTGTTCCACTTCAAAAATCGATAACGTTATCATTAAAATATCTTACAATCGTATTTGGGAATTTGAAAAAAAAGCTTAGATCTTTCCTTTGGTGTTTTCAAATCTCTAAAAAAAATTTAGCAATGTTGTTAGATTAAACAATAAAAATAATTTGATACGTACGTGTATTTTAATATTTTTTTCTAAAAACGTTTTTTTTAATTATTAGCCCCAAAAGTAACCCAAAAAATGCAAACTATATTTTTTACCTTACCCATAAAAATACTTGTCGTGGTTTTAAATAACTATTTAACAGTGCAAATAGTAAAGTGTTAGCACATTGTTAAAGGGGACTATGAAGACCTCCTTGATATAAATTGTTTCATAAGTTTGTAGCACAAATTAGTTTGACTTTGGTGTTACTAGTCAAAAAGCCCATTCCATTTAGAAACTTTTTTATCTCTTGTAATTTTTATTGTAAAATTCACCGTTTTCGAATTAATAAAATGTGAAAAGTTGCAGCACAGACGTTGAGTGTTTTTGATTTTAAACCGATTTGAACGAGATACTGAATTTCAGGCATTGAACCATCACCCGATAAAATGCTTCTGGGGAGGCTCTTCTCTTATGGGGACACGCATCGTCACCGTCTGGGGGCCAATTACCTCCAACTCCCCGTCAATTGTCCCTTCAAAGTGCGCAATTATCAGCGCGATGGGCCCCAGGCCATTAACAATCAAGGGGGCGCCCCCAACTATCACCCCAATAGTTTCAACGGGCCTGATGGGGACTCGAGGGCGAAGGCTTTGAACGTTCCGTTTGCTGTGTCAGGAGACGCCAATCGTTACGATTCTGGCGATGAGGACAATTACAGCCAGTCAAGGGTGTTCTATCAGAAGACTTTGGATCAGGGGGCTCGAGATAGGTTGATTGCGAATATTGTCGGGAATTTGAAAGACGCCGCTGATTTTATCCAAGAAAGGGCTATCAGGAATTTCACTCAAGTGGATGCCGGGTTGGGACAGAAGATCGCCGAAGGGTTGAAGAAGCAAAAACGGGCTAATTTGTAATTTTTTATTTACTTTATGACGTTACATAACCATATGTAGACTATTTGTGCTTGTCATGGGTTATCTCAAGTATTTTATTTTGTCACTGGTGAGTGTTTCAGCGATACGCTGATGGTTAAAGTTTTATAAAACCAATAAAGACCATTAAACTGTGTTTTATTGAGTAATAAATGTGTTTGACACTTACGTAAAACCAAGCAGTGTTTGGACTGATAAAGTGGAATTATTTGTCGCTGATTATAATTACATTTTGTATCGAAGTGACTCGAGACTTTGATATAAGTTGGCAACACCGATTTTGGGGGCAGATGACTTGAATTTGATAGTTAAGAAGTTGCCAAAGTAAAATTTCAAATTTATCACCAACCTGACGACAATAATCATCTAACGGGTATCCGATATTTTACAAAAAAAGTGTCAGTAATACCAACATAATACATCGCGATGTTCCACGCCCATGTAAAAATCTGTCATAAAAAATGGTCCATTGACGTCCGTTATTTTTTAAAATAAACATTTGCTCTTCGTATCAAGTCTCTTACCGGATGAAATTCAAAACTGGAAACTGTAAACTATTAGAAAAAAAATTGTCCACTCTATTCGATCCAGTTCTTTAGTAAAAATTTACTATTTTGTCTAGGGAAGACAATTGGCTCCTCGCTGGAAGTATGGTTGGAGATTAAATAAATTGGATATTTTTGCAATAAGTAAGATGTAATTCTAGATTTCGTGTTAATCGCAGATCGTAGAATAATCTTTAAAGGCATTGGCAACATAGGAAACAACATGGTTTTTAATATAATTCGTTTTTTTATAATTACTTTCTAACTTAAAAGTTGGAATGATGACGTCACAGATTAAATAGGTAGGTCCCAAGTAGCACAAAACATCTTTTTGGTTGTGGCAGCTAAAAAGTTGTTACAGTAACGTTATGGCAACCTGATCTTAGTCATAATTTAGTTATTTCATTAGGTTTTTAAAATGAAGTTGTTTTTTAGTTAGATTAATATTTAAAAAAGCTATAATATGCTAATTTGGCTTTATATTAGACTCCTAATAGTTGCCCCACAATTAGCTTTAATTTGGTATCTACGTAACTAAATAGTTATTTTTTTAGGTTGCCATAATGCTTTTATGTCCATCGTAAACCCAAAAAATAACCTTTTCACAGCTATTTAAAGTTGATATATTATAGCTATCACACATATTTTAATGACAAAATAATGTCTAAAATATTACTATTTCATGACCATTTGGCTATTCTGCCATATAGTTGTGAATAATCTATCATATAACTATATGCAAATTTCCGAAGTTGCCGCAACGTTTTCTTAAAAATAAAAAAGCTAAAATATAACGAAAATCTATCTGCAGAATGTGGCAATTTGGTAGCAAAATTTTAGTTGTCATTGGTAATGTCTATAACTCTACCCTTTCGTAGCTACACAATAATTTTCCCATCATTTTAACTGTAAAATTTTATTTGTCGTATACCACATCTATACGTTTCCTATACCAACAAAAGTGTATTTTCTGTAGTATGGAGTGTGAATTCTGCCTAAAGTTGACATTAAACAAACTGCTTTTTCCTTAAAAAGATTTTGGAAAAGCAGTACATATTACAGAAAATTAAAACGTCGAACGACTGACTCAACTTATTTAGTTTGTTTCGATTTAGTCATTATTTAGCCAGAAAAGCCCCCTCAAACGTAAAAAATAACTAAATACCATTTGGTTTTAACTTAGTCAATATTAGGTTTCTGAGTCAGCAAGGCAACCATTTCCTAACAATCATAGAAGACATACAAAAATGGCGATTTTTTTGACAAGTACGACAGCGCAGACAGCGGCCATGTTAAATTTTTCTTATGTGTGTCAATTTTACCACTATTTTATAACCATTTAATAACTTTGTCGTTGTCAGAATCATAATTACCGCTATTTTATAAAATTTAATAAATAAAAGTGATACATTTTTATAGCTGAAATTAATTTAAAAGTAAATTCTATTAATTTTTTCAAAAAAAAAAAATTAATATGTTTAATAAATTATTGCTTTTTTTAAGGCGCGTCGATTTTTTCGTAGCATCGTATTCATATTTGTCAGAAAAGTAATGTCGCCAAACAAATTTTTTGCTTGGTTAACGAGTATTTGGAATTTGTGTTTGCATTACAGTGATATATAATATGTTTATCGCCATCCATGATGTCTACAAGGATTGAATAATATAACAATTTCTTCGTGACTCTTCAGTGACCACTAAATTACCATATTGTTATATTTTGATCTTGATATCCCACAATTTTTCCTAAATTACAACCAAAGATAAAATGTTATTTTGTAGTTGCTGTTGGGTTGTACTTTGGAAACGATAGCCAATTAACAACAAATCGGTGGTTATTTAGTAAATAGTTGTCATTTAGTCATAAAATAGCAACAGCTTCCAGAGCATAACTTCGTTAGAGCTTTGAAACAACCAAATTGTTGGCAGCTATTTGGTAATATTACCGTTATATAACCCAAAAATAAATGCCCATTTTTGGCACGGTGACGTTATGACAAGTTTGGTGAAACGTTTTCCTAGATTGTTGCGGTGACCAAATAGTTATCATTTTTGTTGCTAAAACGTTTTTACAATCGCTAAATAACAATCTGTGCTACTTGGGGTACTTGTGGATTTTAAGTCACATTTCAACAGTTCATCACAACTTGACGAATACTATGTGAGGTTTAAGACAATATTTTATAGAGAAAGAAGAGTTAATTTTTAATTTTATTTGAAAAATGACTAAATGTCTGGCAGGTTTTTGATTATTGAGAGAATTCTGTGATGAGAAGTGGTTGTGACGTGATGATTTTTGAAGCGATTATCGATTATCTCCCTTATTTTTTAACACAGGAAATTTTAGAAATAATTCACGACATATAAAACGAACGATGATTTCAAAGGATTTTGCGGTTTGAGTTCAGCTCCTTGCTAGCTGGCGAGGTGACATTCTTTTTGAGCGTGACTGTACATTATGTGTCTATGGAATATGGATATGCATATGTCGTAGGCTAATAGTAAAATTAGGCGTATTATAAAAAGCCTAGTCATATTATAATTATAAACGACTGGGCAAATTGTAAATGAATGATGAATAAATGCAAGATTTTTATAATGCGACTGAAAATTTGAGGCGTATTATAAAATGTCTAACAAGTGTTCGTCTTTTATTGTAAAACACCTATGGTTCATTTACAAATTACAATGCGACAGAAACGAACCTGCATTATTTAAGGCGTATTATATTATACCCAAGTCACTACCATTGAAATTGATACTTTGAACATTATTATCGTTTAAAATGCTGGAAGACATCGAAAGTAATGCCTCCATCAATAAACAGTTGTACTCGTGTTATCGAGAATTATAAAAATTTTACGGTGATAAGTAGAAAAAAAAAAACTTAACTTCAAATACTATACAGGATAAATTCGATAGTTGTGCAAATATTTCAAAGGATGATGTGAAAAGTGAAAATAACGCAACTTGTCTTTTCCGAATGTTTACAGTTATTGAGATGTAAGAGGGTTTTGGTCGACGAATAACTTTAAATTTGGAGTGCAAATTAACTGTTTATTCATTCATTTACAATATGACTAGGCGTTTTATAATACGCCTAATTTTACTATTAGCCTACGACACATACACCATACAGAATGCTCAAAAACTGGTCCACTTAGTGGTACGTTCTTGAAATGCATGTTCAAGACTTTAGTTTTCATTATTTTTTAATCTTTTTATTAGCTGTTTCAAAACTATAAAAACACCAACGTCGCATTTTCTCTCAAAATTACAATTTTAATAATCTTATTTAAAAAAGTAATTCGGTAAAATGCGACGTTGGCGTTTTTATAATTTTGAAACAGCTAATATATCTCACTAAATAGTCGCTCCTAACACAATGATGAATAATTATTTTTGAATTTAATAGCAGTCTAGCAGTTATTTGAATTAAAAAAAAAATAAAATAAAATTCATCAAAAAATCAAAATTTGTAAAAGTGCCAACACTGGACATCATCCGATTCAAAAATCATTAATTTTTAGACAATGTTGCCACATACATTCATTTAAGGTTTCATACATCAATTTTTTTGCTATTTTTACCTTTCTATTTAGCTGTATCAAAACTATATAAACGCCAACGTCGCATTTTCTCTCAAAATTAGTTGCTATGAACTATTAATACACTTTAAAAAATTAAAAGCTAATGTAATTTATAGTTTCATTGAGAGATCTAATCATTAATAACTATTTTACATTTTTATAAACCTTATTTTAAAAAAAATGCAACGTTGATGGCGTTTACGTAGTTTTGAAACAATATGTAAGCATTTCTTTACCACATACCATTGAGTTGGTGCTCCGGTTTTTGAGTACCCGGTATACCATGTGATCATTTGAATTTATAATTAGAGTACAGGCGCTTTCTTTTTTATGTGATTAGTAAACTAGTGTAAATTTAGGCAAATACGTAGTCAAATTAAATATTAACGCTCAAAATTTGATTACTTATTGACTCTTCAGTTTGATTAATTATGATACTCATCTCATCAATGCTGCCATACAAGAAAAAAAAACAAAGCCTACTCTAATTATAAATTCAAATGATCACTTATTGGTGTAATAATAATTAATAACGCTATAATATAGCAGTCAGATAAACTTTTTTTTATCACAATCAAGAGATTCCATTTTATCATAAGTGACATTAAACTAAAAAAAAGATACATTATTTTGCATGCGCATCATCGTTATGTTATTTTAGTACCACTTATCAACTTGAACTTTAACTCACACAACGGATTTAGATTTCCTAATAAATTTTTAATATTTTTTTCTACAGTGTTTTCACTTGGATAACGACCAGCTGTAAAGTTGTTAGGTTGGTACTCCGTGCCTAGTTTTTTTAAGTGTTCCGGTTGGCAGTACTAATTCATTGTCAAAATTTGACACTTGGCACAAGCGCAGTAAGAAAAATTGTAATTTCACATTGCAATTTTAAAAATGAGCAGCCAAAAGTCTACAAAGAAGTATGCAAGACTAAATATTGGTGCAACACAGGCAATTATAAAATGCCACGCAGAAATCAAGCAACTTTGCCAGCCGTTCCGGAGAAAACATTGAAGACGAAAGTAAAAAACTTTTTCTCGGTAATTTTCCACACATTTTCCCTTTTTTACCTACTACACCTGCCCGTTACCTCTTGTTAATTCCTTTTTTTATTTATTTATTTTTATTTATTTTAACGCAATATAAATTTTTATTAAAACGAAGTGTTAGTCTTGATACCCTGTCTTTAAACCAGTTTCATAACTTCACAGATTTAATTTAAGTGAATAATTAACAGATTTTAAAAACTTTTAGAGCTTCTAACCTATATTTGTGGACTGTCAATTCTGACAAATTTCTCACTAGAAATTACCAGAAACAATAGCGCTCGATTAAAGACCGAGTTACATAAGCCAAATATAAAGAACTTACACTAGAACGTGGTTTTTATGAAAGTAAATCGACTTTAATAATATTTATCCCTTGGATGAGAAGCGAAACGTTGACCGTTGTCATGAAAAATCAACATTTAATACAGTTTCCTATCATTTGTTTTTTTATTTTTCTTTAAAACATATTGTTTTCATTCATGGATTGTTATTAGATATTCATCTAACAATATTTTATGCAATTTTACAAGAGTCGCACCTTTCACTACGTGACGCCCACCACCATCAAACAATCAAGGATAAACAGTAACAAATTTGCATCTTGTACTTGAATTTCTTTGTTCCTGAAGCCCAATTTGTATTTTTTCGCGGAAAATTGTGAAAATGTGTTAATTAAAAATCGTTTTATCACATTGTGTAAAATGGAGCGCAACATTGAAAAATGGCGCGGCGCATGCGCAATCCCTTGCACGCCGCCTGCATATCGGCAAGTGTAGTAACCAACCGTGCATCCGTCATCGTCATCACCCCAAGTGGCGTCATGTAAATCCGTTAAACTCCTCCACCTCTTCGAGTCCGCTTCGTCCGAAAAATCCTTGTGAAACGTCGTCGTGGCTGCGTTTTCCTCCATGGAGAACTCAAACTCGGAAGGCGTCGTCCTACCGGACATTTCCGAAGCCGAACAGCTCGCGAGCGAGCACGATGGCGGCGAGAATGGCGACTCCTCCGTGGACGTGAAGCAGGCGCGCGTCTCCGCCGTCTCGGTGCGCCATGCGGGGGTCCCGGTGTCCCTGCCGGTGGGCTCGCTCATCACCAGCACCTTCAACGTCATCACCCAGGACCAGCTGCCCCACTTCAAGCCGATGCTGTGCGTCGACAACAACGGCTACATCGCCACCGACGGCTCGGGGGCCGAGCTCAAGACCATCGTCATCCAGGGCGACGTCTCGGAGGCGGGGGCCGTCTCCACGCCGGTGACGGTGTCCGGGCCCAACTTGGGCTCGTGGAACGAGGCGGCGAGTCTGCCGGTGCTGCCGGTCAGGTGCAAGAACACCTCGGCGGAGCTGCACAAGAACAGGTTCGGCTCGGGGGGCAGAGGCCGCTGCATCAAGCTGGGGTCCAGTTGGTACACGCCGAGCGAGTTCGAGGCGCTGTGCGGAAGGGCCTCAAGTAAGGACTGGAAGAGGAGTATTAGGTTCGGCGGGAGGAGTCTCCAAACGTTGATTGATGAAGGTACGGGGGGCCCTGAAGCCCCTTCAAACACTGCTCAGTATTAGAGAGTTTCAAATGGCAACGTTGCTCCGTTGAAATTAATTTGAGGTTATGTTCGTTTTCGGATTAAAGTAGTTGAAGAAAGTGGGATTTTCGAGTTACGTAGCACGAAAAGGAGGAAATGGGGAGACTTACCCATAATACAAGACAAGTCCTGCTATTATCACACTGATTTTGCTTCACTATTTTGAATATAATAATTGTCAAAAAAATTTAAAGCGGGCACTTGACATTGTTGCCAGTTTTCCACTTGGTAAGTTTTGAAATTAGAGGTTGGTACAGCAGAACACAAAATTACAAAAAATTAAATTAAGAAAAAAATGTTATATCCCATTTCAGTTGATAGTAGAATTTTGCAACAGCGCTTTTAAAATTTTTGGAATGAATTAAGGCACAAATTGATGATTGAATAAGAAAAGAATTCTGTGCTAAACTAAATCCCAACGCCAAATTTTGAACCAAGAAAACCCACCAGAAACACTCAATTTGTGGCTTAATTTTACTCCAAAAAATGCAAATGCGTTGTTGCAAAATTCCACTATGAACTGACATGGGATATATGATAAATAATTTTAACTGCTTGTTTTCGTTCAAATGATGTTTTATAAGAAACTTATTTTTTTCTGAAGTCATTCCATAAAGTGTTCCTTTACGTACTTTAGATTGTTCAACTAGAGTTCCTATATTGGGAGAGTTGGGACACTGAACGTCAAACCGAGCCAATTTTGTATTATGTGGATAAGGTATATCATTCTATCCTTTTTTATTAAAATTTTTCTTAGCAACATGTCGAAAATACTTTTAAGATTATAAATGTTTGTCAAATAAATAAAATAACATTATTTTACGTCAAATATAACCAGGGACGTAGGAAATTAAAGAATTTTGGGATACCGTCCAAAAAAAGAAAATAATTGAATACCTACTAATATTTGTGTTCACCTTTCTGAAATTTTCGATATTTATTTTTCAATAATAAATACATAAACTAAAACATACTTTATATTTCTAAAAATGCCTTTCTTCCCACCACAATTTTTAGTTAAACATCTCGTCCCAATAATTGATCATAAAGAACCAGCATATACCCCGTCGTCTTTTTAAATTTTCAAAAAAAATGTAATTGGAGGTCTTCTCTTGTAAAAAATGTAATAAAATCCTCAATTCCAATAACTTTATAATTTAGAACAGAATTTAAAATTCACGTAGAAGGTAAAGGCTTTTCTAAAAACTGTACATGCAATTTAGTTTCAATTTTGGGTTCTTGTACTTTGTAAATGCGTAGAAAAATTCCCAAAATCCCATGATTTTATACAATAACATTGTTTAGACAATCCACTTTTTCAAATGATTGTTAATAATAAACGTAAAAAGTGGCAGGAAAGGTACAGTTTCTGTCTGTTTAATCGGTGATTACCATTTCTAAAAGTTAACGAAAAAATGTTGATGGTGAAGAGTGAAGAGAGCGTAAACTTACAGAGGAATCTCTTTTAAAGTTAATAGTTTATATCAAGAAAAACGGTGAATTGACAATGGCTGTCGCACTAAACCCAGTTAGTCAACGATAAAGGGTAATATTTTTTGACAAATTTATTTGACATTTTTGTAAATGTGAAGTGTAACACCACTGACTTCTGTCCCAATGTGTTTTTTTATACATGCCAGGGGACGTATATGAAACAAAATTTCGAAAATTGACATTCAGTGTCCCAACTCTCCCAATATAGGAACTCTAGATTGATCCAAACGTACTGTCTATGCCGTCTATGCATATTGAATTTCAATCAATCTTTATGGGGTTGCTTCAAATAATTGTCAAGAAAAACCGTATCCGGTTGCAGTGTAGCAAATTACGAACAAAAATACTTTCAAATGTTTTTCAGACGCAGTTTTTCTGGATTAGTCTGTATTTTGAATTCCAAATTGAAAGCGCCTTTGAAAGTCTGAAGTGATTGAAATGGTTTATGGTGTGCACGTGTGTAACGTTGGTTGCATAACACCTTATATTTTTATAAGAAAAAGAACTTGTATTTCAGAAAAAACGTATTGTTCTCCTGTTCTAGTATACAAATAACTATTTCAATTGATACGTTTCAGTTTGCCAAATGGTAATTAACTTTGGTTACTATTGCTAGTTTACTCAACTGCATGTATATTACCAAAAATACCAAAACTTATCGGAACAGAAGATTAGTGCTTTGATTTAACAAAAGATAAGCATAAAATTGCAGTAATCATTGATCATGTCACAACACAAAATTGAACTAAAAATCACTTGTTAGAAAAAAAAAGAGCATAAAGTCGCTCTTATCCAATAAAAATTTAGCAAACATCAGCCGTTAGCGTTAGAAAATCGCTAGATGGGGTGATGTTTGAGAGAAAATAAAATTTGCATTATGATGATTGAAAAATAAAATAAAATCTGCTTTGTGAAGATATTTTGGGGAAAGAAAAAATTTGTTAAGCCCTTAACTGGTGGATTTGAGGAACAAATCGTTTCATGGAGTAACAAATTGAACAAAAAAATAGAAGGTGGAGCCATAAATCGCGAGGTGGAACTAAAAGCGCTCATTAGAACAAAAAATTGTTAGTTCACAAAAATTTGTAAGATCAAAAAAAAGTTGTTTGTTGAACAAGAAAATTAAATTAAAAACTAAAAAAACTGTTCGATCATTGTCTTTCCATATTGATTTTTCTATGAAATAGTGGAGTGTCTAAACTGTTAATATGGCCGAACGGTTAAGCCTCTTTTATACTGGGTGTTCCAAGTTTTATGGCCGAGGCAAAAATAAATATTTCTAGTCGAGTAAAAAAAGTAAATTAATAGTTCAAACGATAGGGAATTAATAACGCTACCACTTGATATTTTGATGTTGTTTAAAATTTTTAAGGTATTGCTGTGAGACATTGAAAACCAATTTTGTGATTTTTTTAAACTTATTGGCGTATTTTCTATATGGTAAAATTCCTTTAATTTTTAAAAGCGTAATTGCTAAAATATAATTATGCGAAAGTTGATAGATTTTGAGTAATTAACATTTTAATATTGGAGATCTAAATGCTCGAATAATTTATGGCGGGCTTTGTGGTATTGTGGTGATCAGGTCAGAATTCCTTGACAATAAAACGCTTTACCCCGGAAAGATTGTAAACGTGATAACGAACCTTTTTCTATTGTCAAGGAATTCTGACCTGATCACCAATTACCACAAAGCCTGCCATAAATTATTGGAGCATTTGGATCTTCAATATTAGAACGTTAATTATTCAAAAGCTATCAACTTTCACATAATTCCATTTTAGCAATTACGGCTGTAAAAATTAAAGGAATTTTACCATATAGAAAATACGCCAATAACTTAAAATAAATTTTTACCAAAATTGGTTTTTGAAGGCTCACAGCAATACCTTAAAAATTTTGAACAATATCAACATAATTAATTCCCTACCATTTGGACTACTAATTAATTTTTTTACTCGACTAGAAATATTGATTTTTGCCTAGGCCATAAAACTTGGAACACCCTGTACAGAAGATTATACTGCTTAACAAAAGAATGCACATTATTCATAGTTAATTTAGTCACAAAATATGTTTATAAAATGACACCTTTGTGGAGGGTGTCAGAAACAGTTTTAACTCTATATTTTATAATGATAATGGCTAACATGTTTTGCTTAATTGCATCGTCACGATGTTTCTACATTTTTTATTATGTAGAAGCGATGGTGGAAAAACTCGAATGTGTCCCATTGTGTAAGTTAATCATCTATTGTGAGCATTTTTGGTATTTAAAATTGTAATTTTATGTCTTTTCCCAATATTTTACATTCTAATATACGGAAGTTTTTTCATTTCTTGTATTTGCCGTCAAAGTTACATTTCGCAAAGGAGCTTGAGCTTGAGTTCATTTTAATAATCACACAAAAATCAGCGTTTGCTATTAAGTACTTTAATTCTTTCTGTATGCCTTCGAATTTTTTCAGAATTGTTATACAATTCCTTACAAATAATAAATATTAAATAATAATAAATATTTATATTAATAAAATATAATTTTATTTTTAAAGATTTAAAAATATTAAGTATTGGAAATTTTATGATATCTAGTGTCATTCTAAAACAAACGATGCTTGCAAAATGTTTTGTGCAAAAGATATGTAAAAAAATTGTTGCTAACTCCAAAATTACCTTCATTTGAATTTTTCCTTTTTTATTTAATTTATTACTCTTTGACAAAATTTTAAGCCTAGTTTGTTTTAGAATCACAATCTTAACTAATTAATTAATAATTATTCTAAGAAACTTAATATCTTATCCCTTGATATAGGGAAGAAATATTTTAGTAGCGTTTGTAGCTAAACTTGGAACAAGACAGTATATTTAGTTCGATACGAAGCCGTCATTCCAACATTGCAAGGAGTAACAGTTTGTAGTATGTAACACTAATCTACATAATACGGACTGTCTATAAAAGAGTGTAGGATCTCAGGTGGTTCTGGAATTTGAATTTGCCGCATTTAATTATTTTATTTCTATGAAATTTCTTAAAAGTACCAATTTTTATCGATTCAGGCGACCAGTAAAACCATATTTTTCATATACTAACATTTTTCGCTTTTTCTGGAAAGAAGCGGCAGACTTTTAATACCTACTACGATCCTACATTCATTTATAGACAGATTGTTTATAAAATTGCTTGTCCTGACTGACTGACCAATCAACGCACAGCCTAGGTGGCTAAGGATAGAAACTTGAAATTTTTACAGTAGATAGCTTTTGTAACGTAGGGGTGTACTAAGAAAGGATTTTTCGAAAATCACCCTCTAAGAGGGTTAAATAGGGTGTGAAAATTTGAATAAAAATCCGTCATTTTTTAAGTTATATCTTTGAAAATTAGTATTTGGGCTTTCGGTTAAAAATAAAGGAAGACGTGTTTCAGGATTTTTGGAAAATCAACCCCTAAAGGGGTTAAATGGAGAGTTGAATTTAGAATTAGAGTTTAGAAAATCTGTCATTTTTAAAGTTACATTGAACTTACATCCTTGAAAATTAGTATTTGAGCTTTTGGTTAAAAATGGAGAAACACGTGTTTCCGGATTTTCGAAAAATCAACCCCTAAGAGGGTTAAATGGCGTAATAAAATTTGTATAAATATTCGTAACTTTTGAATTTACATTAATTGAAGCTGGTATTTGGGCTTTCAGTGAAAAGTGAAGAAACACGTGTTTTAGTTGGAAATACCAACCCCAAGGGGGTTGAACACGGATTAGAATTTGTATAAAAATCCGTAATTTTTAATTTGTATCCATGCAAATGGTACTTGAGCTTTCGGTTAAAGATGAAAAACGTGTGTTTAAGAACATTTGGAATTTCCACCCCTAAGGGGGTTAAATATAAAAATCCGTAATTTTAGAACTTATTTTTATAAAAATTGGTATTTGGGCATTCGGTGAAAAATAAAGAAACAGGTATTTTATTATTTTTATAAATTCCACCCCCAAAGAGGGTTAAGCATAAAAAATCGTCATTTTTGAAGCTATATTAATGAAAAATGGTATTTGATCTTTCGGTTAAAAATGAAAAAAGACGTGTTCCTGGATTTTGAAAGTTCCACCCCCAAAAGGGTTGAATATAAAAATATGTATTTTTCGAAGTTATAACCAAAAGAATTGGTATTTGGGCATTCGTCTAAATATAAAAAACGAGTGTTTCAGGTTTGTTGAAAACTCCACTCCAAGGGAGTTAAACAAAAAATCCTTCATTGTTGAAGTTATACATATAAAAAATTCTTTATTGTTGAAGTTATCAATTGATATCTTAGACATTCAGTTAAAAAGGAAGAGGCGTATATTTCAGGATTTTTAGAAATTCCACCCCCAAAAGAGTTCAACGCAAAACTTCTGTATTTGTGAAGTCATATCCAAGAAAATTGGCATATGGACTTCCGGTTAAAAATAAAGAAAATGTGTTTCAGGATTGTTGAAAATTACATCCACAAGAGGGTTAAACAGGGAATGAGTTGAGAACAAGCAAAATTTACTCGGTCACGGTTTTAAAGTTCACAATAAAATTTTGTGTTTCCACTTTTTGTTATACTAAGTTTTGCATTGTTTTTCTTTGTTTCAAAGTAGTTGTGGACATGCGTGCGAAGCCGTGGGCAACTGCTAGTAAGAAATAAGTGCTGGAATGATTTAGTAAGCATAAGGAAACGATGAAATGAAAGAAAAATTCAAAAAAAAAATTTAAGTGTTCTATAAACGGCGTCTCTGGTAAAAGATATCGACACTTGGATAAACAGAAATACAATTTTTTATTTGTCGTTGCTTTTGAAGATACGTTCCATGAATGAGTAAATGTAGTTTATAATTATAAACCTAGAGTTTACAAAAATATGAAATTACGATTTTCTTGTTTTTTAAAGTTGTAATATACTCGTTTTTTTTTATATCAAACGGTCTTATGGCGTGAGATTTCAAAATTTTTATTTATTTTATTTAGGGCTAATAGTTCATTAAACATTCATAAAAGATCTAGGAGTGCAATAGATAAATGGAAAAAATTAAGGAACAGCGAAGGAATTTTGGAAACATGTTAATTTTAACCAGATACAGCCCCTCAAAGATTCGAATTTTCCATACGCATCAGTGGGCAGCTGAGTCAATTGTGCCGCGTGACGTCACACCTAGCGCACGCGATCTGTCAAATTTTGAACTTTGAGGTCTCATAACTTTTTTATTGTTGTGAATATAAAAAAATGAAAAGTACCATTAGTTTTACAATTATGAAGACTATTAATGGTATTAATTTCAAAAAAATGTAAACTTCCTCATTAAATATACTTAACGCTTTCTGAAATAAGGTTGAAAAGGCCTTGATTAAATGTGCAATTCGTTGTTTTCAGGTATTATCCTCCCTCATGCAACAAGTTGCACTTGCGCCGCCTGCTGCGACGACGAATCGGCAACAGGTCCCGTCCGCCTGTTCACCCCTTACAAAAGGAAGCGTCGAAAGGATCACGACCCGAACAAGCGCAGCTGTGGCGAAGACAGCGACGGCAATCAGCAATCGAAAGAGGAAGCATGGCAAAATCTAGCTGAAGGTTTAGACTCCACCGATTACCAGTTAATGGAACCGGTGGTCAACTCTGACCCTACAGCTTCCTTGAAACGACTCGAAGACATCGCTTCGCAAATAACGCGACTAGCGAGCGATTTTCGCAAAGGCGTGGAAGAATTACGCGATGCGATTAGCAGACAATCGGAGAAGTTTCAAAGAGAGAAGGATGCTGCAGTTTTGGCGGCGCGGGTGGAGGCCCAAGTGGCGGCGCTTCAGCCCGATGGCAGCTCGGATACGACCCTGCAACCGGCTTTGGACGACAACCAGAAAAAGGTACAGTTTGTTCATTTTTTCTTCATTGTAAAAGTAATTGAATTTCTTTCATTTTTTTAAAGGTCTGATTTGACTTGTTTTGGTCTTTGTCTGCTTTGTCAAATTTGATATCCGGACCAGCTGAAATTTTGCAAACACACTTATGGTGCTATTCCCTAACTTCTGTTACTATGTTATTGCTCTATTACTGTAAAAATTACAGCTGGGGCATTTCACGTGAAGCGGACAACGAAAAAAATTTGACAACCTGAAATTCGGTCATATTCAGGACAATTGTTCTCCTAGAAAGCATAATTGTAAATACATAATAATTTTTTTGTGTGAGGCTCACAAATAAGAGTGGATTTGCCTCACACTGGTCAGGCCTTGCTGAGGGCGCAGTGAGAGACGAGGTAAAAATTTTAGAGTAAAGAGGCGGAGCTAAACTTCGTAGGTCATAGAGATTCCGAGAAATATTTCAGGGATGAACTAAGGGTCCTATTCTTACGGAATGGTGAGTTGTGAGATGAAATTTCGAAATCTCTCTCACATCACACTATTCCGTATGGCCTAGAATAGGACCCTAACTGACTTTAAAATCGTTTAACATTAAATCATTGAGTTTATTGATAATAATATAATAATAATGATTAAATATTATATCCTATTTCAGTTCATAGTAGAATTGCAACAGCGCATTTGAATTAATTTTTTGGAGTGAAAAATAAAGCACAAATTGATAGTTTCTGTTTAAAAAAAGAATTCTGTGTTAAACTAAATCCCAGTAACACACATTGAGCTAAGAAAACCCACCAGAAACTCTCAATTTGTGCTCCATTTCATTTAAAAAAATGCAAATGCATAATTCTACCATGAACTGAAAGGGGATATATGTACATTTTGTGGTTTTCTGTTTAGAACAAAATGCTTGTCGCACCCCCACTCAATGACTGTCACAAATCAAAAATCAACATAATCCTGTTTTATGGTAGAATAATAATAAAATATCATGTTCAGTAGCTTCAATAAGTGTCACAAGTTTAACTATATCTCTATGATTTTTTGTTTTGTTTACTAATTTTCGAGATAATGCGATAATGGCAGAATTATAAATTTTTGTTTTCAATTTAAATTTCATTTGACTTTTACTGGCAGTATCGTGACAACACAGTTAAAAAATTTCGGTGTAGTTTCACAAGAAATACAAAGAGTAGGAATTTCTTCAGGAACTGACAATGTGGTCGGCACCGATATTTTTTAGCCGATTCCATGTCATCCAGATGTGCTTCCCTTTATTGGGCGGTTCGGGTTGCCCTCAGAGAAATCATAGTCACAAGTGGTCAAAATAATACTCGTAGACGCATTAGCAAAAATTAAGCGGATTATAACATCACGTTAGAGAACCCACATTGGGGATAATATAAAATGAAAAATAGTAAGAGCTACAGATGTGGACAAAATAAAGTGGAACAATATTGAAGACGGAATTTTTAGCAATATTTTAGCAGAGAACCATGCGCCTTATTGTTTTCAGCTTTAAAAATTATTTCCATTTTAAGCAAATTGCTAACGTGGACCACGATCGTTTTGATTACTTTGGATTTTTTTGTTACCCCTGATCTGAAACATGTTACTCATCTGAAAGTTTTACGTCGCTATCTCTCTCTTACTCTGACACCATACACTGATATGGAAAAACAAGGCTAGACATATTTGGCAGGTATCGAAAACCCTCGATTTCCACAACAAAAGAAGCAGGCAAGCGCGTTTGGTTCTGACGGTGATTATGGAAATTTATAGTTTCAATGAGAGAACTAATCATTAATAACTATTTTACATTTTTATCAACATTATTAAAAAAAAACAAAAATTTGGTAAAATGCGACGTTGGCATTGCATAATTACAGCTATTACCCACTTAGAATTAAAGAGCAGATGTGTATTAATAACTAAGGCCGCTGTTTTCAAAACAATGTTTCCAATTACCAGCTTGACATTTTGAACTAGGATTTTGAATCTCCAGAAGTCTGATTTTTTAAAACAAATGACGATGTAATCAAAAGAAAGTCCGATAATTCAGTAGGTTGTCAATGTATTATTGGATTTTCTTTTATTGAGAGCGTCTTTACATTTGAAAAATCGGCCTTATTATGACTGAAAATGTCAAGTTGATAAGCGAACTTTGTTTTTAAGGTAGCGAACTTGCTTCTACATATGTACATCGAAAAATCAATTGACGTAAACCAAAATTAAAAAAATTCAGTCCACCCCTGTACGTGTAGAGTGAGACGAAGAATGATAATTTGGCTAGAGTTATCTTTGACCACGAGAGGCAGCACCTTATAGTAGTTATAGTAGTGTTCAAGACTTGATACAGACCTTTTTCTCTGAGCATAGATTTTTTAAAAAGAATCATTTTTTACTACAATAAATGTAACACATCTATAGAAAATACTCTAATGCACCTCCCTCTTGTGTCAAATTTTTGATTTTTGATTTTAATAAATGTTAGTGATGACGTAAAGTAAGACATTATTTTCGACTTTTTCGTATTTTTTGTAATTAACATTAGGTCAAAAATCAAAAATCCATTACAAGAGAAACCTAGAGCCATCTTTCTTCTTCAGAAATATTTTTTTTTGAAGTTTCTAAGTTCAATAGTTTCCGAAAAAATACGTTCGGGGCAAAGGCTTACAACGTAGGGAAAAACTACTAAGCAAATGGACTCTTAACTTCTAAAAAATTGACGAAATATGAGTCACAGAGTTTTCAGAAGCTTTTATTCAAAAAACTAATGCATACCAAAATATTTAAAGTAGTGCTTTATATAAAAAAATTTCTGTTCTTTTTGATTCTGAAATCCGATTTGGAATTTGAAATTTTTTTCGTGTAGAAAAACGGAAGTGAAGTTTCAAATCCGAATTTTAGTAACTTGGACCATTTTTTTTCATTTATTTTTATTTCAAAAAATAGCTTATAATATATAGATTTTACACTATAAGTCTCAAAATGGGATCTCTATTCGTTTAGGAGATATAGTACTTAATGTACACAAAAGCGCGTAATTTCTTGCGTAAACCGACCTATCACGGACATTAAGTACTGTATCCCATTTTGCGAGTTATAGTGTAAATTCTATTTACTTTAAGCTATTTTTTGAAATAAAAATAATAAAAAAAAAATGGTCCAAGTTACTAAAATTCGGATTTGAAACTTCACTTCCGGTTTTCTACACGAAAAAAAATTCAAAATTCAAATTTGATTTTAGAGTTAAAAAGAACAGTGAATTTACTGTTTAATTAGAAAAACAGTTTACAAGGACGTTATGCTTAATATTTGGTCAAATTTTAGAAGCCAATAACTTTTTAAATAAGTCGCTCACAAAACAAATCATCACGTATTTACATTCATATCTTTTAGGAGAACAGTTGTAACCGAATTTCAGGTTGTCGCATTTTTTTGAGTTGTCCGCTTCACGTGAAATGCTTTAGCCACATTATTTATGTACTTCAAAAAATTGATAGCTAATGTAATTTATAGTTTCAATGAGAGATCTAATTATTAATAACTATTTTACATTTTTATCAATCTTATTTATTTTAGGCGTTTTTATAGTTTTGAAACAGCTAATAAGACAACAAAACTTCAAAAGTGCGGCCGTAAATAAACGACTAAAATGTGGCTAAAGTGTAAATAAATATGGCTAAAGTTCTGCAGGCACAGCTTGCTCTAATTGAGTTTATTTTCGATCTCATGTTATTTACTTTTTCGTTTACCATTTGTTAATGTCAATACTAATGAATGTTATTGTCTAAAAAATTATGTATTTATGGACGTCATATAATGCAGTTTTTTTTTTAGGATTTTGGCGTTTAAAAATTTAATTCCTGTTTTATGGTTTGAGTGTTAGAAAATGCCATTTCCGTGGCTCCTAGCGGCCTGTTTTTGTAGACGAAAAAATGCAAAAATTACCTCTCACAAATTAGTCTTTACTACTTTTGAACCACTTGAATGACAGCTGGCAAAGTTGACAAAGATAACGAAAAATGTAATCAATTTATTTTTAATGAGCGTTTAATAATCTCAACTAGACTAGGCACAAATGAATAGGGATATTGTTATAAGTTTCACTTTTGGTTACAACTAAGGTTTTATTTGTTATTTAAATAATAAACTACATCAAACCATTACAGTTGAATACATTTTTCAACCAAAAAGAAAAAAATATATATTAACTAATGCAGTAATAAATTAATCCTAAAATGAATGTTTTTTTAACAATTATTATCTCTGTTCATTTGTACATAGTTTATTAAACAGTATATATAGTCCATCCGGAATTAAAATAAATCGTCAAATCGTTTGAACGTTGGCAACTCCATTTAAAATTAGTCGTCCAGGCTTCGTTCCTATGGCAATGTCGCAGGGTCCCAATATAATTTCAAAATTTTTGACACTGACAATTGATTTTAATTCCGAATGGACTTCACCTACTAACAAGTGTTCATTTAAAAAAAAACTCTAAAGTGCTTTGAAATTAAAAAACAATTAACACTATTTGGTAGGCAACCAACAATACAATGGTAAAAATTGTTCTACAACTTCCGTAACAATCTTAGAGCATGCTGCGAGTTTTTTTTAATAATGAACACCTGATATTAATCGCCTTCTTTAAAAAATTAGTTTATTAAATAACTATCATTATTTAACTTGCTTTGTTATCTGCTGTATATTTTGGATGTCAAAATTGAGAGGGTTCCTGTTATCCGAGCAAGCTGAAATTTTGCATACACACGTAACTCCCTATCATTATAATAATATTTATATACTGAAAAGTAAATTGTAAGCAATTATCAATATCTCGGCTCTTAAAAAAAATTGAAGATGATACCAATACCATTCGATAGAGCAGAAAAAATCCTACAAAACAAAAACACTAACGTGTGAAAGTTTCAATTTCGCTCTTTGGGACAACTTCTATTTCCAAAGGAGCTGAAATTTTGCATTTACTTTCTGTGACATTACAATAACACTTACTTTAACAATTTATAAGCAATAAAGTTTAATTTCGACCTAACTTTTCGGCTTTTTGCCTAAAATAAAGCCTTTCTGACGCTCGAGAAAAGCAAAAATTATACTCATTTCGACTGAAACGCCAAAAAAAGCAAAAACAAAGCTATTTAGAGTTAAATTTTATCACAAAACAAATAGGCAATAGCTAGGCGATAATGTTGAGGTTGACAATTTAATACCGACATTTTAATAAATTAAGAAAAAATACATGCCATCAACTTTGGCGTTGCTTCGTAACGAAAGAACTGGAAATATATTAGAAGTTAAATCTTAAAATATAATTTTTTTACCAAATAAATAATAATTAATATATACACACACAGAGACGATTTATATTTTTATTTTTATCAAAAGTATTCAAATATAAAATAAAGAACAGTTTTTATTATTACTCAAATTAATGAATTTTACACACGGTATGTTGAGAGAATTACCTATTTTATGCAACTTCTCTTTTTTTTTTGTTAAATTATTAATATAAATTAAAAAAAAAATACAGCAACAAATATCATAATGGATTCATATCAGTAATTATACAGGGTGATTCATATAACTTTATGACCCTAACGAACTTTAAATGCAACCCATTATACATTGGAAGTTGAATTGCGCCTAAATTGGCCAAAACAAAAACGCCAGGGACTGCAATAAGAACCTAATTTTTTAAGGTTTGTCAGAGGCATCCAATTCACACAAATTTATAATTATTAGTGTTTTTGAACCAAGTTATAATTGAGTAATGTATTACTGGTTGCGTTTAAAATTCGTCAGGGTCGTAAAGTTATGTAAATCACCCTGTATAGATTATTGAAAAAGTGGAATACAATTCGGAGATTTTGATTTCGAAAGTTACGTTGACTCCCCATAAAGAGAATAGACAGAGAACAGCCTTGAAGAAGTTCTTGATTTTTCTCAGAATTAGGAGATCGTTAAGATCACAAGTAAAGACCAACGAAAAGAATGCTTATGTTTACAGCTTTAGTTTTGAAAATTTATAAAAATTTTCTGAGTAAGGATTTCTTACTTAGCTCAGTTAATCGCTTCCAAAGCTTTAATAATTTTATGTCTTGTTTCAGTGTGCGAATTGCAACAGGGAGGCGCTGGCCGAATGTTCACTGTGTCGACGGACGCCATACTGTTCCACTTTTTGTCAACGCAAGGATTGGGTTTCGCATCAAGTTGAATGTGTTAGAGGTGTGACAACGGACGCTAATTCGCAACAGTCGATTATGCTGATTGTTGAAAGTGGAGAGCAACAATAACCGGTTTTATGACTTTGTGCTATTTTTTAATAGCCGCCACTTTAAGTGTTTCTTTCTGATCAGAAAAGTGACTGGTGAGTTTGGAGCTAAGTTGGCAACTTAACTTCAAAGTCATGGCTACTTGGACCAGAAATTTAATTGACAGCATGGTATTTATAGTATCTTGCCCACACATATCTGTCTACGTTTGTGGATTCTTGTGGGATTTTTATTAATTTCTATCATGATGGTGTATATATTGTACATATATTTCATTTTGTAAATTTTGAACCGTTTATCGCATTAGGACTAAATTGTGCTACATTATTTAACAATTAAAGCATTTTTAACGTTTATTTTATTATTTTTTAACTCCTAAAGTGTAGGTTTGCTCAACTAGAAATGAGCAGGGTTCGCACATGTGTGAATTTAAAAAATCAAAAAACCGCAAAAATCAGTTGCTTTGATTCAACAAAGTTTGAGAGCATACACTTATTAATTATTATAATTGAATTAAACAAAATATTTCTTGCTAGAAACTAGTACAACAAAAACTGAGCACAAATCGCTCAATGGAACAAAAATTTGCTTAATTCAATAAGAAATTGGCATGGAAACATTTATAATTAAACAAAAGATCACTCGTCGAATAGCAATTTGTAATAATTGTTCATTAGCAAAAAAATCACTTAAGTTAACAAAAAAACCGCTAATGGAGCATGAAATAATTTGATCCTACAAAAAATAAAGCAAAAAAAACCGTAAGTTGTCAAAACAAAAAAAAAAGAACCCTGATAGATTCCATTTCAAGCCTTTAGCAAAAAAAGCAACATCGGTATAATTACGTTTGCTGATAAAATATTATATGTTATTCGGAATAAAAATTAGTGATTTATGTTATGTGGCTCAGTTGAATTATTGGACCACTACGTTCAGCTTAGCCTCATAAAGCATCACTTTTACTCCTAATAACATAATCTACTACAGTAATGTGTCGATAATTCGAACCCCAATTGTCGATAATCCAAACACCCCAATTGCGTAAAATGGTATCCATAACCCGAACTAAACATTAAAAAATATGTACGAGGAACTCTTGATCAATTTGTAGGAAGAAACTGAAGCAGTAGCTGTTTAAAATATTTTTTTAATATTGTATTTTTTATACTCACAAACATCGCTAAATCGATTAGGTCAAAATTTTTGTTTAAAAACGGCAAACTACAAAAAATAGTATAAAAAAACTCGTTTCATTAGACCTCAAAGTACTCGTGGCTACGTCACTCGTTTTTGAAACTGCCCTAAAATATTTTTAGTTTTAATGAGACTTTTCCATAATTCAATGTAAACTCACTCAAAATCAGACGGGAAGAAATAATCGCTTTGGCTTTTATTGTTAATCTAGTAAGGGGTCAGCTTAACTTGCCATCTTTCTTGAATTTTTTTATTCCTTCCTACCCTACTTGTTTTTGATCCACTTTTTATCTTCCCACACCTCGTACCAATATTTTTATGAAATCGCCTAAACATTTGTGTTTATGTGTTTTAATTCAGTTAGTATTCTCTAGTATTAAAAAAAATAATTATCTAGAACACTCTCCGCAAAGTATGTTTGTAGTAATTTGCTTATTACTTTACTTGTAACTTGTTTGTTTGTGCGTTTGTTCGGCTTTTGTCCTATTATTGGATTTTTTCTGTTGAGCAATAAATACACCAAATGAAAACGCCAACATAACAAACATAACTATACAGGCTGTAAATGAAATAAGTACATTAATTTTAACTGGTAGTAGAATTCGCCAAGACCAACAATTTTTCCTAATAACTTTTTTTTCAAAACGTTTTAGTTTTTGAGTTAAAATTATTTTAAAATCTTACACAATTTTCTTACATGCCACTGGAAACAAAGTTACCTAGTCGACAAGATTACCGTTTCCAAGCAAGTTCATGAAAATTAAATTAAATTTATTATTACTTTTCTTTGTTGGAGCATTTCATGAAAGTTTCGTCAATTTGTAGGAGGAAAAAATGATTTTCAAAAATGCGATTTTGAAAAAATGGTACATAGAAAAAGTGTTTGCCTTGATGAGTTCTACCACTGGTTAAAATTAATGTACTTATTTCGTTTACATCCTGTATATATAAAATTGCTTGGCCTGACTGACCAATCAACGCACAGCCTAGACGGCTGAGGATAGAAACTTGAAAATTTTACAGTAGATAGCTTTTGTAACGTAGGGGTGTACTAAAAAAGGATTTTTCGAAAATCACCTCCTAAGAGGGTTATATAGGGTGTTAAAATTTGAATAAAAATCCGTCATTTTTTAAGTTATATCTTTGAAAATTAGTATTTGGGCTTTCGATTAAAAATAAAGAAAGACGTGTTTCAGGATTTTTGGAAAATCAACCCCTGAAGGGGTTAAATGGAAAGTTGAATTTAGAATTAGAGTTTAGAAAATCTGTCATTTTTAAAGTTACATTGAACTTACATCCTTGAAAATTAGTATTTGAGCTTTTGGTTAAAAATGAAGAAACATGTGTTTCCGGATTTTCGAAAAATCAACCCCTAAGAGGGTTAAATGGCGTAATAAAATTTGTATAAATATTCGTAACTTTTGAATTTACAATAATTGAAGCTGGTATTTGGGCTTTCAGTGAAAAGTGAAGAAACACGTGTTTTAGTTGGAAATACCAGCCCCAAGGGGGTTGAACACGGGTTAGAATTTGTATAAAAATCCGTAATTTTTAATTTGTATCCATGCAAATGGTACTTGAGCTTTCGGTTAAAGATGAAAAACGTGTGTTTAAGAACATTTAGAATTTCCACCCCTAGGGGGTTAAATATACAGGGTGTTCCGTCTAAACCCCACATTAGAAGTATTAAAAGATCTAATAAAGATATTTATCTGAGAGTTGGTACTCAGGCATAATCCGTTGTGTTATGTCCAATGAAAATATTTTCAAGATGGCAGCACTTTCGGTTATACCGGAAGTCGCTATTAACTTTCTTATTTTAAATGGAAAGCTATATTTTTCACTGCGTTTTTGGATTAGTTGAGTTATTTTAAGGGAGTTTTTATCAGCTTATCCCTTAAAAAATCGGTAACTCGCTTAGTTTTAGAGATTTCGAAATCATGTTTGGAGAATTGAAAGAGAAAGCCTATATCTGTTGTTCAGTGTGATCAAAATTGGAATTGAAGTTATCAAACCCAAAAATTTTAAGGTTAAGTTTGGACAACTTCAAGTACCCAAAACTTAATTTTTTCAAATGGGATGTCCCAATTTTTATTCTACTAGATGGAGGAGAATTTTTTTCTGTATCTATCTGTATTAGCTTTCCCTATACCTATTTGTGATAATTTTCATTCTCATCTTTTTTCATTCGTTTCCATGGCAACCTATGAGAAAAGGCCTATGGCTAATGAATTTCTCAATCCCAACAAAAAGGTATTGTAACTTGAAAACTATTAAATATAAGTATAGGGAATGTTAACACAGATCGAAGCAGAATTAAATTCTCTACCATCTAGTGAAATAAAACTTTTGTCATTACATTTGAAAAAAATGAGTTATGGGTGATTAAAGTTTTGCAAACTTAATTTTAAAAATTTGGAGTTTGTTATTCTTTTTTAGAAATTTGAAAACACCAAAGGAAAGATCTAGGTTTCCTCTTTTAAATGAGCTCAAAAATATTTCCAAATTATTAAAAATCGCAGAGTTATCGATTTTTGAACTGGAAGATCCAAAAAAAATTTAAAAACCATAAATATTTCGTAAACGGATGAATTTAGGTATAGGAACAGCTTATGAAAACTACCTTAAAATAACTCTAGTAATTCAAAAACGCATTAAAAAATATAGCATTCCATTTAAAATAAGGAAGTTGATAGCGACTTCCGGTATAACCGGAAGTGCTGCTATCTTGAGAATATTTTCATTGAGCAGGACCTAAAAGATTATGGTTGTACACAAATTTTCAGATGACTATGATTATTAGAACTCCCAATACTTCTAATGTGGGGTTTAGACAAAACAGCCTGTAAAAATCCCTAATTTTTGAACTTATATTTATAAAAATTGGTATTTGGGCATTCGGTGAAAAATAAAGAAACAGGTATTTTATTATTTTTAGAAATTCCACCCCCAAGAGGGTTGAACATAAAAATCTGTCATTTTCGAAGTTATAACCAAGAGAATTGTATTTGGGCATTCGCCTAAATATAAAAAACGCGTGTTTCAGGTTTGTTGAAAACTCCACTCCAAGGGGGTTAAACAAAAAATCCTTCATTGTTGAAGTTATACATATAAAAAATTCTTTATTGTTGAAGTTATCAGTTGATATCTCAGACTTTTGGTTAAAAAGGAAGAGGCGTATACTTCAGGATTTTTAGAAATTCCACCCCCAAAAGAGTTCAACGCAAAACTCATGCATTTTTGAAGTCATATCCAAGAAAATTGTCATTTGGACTTCCGGTTAAAAATAAAGAAAATGTGTTTCAGGATTTTTGAAAATTACATCCACAAGAGGGTTAAACAGGGAATGAGTTGAGAACAAGCAAAATTTACTCGGTCACGGTTTTAAAGTTCACAATAAAATTTTGTGTTTCTACTTTTTGTTATACTAAGTTTTGTATTGTTTTTCTGTGTTTCAAAGTGGTTGTGGACATGCGTGCGAAGCCGTGGGCAACTGCTAGTAAAATATAAAAATGGTGAGGTTTAACCAATTCTGAGGGCAAACCTATTTGCTTTGTGACCGATAGAATCACACTTGAACACTTGAAAGACGAGTAGTACTATTTTTTTTTCACGAAAAAAGTCAGTAACATTATTTGTTTATTCAACTGATTTTGACAAATCTACGAAAAATATTTAATTCTCCCCCAACGGATTCCCCAGCCAGGGATACACAGCTGGACATTCGGACCCACAGAAGGTCATGTACCTCGGATTCGGATCGTCCTGCTTCATCAACTGGCAAGTTTGAGCCGTACAACCCAAATCCTCCACATCTGGACACGCAGGCCAGCCTTGCGCCCCCATAGGAACAGGATTCTTAATCCACTCGATGGCTTTGCTCGGACTCACGAGATACACATCATTCAGACCTTGCAAATAATCGACGAATTTTTTATAGGCCTCCAGACGTACCGGATTCACAGCGAAGTAAGCGGCATGGATGTAGAACCCAAACGGTGCTTTATTGCCTTTGTATTGGACGTTGAAATTATCGATAAACCACTGGAGAAGCTTGTCAGCGTCGTCGTCAGGTCTGGAATTCAACGATATTGAATGCAATTGAATTAATTTGAGTGAGATTACATGTCCACACAAGCATCGACCATTGAGCACACGTTGTTGCTCAAGTCGGTCCAGTCGATCATGGGCACGACCCAGACGCCCGGAATCGAGCTTTCCGGGCATGGGCCGATGGGACAGTCCTGGTTCGACCTGTAGTCAAGGGTGTAGGGCCAAAGTCCGGGCTTCCGGAAGGTCTGGGTCGGCCAGGAGCAATCATAAGTCAAGCCGAGCTGTTTGGCAAAATCGAAGCTGTTATCCCCTGAAAAACCGTAATAACGTAGAGGTTACGGTTCAAATGTTATAAAAAAAATTAGTAAAATGAACCGTATAATTTATTAATTTGCTGGAAAAAAACCGGCTATGGAGAACTCGCATGTCAAACTTCCCCCACTCTTCTGGAGGACCAACAAAATCAGCTGTTCCATATAATTTGTATGGAGTTCTGCTTCCGCTTCGATTATTTTTTCGTTTTTTGGTGGTTATTGAGTGTTTTGATTGCTAAAATTAAAACGAGCGTGCAAAATGTTGACACTTTTACTTAAATTATTTTTTTAGTCCAAATCCAAGGCCGATACAAAATTTTTATAAGAAACAAAAAGTGTTCATAGATAAAGGGTCTTCCGAATTAAAAAAGAATTAAACCATTCAGATAACGTATAACAAAAATATGTCCTAAAATGTGTTCAATAGGTGTTAGGTAAGTACTGTAACAGAAAAACAAAAGAAATAGCACCAAAACATGTGGTTTTGATGACAAATTACTTGTACCAAATTTCATTAAAATCGATTATTCCATTTAGAAGTTACCAAGATAACTATAGAGACAGGTAAACCAAGTCGCCGCCATATTTGAAAAAAAGTTGGTGCAAGTTGATAGATGGCAGCACGGTAGACCGGGACTGTCACAATTTTACAATTTTTATTGTTTTTTTTATAAAAAAAGATGCAAAACAACACGTTAATCACCTAGTAACGAGGTCTTTTTTTTGTAACGTGAAACAGTAATTTTTTTCTGAGTAGTTCCGACTTTCGTTCCGACCGCGAGAGACATCAAAGCATTGAAGTCAGAATAAATGCTTTATAGAAAAAAAACTTGACTACCATTCAGTGCGGGCATCCTTCAAACATTAATAATTCTTCATAAATGCCGCATTTTTAACAACTTGATGCGTGAATCTTTTTTTATGTAAACATTCTGACAGTCCCAGTCTATCCTGGCGCCATCTGTTAGATAAAAAAAAAGCTCCAAACAGCCACATTTTGGTTCGCGCCCTTCAACGGAAAATCGGGTATGCTGGTTTACCAGGCTCTCTAGTTATCTTGGAAGTTACTAATAAAAAACGAAAATATTTTTTGAACTTTGGCGCCCTCTAACTTTTAAACAGTGCAACTTGGTACAGAGGTAAGTTGGGTTGAATCGTTTTATTTTGACTTGGGGAATCTCTGGTTCCTTTTTGTCCCCATCTTTTTGTTACACCCTGTATATTTTTTTAAAATATTAATAGTTTTCGAAAAAGCAAAAATAGGTATTGATAGCTTGAAAACTATCACCAATTTTGCAATTTGCTCGACTCCAATCGATTTCCAGATCCTGTTTCGTATGATTACATGAAAATGGTTCCATTTTTTCGAATATTTTTTCCGTAATTGAGAAAATAAAAAAAAGTGAAATTTTTCTAAATCCCCCTCACATAAAATGGGCAATTTTGGAAGTGTCTCCCATCCTGTCTAATAGATTTAGATGTGCTTTTTACGGCGGAATAAGATTTTTTGTCCTAGCTCTTTTAGTTTCGAATCAGCTTTGAAAATTGATTTTTTTCGAGATATCGGCTTGAAACTTATGCCTTTTCTAGAGTTTTTTTAAACCTCTTCTAATGGGGCAGTCGCATGTCAAACTTCCCCCACTCTTCTGGAGGACCAACAAAATCAGCTGTTCCATGGAGTTCTGGTTCCGCTTCGTTTATTTTTTCGTTTTTTGGTGGTTATAGAGTGTTTTGATTGCTAAAATTAATTGGACATTTACATAAATGTATGATGAATCATTTAAAGCCACAAAATCGCGGTAATATCTTGTGTTAAGGCCGTTGTTCGGAGGTTGTCAGTGCTTATGTTGAGTTTTTATATTAGTTTTGTTATTAAAAATAATTGTATGTTGATTTCTAAATAAAACTATAAAATTATGATAATTTTTATTTTAGAATGGATAATTTTAGACTATAAACAGGCTTTCGTTTTAATACCTAAATTATTCTGAATGTTGCTGTACCTACTGCTTATGAACTAATTTTATAATATACAGTGGTGGACAAATTAATCGCGTACACTACGAAAAATCAAGTAACACATTTTTTCTAATTTATTAATCTGTAATCATGTCTCTTTTGAAGTTTAAAGGTATTTTTAGAAAAGAGGTTATACGTTGCAATTAGAAATTGTCAAATTGTCACTCTAATTTAACAGTAAGGTAAGAATGAGTCTTTATTTACAAAAATTAATACAATAACGATTCCAAAATTAATATTTTTTCATGGCTCCATTTGCAGCTGATACTTTGTTTGATCTGTTGCAGTAAGGTCTCGACAATAATTTTTGTTAATTCCCTTCAACCAACTTCAACGTTTTGAATACCAGCCCATAGTTCATGTTCGTTCTCAGGTCTAAAGTTCCTTAATTATTATTTAACAATTGTTTCACCTTATTCAGGATTTGATGGTCATAGTCGTCCCGAACCAATATTTTAACACTTTTAACAAAAAATTTCAAATAAAAAAAATGTTTTATTTGTTGAGCTCTGTTACTTGTTCAAATTAACACACGTATTTCTGATACACCCTGTATAGTACAGGATCTGAATTAGGGTCGCCCTGGACCCATCTGCTTACCGGATGAAATTTATTTTTTATCAAATATAATATCGAAAGGAATATATAGCGAATAGGTTGCCTAAAAAAATGTTCAAGACTATGATTAATGGGGCTAAAAAGAGTCGAATTTTAGCCATTTTCCGCAGTGTTTTACAGCCATTTTAAGTAACATTTTTGAAACTGATTTACAGAATACATTCTTCTACTCGGGCTGTTGGGGAGAAAGTTTTTAAAAATGCGGTTATGGATGCTTTATTTAATTCATCAACAATTTTGAAACAGCTAATATACCATGCGATCATTTGAATTTATAATTAAAGTAGACGGTTTTGTGTCTTTGTGATTGAAAAACCTAGGCAAACTGAGAGAAAAATGTATTCTAATTGAATATTACCGTTTAAAACATCATTATTTAACTCTTCAGCTTAATTATCGCAATCGGCGTTTTCATTCAAGTTAAAAAACTGACAAAGCGTACTCTAGTTATAAATTCCAATGATCGCATGGTATTTCAAAAACTAATAATTACACAAAGTCAGCGTTTGCAGTTAAGTACTTTTTTTCTCTGTGTATGAGAATTTTTTCAGACTTCTACAGTGCCTTATAGTTAATACTAATAAAATTTAATTTTTAGTAAATTGTTAATAAAGATGACTCATAAATTAATTATCTTTACGGTGCAACGGTGGGTGCAACATACACTTGTAATGTAAAATGAACAATAAAAACAATAACAGTAGCGCAAATAATTTGTTTCAGGATTAAAACAGTAGGAATTTATCTATTGAATGATTTCTCCGCAGCCCAAAACTCACTCTTGAATTATTTGAATTGACTATGGATACAACAGGAGCATTTTATAGCGTAAAAAACAACTTACTTTGAAGCAAAAACTCAGATAATTTTATAGATTTATTATATACAATAATATCATATTATATACAATTATTTATTAATTTAAAACTAATGTAAAAACCCAATACACGCATTGACAACCTCCGAACAACGGCCAGAAAATACACTTTACAGAAAATATTACCGCGATTTTGTGGCTTTAAATGATTCATCATACATTTAAGTAGATGTCCAATTAATTTTAGCAATCAAAACACTCAATAACCACCAAAAAACGAAAAAATAAACGAAACGGAACCAGAACTCCATACAAATTATATGGAACAGCTGATTTTGTTGGTCCTCCAGAAGAGTGGGGGAAGTTTGACATGCGACTGCCCCATTAGAACAGGTTTAAAAAACTCTAGAAAAGGCATAAGTTTCAAGCCGATATCTCGAAAAAAATCAATTTTCAAAGCTGATTCGAAACTAAAAGAGCTAGGACAAAAAATCTTATTCCGCCGTAAAAAGCACATCTAAATCTATTAGACAGGATGGGAGACACTTCCAAAATCGCCCATTTTATGTGAGGGGGATTTAGAAAATTTTCACTTTTTTTTTATTTTCTCAATTACGGCAAAACTATTCGAAAAATGGAACCATTTTCATGTAATCATACGAAACAGGATTTGGAAATCGATTGGAGTCGAGCAAATTGCAAAATTCGTGATAGTTTTCAAGTTATCAATACCTATTTTTGCTTTTTCGAAAACTATTAATCTTTTAAAAAAATATACAGAGTGTAACGAAAAGATGGGGACAAAAAGGAACCAGAGATTCCCCAATGCTTTGATGTCTCTCGCGGTCGGAACGAAAGTCGGAACTACTCAGAAAAAAATTACTGTTTCACGTTACAAAAAAAAGACCTCGTTACTAGGTGATTAACGTGTTGTTTTGCATCTTTTTTTTATAAAAAAAACAATAAAAATTGTAAAATTGTGACAGTTCCGGTCTACCGTGCTGCCATCTATCAACTTGCACCAACTTTTTTTTCAAATATGGCGGCGACTTGGTTTACCTGTCTCTATAGTTATCTTGGTAACTTCTAAATGGAATAATCGATTTTAATGAAATTTGGTACAAGTAATTTGTCATCAAAACCACATGTTTTGGTGCTATTTCTTTTGTTTTTCTGTTACAGTACTTACCTAACACCTATTGAACACATTTTAGAACATATTTTTGTTATACGTTATCTGAATGGTTTAATTCTTTTTTTATTCGAAAGACCCTTTATCTATGAACACTTTTTGTTTCTTATAAAAATTTTGTATCGGCCTTGGTTTTGGACTAAAAAAATAATTTAAGTAAAAGTGTCAACATTTTGCACGCTCGTCAATTATTTTTATTGATTTTAAAAATGGATTCAATTATTTAATTTGATTATTTAATTATTTGTTTACTTATTATAATTGTATTTAATAATTTTTCCATAAGGACATTGTAGATTTTAATTAGTTGTGTTGGGTAGAAATCGAACGATTTTTAGAAATTCACAATTTTGTGAAAAAATGCCTTTTTTGGTTTAAATTATTGTTGTTTAACAATACACGTGTATAAAGGAACTATAGCCAAAATTAAGAAAAAAAAAATTTAAAACCTAATACTTAAAAAATACTTAAAGTATTTTTTTATTCCAAAACCAAGGCCAATAGAAAAATTGTATAAGTTACGAAAATCGTTCAAGAAGAATGGGTTTTTCGAATAAAAAAAAATTACACCGCTCGGATACGTATAACAAAAATGTGTCTTAAAATATGTTTAACAGTTGATAGGTAAGACCTTTATAATAACAGAAAAACAAAAGAATTAGCACCAAAACATGTGGTTTGGATGGCAAATTACTTGTACCAAATTTCATTGAAATCGATTACTCCATTAAAAAGTGATTAACGAAAATCGAAAATAATTTTTGAACTTTGGCGCCCTCTAAATTTTAAACGGTGCAACTCTTGGTATAGAGGTAAGTTGGGTTAAATCGCTCTATTTTGAGCTGGGGAATCTCTGGTTCCCTGTTGTCCCCATCTTTTCGTTACACCCTGTATAATTAACAGCTTTCAAAGGATATATTTGAGGTTACCACTAATAATCCGGAATTATTGCCCGGTAAACACTCCGGGTACCGGAATAAATCAACCAAATCTCCACAAAACGTCTTAATTTCGAACCAAATGATTTTTTTTAAATATTTTTCAAGGTTGTAGAGAGTTCTAAAGATATAGAAAAGTACATAGAACTGTGTGTGTGCAAGAGCAAGTTTAAAAAATTTATTATATTTTATTTATTGTTTCAAGCCAATACCTAACTGTTTTTGCCGTTTTGTCGGTAATTCTACTGGGATAAATATTTTTTTTGCGGTTCGACCCGGCGCATCCACCATTTTTCACACATTTAACAATAAGTGAAACACTCGTAGTTTTAGACCAAAAAATTTATATGTTGCAAAAAACAAGTATATAAAGTAAAATGAGTCGTAGAATTTGTTGGCACAAACCATTTTGCCCTAAGACTTTTAATTTTCAAGTTATGAATTTTTAAAGTGAAATCTAAAAATGCCTCTGTGAAATGACCACCATGGTTTTGGGTAAAAAATTTTGAAAAATGCACAATCATAGTAAAGGCTAACATTGCGTCTTTTGGAGGAATTCGATTACTCATAACCATAACTCAATTTTTCCGAATGGAATATCTCGTTTTTTTCATTACTAGATGAAAGAGAATTTGAAATAAACGCACAGTAAAAAAAACACGTTTAAAAAACCCGCCCCGAAAACAGCTCACTGGAAAAAAGCTCACACAGAAAAATACCCATTCATGAAAAACCCACAGAGAAAAAAAGCTGTGTCTAATATAAATGGGTGTTACGTTTCCACTCTACTTCCTATTTATTAGTAAACTATTTTTTTGTCCTCTACTTTAAAGATCACATTTTATGTCAATTCACAAGAGTATAACTTCATTTTACGGCATCTTTTTCAAATTTACGATAGGCACTAGTGCGAGATGTTGTAAATAGCGTACCGATACTTTTTTTGTTTAAGAATTACTCAAAAAATAAACTATAAATATTTTGTAATAATAAGAAATCTTCCTTTTACCCTAAATTTTACATTGTTCATTTTTGATAATAATAATTTGCAAATACTTGTCAAATCGTAAAGAAGAGGAACAATCTTGCCTTGTTGGCAACACTTTTTTTATTAGCTACACTTTTCTTCACAATTCTATTTAGTTACCATTTGCTTCCGCTTCTGTACAGAGATGGCATCAATTTTATTATCTAAAGTCTGTTAAAATGATCATTATTAGAATATCCACCAGGGGGCTTCCAAAAATTTTTAGAATGGTGAAGCTATTGAATGAAACTTTTGTTATGTTAAAATACATATTTAAATAAATTTGCACAAAATTTAAGCCCAAAAAACTTTTTTCCAAAAAAATTTTACAATGCAAATTTATATTTTCTCAAATAAAACACCCTATATGTTGTGCATTTTTTGGATATTCATAGGTAGTTGTTGATCATAACGTTTTTTTACTAGTCGGTTTCGATAAGTTTTTGAAATAATTAGTTCTCCAATGTCAATTACAAAAACAACACACTCTTTTTAATTATTAAAAAAAAACTACAACATAAAATACAACAGGCAATGTTAATTTACATACAGTTGTTTAAGTAAGTTTAAGTAATAAAAATTCTGGACGTAAAAAAATTTCTAAGCAACTTCCTTGTTTTACTTTTCGAGAATCTTCGCATAATATTTGCGAGTAATATTAAGTGGTAATAATTTATTTTCATTGTAAAGAAAGGTATTTGGTATTTTTTGGCTATCATCTAAAAAAATACAACTTTTTAGAAACATTTTGATGTTAATTTAATTTTCTTTAGGCCGTCAATTGTTTTTTATAAACGGATTGAAGAAGATTAAATTGAGACCAAACGTTGCCAGAAAATTGTGATTTTTTAAGTGATAGTCTAAAAAACACCAAAGAGGTACCTTTCCTTATACTGAAACTAAACAAAATGGACACAAACACATTAGAAATTAATAATTTATGTATTTATCTATTAAAAAATGTGCATTGAAAAGACTTTTAATGTGATTATTTAAAAAACATTTGTTCATTAAGTTTTTATATTATTTATTAAAAAATTAAAATTGGTGTTTAGGGGGGCCATGGCCCCCTGACACCCCCCCCCCCCCTGGATCCGCCCTTGTAATATACCATAAACCTTCCTGAATTTTACAGCAATTTTAAATTTCATAATTTGTGAGCAGCTAGCAGATGAACAATTCAACAAATCAGTAGCCAAAATAAATATACGCCGCAAATATTAAAATTTGAGTTATTTCACTGTAATAAATGACAAATAATTGCTTTTGTCTTTTATTTCTTGTTATAAATCCTAACTCATTCAGACACAAAAAAGGCAGTCCAACTTTGTATTTAATCACTAACATGAGATCGAAAATAAACTCAATTAGAGCAAGCTGTGCCTGCAGAACTTTAGCCATATTTTAGGCGTTTACTTACACTTTAGCCACATTTTAGCCGTTTATTTACGGCCGCACTTTTGAAGTTATGTTGTCTTATGTTGGTTTATGATGTGGCTAAAGTTACACTTCACTTTCAAGGCTTGCTCTAATTGAATACATTTTCGATCTCATGTTATAATTATAAAATATATTTTAGCAATACCTGTTCTGTAAGTCATCATTCACTGACAAATATCTTTCATTATAAGCGGCACTTTTTAGTCAGATGCAAGTTTCCATGGTTACTGTGCAATAATATTTTACTTACAGCCCGTGGTCTGTAAGTAAATATTACATACCAACGTATGCCATTCGTGTTCCATGAAAAATGATGCACAAGCAAACCTTGCAGCCTCTTCAATATCATCCATTTTTCTATTTTCACTTGAAATACCTTTAGAACAGTATTGAAGCGTTGATTTTGCAACAAATGTTGATTTAAAGTGATGTTTTTTTTGTTTTGTATCCATAACACGAAACGAACGTCACACACATTTTTAATTTGACAACAATCTGACGGTTATTGATTTTTCATAAAAATACATTCAAAAAATGTTTTACTTTTTCTTATTTGTGCAGATATTGCTAAAAATAGCTTACTAACCTCAAACTGTAAGTTTTGGTCTCGAACGCTTAGGAAACCTCGGTACCCTCGGTTTTCCAATATTGCATTCTCGACCAAAAAAATTGCACTTACAGTTTGCGGTACGTAATATACAGGGTGTTTCAAGTTTTAGGTCCAGTAAAAAAATAAATACTTCTAGTATTCCAAAATAAAAAATATATATCGCAAACGATAGAGTTTCTAACACGCTTCAATTTGATGCTTTGCTGATATCCCAAATTTTCATGATACTATAAGCGTAAAATGCAAAAAACTACATTAAAAAATTTTTTTTTCAAATTATTCCAATAATTTTTTTATAATAAAATTCCTCCTATTTTTTAAGTAAGACTTCCGAAACTGAAACAGTAAAAAACCCAAGGCGTATTGAGCAATTGAAATTTCAATTTGCAAAAAATCAAATAAATGTAAATAAAAAATAAATAAATCAAGTAAAATTTTAGTCTGACAGTTAATGACGTTTCAATTTTTTGTGAATCAAGCAAAGACACGAGCTCTGTTTTTTCAAAGGTGACTAAGATAAAACTTTTATTTGATCTTTTGCAAATTGAAATTTCAATTGCTCAATACGCCTTGGGTTTTTTACTGTTTCAGTTTCGGAAGTCTCACTTAAAAAATAGGAGGAATTTTATTATGAGAAAACGATTGCAATCATTTGGAAACAAAAAAATTTTTATCTAGTTTTTCACAAATCACGCTCATACCATGAAAATTTCGTATAACATTAAAGCATCAAATTGAAGCGTGTTAGAAACTCTATCGTTTGAGATATATTTTTTTTCTTTTGGACAACTAGAAGTATTTATTTTTTGACTGGACCTAAAACTTGAAACACCCTGTACTATTGTTGTGTACCTATCTATTAACTGTTTCAAAACTATAAAAACGCCAACGTCGCATTTTACCGAATTATTTTTTTAAATAAGCTTGATAAAATTGTAAAATCGTTATTAATGATTAGATCTCTCATTGAAAGTATAAATTACATTAGCTGTTATTTTTTTGAAGTGCATGAATATTTTATAACAGGTAATTTTGAGAGAAAATGCGACGTTGGCGTTTTTATAGTTGTGAAACAGCTAATAGTTGTAAATAACCAAATTTAATTGTATTTATAATAATAATTTTATTGGTAGATACCGATACTCAATTATATTATTTTGGTTTTTGAGTGTATTTATTTATAATTATGCGGCATGTAGTACCAACCTGACAACTGCAAAAACGGGATCCTCATCCCCTTGAAGGCCTCCTGCGGGATATTGGCAAAGTGTGTAATCAAAGTCGCTTCATCCCCGAACTCTGCTTGGAGTCCGTCCAGAGTGAGATTTCTCCAATAATCGGTCAAAGCCTGATGTGTGATCGAATGCAGAGCGATTTCCTGTTTGTTTACGTACAATTCGTGCACTTTAGTGTAATCCGTGTACTCGTGAGACAAGAAGAATGTCGCTTGGACAGGACAACCGTCAGGGTTGGTCTTATTGTAGAACAGTTCGGTGTAAATCTCGTAATTTGAGATTTGGACGGCATCATCGAAAGTGAGGAGAACGAACTGGGGGATTTGGTCGAGGTCGAGGCCTTCAGGGGGGTTTGTGGAGGCGCATCTGCAGTCAGGCAGCTTGCACTTGGAGGAGTCGCAAGCTTCGGCGCCTTGGAAAGGGGGCTGTGGGGCCGCGAGGGCCGTGGCGGCCATCGCCAAAAGGAATATCTTCAACATTCTAAAAATATTAGTTTTATTAAATTTTTTCATTTTAAACTTTTTTAAAAAATATTTACTTAGATATAAAAAAATTGTATTTAAAAAGATTAGTGCATGTAATGCAGGACAAGCACAAAAGGCGCCGTGAAAACAATTTTCTTTTTTTTTTTTTTTGCTTGAAGAAACATCTTATCGAATGTAAGGTTCCTGATAAAAATAATTCATATCTCAAAAGGTGAAATTGACTATACAGGGTGAGTCAAGTTTTACACTCAGGCACTTTACACCTCTTTCTAATTTTTTTTTTCTAAAAAAAATCGTAGGTATGTGATTTTATTGTATTGAAGACCGATTTGACCAATTTTTAAAATGATTACTAGTATGGTGTGTTTTTTCACTTTTGCTTAGTTTATTATAATGTCTAATCTAATGTCAACGAGGTAGTGCATCAAAGTGTCTAATTAAATTTTCGAGAAAATGTGTCGTTGATTTTTAATTTGCGTTTTGATATTGGGGCAGCTTTTTTCCCATGAATTTCGGTAGAATTGTAAATCACTTCCACAAAAGGTCTCCATCAGTGTGGTGGATTTCAAAAATTTATTGTATTTGTCGTAAAAATGGCACGGGTCTGAAGGTTGCGGCAGCTGGTAAGAATTTTTCAGGCCCGGATTACCATTTATTTTATCTGTTTACTGTAAATGGAATGTTAATCTTTTTCGCAGAAATAGGGAAACATGGCAATTAGGGTTGGGACAAACTTTCTAATTCAGGTAAATTATCTTACCTTTAGGGAACAGAAACAACAGACGTTTCATTCCTGATCACAATTTCGAGTTGCGATTACCTACCGATCCTTTGCGTGGCATTAATTTTTAGAGTTTTTTTTTAAATTTTAGTGCAATTAGTTATTTAGTTTTTTTAAGTGCTTTAGTGTTAATGTTTATTTTAGTGTTGATTTTAGATTCTTAGTGTTGATTTAGTTAGTTTTGTGATTGTTTATTTTAGTGTTTTGACAATTTTTCTGTTTTAAAAGAGAGTGTGTGTTTTGATCAACTGCTTTCTAAAGGTATGTAACACAATTTTTATTCTTATTGGGCAATAAAAAATGATTCATTTTTAGTTATTGAAAATGCCTTTTCAATATTCGTATTTGGAAAAGCTTGACATGGTTTTAATTTTCGGCGAGTGTTTGAGAAATGCATCTCAAGCAGCGCGGGTGTATGCGAAAAGATTTCCAGACCGTCCACATCCACACAGAACAATAATTCGTTTGTGCTTAGACCAAAATGGTCATCAATTTGAACATCTTATGTAACTTTTTAATAAAAACATTTTTAACACGTTAGTGTGCTTATTCCGGTCCTGGCTTTAAAACCACCCCATGGGATCGTGCCGCTAGTTGTAAAATTTCTGTTGTCATTACTGTTATTGGGGTAGGTAGTGGGTCCTTTTGTGGCGGAGATTTATTACTACTCAATCTTGTCCCTCATAAATTAGACTGAAATTTCCAATGAATAATATCAAAATGGCTTTTAATCAAATTCTAACGATTTTTTTCAAGTCAAATTTTTGCAGAATAATTTCATTTCGCATTTTCGATCCATTGATGTAAAAACAGCTAATGTGATTTTTGGTCAAATGGTTTTTCCTTTTTTATTGGACAAATAAATTAATAGAAAAAAAATTTTTTCCCCCGAGCGAGAGTAGATAGCAGTGCAGTGGAATATATTAATTTAATATTTTTTTCTCTCTTCTAAGAGGTATAAAGTGCCTGAGTGTAAAACTTGAAGAGCACGGTATACAGGGTGAGTCACTGATATGGGTATGCTCGATTACACCTACACCGTCAATGATATCGAAATGAGTCAAATGTCACAGCAAATGGAAGGCCAAAGTGCATTTTTTAAAATTATTTTGCTCTATACAGGATGTTCCATTTTTACAGTGCAGCCTACAACATCGTTTTTTTAAATGGCACCCCTTGTATATTTGTACATATTTTAATTTGCATTTCTTTAAGCTTAAAAAATCCGTTTAATTTTTTTAATTTGCTTTAACCGTTTAGAAGTTATTTAATTTTTTCTACAATTTAGTGCGTTTGCAGACACATTATTAAAAAATCGCAGTACCCTTGGTTTTCGAGATATCAAGTTGGGACTTTGTCCATATGTAAACAACTGTTTGAGGTACTTTCGGTGGCAAGTTCGTTCATTTTTATTGTAGGATCTCCTTGCTGTGACACATTCATTTTAGGACAATTTGAAGGACCAAAACTTGATTTTTTTAAATAGCACCCCCTGTATTTTATTACTAGATCCTATTCAGTGTCTCATTTTACATCTTTTCTACCTCTTAAGTTTTTTTCCTAAAAGTTGATAGTTTGGGAGATAATTCGGCATTTTCTGAAAAATGCACACAAAATATCTTGAATATTAACGTAGCGTGTCATAAAAAACAATAACTTCTGACATATTAACATCAAACTGGCATTTATTGTACGTCACTTTTTTAATTTTGTTGTGAAAATGATTTTTTCGTGTTAAATGCATACAATCTCATCGAGATATAAACTCTAATTTTGAAAAGAAATAATTAAACAAAAATGAAAGAAACGACGGCTCTACCAGAGAAAATATGCAAGAAAGAATTATAAAGGCTTTTCATAGAATAGATCATGCCACAGTATAAGGGGTAAATTTTTAAAAAGAATTGACGAATGTTGTGCTTTATTGCTTAAAAAAGCCGTCATTTTAAACAGTTTTGTAATTACAAGTAAAATGTTATCGCTATTGATTTTTATACCTCAGTAAATATTTTTTTATTTCCTTATTTCTCCATTGTAAATTTCTTTCATTTTTATTTAATAATTTCTTGTCAAAGTTTATATCTCGATGAGATTTGTAGATTTGCATTTTACGCGAAAAAATCATTTTCACAAGAAAATCAAAACGTGACGTACGTCACGCCATTTTGACATTAGTATGTATTGTTTTTCATAGCACGCTTCATTAGTATCCAAGAGATTTTGTGTGTATTTTTCAGAAAAACCGATTTATCTCCCAAACTATCAACTTTTCGGAAAAAACTTAAGAGGTAAAAAAGATGTAAGATGAGACACTGAATCGGACCTAATAATAAAATACAGGGGGTGCTATTTAAAATAATTAAGTTATGGTCCTTTAAAGTTTCCTAAAATGAATGTGTCACAGTAAGGAAATGCTACAATGAAAATGGACGATTTTGCCACCAAAAGATACCTCAAACAGTTGTTTCCATATGGACAAAGTCCCAACTTGATATCGCGAAAACCAAGGGTATTGCGATTTTTTAATAATGTGCCTGCAGACGCACTAAATTGTAGAAAAAATGAAATAACTTGTGAACGGTTAAAGCAAATTAAAAAAACTAAACGGATTTTTAAAGCTTAAAGAAATACAAATTGAAATATGTTCAAATATACAGGGGGTGCCATTTAAAAAAACTATGTTATAGGCTGCACTGTAAAAATGGAACATCCTGTATAGAGCAAAATAATTTTAGAAAATGCACTTTGGCCTCCCATTTGCAGTGCCCTTTGACTTATTTCGGTATCATTGACGGTGTAGATGCAATCAAGCACGCCCATATCAATGACTCACCCTGTATACACCGTTCACGATTGTTTCAAATTCGGACTATCTAGAAAATTTGGCATTTTATTTGGCAGTACTGTGAGTTGTCATAAGAAATTTATTTTAGGTTATAAATGATGATAATCAAGCACTGTTGTCAGTCTTCTTCATTTTTTAAATTAATAATTGAATTCGATATTTATTGTTATTCTCCTCATTATCATTAGTTAAAAAGGTCCGGTCTGTCTTTCTGGTATTCCTCAAAACACCTTTTGATACACGTATCCGTATTAACAGAAATTACATTCGGCATTTAAAATAATAAGAATTAAACTGACAACAAGGCGAACCTTTGACAAAAAAAGTCATAAAGACAGTACCTGACAGGACCTGAAGCCAACCTAACAAAAATATATCTAGGCCTGCTGCGTGTTTAAAACAATCGTGAATGGATTATATTCGATATGTTTGTTAGAATTTGGGCAAAATACTGGCCTCATTTAGTTTAAAAAATTCATGCCAATGAAATTTGGGGCAGATTGAAACATAAATTCGACAATTTAAAAAACAAAGCCAAAAAATAGCTGCAGGCAATAATAAACATCTACGATTGCAGCTATTTAGATATGAAAAAAAAACACAGAAAAAAAACAAGTTAGAGTACACTGTCATCTTACAGAAAAAAAAATGCGGGACATTGAGAACGTCAAAAAATGAAGCTGAATTGCGAATAGAAATTAAAAAACAAATGTTTAGAGCAAAGTGCCTGTAATTAAATTTTCGTTCTCTAAATTAACCTCTTCACTAAACTTCTAGCTATTGTATTTTTTGGAGTTCTAAATCTTTGAAAAAAAAAAACGTAAATTTGGAGGTAATTTTTTCTCATATTGTATTTTTCGTCTTCACTATCCTGGAGAATTAAATACGTTAATGGGTGAAAACTGGGACATTTAAATTTACCTAAATGAAGAATTAAATTTGTTTATGAAAAGGGCCTTTTGCAATTAAAAATTACGTTCACATCCAAATCGTAGTGCCATTAAAAATTGTGTAAAAGCGACTTAATCTATTATTTTGAGTATTTGAGTACAAAATAACACCCATTAACATGTTATAAAAAGTCATATTTTGACTACAAAACCGTTTTGTTGTCTTGATGCGTCAACGATTATTATTATTATTATTATTACACACTTGATACTTGTCCTCCATTGTTGATTTTTTTGTGATAAAATGATAATGAAATAAATTCAAGGTTAAGGCAAAAATATGGCGATATTATCCTAAAAAGTCAAATGTTTAGACTTAAGTTTTTATTTTTTGATGTACAGGTGAGTCCGCTGAAAGTATACTGTGAGTATCTCGGAAAACTAATAAACACACAGAAACCAGCCTTTGCTATTAAATACTTAACATTTTTCTCTATGCTTGCAAATTTTTCAGAATTTCTTATAGTAATAAAAATAATTAATTAATTGATCTTGAGCTGCTTTTTTTTAAGTACATATTTCTAAGATTCTAAAACAAACGATTCTTGAATGTTGTCTCTTGATTAAGTAAGTTTGGACCTTTTGAGCACTTTATTATAAAATTTATTTATGTTGCCAAAATTTTTTTCCACTTAAAACAAGTTAATTTGATGTTTTTTTTTACTTATGAGTATTTATTGTTGCAATAATGGACTCCGTATAGTATAGAAAATGTATTGTTTTAATAAAAAGGACACTTTATTTTATTTATTTTTGTATTTTCGAAGTTAATATATTTGTTCTTCGAGCAATTAAATAGATTTTGAATAAACAAACCCCGGATATCAATTAATTTATATTTTTTTTATTGCTAGTTTCACTTGTAACTATTAAAATCACCCTGTAGATACTTAAGTATTGCTTTAAGTTTCTTGGCAAAAAATTTGTTCATTTATCGAGAAGAATTCGCTTCGGAAACGAGTTTCCAAAACCATCATGATTTTGGGCCAAAATATGGAGATAATAATTCAATCTCTTCAGAACAAATTATTTTCTTTTTAATTTCATAAACTCTCAAATCCTGAATATTTTTTTAACATACCTAATTGTGTGAAAGATTTTTTCCAGTATTTTCTGGAGTGTTTTTTAACGAATTTCCTATACAATTTTGATTCAGTCTTCTATTAAAGGAAGTCAAACAGTATTTAACCTTTCAATGTCATCAAAAAAACTTCATAAAATTGCAGTTTGTTAATAGGAGTTTGGAGTTTTCAAGACTAGCTTTCGTTCTGCATTTTTGATTATTCCTAAAAATAATCTTAAGGCTACATTATGTTACTAAGCTTTAATTTAGGCATTAGGATGGCAAGAAATAGCAACTGAGTTGAATTTTTATGTACGAGAAAATATGAACATGCAAAGGCAAATGATAATGAAATGAGCAAAATTGCAGTGTTGATTAAATTAATAATTAGTTTAAAGAAAAACGACTTACCTACTTGCAAATACTTCAGAGAAAAACACTTAAAAGTAAATATAATGTTTTGAGAATGTTCTTTTGTTTTATAGACAATCTTATCTTACAAAGAATTTTTTATTTAGGTAGATATCAATATACAAAATCAGATTGAAAAATGGGTTTTATCAACAAATATTTATGGCGCAATCATTAAATAATCAATTTAGTAAGTCTTTACGATTACTTTCACCTAACAAACATTTAAATATAATAAAATAATACAAAAAGTAAAGAATTTGTAGGTATAAAAAAATAATTTTTCATTGCCAACGTTTTTTACACAAGTGATTGATAATAATTAATCTGTATCCGGTAATTGTTGCAATGGGGTTTCCCTGCTATTATCCTGTTTCGTCCTGATAAAAAGATCAAACGGAAACTGTAGATAATTAATTATTATTATTACTCTTGAGGAAATAAGCATATGAAACGGAAATAAAAGTTTTCACTAGCGTGTCATTGACTGAATCAGAAATTAAAATTAATCAATAATAAAAAATTAAATTAGAAATACGGACTGTTTATAAAAGAGTGTAGGATCTCAGGTGGTTATGGAATTAGAATTTGCTGCATTTAATCACTTTATTTCTATGAATTTTCTAAAAAGTACAAATTTTTATCTACCCAGGCACCCAGTAAGACCAATTTTTTCATATACTAATATGGTTCGTTTTTTCTTGAAAGAACCGGCAAACTTTTAATACCTACTACGATCCTACATTCATTTATAGACAGATTGTAATAAAATGGCTATATGAACGTTTATTCAAACAGTGAGCATACGTCAAACAACAAAGTTAGAGGCAGACACAGCATAAATTCGCAATAGTAAAAGATAAAATTAATACACAAATGTTATCGAAAGCTATGTTAAAAAAGTATAATTTCTATAAAAAAAAATTTAACCATATTTTCCAAATACGAATACGATTAATAAAGATACAAAATAATTGTATGTAGAGAATAAAATTTCCTTGAAAAAAGTCCGAGAAACCAATCTCCACCTTCAACTATTTGAGTTTCTACAACTTACTCCTTGTATCTTTAACTTTTTCAGCCGTTTCTGACTTGATTCCCTAAATCAAAAACAGATTTCAGCAATCACTAAATGAATTATTTTTACTGCACAGTATCTACATTATTCAGATACAGAAATTTAACATTTTAGCAGCAGTCAAATTAAATCATCTCCTCTTCTTCTTCACATTTTAATTCATAGCAGCAATCCGGGAAAGGTTTGGAAATGTCGCCAGCAGCCACATAACAAGGGGGCTCTGCCATAACTGCAGCGCATCCGTTGACATTGATAAAGCCACTCTCTTGACACACTGCTTCCGCACACATTTCTTCAACACGTTTCTTTTCACCAGGTTTCATTAAGCCCAAATCATAAGTGTCCGTATAACAGCCCCCTTCGGTATGTTCAGGATCTGATTGAATGGTGGCTACCCATCCCTCGACCTGCCACCAAAAAACCATCACAACGAGAAATAATGCAACAATTTTTCGGCTCTTCATCTTCAAATCTAATTTTAACGTCAGTGATTAACTCTGTCACAATTTAGACAGCCCACTGCACCCACGTTAAAAAATAATGAGAGGGTGATTTTTTAAAATCGAGCCACCCTGAATATCTTAGAAAATCCACCCTTCAGAGGGATTCCTTTTAGTAAAAGTTGTAGCGCCAAACCCCTTTGTCATACAAACAACCCTTGCAAAGTTTTAAATGACATAAACGTCAAAAAGTTCTACGATAAAAAACGTCAAAAACTGAAAAACAACAATGGTTGTAAACCATGTTTGTCTAGGCGATAAATTTTCATTTTACCTGAAGTGAACAGTGGATAAAATACCATTTTATCGTTTACGATGGAATAATAGTATTTTATGTACCAAGGGCATAATGAAGATGTTTATATTCGAGGGCAACAGTTAGTTTAAGTTGCCCGAGATTTTCTATGCCCGTGGTTCATATAACGTTTTATTTACCACTTGTAATATGACAAGTAATCATTATGCCCGCTTATTATGCCCTAGGGCATAGTGAACAGCTTTTAATAACGCGTATCATAGACGAAAAGAATCAATAATTTACAAGTGGAAAATCAAAATACTTATCATTTTTTACAACAATGAAAATTTTTTATATTTATGTGAATAATGATCTCAAGTGATTTGTAAGTAAAAAATAATTAAACAAAATATTATTTGTGGTTCCAGGTCCAGAATCGAAATCACTGAGGAGTCAAGGGAAACTCCAAAATTTTCGAACTCAAAATTTAATCTAAAAATAGTGTTGTACTTTTTTGAATTTCATTTTTGAGTTAAAAATTATACGTGAAATCACTAAATAATAGAATAACTACAATATAAAAACAAAATTAAACAATTACTAAAATTAAAAAATGTGTCAAAAATGACATGTTTTTGCATTTTTAAAAGCTTTTATTTAACTCACAATGTTGTCTGTCTGTCGGTTATTTTTTCGGAGCCAAATTTGAAAGGGTTCCCGTTGTCCCACTGAATTGAAATTTTGCATACTTATTTAATATGCGTGACAATGCAATCCTATGTAGTTAAATACCCCCTAAAGGGGTTAAATGGGGTTTTGAAGTTTTAGGTTATGTTTACAAAGGGGTTCCCGATTTGTAAATTTGAGAGGGTTCCTGTAGTCGCAATGAAATGAAATTTAACATGCTTACGTAATCAGCGTGACAATACAATTCTGTAAAAGGTGCTAAATGGGGTTTAAAATTTTTGGTTATGTTTACAAAGGGGTTCTCGATTTGTACATACCGTAACTTATACCGACATAGACGGTATATTGGTTATTTGGACGTCACGGTAGATGCACAGTGTAACAATAAATCTATGCAATAAATAAAGACTAAAAAGAAAAAAATATAAAAATATAAAAAAATGTTAAAAAAAAAACTTTTATTCTTCGACAATGTCAGAATTTACGGTTTTTCTCCTGTGTAAGAAAGTTTTGACAACTGTTTGGCATTTCTCAATACGAAACGTCAGATTATTTTTAACAGATTTAAAGCAATTTTAAGCCTTGTTGAGTCTAACTCGAAGAATAAAATGTTGTATTCAACGCGTTTTCGTGTAAATCGGTTCATTTATTTTACCTCGTGGATGATAAACCTCTCGCTATCACTCGACGTTTAAAAATTCACTCGTGAAATAAAGCGTCCGATTTACACTCAAACTCGTTAAATAATATACTATTATTTAAAAGATGCACTAAAAAGTAAAAAATAATGTATTTCAATCACAGAAGAATATTTTTTCTTACAGGTTAAAATTCTAAAATTTATAAAAGTTTTGGGAGACATATAACTACGGCATTACAGAACTACTTTGTTCAGTTGACAACCAAAGCTTTTATAAATATTAGAATTTTAATACATGCTACATTATAGTCACATAAAGAATTCTCTTTTTATAAATCTAAAAGTACTTCTCACAGTTACAAATTGGTATTTTGAGATGGATTGTAATATTTTTGTTTCTTTTAAATTCATTTTCCCTTTCTATTAATTGGTGATGAAATAAAAAAAAACACTGCCAATAAGGTTGTTAAAAATGTAAAATATTATTACATTAGCTATTAATTTTTTGAAGTGCACATTGGCATTTCTATAGTTTTGAAGTAGAGAGTATATTAATTCAATTTGGGGTATTTATAAGTTTTTATAAACTAAATAAAACACAAAATTTTATTAATATTTTGTAAAACTGTTTATCTCAAAAATTATAATTGTTAGATCGGCGCATCCACCAAAAGTTATCAAAAGAAAGTCCATTACTTTTGTTTTTAAATGTTTTGAAAAACAAAAAGACCCCAAAATATGTTGTATAACCAACAGTTGTAAGGTCAAGTCAAGTTAATTGCTGCTGAAATGGAAAAATTATCTGCTAAAGGAGCTACATTAATTACATTTGTAGATTTTTTATTGATATTGTGTAGTATGAATTAAATATAGCCAAAGCTTTTTTTGTAGTTTTATCTCTTTCGTTCTGATAAAATGTATATTATATCAATCTTTTACTATTACAGTTATAAGTAGAAGCATTTGCATAATTTGATTCATACGGTAATTCGCTCAAGGCCCGTTGTTTCAATAGTGAGTTAACTTTAGAGTCAAATAACTCTGAGTTAACCTAATCACTTCTGAGACTTTAAATAAATTAGTTTAACTCACCTGTAAGCCAGAGTTTTGTCTAAGTTAACTCAAGAGTCAGGTTATTTCGAAGCTGGAAATATGTTTTTTTGACTTTAACCTTAAATTTGGCTTAAGGACGTTTTCAGTTAAAACAACCTGACTCTTGAGTTAACTTAGACTTTTTAACTCAGGCCTAAAGTACGAGTTAAATTTATTTATTTCAAGTGTCAGAAGCGGTAGAAGCGTTTAGGTTGACTCACAGTTATTTGACTCTAAAGTTAACTCACTATTGAAAAAATGGGCCCTAATTTTATGATTCAAAGACTTGAAGGGAAAAACGACAAAAACTTGATTTATTTAACATAAAACGTACTTCTTTTGGATGTTTCATAACCTAATCATTAAATCAAGTCGAAAATTCTGTAATTTAAGTTTCGGTACGTTTTTAAGCTTGAAACTCAGTTTCCTCGTTAGATTTCACTAAACCGAACCGAAAAATTAAATATAAATAAATTTTTTCTTCTATCAAGTGTCTTAGTGTTTTTATGAATTATTATTCTATTATTATTAACTCAGCAAAAGCAAGAAAAATATCTAATGTACTTGGACTTATATAAAAAAATGTTTTTTAAAAAAAGCTTCTATTTAAAAGATGTATTTTAATCACAGGAGAATATTTTTTCCTCCAGGTTAAAATTCTAAAATTTATAAAAGCTTTGGGAGTTGTCAACTGAACAAAGTAATTCTGTAATGCCGTAGTTTTACAACTCCCAAAGCTTTTATAAATTTTAGAATTTTAACCTGTAGGAAAAAATATTCTCGTGTGATTGAAATACATTATTTTTTACTTTTTAGTGCATCTTTTAAATAAAAGCTTTTTTAAAAAAAACATTTTTTTTATATTTTTTTATCTTCCCATACCTTGAAATTTGAAATCTTGAAATTTCTTTTAATTTCTAGGAGCTCTATTGTAAATAATTCTCAGTTTAATTTAATTAATTTAATAAATTCAAAATACAATAACGGATGGTTGATAACTGGAATAGAAGATAGTGGATCACTAGATTCGAATCAACAAGGAATAGGGCAATCAGTTAGAATTTTTTTCTTTCAGATACGGATTCAAACTTGAATTTAGAAATAAATTCGAATTCTAATTGGAATTTAAATTCAAGTACTTGAGCTGGAAATGTTTGAGGAATTTAATGTTTTAAATTAGAATGTCCTAAATTATTGCGCATCTATTTGGATTTGAAATGTTTTTTGCTCGAATTTAGAAACTCCGAACCATTAGAAATCTAAATTAGGATCCAAAGTCGATATTTCTCACAAATTCTCGATTTTAAATCAAAATTTCACGATTTAGAATTGGTGAATCCAAAATTTATAAATGAAAATTGCAAAAATAATTTATTCAGATGTTGAGTCATTGAATCCATTAGAATGTTCAAATATGAAACAAGTTGCTTTGTCGTGCACGGATTATTTCATCCAAATAACGAATTTAGCTTGGAATTTAGAGAATCAAACTTTCAAAGGATCTACAATAAAGAATTCAAATTCGGATTCCAAATCTAAATATTCAAGAAATTTGATTTGAATTAGAAACTCGTAAACTAATTTGGTGACAGATTTAAATACCGGATTCCTTGTCAAATCTGTTGAGGATCTGGACTCTTTTTGATCGAATTTAGAAACTCCAAATCACTATCTAAAAAACTAAAAATTCAGAATTGCTGCGATTTATAACAGATTGTCGACTCAATAAAAATTTCAGGATTTAGAATAGGATTCAGAAAAAAATATAAAAAAAATGTTTTTTAAAAAAAGCTTTTATTTAAAAGATGCACTAAAAAGTAAAAAATAATGTATTTCAATCACAGGAGAATATTTTTTCCTCCAGGTTAAAATTCTAAAATTTATAAAAGCTTTGGGAGTTGTCAACTGAACAAAGTAATTTTGTAATGCCGTAGTATTAAACTCCCAAAGCTTTAATAAATTTTAGAATTTTATCCTGTAAGAAAAAATATTCTCCTGTGATTGAAATACATTATTTTTTACTTTTTAGTGCATCTTTTAAATAAAAGCTTTTTTTGAAAAACATTTTTTTATATATTTTTATTTTTTGCTTTTGTCTTTATGTATTGCATAGATTTATTGTTATTATACTGTGCATCTACCGTGACGTCCAAATGACCAACATACCGTCTATGTCGGTATAAGTTACGGTATGTACAAATCGAGAACCCCTTTGTAAACATAACCTAAAATTTTAAAGCCCCATTAACACCTTTAGGGGGTAATTAACTATATAGAATTACATTGTTACGCAGATTACGTAAGCATGTTAAATTTCATTTCATTGCGACTACAGGAACCCTCTCAAATTTACAAATCGAGAACCCCTTTGTAAACATAACCTAAAATTTTAAAACCTCATTTAACCCCTTTAGGGGGTATTTAACTACATGGGATTGCATTGTCACGCAGATTAAGTAAGTATGCAAAATTTCAATTCAGTGGGACAACGGGAACCCTTTCAAATTTGGCTCCGAAAAAATAACCGACAGACAGACAACATTGTGAGTTAAATAAAAGCTTTTAATAAATATTGTAAACCATAGAGTGCTTTAATAACGCTGTTCTGAACGCAAAACATTTTATCTCAAGAGGGTACAATTAGTAGCAAACAATACACACTTCTTCACCCCATAACCGATGCAATTAACTCAACCGTTCTATCAAGTGCTCCTCAAACAAACCTTTCTATGCCAATAAAAATCCATTAGACAAAGTGTCGCTATTTAATTAATTGTAGCTGAAATATCTAAATCCCCAAATCGCGATAATTTTGATTTACTTATACCAAACCAGGCGAGCTTTTTATTCGTCAAAACGCAACGATCAGATGGGCAACCAGACCGTCAAAAATGACACAAGCGACGAAGATTATTCCTCATCGGACGAAGTAAGTGTTTAAATTTAACCACAAAAATGCCATCAAAATACTTCCAGTTCGACCCATCCAACCATACATTCATCAACGAAAAATGGATAATTCGCTCAACCGCTCAGATCGCGATCGAATCTTCGATTTTCGCACCGATTGTCCTGTTCGGAATTTTCGGAAACTTTCTGTCAATCTATGTTTTGGTGAAAAACCGGCACATTTGCACCCCAACGAATTTGCTAATCGGGAACATGGCAGCAGCTGATTTACTCTCCCTTCTGATACACCCTTGGGTTTTCTTGTTCTATGATTTTTTCCAAAACTATCAATTTGGAAGTTTTGGCTGTAAAACCGAAGCCGCTGTCGAATGTTCAATTTTGCTGGCAAGTGTTATAAGTGTGACAGCAATCAGCTATGATCGGTTAACGGCAATTGTGCTGCCACAAGAGTCAAAATTGACGAAACGAGGAGCTAAAATTGTGATGGTTGCCACGTGGATCACTGGAATTTTGCTGTCGACCCCTTTTTACATCTACCGGAGTTACAAGGAACGACAATGGCTCGATTTCTTGGAAAAGTATTGCACTGAGAACACAATGATAACGAATATTTACTGGCATGTGATTATCACAGTGCTTGTCTGGCTGCCACTCACCATCCAGTTGATCTGTTATATCACCATTTTTATCAAGGTAGAAGATTTTTGCAACATTTTCGTTTACTATAAGCCTCCAAATCAAAAGTTACTGGAATTAAAGAAACTTTTTTCAGCCACCGAAAAGGGGTTAAAATTAAAATAACGTGTATCTTCAGGGTTATTCGAAATAGGTAAACGCTAGGAAAACAGTTCGTAATAATCAAATTTTACATAAAAATGTACAGTCACCTAAAATGAAAATGACGCCGCGTTTATAACAACGCTTGCACTGCAACCAGTCCCTGTCATAAATCATCAGAGATTCTAAACTACTTTTGAGACAAGTTCGATATTTCGATTATCGTGCTTTGAAATTATTGAGAATTTTTTGATGGTTAGGCGGTTAGCAGGGGCGGATCCAGAAATTAATTGGGGGGGCTTCCAAAAATTTTTAGAATGGTGAAGCTATTGAACGAAACTTTTGTTATAATAAATTTGCACAAAATTTAAGCCCAAAAAACTTTTTTCCAAAAAATTTTACATTGCAAATTTATATTTTCTCAAATAAAACGACCTATATGTTGTGCATTTTTTGGATATTCATAGGTAGTTGTAGATCATAACGTTTTTTTATTAGTCGGTTTCGCTAAGTTTTTGAAATAATTAGTTCTCATTGACAAAAACAACACACTCTTTTTCATTATTAAAAAAAACTACAACATAAAATACAACAGGCAATGTTAATTTACATACAGTTGTTTAAGTAAGTACGTAGAAAAATTTCTGAGCAACTTCCTTGTTTTACTTTTCGAGAATCTTCGCATAATATTTTATTAAGTGGTAATAATTTATTTTCATTGTAAGGAAAGGTATTTGGTATTTTTTGGCTATCATCTAAAAAAATACAACTTTCTAATAACGTTTCGATGTTAATTTAATTTTCTTTAGGCCGTCAATTGTTTTTTATAAACGGATTGAAGAAGATTAAATTAAGACGAAACGTTGCCAGAAAATTGTGATTTTTTAAGTGATAGTCTAAAAAACACCAAAGAGGTATCTTTCCTTATACTGAAACTAAACAAAATGGACACAAACACATTAGAAATTAATAATGCGACGTTTCGACACTTTATGAAAAGGTTAAAAAAATAAATTTGTTAGTTTGTTGCAATTTAGTTCACGAACCACCGATTTACAGAACGATTTATCGTTAAGACAAATTTTATAAATTTATAAATTTTTTCTATAGAAATTATAGAACCGGTAAAATGTATCTATAACCCGTTCTGGAAACCGGGAATTTACATCAGATTGAAGTTAAAGTATGTTAGCCTGTTCCACATATTATAATCAGACACTCATTTATTTTACAAGATTGATATGATCAAAAAAACGTCTAATTTTCACAAAAATAAGGTGAAATTGAACTGACACTTTAATCGCTTTAGTCTTGTTTTCAAAACAAATTTTGGTTTCGCTAGAGATGCCTGAAAGAGCACTAAGTCAAGTTTACTAATATTTTTTTTTTAATATTTTAGCGTATTTTCCAGACGGAAATCCAATTGTTTCGTGAAAATTGTTTCGTGAAAAGTCAGCAGAAAAATCACAAAAAAGACAATAAATGGTATTATTTTTGTCTTTTTCGAGAGCTTTTTGAAGTCAAAACCAAACTTTTTCGATTAATTTCGCTAACACTGGCGAAATTTTGTCCAAATTGATGTTACTTTAGTTTATTTTTCGCAATTTATTCAGTGAGCCTTTTTTGCAAGATTATGCCAAAGCTTTATTTGATTTATTCCACTTGATTTAGCTAGTTTTTGAGCGAATTTTTTAAAAATAAACCGGAAAACTATAAAGTTTGGTCGGAAAATGTGTTATTTTTATATTTTTCAAGCAAATAAACGTGTATGAAGTTATATTCCCAGTTTCTTGTGAGAAACAGAGTGAAAAATCATTAAATTTGGTCAAATAAAATATTCTCGTTTCTTTTCCGAATGTTTCAATACGGTTAACAGCCAGTAAAGGAATTATCTTTCAAAATGTTGTAAAAAAATAGACCGAAAATTGTTTGAATTTATTCAAAAACGATTTGAGTTAAAAACACAGGTTTTTATTTAGAAAAATTGCCAAAAGTAGGTGAAAATTAGATATTTCAAGCAGCTTTCAACCATATTTATTTATTATTATTGTGCAAGAAGTTTTTACAACAATAAATTTTGGTAAAAAGTAATTATTTGTGCCTTTCTTGAACATTTAAGCACGTTTTACAGCAAAAAAATTACCAATTTATAAATAGGTATTATTTTAACCTTCTTAGATTCTTGTGGAAATATTTTTTTAAGTTTGCATAAGCTTGGTTAAAAAATCACCGAATTAGATCAAAATTGTTGTCATCTTATCTTTTTTTTAAATCGAGACTAATTTGCAAGAACTTGTCAAAACACACTTTAAAATCACAAAATAAATAAAAATTGATCTTATAGTGTTTCTCAATTTAGTAGTTTTTGAGCGAAATTTCCTCAAAATAAGCCGAAAAAACAGAAGATTTGGTCGAAAAATGTTCTGTTTTGAGTTAAAATTAAAGTTGAGAGATGTCGTTAGAACAAATCACCAAAATAAGTCAAAATTAAGTGTTTGGAGCGTTTTTTAAGCATGAAACGGTAACATGTTAATTTTATTTGAAATAAACCAGAGTCAACAAAATTAAACCGATATAAATTCTCTCGAGAGATTTCGCTAAAACTGGTAAAAAAAATCACAAAATTTGCTCGAAATTGATATTAATTCTATCTTGTTTCAGTCAATTTAGTACGTTTTTAAACCTGAAACACATTTACTTTGTAAAACCTTCTCAAAAACGTCTCAAAATCACAAAAAGAAAATTACTTTGCCTGATGTTTCACCAGATTACGTTTGTTTTAGAGCGAAGTTTCGTCAAGAAAAAGCTAAAAAAAATATATAAAAAAATGTTTAAAAAAAAATCTTTTATTTAAAAGATGCACTAAAAGTAAAAAATAATGTATTTCAATCACAGGAGAATATTTTTTTTACAGATTAAAATTCTAAAATTTATAAAAGCTTTGGGAGTTGTCAACTGATCAAAGTAATTCTGTAATGCCGTACTTTTATAACTCCCAAAGCTTTTATAAATTTTAGAATTTTAACCTGTAAGAAAAAATATTCTCCTTTGATTGAAATACATTATTTTTTACTTTTTAGTGCATCTTTTAAATAAAAGCTTTTTTTAAAAAACATTTTTTTATATATTTTTATTTTTTGCTTTTTAGTCTTTATTTATTGTTATTACACTGTGCATCCAAATCACCAACATACCGTCTATGTCGGTATAAGTTACGGTATGTACAAATTGAGAACCCCTTTGTAAACATAACCTAAAATTTTAAAACCTCATTTAACCCCATTAGGGGGTATTTAACTATATAGGATTGCATTGTCACGCAGATTAAGTAAGTATGCAAAATTTCAATTCAGTGGGACAACGGGAACCCTTTCAAATTTGGCTCCGAAAAAATAACCGACAGACAGACAACATTGCGAGTTAAATAAAAGCTTTTAAAAATGACTTCTTCTTATCTTTTTTTTCCACTTTTTCAAGCTTTCAAATACGTTTTTGAGTTTCTCAAAATATGATTTTTCCATTGTGCTGCTAAAAAAGCTAAAAAATCGGCCAAAAATTTTAATATAATATCAAAGAATGTTAAAAGTATACCTGCGACATTTTTTGATCATGGTAGTTATCTAGAAGTAGAAAGAATTTTTATGTACACTTTTATGCTTTACAATAATTTTTATTTGTAGATTTTTTCCCTAGCTTTTATTACACGTATCTACTTTATTTTATTTTTTCAACCCCTTTTCGGGGATTGAAAAAAATCGTTGATTCAACGTTTTTAATTTTGACTAATTAAGAAAAAATATAAAAGGGTGATTTCTGAGCTTCTTAGCCGAACTGGGGATTTTTATTTTGATTTCTTGACCAAATGGCAAACGCAGTCGGAAATTGACTGGACTGTTTTTTTTTTCAGTTGAATAAATACGAAAAAGTGGTACTAAGGAATCTGGATCACCGCCAGGTGGATTACAAGAAAAAAGCCGTCCGAATGATGGTTTCGGTGATTCTAACATTTCTAATATGCAGATTGCCTTTTACTGCGCTCATTTTTTACCGTGACATCAAGCAGAGTAATCTATCGCAAAATACTCAAATCCAAAATATGGTAAACACACTCACTACCGTTTTTCACTGCTTTGATTATGCATTTTGCAGGCAAGTGGGGCATACCATAATCTCTGGTTCGTGTCAAAGTTCTTCATTTTTGCCAACTCGGCGCTCAATCCGCTGATTTATAGCCTGACAAATGATAAGTTTCGAAGGGGATTTAGGACGACCAAGTTGTCGAAATGGCTGTTTCCACGCGAGAAAAACAAGCCGAAAATTGCGTCAACAAAGCCAAGCCCTAAACTCACCGATACGTCCATGTTGTTCAAAAAGAAGAACATTTTTTTGATTTTTAAGAAGAAGAAAAGCCAGCCTTTTATGATTGAGACTACGGTCATTTCGACGGGAAAGGGGCACATTTAAAAAACAATAAAATACAAACTCCTTAACTTTTTTGTTAGAACTTTTATTTTTTTGTATTCTTATGACCTGCACAGCTGGTTGTTATATTTATGGCAACGCTAAAAATATGAATTTTAATGAAAACAAGATTTTGTTCCCGAAATAAAAAAGTGATGATTTATTAATAATTATTCCGAAGAAACGAAATTAGTTAAAAAATGTTCTTTTTGCGATTTTAGTATATTATTATAAGGTCTATGTTATTTAAAGTCCGACCGATTATGGAAAAGCTATAAAAGTTCGCACAAAATGGTTTTATTTTTAACCATTATATAGTATGTAAAATGTTCTGGGAAATCGATAGCTGTCGAGAAAATCGAAAAATTTGTAATAGTTTTCAAGTTATGACGAATATAATTGTCTCCATTAATAAATATTTGTCAGAAAAAAATAGTTATTTATTAAGTATTCAAGACGATAGAATTTTATATAATAAAAATATATAAAAAAATGTTTTTTTTTAAAAAAGCTTTTATTTAAAAGATGCACTAAAAAGTAAAAAGTAATGTATTTCAATCACAGAAGAATTTTTTCTTACAGGTTAAAATTCTAAAATTTATAAAAGCTTTGGGAGTTGTCAACTGAACAAAATAATTCTGTAAAGCCGTAGTTTTATAACTCCCAAAGCTTTTATAAATTTTAGAATTTTAACCTGTAAGAAAAAATATTCTCCTGTGATTGAAATGCATTATTTTTTACTTTTTAGTGCATCTTTTAAATACAAAAGCTTTTTTTTTAAACATTTTTATATATTTTTATTTTTTGCTTTTTAGTCTTTATTTATTGCATAGATTTATTGTTACTACACTGTGCATTTACCATGACGTCCAAATGACCAGCATACCGTCTATGTCGGTATGAGTTACGGTATGTACAAATCGAGTTATGTAAACATAACCTAAAACTTTAAAACCCCATTTAACCCCTTTAGGGGGTGTTTAACTGCATAGGATTGCATTGTCACGCAGATTAAGTAAGTATGCAAAATTTCAATTCAGTAGGACAACGGGAACCCTTTCAAATTTGGCTCCGAAAAAATAACCGACAGACAGAGTTAAATAAAAGCTTTTAAAAATAGGCTGAAGCGCTTGAGAAGATCATGGTGAATTTTAACGTCCTGTATAATACAAAATTTTATTCGATCCTCCATTATTTCGATGAATTATTAAGTTATCTTGATTGAGAATTACAAACGTCAAAAAATTCAAGAATGAAAAAAAGGTCAAAAGCAGAAAAACAACAATGGTTGTGAACCAAATTTATCTAGAGGATTAAATTTCATTTTTTCATGAAGTAATCAGTGGATAAAATGTCACTTTATCGTTTATGATGAAATAAAAGATCCTTTTCTTCTTAACATAGTGAAAAAAATTTCGCCAAAAAACGTTTGCCTTTATTGCTAATCACAGCAGATATGGACAAATACTATTTATTCTTCAACACTGCCAAAATTTACGATTTTTCTCCTGTCTAAGGGAGTTTTGACAACTGTCAATACGAAACGTCAGATTATTTTTAGAAGATTTAAAGCAATTTTAAGCCTTGTATCCAACTCGTTTTCGTGTAAATCGGTTCATTTTTTTCACCTTGTGGATGTTAAAAGTCTCGATAACACTCGACGTTTAAAAATCCACTCGTGAAATAAAAACCCGATTAACACTCAAACTCATTAAATAAATAACTATTGTTTGTTTAATTTTTGATGTTTTCTGCCATTTTTGTCAGGTTAGAATTTTTTGTGAGAGGAATAAAGTCCTAAAACATTAAGTGGAAAGGGGTGAGATTTTGATTTTTTTATTTGTTATTTGTTCATGTCTTTTTGTCATTTTCATTATGATATACAGGGTGAGTCAATAGTGGGTTATTTCTATTTTTTTTAAAATATGCAACCAATAATACTGATTCCAGCTGACCAGATCGGTAATCGTTAAAAGATTTAAAATTAATCCACGATTACATTGTTTTGGGTACTGTCAAGTTTGTCTTGATAGTTTTGTTAAAATTTCGTTATGGATTATTATTATTTAAAAGCTAAAAAACCAGTGTTGATTCAATTAATGTTTTAAAAAATCAAACGAAGTATCCAGTGGTAAGTGCAATTAGTATTTTTGGTTGCATCTTAGGACATGTCAGAAGTAACCCACTATTGACTCACCCTGTATGTATATAAATCATTAAATCTAGATTTATGGCTACCCTATTTCATGAAAACAAGATGTTATTGTTCTCACCTAAAAAAAGTAAAAGTGCTATAATTTATTAATAATTCTGTTTTTAATTAAGAAACGAACGAATGTTTAATGTTTTTTATTTTTGTCTAATTTTTTCATTCCTATATCCTTTGTTCACAACTGGTTGATATCAAAATTATGTTTAACATAAATTTATTTATTTTGTCTCATCCCATCCAAAAAAAGTAAAAATTATTATTAATTATTAATACTTTTTGTTATTTATTAAGAAACAACGTTTTAGTAAGATTTATTCTGAAAAAATTTCTTTTTTATATTTGTGTGCCTTATTTAGTTATTTATAAAGCCCAAATTATTTAAAGTCTGTTTCAAATTGCTGGAGACAATTAAGGTTAAATATGCGCGCTAGGAAACTACTGTACTGTTTTAAATAAAATCCCCAGTAACAATTTCCTGGCAACGGATTGGATTGTGCATAACAACTTCAAACAAATGAGATTTATTTCTTTAATTCTTTGTTTTATGCCATTTCTCAGGTTAAAATTTTTTGTAATAATAAAAAATCCTAAAACTTTGATTCGTCTCAACAAGTTTTTTATTTTTGTTTATTTGTTAATGTTTGTCTTTTTGTCATTCCTATGTCTTTCACAGCGACAAATATAAATTAACCTAAAAAAAAAAAGAAATGACATTTTAATATCATTTATTCCGATTTTGAGACTGTCAAAGTTAAATGTGTCACTAGGAAATAGTGTTAGCTGAAATGTATTAAATAAAAACCTTACTAATAGTTACCTAGCAACTGATATGTTTGCACATAGCAACTTCTAACAAATACTTATTATTTGTATAATTTTTGATATTTTTTGCCATTGGTCAGGTTAGAATTTTTGTAACTTTTTGTCATTCTTATACCATTCACAGTATTGATAACACAATATATTAAAAATTAATATATGGCCACTCCATTTAATGAAAATAAAATGAGGGTCTCACCTAAAAAATTAAAAAGTGCTGTGATTTATTAATTCTTGTTATTATGAAAGGACGTTTCTATAAGATTTATTCTGAAAATTAGTCCTTTTTGTGTCTGCAGGTTATTTAAAGTTTGTTTCAAGTTGCTAAGAACAGTCAAAAGGTTAAATGTGTCGCAAAAAATCTACATATTACAACTTGGAACAAATGCTATTGATTTGTTTGATTTATTTGTGTGCAAATTCACAATTGTCAGGTATAAATACCACCAAAAGAATTCTTTCTGTGAATTACAACATATTATTCTATTGTAAGTTCACCCACACGTCCTCGTGTCTCTTTATTATTCTTATTTTCATTCTCCTCCAAGTATGTGCACCGGATCTGAACGTCATTGAAAAAATACTAAACTAGAATACTTGAAGTCCACTAATTTAAAACGCTTACATCACCTTATTTACTTGAATGAATTCCTAATTTATATTTATCTAGCACTAAAAAATCGCATAATCTTCCATAGTTCCTTTTCATTGATCTATTACCTGTTATAATAGAGATCAGGGTTATTTTTAAACCTTGAAGTCTTAATAATCCAAACGAGATGTGGAGCAGGTACTGAAGTTGTAAAGTATCAAATTAGATCATTTATAAAAGTATATGACACATTTATTATTGCTACACGAATGATTCATTGAAAAGTTCGATTTCTTGGTTTTACCACAGGATACAATTATCGGCCCACAAACCAAACATCTCCAGTTTTCTTTTCAATTTGTGTGCGGTTAAGGCAAAAAAAAACAAACTACACACTTGAATATGATTTTTTTTAATGAAATAATTACCAAAACCGCTAATAACCTACTGAGCATTTTATTATAATCTAAACAACTTAATTTATGCCCAGAGACAATACAGTGTTTTGTTAATTGGCATTTAACGAAGCGCTTTGGTAATAAACTGAATACAAAAATTGTTAACTCTGGCATTTTTGGAATTTAATCGGAATTATTAAAATTATCTTTAAAACTATAGGTAAATGGATTTATTTGTGAATTATGACAATTATAGACTGAAGCAAAATCAATGCACAAAATGCTTGAGGCATTTCTTAAATGCTACTGTTTACTAAGTTTTTGTAGTAACAGAAATAAAAACCAAAATTAAAAAAATACAATAAAATAATTATTGACAATTACACACAATAAGATGCTTTATCTTTTTTGTTCTTGCCTTTTTTATAAAGGGTCTTTGTGTTTTTTGTACACGGTGAGTCATCCGTCAAAAATATTTTTACTGTCTCAATAACTACAGGGTTAGTCTACTAAAAGTATATTTTTACTATACAGAGTGCTCAACAAATGGCGCTCCAACTCAGTGGTACGTTGTTGAGAAGCATGTGTAGATTACGGGAAAACTCTTGAAAAAATTCCTAGTCATATTTTAAAAAATCTACAAACTTATTTTGTTAACTTCTTCAATTTTCATTTTAATGTTTTTATGTTTCACACTAAGTAATCGTTCCCTAACAAAACGCTGAATAATAATTTTTAAATTTACTATCAGACTTTAGCCGTTTTTTGAATTAAAAAAAATAAAATTCATTAAAAAAATCACAATTTGTAGATGTACCAACACTGGGAATGATTTCCTAGGAAACCGTTTCAAAATTAATTTATTTTTATTGTTGATCAAATTCTATTGCGATCACGACTGTTAGACAACGTTGCCACATATCATTTATTTAAAATTCGTTATTTATCAATAATTTTAATACAAAAATACAAATTTTTTTACCTTTATACAGGGTGTCTCAAAATTGACGCCCGTGCTTTGGGAATTCGATTCACACGGCTAATACAAATCGAAAGTTAAGAGTAACAAATTTTCCATTTGTCCTTCGTTATCGAGTTATTGTCAAAAATGTAAATAATAATTTTTATGCAGTCTTTTCAATTAGTTGTGCAACATAATTCATTAGATGGCTATAGCATTGTTAAAATTCTTTGAATTGCTCTGTCTAGTGACAAGTAATATTACTTTTCTTCGGTTTTGTGTGTTTAGAATGATACGATACTACTGCATACGAAATTTCGTCGAAATGTTAAAAGTTAGGTGTGTGTATGATGACAATGCCACTGCTGAGGCTAGAGCATATGCGGAAAAGTTTCCAATTTGCACTTGAGCATATTTTGTGACAACAAATGTGGTTGTTTCAAAATATTATTGGCTTTTAATAAAATTTAAAGTTAAAATTTTAAATTGTAGTTTTTTATCAATAACTCGATAACGATGACCAATCGGACATTTTCCACTCTTAACTTTCGATTTGTTTTAGTCTCCTGAAACAAATCCTAAAAGCACGGGCGTCAATTTTCAGACACCCTGTATGTAAGTAATTCTCCACCACACACCATTGAGTTGCTGCGCCACTTTTTAAGCACCCGGTATCTCAAAAACTAATAATCGCACATAATTCAGCGTTTGCTTTTAAATACTTAATGTTTTTCTCCATGTACGTGAATTTTTTTAGAATTTGTCTACCTTTCGTTGTAATTAAAGTTAATTAATTAAGAATAATATCAATAAAATTAAAAATATGAAAATATTAATTAATCGAAATTTTTATTTCTACAACAATAATATTTTTGAACAAAAGATTCTTACGAAAATGTTCGCCACCACCAAAATTAGGTTTATTTGAATTTTTACCTTTCACTTAATTAAGTATTTTTGGGGCTAGCAAAATGCCTGTAAATTTTTTCATTTTTTTACAATTTCTTTAAATTAATTAATTAATATTAAGTAGCTGCAAGAAATTATTATTTCAAATGTTTGTTTAATGTTTTTTTATGTAAAATATCTGTAAAAAAATGTTGCTAGCACGAAAAAATAATTAAGTAAAAATTAAAAATTCGAGTGGTATAGGTACGTAATTTTGGTTCTAGCAGCAATTAAATGTGCTAAAACCAACCCACAATTGATTAATTTTAATTATAACAAAGAATGGAAGAAATCACATACTTAGAGAAATAAATAAAGCTTTTAATATCAAATTTGCATAAGCTATGTAAAAAATACGTTTAGCATATTTGAGACTAATCCTGTGTAAGTGTATAAGAGATCAAAAAACTAAACAAAATTTGACTGTTAAAATTTGCTAGCAAATTGTAAACTTCGTGTAATGTGTTACAATTTTCACTTTGCCCAGTTTATCGAACTTTTGAAAAATGAAAAAAATTGATCGATTTTTTCGAAACTCCGAATCGGAAGCTCAATGCGGGTGATTACCTTCCAGCACTGCACAATACCCTAATTAGGAGTCGTGCCATGACACGGTAGAAAGTACCGCTAAATCTCCTGGGAATCGCGTCTTCCTAATCATTTTTGCGTCCTTAGCTCGTCACTTAAGAAAATTAATTATAAAAGATCCATGTTCTGGAGGGGATTTAAGTCTACTTTCTCTTCACTGTTGATGGAGAGGTTTTGTTTAAGCAATCTGTTAGTGTGAATGAAGTACAGTGTAGATATGCGTGAGTGTGTGTGCTGTCTCTTCGCAAAATCCTCAACAGTGACAATGTCGTCCACTTAATTTATTTTAATCGCGAGTGCGGGATGTTAAACGCCTGATTTATACATGGTTTTTTATCGTTCTTCGAACATGGTTCCTTTAACATCTCTTTTATTTCACGTATTCACTTTCTGTGTCATTGTCCTCGTTGCCATTTCGACAGTACGACCTGGTAAGACATGAGCGATTTTTATTTCGAAGGGAAAGACGGCGAAAAGCCGCGCCTTCGACCACCAGGAAACCTAATTTCTGAATTATTTCTCTTGAAGGTTACTTTTTCTGTTACTTTGCTTATCATGCCCTATATCTACATCCTGCTGAAACGTACAACTTATATTCTCACACAAAAGAGACATTTACTACAAAAAACATCACATTATCATCCTTGGACGATAAAGTACTTTTGTCCCGGTAATGGCGCTTTTAATGGGCAATAAACCCATTTATGTAATAATAAGTCTTTAAGTGAAACCTCGGTGCAATAATACAATTGTGTTTCACAATTTTTGTGATAATTCATTTCAAGTTCATTATTATTACATCATTTGTTGATATCTGGAGCTACCGTTGCGTGGGTAATCGAACTAGACGACTCAATTTATTATTCTGGTCCACATTTTATTTATTGATAAATTTATTAAAAACCTGATCTTGTGTCAAATCAAACCGTTTTAAATAACAGGATACAAGACCACAGCTGACAGACTGATTTTGATAAGATTGATACATTTTTCTTAGAAATAACTTATTATCAATTTAACAACGCCCGCGTCCCGTGATAGCGGCCCATTGTTTCACGTTTATCACCTCATCTGTGACTTATTGTCACTTTATCAGTTTTGAAATCGATGACTTGACTTTTCAAACAATTGAACAAAAAATATGTTTCTTTCAACAGCAAAAAAGGCCGTTCAGAAGTATTCAAAATTGTTGGATTACATTTTTTTGAAGATTCAAAGGATTTACAAAAATATCAAAACTGTGCTTTTTTGAAAACATTCAACTGGGTGATCAAGAACACTATTTGAGTTGGCAACATGTAGAACTAACTTTTTTTTCGCCTGTTTGCAACAATGCAACCGGATGTGGTGTTGGGTGTCAAATCATTGACAAGTGTCAAGTGCTGCTGTCACTAAAAAAATTCAGTGTTGCCAGTCATTTTTTATTACTGGGATTCAGAAATAATTTTTTAACTACAGACTTAAAATAACGAAATATTTTTGATTTTCGAAATGAAATCCAGAAAGACATCTTAGTTGAAATACCTTGTATTAGCTATTTCAAAACTACAGACTGATCCAGAAATACTGAGTCTGTTGGCAACAGATTTGAAAATATTTTTGTACAACCCCACAAGATTGTTGAATTGTTATTAACTGAAGGCGTACTCCATTGGTATCCTTTAAAATTTAACTCCAGTGTTGCCAACAGACTCAGTATTTCTGGATCAGTCTGTATAAAAATGCCAACGTCGTGTTTTACCGAATATTTTTTTTTAAATAAAGTTGATAAAAATGTAAAATAGCTATTAATTATCAGATCTCTCATTGAAACTATAAATTACATTAGCTATTAATTTTTTGAAGTGCATAAATAATTTATAACAACTAATTTTAAGAGAAAATGCGACGTTGGCATTTTTATAGTTTTGAAACAGCTAATATAAGTTGTTCTAGAAGTTTATTTTATGGTTTGGTTAGTAATTCGTAAATGAAAATTGCTAATTTCAATTTTAATTTAATTTTTAATTGTGAATTTGAAATTACGTTGGCAACATTGAATCATGTAGAAACCAAAGATATGAAACTCATAAAAATTTGTCTTACCAACTTACAGCCATAACCACAAGCCACTTTGATTAAAAATTAGATTGAACGTATGATAAAATTGTAAAATAATAAATAATAATAAATAATAATAATTAATAAAATAATAATAAATAAAGTTGTAAAATATCTTCAATAGAGTATCTGATGAGTTATCTTAATTAAGTTGGCAATATAATGTACAGCATAGAGAACACTAATTGTGGTAGTTTGTTATCTTCTGTTTCTCAATTATTCAATGTTGCCAACCTAATTTTAGAATACGGTCACTGAGATTAAAAGTTTAATTGAATGAACTATAGATAAATGTTATTTTATTTTCTAGTCAAAAATATTGTGGCTTAAAATATAACTTGGCAGCTTTGAAAAACAAAGAGAGAAAATAATATATTAGCTGTTTCAAAACTATAAAAACGCCAACGTCGCACTTTACCGAATTATTTTTTTAAATAAGGTTGACAAAAATGTAAAATAGTTATTAATGATTAGATCTCTCATTGAAACTATAAATTACATTAGTTATTCATTTTTTGAAGTGCAGGAATATTTTTTAACAACTAATTTTGAGAGAAAATGCGACGTTGGCGTTTTTATAGTTTTGAAACAGCTAATAGAACTGCTATACTCAATGTTACCAACTCAATTTTAAAATCACAGACCATAACATTTTTTTTTTTAAATAAATTATGACCACTGAAAATAAGTCAGTTGCGAATTTTGATTCCGATATTGTACGTCATTTTGACTTTTGCTGGTGACTTTAAAATTAAGTTGGCAACATCGAATAATGTAGAAACCGAAAAAACCTACTTGTATTGACACAAGGCGCCTTGATTAAAAATTTGATTGAACGCAAGATATACAGACTGTATCAGAAATACGTGTGTTAATTTTACCACGTAATAAAACTTATCAAACGTAACAACTTTTCTATATAACATTTATTGAAAAAAAAATACAAATAGAAAAAATGTTTTAATTGTTGGGCTCTGTTCCACGTAACAATTAACACACGTATTTCTGATACCCCCTGTATTATTATATACTATACAGGGTGTCTCAAAATTGGCGAATTCCGAGTTCAGAACATTGTAGAGAATCACTTCAGTAGTCCAAATATAGAAAAAAATTAAAGTTCGGGACTTCCCCACAAAGATAACATACAAAGGTATGTGCAAAGGTTACTCTTTGAATTGCGTTTTCTTCAAATGCATGCTAAAAGTTTCAGTGTTTATTGTTACTTATGGTGTAGATGACTGTGGAGAATAATATTGTAAAACAAATTTGCAAAAAAATAGCTTGATTTTATAGTAAAAAAATCTTAAATTGTTGTAATTTGTGAACTTAAGTTGGAAACATAATTTATGAAAGTGTCACCTTTTCTGTCTCTACATCATTCACTGTTGCCAATTTACTTTTATACTCACAGGCCCCTTTGATTGAAGGCAAGACATACTTTGCAAAATAGCTTAAATTAATCGAATTTTTAGGTCAAAAAATTATGAACGTTGCGAATAAGTCAGTAGAATCCGTTCCATAAATCCCGATTTCCTGACCTACTGGCAGTAAAATCGTTAGCACGCAATTACCACATATCTGTACTTTATTAATGAGTACTTAACGTTATTTAAAAATTGTGACACTATCAGCTTACAATCGGTGATAAATAAAAGTCAATAGATACGGATTTGCAATTGCACTTTTCGAGCTAATTGGGTCTTGAAGTGATAAAGCGATAGATATCCTGCCGTTGTAATCGCAGGGAGAAGTAGGTCATAATTATTTTCACAAATTAAGCGAATTAAAGAGATGCACATTTATCCGAAGGTTGCAGAAACTATACAGTATTAAATGTTATGCAATGTAAATACGTAGTCGTGAGTAGAAAATTCTTCAAACTATTGACAATCATTTTATTTATGTGCGTGTATTTGATTTACCAAATATTTCTAGGTTAATTGCGTTTATTTACATTTAAATGTGTGACATTTTTTAAATTTAACTTCAAGACGGAATCGAGACTTAATTAAGCGATTGAAGATAAGTACTGTTGTTTCCACTGACTCAGTTATTAACAGTGACATTTTCTGTCCCATTTAAGCGAATTCTTTGTGTAAATGTCAATTATTTTAAGCTATGCTAATTGTAGCGATAGATAAATTATTTGATCGGTTTTACCTTAAAGAGACGCAGTTTTCAAATGACGAACATGCCGCGAATTTTTCTCCTAATGCGGTTTGGCAAGGGAAAGCAAATTGACAATAATTTTGAAACAATGTTTATTTTTTTCCCTAACAAATCCGTAAGCAACAAAAAAATTAAGTAAAAATTGGTTGCAATTATAATTAATTTCTTGTGTTAATTAAAACACTACAACATTGAATGCGCTTTTGCTCAACGAATCCATTGTATACATAAAATTTGCAATAATGTTATTATTAGAAAAAGTTTCTTTTTTCTTACATTTATGTAAATTTGACATAATTTCCAAATCAGATGCATGTTGTAGAGACGTTTCAAGTTTATGAATGTGAAGCGATGTTGGCAGGAGATACACATCTTACACGAGCATTGTGTTTGTTAAACTTTGATAATCATTTTTATCTCAATTACTTTTAAATAAAAATTTTAACCCGAAATAATAGCAACTAAGTTTTCACGCAGTTTGTTAATAAAATGACAGTTATTCTACAATTTTATTAAAATTATCTATATACAGCGTTGGGCGAAAGTCTGGAACCAAGCGTTTTGTGTCTAAACTATGCACTTTACGAAAAAACTAATTAGTACATCATCAATTACTTTAAAAATGTGATGATTTTTCAAGAATAAATTCTTTAGAAATTCCTTTTAGTTTTCGAGTTCTACAAAAAAATTTTTTTTTTCCAAATGGCACCCTACTATGGCGATTTTTTGGGGAAAAGCTTATGCCTTAGGAATTACATTTAAGTCAATAATATTGTTTTTGAACCAGTGGTTTTTTTTTAAATAAATTATTAAAATTGCGGTCCGAACTCAATACGAAGATTTTTCGAATTTGGCCGAAGTGGTTGTATCCATGGATGTTTTTTATCCACTAATTTGATTCGTAAAATTTTTCGCAATTATAAACATCCATGGATACACCCACTTCGGCCAAGTTCGAAAAACCTTCGTAATGAGCTCGGAACGCAACTTTAATAATTTATTTAAGAAAAACCACTGGTTTAAAGTTAATTTTATTAAAGTAGAAGTTGGTTTTAGAGCTTAATCTTTTACCAAAAAAATCGCCGTAGTAGGGTGCCATTTGAAAAAATTTTTTTTTGAATAACTCGAAAATTAAAAGGAATTTCGAAAAAATTTATTCTTGAAAAATGCCCACATTTTTAAAGTAGTTGTACTACTTTACTAAATACTAAAAAATACTAAAAAAAAATAGTAAAGTACTAAATAGCTTTTTCGTAAGGTACATAGTTTAGGCAGAAAATTTCTTTTTGTTTTTTTTTTAAATTTTGATCACAAAACACAAAATGAAATAGAAGAATTACGGTGTGGACTAAGAAGTTAATTTACCTCTGCTGTTTTGTCAATAATATTAAAATTTACGCTAATTTTTATCATTCTAGTTCAGCGGTTCTCAAAATTTGGGACCTTAATTTCAGAACGATTTTTTGGGAAAACTATGCATTTTCGATCTACAAAAAATGTACGTAATCGATTCGTTTTGCCATTCTCTACCTAGCTTTCAATTTATGCTAAACCATTCCCTAACACGCTGTATAAAATTGCTTGGCCTGATTGACCAATCAACACGCCTGAGGATAGAAACTTGAAATTTTTACAGTAGATAGCTTTTGTAACGTAGGGGTGTACTAAGAAAGGATTTTTGGAAAATCACCCCCTAAGAGGGTTAAATAGGGTGTTAAAATTTGAATAAAAATCCGTCATTTTTTAAGTTATATCTTTGAAAATTAGTATTTGGGCTTTCGGTAAAAAATAAAGAAAGACGTGTTTCAGGATTTTTGGAAAATCAACCCCTAAAGGGGTTAAATAGAGAGTTGAATTTAGAATTAGAGTTTAGAAAATCTGTTATTTTTAAAGTTACATTGAACTTACATCATTGAAAATTAGTATTTGGGCTTTTGGTTAAAAATGAAGAAACACGTGTTTCCGGATTTTCGAAAAATCAACCCCTAAGAGGGTTAAATGGCGTAATAAAATTTGTATAAATATTCGTAACTTTTGAATTTACATTAATTGAAATTGGTATTTGGGCTTTCAGTGAAAAGTGAAGAAACACGTGTTTTAGTTGGAAATACCAACCCCAAGGGGGTTGAACAGTGGTTAGAATTTGTATAAAAATCCGTAATTTTTAATTTGTATCCATGCAAATGGTACTAGAGCTTTCGGTTAAAGATGAAAAACGTGTGTTTAAGAACATTTGGAATTTCCACCCCTAAGGGGGTTAAATATAAAAATTCGTAATTTTTGAACTTATATTTATAAAAATTAGTATTTGGGCATTCGGTGAAAAATAAAGAAACAGGTATTTTATTATTTTTATAAATTCCACCCCCAAAGAGGGTTAAACATAAAAAATCGTCATTTTTGAAGCTATATTAATGAAAAATGGTATTTGATCTTTCGGTTAAAAATGAAAAAAGACGTGTTTCTGGATTTTGAAAGTTCCACCCCCAAGAGGGTTGAATATAAAAATATGTCATTTTCGAAGTTATAACCAAGAGAATTGGTATTTGAGCATTCGTCTAAATATAAAAAACGCGTGTTTCAGGGTTTGTTGAAAACTCCACTCCAAGGGGGTTAAACAAAAAATCCTTCATTGTTGAAGTTATACATATAAAACATTCTTTATTGTTGAAGTTATCAATTGATATCTTAGACATTCGGTTAAAAAGGAAGAGGCGTATATTTCAAGATTTTTAGAAATTCCACCCCCAAAAGAGTTCAACGCAAAACTCCTGCGTTTTTGAAGTCATATCCAAGAAAATTGGCATTTGGACTTCCGGTTAAAAATAAAGAAAATGTGTTTCAGGATTTTTGAAAATTAATAAAGTTCACAATAAAATGTTGTGTTTCTACTTTTTGTTATACTAAGTTTTGCATTGTTTTTCTGTGTTTCAAAGTGGTTGTGGACATGCGTGCGAAGCCGTGGGCAACTGCTAGTAGTCAAAAAAAGAGAGTGTCAGTGTGAAAGAGAGCCCCCAGAATTTTGAGTATTTTGTGAAACAACGGACGGAAGACGATAAATTTATCACTTTGACTTCATTGTTTCGCATGATAAGATCCTATCTATTCCCAAAAATAAAACTTCAATTAACTGTGCCATGAGTGAGAGTAAAATATCTGGCATTGCTTTCGTAGCAATTGCACAATAAAACTCTTCACCAAGTCCTGGGGCAAATCAATTTGTTCTACAAATAGCTAAAAAATAATATTAATCAACGTGTGACACGAAGAAATGAGATTTGCCTCAGTTTCAGTAATTACAATCGCAGGTGTGTCTGCAAAAATTCCACACTAGGTCGTGTCTAGGCTAAACCAGCTGACCTAAATGAAAGTAAAAATGCGAGAAAATCGACCTGTGATTACAAAAGAAAAGGGACTTTAATTTCGTCATTCTGACGTAACACAAGCACGTAAAATGATAAAGACTAGGATTTGCAACCGGAATTGAGCCAAGGCTGCTCCAGTTTTGGGTCACTGGACCGGAATCTCTCCCAACTGTCTCGAATAAGTCTCGTCATTAGTTGTGTGAATAGGGATATTTTACAAAACTAACCTACTTTTGCACACATATCGGCTATTATTTTACTCACTTTCTCTCTGTAACTTATTAGGAACAACGTGCAAGGTTGCGCGATGAGTAAAAGCATTTGAACAAAGGAAAAATTTACAATTCGGAAATAGTCCGGTCAAAATAGACAAAAATATACAGGGTGTCCCGCGAGGTAGTGCATATATTTTAACCATAGATTGATCATTAAAATTAAATGGACCCGTATTTCTTATTTTTTCCCAAAAAAATTTTCTTGCGGAATTATTAGCCCCCAAAGTTGCTCCAAAAATACAGATTATAATTTTTATCTCTAATAATACTTGTCCAATGTTTATAAAATTAGGCATACAGTCGTTATTTTAAACACCCATTTAACAGCGCAAATTGTAAGCTTCGAATAAATTGTTTCATAACTTTGTAGCACAAATTAGTGTGGCTTTGGTGCTACTAGAATTTAAAAAGCTATTAAATTTAAAAGCTTTTTTGTCTCTTGTACATTTTTTGTAAAATGTACCATTTACGAGTAAAATAATAAAATGTGAAAAGATGCAGTCGATATCAGCACAGCCACAGTGTTTTTAAACAAAGCGGCATTGACTTCAGACCTCTTAAAGGTGCAAATATTATTGTCAAATCTCGTTTCACACTTTTTCTGTTATGGTTGCTTATTTTACGAGCCAGGAATTTGAAAACGAAATATGACAATAAAATTTTTACTTTTGACAAATTTGAAATCAAAGCCGTTTAGGTGCGATACTGATGTTGATACCGACTGCATCTTTTCACATTTTATTATTTTACTCCAAAACAGTAGATTTTATAAAAAATTTACAAGAGACAAAAAAGTTTCTAAATGGAATAGGCTTTCAAATTCTATTAGTATCAAAGCTAAATTAATTTGTGCTACAAAGTTATGAAACAATTTATGTCAAGGGGACTCTGGTAGCCCCCTTCATCAATGCCCTACAACCTTACAATTTGCACTGTTAAATGAGTGTTTAAAATAACGTCTGTACACCAAATTTTATAAAAATGGATAAGTATTATTAGAGATAAAAATTATTATCTGTACTTTTGGGGTAACTTTGGGAGCTAAATTCCATACAAAAATTTTTTTGAAACAAAATAAAAAATATGAGTCCATTTAATTTTAATGCTCAATCTATGGTTAAAATATATGCACTACCTCGTGGGACACCCTGTAGTGGTAAGCTTGCAAAAATTCGCATAGAGCTGAAAATTGGTACAGATCTTAAGTACACTATTACAAATAAATTGGCAAAAGTCCCAACCGATCCCACATGTGCTAAAAAAGTTATTCAATGTCAAAGGTCAAAAGTATCGATTTTTTTCATTTTTCTCGTAAGCGGTAAGTCTTATCATCAAAATGTTTAAACAAAAGTTGTAGATCTTGCAATTATCTATAAAAATTGTCCTTTTCATTTTTTTCCTCCGAATCACCATTCCTGAGATATCACCATCGCAAACAGACTACCTCACAGGTGGTGGGGATATGTGTTCATGACTTCTTTAGCTTTTGAAATCGTGATATCTCAGAAATGGTGACTCGTAGGAAAAAAAGTATAGAAACAATTTTTATAGACAATTGCAAGGTCTACAACTTTTGTTTGAACATTTTCATGATAAGAGTTACCGTTTACAAGAAAAATTCAAAAAATCGATACTTTTGACCTTTGACATTGAATAACTTTTTTAGCACACGTGGAATCGGTTGGGACTTTTGACAATTTATTTGTGATAGTGTACTTAAGATCTGTACCAATTTTAAGCTCTATGCGAATTTTTGTAAATTGAAATGTCTATTTTGACCGGACTAAAATTATTTTCAGAAGTCCGGACGGAGAAGCAACGCTATGACGGATGGTTCAACAATTTGGCTCATCCAGACTGGGGCTCTGTGGGTAAGAAATGTTACGTAAAGTGGCATAATTTATGCGAAATTAATTTGCAAAAAGTCGCTTGAGTCATCCTGGACTTTGCCGTAAAACCGGCGATTTTTATTAATTAAAAGGCAATTTGTTGGTGGTTTATTGTGACAGATTTTATTCTTCATTTGCATAGATTTCTCGCAAATGACTGGAAAAAAGGCTGTTGCTAGGCTGAGCCAAAGTCAAAAAATGCGAAAAAACTGGTTGGAAATAAAGACGTGAAAATTCCGGTCCCCTGTCGTAACTAATTAATTAATTGGCGGTTGGGACTGAGACACAAAATTACTCAAGTTTTGGTTGAATCCTTGCCCTTGTCCTTTACCCAACAATCGATTTATTACAGTATTTCACGCGGAAATATCTGATCGATCGATTACAATCAATGAGCAAGGATTTTATTAGTTTCGTAAAAAATACTAATGACCAAGTATTAGGTAATTAATTAGTTGTGAATAAATTAAACGTTGTATATAAATTGGGAAATTGCAACGTAGTTTCAATTACACGCTTTATAAATTAACATACTTACTCAATAATCAGGAAAATTTAATTTTGGAGTTACTCTTCCGTAGCCAAATATCAGCTGGTAGTGATTTAATTTCCTTTTTTCGTTTTTTTAATAATCAATTAACTTCAGGTGAAAATAGTTTATTTAGGAGTTAAGTTGCTTGCAATTGGTTAACTTTTCGGCGATATTTCTTGAAATTTATAACATTTTTTTTATTCCGTGCATTTATAGTTTTGTTTTAGTAATTTTCTTGACAATTATTTTTAAGGGATAGATATTATTTATTTATTTATTTATTTAATTCAATGGCTCGGAATTGGCTGAAAGACCTAGTTTAGTGATTTTTACGCTTCCTGGCTCAAAAACATTTAAATTGCTTGAAATTTCGACTTGTTCCGAAAAAATCCTTTAAAGTATGGAGAACATATGTACATAAAAATATATAAAAAAAAATGTTTTTTAAAAAAAGCTTTTATTTAAAAGATGCTCTAAAAAGTAAAAAATAATGTATTTCAATCACAGGAGAATATTTTTCCTTGCAGGTTAAAATTCTAAAATTTACAAAAGCTTTTGGAGTTGCCAACTGAACAAAGTAATTCTGTAATGCCGTAGTTTTATAACTCCAAAAGCTTTTGTAAATTTTAGAATTTTAACCTGTAAGAAAAAATATTCTCCTGTGATTGAAATACATTATTTTTTACTTTTTAGTGCATCTCTTAAATAAAAGCTTTTTTTTTAAAACATTGTTTTATATATTTTTATTTTTTGCTTTTTAGTCTTTATTTATTGCATAGATTTATTGTTATTACACTGTGCATCTACCGTGACGTCCAAATGACCAACATACCGTCTATGTCGGTATAAGTTACGGTATATACAAATCGAGAACCCCTTTGTAAACATAACCTAAAATTTTAAAACCTTATTTAACCCCTTTAGGGGGTATTTAACTACACAGGATTGCATTGTCACGCAGATTAAATAAGTATGCATGCAAAATTTCAATTCAGTGGGACAACGGGAACCCTTTCAAATTTGGCTCCCAAAAAATAACCCACAGACAGACAACATTGTGAGTTAAATAAAAGCTTTTAATTAATAAAATGGACACCGCCAGGCCATTTCAAAATACTTGAAATGTCACATTTTTGGGCAAAAAACAACCTTGTGTGCGAACTCGCAAAATCTTGATCTTCTTTAATTCGCTAATTATTTTTACCAAATACTTGTAGCAAATTTCTGAATATTCGATACGCTAATCAATGAAATATTTGATTGCTCAAGGCACTCACTGAGAAATGTAACCTTGATAATACCAAATGTAATTTTCAGAATTCATTACCATTACTCACACATGTCTGAAAAATTGAAAAATTGAAAAATTTAGAACATCACGTGTGCTAACCTTGAACGGAGATTTATCTCGTTTCGAAAGTAGAAAAATGGAACAAATACTCGTAGTAATTGACGGGGGACCGGCAATAAATAAAAAATTGCACAAGTTTATTGAAGTGCACAGTCAAAAATTCACTCTATTTCGAGTATACAGGGTTGGTATATTATCAATTCTGTTATAAATGTGATGATTTTTGAAAAATAAAATTTGTTACAATGTTAGTTTCGTGTCGAAAAAATGCTAAAACATAACCTAGAAAAATTCTAAATAGACTACAGTAGAACTTCGATTATTCTAGTGTCTCCGTGATTCGTTCTAGTTGGTTCAGAATCAGCATTATGTGCTTTACAACCCTATTTAATCTTTTTTTATATGTTTTGTACTTCAATTTTTCCCTTTCTTTTAAATATGGTAAATAATCATTAATAAAAATCCTTCTAATTTTCCCATTTGCAAGCTTCTCTAATTGAACAATCTCAAAACACTAAAACTTATTGTAAAGGGACGACACAAAAAACTTAGGAATCTGCTTCCACAAAAAAAAGACAAACAATGAAACGTTCATCTTTCGATCCACCAAATAAATAAACCTACTCAAAATAAAAGTTCAATTATTATTTACTTCATTTGCTTTAGTTTTTTTGGGTTTTCAAGTTTATTTCGATATCTGTTGTTTTGTACATCAATTTCTCCGAATTAATTATTTATTATTGATATTTACTTCAGAGATAAAAATATCTGATATTTCGATTAGCCGTGTTTTTCAATTATCTGGCTTAGCTCTGCCCATGAATGGGCCAGATAATCAGTATGGTAGAACAATGAAAGAAGAAACAGAGTAAAATCTAAAAGAGAATTTGGATAATGTAAATGAATCTAAAGATGGATTTATAAAATAATCTTTAGAAGAGTATAGAAACAATTTTAAACAATAATAATCTGAAAAAATTCCAAACGAAACTAGAATTTCGACAAGACGTAGAGTGGAATCTAAAAGAAAATTTGGTGGAAAACGTAGAAAAAAAATGTAGAAATGTTTATAAAATAAATTTGAGTAGAATATAGAAAATAATTATTGTAAAAGGAGCACCTGGAGAAGAATTTATAAAAGAATCTAGAGAGAATCTTAAGAAAAATCGAAAGAAGATAACAGAAAAATTGCTAAAAAATAATGACCATTACATTCCATTTCAATTCCTTATGGATTGAGGTGGAACTGTGCAGAATCTAATGGACAGGTAGTTTTTTTTTAATGGCTTCTAATGGTAATTTACAATTGAGATTTTTTCTAATGGTACATTATGGGATATCTCACATGTGGAAAATACCACCAAATTCCATTAGAACTTGGTACTGACTTGTAGTGGAAATATACATAAGAACATTTTCTGTAAAAGTTTTTAATGGAAAATCCCATTTATGGAAAAACACATTCGGTTCTATTTAAATTGGCTTATGGTTTTTAGTGGAAATACACTTTAAAATGTTTTCTAAGGGTTTATGTTGTACTTTTGTGGGAAACTCCATTTTTGTTAGCACACCTAGAAAAGATAGCCACAGTGGGTGTGACATTAAAAAAAAAGCTTCACGAATATAACAATAATTTTAATAACTAATCCAGCGACGTTTTTAAAGATTTTTTCGAATAAACTGTGATTTCAATTTAGTTTAATTAATTAAATGCCCAAAATTAATAGTAATATTAATACACAAGTCTAATACTTGTGTTTCGTTCAAGAAGTTATTTATATGTGAAATACGAAAGTCTTATGATGTGTTTGATATCGATGTATTACTTATAGTTAACTAATAATTGATTTTAATGGGATTTTCCATATCATATTGCGATATAATTCGGTAATGTCCGTTAGTCACGTGGCTATCACGGTACAAAAATTAGAATACAAAGACAAATTCAAGTTAGGTCTTGTTAGGTGATCACGATAATGGCCGCTAATGGTAGCGTCTTTTGAATTGAAAAGTTTTATTTCTGTGAATGTGTTTTGTTTGGAGATTTTTGGAATTGTCTAAGGTATTTAGTCAACTTGCAGAAAGCATTATACATTTATATCCAGAAGATAGCTTATTTTCATGGCCAAGATCTCCAAGGAGCTTTTCATCTTGTAAACTAGTGCTATTGCATTTGCTGAGATTCGAGTTTTCGTCTGGTGAAGCGGTGGGTGAAGCTAATGCCATCAGAACAGTTTTCATAATAATCATATTATTATAGTTGTATAAATATTTTAGAAAATGTTCGAACGTCGTCCTGGAAGTCACTAAAACTTTATTGTTGCTGTGAGGGTTGCTATTTTATTTCTCATCATTTGTAGAGTATGATACACCAGCGTCAGACTTCTATTTTAATTTATAGAAACCAACAGCTAGGATGTTTTCACGGCAAATTATCTGATTGATTCTGCAATTCTCATGGGATCATCCATTAGTCATTAATGTTTTATTTTTATTTATTATGGTATTTCTTATTTCACTCCATTAGATGTCATTTTGTTCCATTAGAAAAAATCTACTTCTGATTTCTTGTGGTTTGAAATGGTTTGATGTAGCACTTTGGCCCAGTAAATTCCCATTAGGAATTTAATGGTTCCAAATGGGAATATCCACAGTATATGGTTAAACCATTAAAGGTTTAATGGAAATGTCCATATAGATTTATAATGGGAATTTACTGGGACAAAGTGCTACATCAAACCATTTCGGACCACAAGAAATTCTGAAGTAGATTTTTTTAATGGAACCTAATGGTCATTTTCAACAGGGATTGACAATTGATTTTAATTCGGGATGGACTAAACTGTGTAATTTTTTTATTTTATTTTTTGGTTAGGGTCGCACTTGATTCGGAGGGCCCCCTCGGCCTACTCCGACGGTGTGTACATGCTGGCGGGGCAAAACCGGCCCAGCCCCCGCAAGCTAAGCCGCCTTTTCATGAGGGGCCTTGACGGCCTGGGCTCCATGAACAACCGCACGGCCCTTTTGGCCTTCTTCGGCCAAATGGTCACCTCTGAGGTGATGATGGCCTCCGAGAGCGGCTGTCCCATCGAAATGCACCACATCGAGATCGAGAAATGCGACGATGTGTACGATAAGGAGTGTCGCGGAGACAAGTACATCCCGTTCCACAGGGCGGGGTACGACAGGAAGACGGGGCAGAGCCCCAACAGCCCCCGGGAGCAGGTTTGTTTGCTAAGTTTGCGAATGCCGGAGTGTGATTGCGTTTTGTAGTTGAATCAAGTGACGAGTTGGATCGATGGGAGTTTTATTTATAGTACCAGCGAGCCCTGGGTTAATGCAATGCGGTCGTTTCGTAATGGTACTTTTTTGACGGATGCCACGGGCAAAATGCCGGTGCGGAATTCGATGAGAGTGCCACTTTTTAATAACCCTGTGCCACATGTCATGAAAATGTTAAGTACTGAGAGGCTGTTTTGTAAGTTGGAGCGGTGTGTGGGCCGAAAGGGGATTAAGTCAAGTATTTAAGACGAATATTAAATCAATAAAAAAATTCTATTATATTCTGAATTGTTTAACTATATGGACAATGCAGAATCGACTGTTTTATACAGGCTGTTTTGTCTAAACCCCACATTAGAAGTATTGGGAGTTCTAATAATCATAGTCATCTGAAAATTTGTGTACAACCATAATCTTTTAGGTCCTGCTCAATGAAAATATTCTCAAGATAGCAGCACTTCCTTATTTTAAATGGACTGCTATATTTTTTAATGCGTTTTTGAATTACTAGAGTTATTTTAAGGTTCATAAGCTGTTGCTATACCTAAATTTAGCCGTTTACGAAATATTTATGGTTTTTAAATTTTTTTGGATTTGCACCTTCCAGTTCAAAAATCGATAACTGCGATTTTTAAAAATTTGGAAATATTTTTGAGCTCATTTGAAAGAGGAAGCATAGATCTTTCCTTTGGTGTTTTCAAATTTCTAAAAAAGAATAACAAACTCCAAATTTTTAAAATTAAGTTTGCAAAACTTTAAGCACCCATAACTCAATTTTTTCAAATGAAATGACAAAAGTTTTATTTCACTAGATGGTAGAGAATTTAATTCTGCTTCGATCTGTGGTAACATTCCCTATACTTATGTTTAATAGTTTTCAAGTTACAATACCTTTTTGTTAGGATTGAGAAATTCATTAGCCATAGGCCTTTTCTCATACGTTGCCATGGAAGCGAATGAAAAAAGGTGAGAAATTAAAGTTTTTCAAGCCAACACCCAATGAATTTATTTTGTTTTCACAGTCTGATAACACAATTTTGAACAGAGTTTGCCGTTTAAGTTTAATCTGAAATGTTTTTATGGCAAACTATGCAAAAATAGCTGTGGTTAGTAAGAAATTTCCTACAATAACAAAAAAAACAACATAACTTGAAAATTATCACAGATAGGTATAGGGAATGCTAATACAGATTGATACAGAAAAAAATTCTCCTCCATCTAGTAGAATAAAAATTGGAACATCCCATTTGAAAAAATTAAGTTTTGGGTACTTGAAGTTGTCCAAACTTAACCTTAAAATTTTTGGGTTTATTAACTTCAATTCCAATTTTGATCACACTGAACAACAGATATAGGCTTTCTCTTTCAATTCTCCAAACGTGATTTCAAAATCTCTAAAACTAAGCGAGTTACCGATTTTTTAAGAGACAGGTGCAAATTCAAAAATTTTCAAAAGTCCTAAATATCTCGAAAACGGTTAAACTCGGGTATAGGGAAAGCTGATAAAAACTCCCTTAAAATAACTCAACTAATCCAAAAACGCAGTGAAAAACATAGCTTTCCATTTAAAATAAGAAAGTTAATAGCGAATTCCGGTATAACTGGAAGTGCTGCCATCTTGAAACTATTTTCATTGAGCATAACTCAACGGATTATGCCTGAGTACCAACTTTCAGATAAATATCTTCATTAGAACTGTCAATACTTCTAATGTGGGGTTTAGACGGAACACCCTGTCTTTCAAAGAAAATGACGATTTTAAAAATTAAAATGTATGAAACAGTAATTAATTTTTTTGAGTTAGAACCTCGGTTAGAAATGAATACCTACCTACAGGGGGTCCAGCACAGCTCCCGTCTTCTCTAGCTCAGTTATTAGTAAAGTTGGACTTTTGATATTTTGTAGACGTTATTTTAAGAAAATATTTTTGATTATACAAATAAGTGTCCCAAAAAAGTATAATGTCATAATAATATTTTTTTAATGGCATGCTACTATTTTTTGTGCTCATTAAGATATCTTTTTAGCTTCTTACATGTACCTAAAGTTTATTTCAAAGCGGTTCAGGGATTACTGTTAAAAAAATAAAAACCAACAAAAATCGGTTTTACACCTTTAGTATTAAAAATTAATAAAAAATATAAACAGTGTTTTTTGATGACATTATTACTAGGTGTGTGTTGACCAAGGTCTCGCATACTTATTAATTACGTTTGATTGATCTGAATTACTACAGGTTGTTTACAATTTACTTCCAAACTTTTCAATTGTAGGGCTTTTTGCTTATTTCGATTACCAACCTCTATTTATTTTTATATCATTCGATGGGGAATTAGGAAACGAACATTTTTTCATATTGTGTAAATTCTAACACATTCGGAGTTATTTGATAAAAACTTGTTTTGTCAAGTAGGTATTTTAAAGACAAATTTAATGAATAAAAGTCGAAGATGGCTGCAACGATGCTTATTTTTATATCATTCAATGCGAAATTGAATAACGAACATTTTCTTGTTACTATGACGTCATACTTTTTTGGGACATTTTGTATAACCAAAAATATTTTTCTGAAATGTGTCCTAAAGTATGAATAACATCTACAAAATATCAAATAAAACTTCAACTTTAATAATAATTAAGCTACAGAAGACGGGAGCTGGGCTAGACCATCACCCTATATAGAGAGAAGACAATCTTGTTTTTTTTCTCGTAAAATAGGAAAAACTCAAAAGTAAATATTAGGAGAATTCAAAATATCAAATACAAAAAATAGAAAATTTACAGGAACAAAATATTGAATCACCATAAGTACTATAACAGATGCGAATTATGAAATTTCTAAAGAATTTTTATGTCAAAACTAGCTTCACAACCGGACACTTGTTATAAATTTCAAATTAAGTCAGAATTTATTATTAACAAGTTAAATAAAAGCTTTTAAAAAGAGAGATTTCAAGCTGCAAGTTTCCTACAAAATTTAATTAAGTTTCAATGTCAAAAAAGTCAAAAGTATTTGTTTAAATGGTTTAGAAAGAAGAATTCAAAGTTTGGTGTAAACAATATTCTAGGTTAAATACCGAAATTCTAAGCTGAAAAATTAGAATTCCTTTAAAGTAAAATTTTTAAACAAATTTTGAATTCTAATTCTAAGGCTCGTTATTTCAGTAGTTAACTTTAGAGTCAAATAACTCTGACCCCCGGTTTCTTGAACGATTTATCGTTAGGTAAATTTTATCGGTTGGATAGTTGCTAAGGTAGAGATGATCTGATTGGTGTTTCTATAGAAATTATGGAACCGATAGTATTTATCTAACGATAACTCGTTCGAGTCGAATTTTTAAATTACTACCTTAGGGCTCTTGAGTTAACTCAAGAGTCAGGTTATTTCAAAATTGGAAATGTTTTTTTTTTTACTTTAACCTGAAGTTTATATTTAACTGGACTGAAATAACGGGCCTAAAGGTTCTAATTTTATCCGAATTCATAGTTTATAAAATGTCAGGAAATTACAGCGACAAAATAATAGTAGATATTGTAAAACTATCAAATTTCAAGTTTTTTACAAAATTTTGAGTTTCAAAACGAAAAGATAATTCTAAACCTTCAAATTGTATCAGATAACTGATAACTTGTAAAACCCCATAATTTCATGTGTAAAAAACAGAATTAATATGGTACTAAAAATCAATATTTTAAGTTCCAAATTAAAACTCTATTTTCAAGTCATATTGAAACTGAAATGAAAACAAAATGTAAACTTTACATACACACCTTTTAATTTTGAATAATCTTGAAACAAATCCAAAACTTTCTTATAGCTTTTTTATTTTGAAATTTTGAGTTTAGAAGTCGGAATGTAAATTCTGAACGTTCTGCCTTTGTCCAAATCACAGTACCTCTACACAAAAAGGCAGAGTTTCGATTTAGAAAAACAGAAATCGAAAATAAAAAGTTCAATATCAACAAGCTTCAAAGTAGAACTTTTTTTTCAAGCCACAACTTTGAAACAAAAAAAAAATGGAGTTTCAGATTTTTAACGTTAGTAATTTTAATAAATCTTCTAATTCTGTTCGAATTGACAGTTCGTAGAAGTCCGAATTTCGAGTTTGGAATCAAAACTTCAATCTGCAGAATTAGACATATTTTCAGACAAAAAATCTGAAACAAAAAAAAAGGAATTTCTTCAAGAAATCATAGTGCAGGAAAAAAATTGTATCGTCAATGCTGCAAACTTATAGCTAGTTAAAGTTTCAAGAGTTCAAATCCTAATTAGGGTTGAAATTCTGCAAATTCTGCAAATAAAAAACACACAAGGAAAAAGTACTATCTTCATATTAAGAACAAACCCAAGTAGCACAGATTGTTATTTAGCGGTGTAAAAACGTCTTGGCAACAAAAATGATAACTATTTGGTCACCGCAACAATCGACGAAAGCGTTTCACCAAACTTGTCATAATGTCACCGTGCATTTATTTTTGGGTTATATAACGGTAATATTACCAAATAGTTGCCAACAATTTGGTTGTTTCAAAGCTCTAACGAAGTTATGCTCTGGAAGCTGTTGCCATTTTATGACTAAATGACAACTATTTACTAAATAACCACCGATTTGTTGTTAATTGGCTATCGTTTCCAAAGTACAACCCAACAGCAACTACAAAATAACATTTTATCTTTGGTTGTAATTTAGGAAAAATTGTGGGACATCAAGATCAAAATATAACAATATGGTAATTTAGTGGTCACTGAAGAGTCACGAAGAAATTGTTATATTATTTAATCCTTGTAGACATCATGGATGGCGATAAACATATTATATATCACTGTAATGCAAACACAAATTCCAAATACTCGTTAACCAAGCAAAAAATTTGTTTGGCGACATTACTTTTCTGACAAATATGAATACGATGCTTCGAAAAAATTGACGCGCCTTAAAAAAAGCAATAATTTATTAAACATACTAATTTTTTTTCAAAAAATTAAGAGAGTTTTTCTTTTAAATGAATTTCTGTTAAAAAAATGTATCACTTTTATTTATTAAATTTTATAAAATAGCAGTAATTATGATTCTGACAACGACAAAGTTATTAAATGGTTATAAAATAGTTGTAAAATTGACACATATAAGAAAAATTTACTGTCGTACTTGTCAAAAAAATCGCCATTTTTATATTTCTTCTCTGATTGTGAGGAAATGGTTGCCGTGCTGCCTCAGAAACCTAATATTGACTAAGTTAAAACCAAATGGTATTTAGTTACTTTTTACGTTTGAATAAGTTGAGTCAGTCGTTCGACGTTTTAATTTTCTGTAATATGTACTGCTTTTCCTAAATCTTTTTAAGGAAAAAGCAGTTTGTTTAATGTCAACTTTAGGCATAATTTACACTCCACACTACAGAAAATACACTTTTGTTGGTATAGGAAACGTAGATGTGGTATACGACAAATAAAATTTGACAGTTAAAATGATGGGAAAATTATTGTGTAGCTACGAAAGGGTAGAGTTATAGACATTACCAATGACAACTAAAATTTTGCTACCAAATTGCCACATTCTGCAGATAGATTTTCGTTATATTTTAGCTTTTTTATTTTTAAGAAAACGTTGCGGCAACTTCGGAAATTTGCATATAGTTATATGATAGATTATTCACAACTATATGGCAGAATAGCCAAATGGTCATGAAATAGTAATATTTTAGACATTATTTTGTCATTAAAATATGTGTGATAGCTATAATATATCAACTTTAAATAGGTGTGAAAAGGTTATTTTTTGGGTTTACGATGGACATAAAAGCATTATGGCAACCTAAAAAATAACTATTTAGTTACGTAGATACAAAAATAAAACGAAATTGTGGGGCATCTATTAGGAGTCTAATATAAAGCCAAATGAGCATATTATAGCTTTTTTAAACATTAATCTAACTAAAAAACAACTTCATTTTAAAAACCTAACCAAATTATGACTAAGTCAGGTTGCCATAACGTTACTGCAACAACATTTTAGCTGCCACAACCAAAAAGATGTTTTGTGCTACTTGGGAAACATACTACGTATTATTAATTGCATTGAATGGCAGTTTTACAGCTTGTGTAGATATAAATAGATATTAATAACAAATAAAAATAAAATAATTTTGACCTGATCCCCAACTGGGCCCATTTTCTGGCCAAATCTCACCCCTCATTTCCAGTACTCGGCGACCCCCGAACCAACCAAAACCCCGCCCTTCTCACAATCAGCATTTTATTTTTCCGATGGCATAACGTCATTGCCGAACGCGTGCAAAAAGAGCACCCGGACTGGTCCGACGAAGACGTCTTCCAACGCACGAGACGCATCGTCGTCGCCACCGTCCAAAACATCATCGCTTACGAATACATTCCGGCATTCCTGGGGCAACCACTCCCGGAATACTCCGGGTACAAACAAGACGTCCATCCCGGAGTCACGCACGTGTTCCAAAGCGCGGCTTTTCGTTACGGCCATTCCTTGATCCCACCCGGACTTTATCGGAGGGATGGAGAATGCAACTTTGAGGAGTCTCCGATGGGGTTAAGGCTCTGCGCCACGTGGTGGGACTCTAATGTGAGTTTCTCATCTAATAAAACTTGCACACACTAAAGTTTCGCCCAAAAGCTTAGAAAAAATAGAAAAGTATAAGTCCTAAAGACCGTAACAACAAATCAGAAATGAGGTACATATTTCATTTTGCACTTTTAGATCGGTTTACCTTATAGTAGTGAATCATCTAAAAATGCTCTACATCTTTTTAAAAAATCGTATATAATGGATTTACTTTTGTAATTTTCGGCTAACTTATTAGTGAGTTTTTTTACGAAAACTCGAAACGAAAACGAAAATACCGAGGTACTCTTCAGATCCAATTGTACATATTTGTTTTTTCATTTCAGACTTAATTTAGCGATTTTCTACAATATTTTAGCGAAATCGGTTGTATTTAATAAGTTTCTTATGAAAAACGTTATGATAAATATATGGAGAGAAGCAAATATTTTGTGCATTAACTCAATTGAAACTTTCGGATTTTTAAGTAAATTTCTAGTTAATACAAGCGAAAGTAACAAATTTCCGATGTAATTTTGCAATTTTCTACATTTTTGCAACATATTTCAAATTTAGTAAAGTCTTTCATTTAAAAATAACACATTTACACCTGTAACTCGTTATACTTTATTTTGATTCAAAAGTTTATCCTAAAATTTTACAAACTAACATGTTTCCGATTTAATTAGCGATTTTTTCTTCTGTTTGACAAATCTTTCGAATTCATCAAATTTCTTGACGAAAAAAGATCTAGTCTAGACTGAACAAAACAAGCACAAAAAACAGATCTAAAATGTTATGTTTTTTATCTTGTTGTCAATTTTTTTCTGTCTTAATTAACAATAATAATCCCCAAAGATTTTTTTTCATCACAAAAACCTTTCGAAAACCTTGTTTATCAAAATTCACGTCATGTCTATCAGTTTTTACAATAAATAACATAAACTATCAGAAGCAAATTTACACGATCTATTAGACAATTTGCAAGCACATTTAGGATTCTTTTTATTGAACATCTTCAAACAATAAATTTTAAGTCGGAGGTATTTGTGCAGTTAACCAAGAAAATTATTTTTCGCAGAGTATCTCATAAAAAATAACTCATATTTTTGTTTGATACGAAGTAAACAATCACAAAATAATAGTTTGATTAAAGGTTTTATTAAACAAATTATTATTACCGGTACAGAGTAATATTAAACCTTTTAAGTTAATAATTTAAGATAAGAAATAGTAATTTCAAAAAAAAATGAAAAAACAGCTAATCAAGTAAAGTAGGTTTTCAACATTTTTAACTACACTAAAATTGTAATTTTTAATTATAACGGTTATAACCGAGGTTATAACATACATTTTTGTAATTACGTGTTAATTTTAAACGCCCTTGTAAAGAACCGGAAAAGATAAATAAGCATTCATTTGAAAAGTTACAAAAAAAACACCTTAAAAATCATAATTTTGAAATTTTTTTTTAAGCTCTTTTGGTGTAATAAGCCAAAATGAAAAATTCTGAAATCTGAAATAAACATTTACTTCAATGCCGCTTTAGCCGTTTATAAAATTAATTGTTGACTTCAATCTCCCCGTAAGTTTGATAAGACAGCTTCTTGTAAAATTTGAGTAGAAAGTTAGCAGAGTTTAAATTAAAAAAATCGTAATTTTGAGATTAATCAATATTTCTAAATGCCCTTTTGACCATTTATGCAATAAATAGTGGTCTTCCAACTGTGAAAATTTCAAGAGAAAAATTGCACTTCAGCGACGGTGGACTTTAAAAATGTAATAAGTAATAAGTCGTAAAATTTAAAACAATTATAATTTTGTAATTTTGTATACTTTCCAGTGTCCTTTTAAGTTAGTGAAGAACAGAAAAAAACAATTTAATGAGTTACTAAAAAATGTCTATTTTAGGTCTAAAAAAAGAAAAAAAAATTAACAAAATTTAAAAAAATCATAATTTTGAATAGTTATTTTAATATTAAGTGAGCAAAGCAATTATAGAAAAATAGTTTTTTTCTCTAGTCTTCGTTTTCAGTACATTATAATACCAACAATACTCTTAAAATATGGAAAAAATGTTTAAGACTGCTCGACTGCTACAAGTTTTCCAAATAGAAAACATCACATCAGGTATGAGAAATGACAGAGTACCTAAAGTAAAAATCAACTGAAATTAAATAATATTCAAGATGCTTTTTCGACCACAGATTTTCGGACTTTTTTATAGGAAATTTAATTCTCTATAGCTCTTTAATGTATCTTCAAAAGTATTCGTTCGCAGCGCAGTCATTTGAAAAGTATGAGAGAAAACACAAATTTTAAATTTTCAATACGAATTTTTTTCTAATGTTTCTCGTAAAAATTTTAGTCGTCAGTTTTTCTCAGGCTATTAGGAATGAAAGACTTAACATTTCTGCATTCTCTCCAAGCAGTTAGTAAACTAGTTAAATTTTAATTAATTTAAGACCATTTCGACCCTAGATAATATAACCAGAGATGGGCGTTGACACGTCGACTTTGATTGTCTACACGACGTGTCAACAATTGCGTCGACAATGTCTACAATGTCAACAGTGTCAGCAATGTCAACAATAGGTCGACAATGTTGTGTTTTATATCACATTTTCTTTTAAAGAAAAAATTCTTTTGAGAACAAAGACGAAGAGGCTAAAGATGAAGAGTGAAGCGTAAAAACAGAAGAAAAAAGAGAATAATTTGTTTTGCTTTCTTGTTATCGTTTTTTGAGAATTTTATTTTTATTTATTTATTTTTCTATCACATATTTTATGTTTTAAAAAAGTTTTCATCATACCTTTAAGTTTTTTTTTTAACAATTATACACCAATTTCATAGTCAAATACCAGTTTAATGTCAAAATTTATTATTTCTGTATTGTTGACATAGTTGACATCACTTTAAATATCGACGTCGACGTAATTGTTGACAGGTCAACAATTGAATTGTCTACCTTGTATTGTTGACACGCCCATCCCTGAATATAACGCTGAAAGCGCCCTAATTTTTATTCGAGAGTTTGTACCTCGTTTCGTCTGTTATAGTATTAGATCTCCTTGGTCAAATAGTAAAGTTCTCAGATTATAAATAACAATCCCAGAAATTGTTTTTTTTAAATTGAAGAATGATAAATTATTTTAAAATATAGTTGGGTATTAGAATTTAGTGACAATTACAATTTTTTTCAAGGATGTGTTAATTAGTCACTCGTTGGAGAAGCTCTTGATGGGAATGACATCCCAACTGGCGGAACGTGAAGATTCAGTTTTGTGTTCGGACGTCAGGGACAAGTTATTCGGTCCGATGGAATTCTCCAGACGAGATTTGGGGGCTTTGAACATAATGCGTGGCCGTGACAACGGCCTCCCTGACTACAATACAATCCGGGCCTATTATGGCTTGCCAAAAATCCAAAAATGGGCCGACATCAACCCAAAACTATTCGAAGAGAAACCGGAATTGTTGCGAGCGCTTGTCTCGGCTTACTCCAACAACATCAACAACATTGACGTTTATGTTGGGGGCATGTTGGAGAGTTATGGAGGACCTGGGGAACTCTTCACCACCGTCATCAAGGAGCAGTTTGCACGACTCCGAGACTCGGACAGGTTTTGGTTCGAGAACGAGGCCAATGGGTAAAGGGGGTTTGGGCAAGAATTTTCGTATAAAGTTAAGTGAAGATTTTCAGGATTTTTACCAGAGAGGAGATTGCGAGTTTGAGGAAAGTCACCCTGTGGGATGTTATTGTGAATAGTACGAATATCGCGCCGAATCATATCCAGAAAAATGTGTTTTTCTGGATGAATGGGGATCCCTGTCCGCAGCCGATGCAGCTGAATACGTCCCTGATGGAGCCGTGTAAAATCCTGAATGGATACGATTATTTCGAGGTAAGTCAATTAATTAATGGTTGGGCAACAACAAATTAGTGCGTGGCATTTCCTGGTTAAAAAATTGTCAGCTATAAAAAACCCATAAAACAGAATTAATTGGTTTAATCTAATAGTTTTATTGTGTATTAATAGCCCTACTAAAATTTAATGTTTGGAACAATCAATAAGCCAAAAAAAGAGTGACACCTACAGTCTATCCGGAATTAAATTCAATTGTCAATGTCAAAAATGTTGAAATTATGTTGGAACCATTTATTGCCATAAAAATATTGTTGTAGTCGAGGAATCGTCTTGATATTTAGAAAATTGCAAGATTATTAAGAATTTTATAATATAGCAAACGGGCACAGAGAAGAAAAACATATTTTTTTTAATTGCTTCGAACCTTTAAGTATATTTTTGTAACTCTTCAGAATGATGCTTTTCTTCCAGTTCTTCGCTAAAAGCCAAAACCAAAAAGGCATTTAAAAGTACTATATAATTACGAAATTAGTTTTTTTTTATTATACTACTTGGATAAATGTTCTACAAAATTCACGTTTCCTTCACACCCACTGTAGTGCAATTTTTCTTTCGAATTTTTACAGTTGTTGATCACTATTTGACGGATAAATGGCCCAAAGGGCGTTTAGAAACATTGTTTAATTTCAAAATAACAATTTTTTAAATTACGACTGCATACATTGTATGATTTTTTAAAAACCAAACCACTTAGTTAATAAACGACCAAAAGAGCATCTAGGAAAAAATTCTAGTTTTAGATTAACAGAAAAGATTTTGACTTTGATGTTTCCTTTCTCATATTCGTTGTTTGCGATTTAAAAATATTGTTCCAGCAAGGCAATAGTATTGAAATATCCCAAATTGCAAGATTATTATCGCTTTTATTGAGTACCAAATAGATATGAAAAATAAAAAATTATTTCCAGCATTATAATTTTCCGAAATATTCCTTTTTGGTTCCAAGACACTTTTTTAGTAACTCTTCAGATTGTTGTTTTTTATTGTGCCCTGTAGTTATAAAATTATGTCTTTTTAATTAATTATACGTTTTGTCATTTTTTCAAATCCTTTTTTTTCATGATTCTTATTTAGACCGATTTTAGTGGACTTTTCCTGTGAAATTTGGATAACTGAATGAAACTCTGACAGAAACTGTTTTAAAATTAAAAATATTTTGGTTGAACGGGACCTAATAACAAGTGTTCAATAATGGTTCTGGTCAGATCACCTATGTGTGGCAACTGTGGCAAAAAACGTATGTCTCGGAAAGAATGACACATGACAGCTGTCAGTGCTCCGCGGCCAAAAATTCACACGTTCAATTGAGATAATGCTTTCAGAGTAAATTCTTGAACGTCTGCATACAATTATCATGATTTGCAATGTGATTTTTATCAAAAACTCCTAAATGCAAAAATATGACAGTTGATAGCAAATCATATGAACTTATCACGCAACCTACGTTCATGCTAGAAAGGGAAAACCACAGCAAACCATGACCAGAACCAATATTGAACACATGTTACATTCTAACTTATAACAGTTGAATTGTAGAAAAAAAAATGTTTGGACGGTTGAAATAGAATATCCTGTGTGATTTTTGGCTTCTTTTCGCTACGTCTTTCGAACTTGGTGTGTTTCTCGACAAAAAACGTTCAAAATCAAGTAAAAATAAAAAAATGGTTTCAGACCATAAAAAATAAGCTTTTCAAAGATATCACAGCCGCCTATGATTTCTATTTAAAAAAATAAAACTTTATGTTATTATAGCAAAACGAATGACTAAAAAAAATCGCTGATAACATTATTAGATTCTCTATAAAAAAGTGCCTGTATAATGTGTTTGTTCAAATTTGTATCTTTTGTAATAAGGAAGATATGAATTTTTTAAGATTTCGCTAAAATGTCAACTTTTGTTTATAAGTCGAAAACAAAAGACGATAGCGGGATGCGGTTTTGATCAAAATTGTTTTCTCAAAAAACGGACCCGAGAATGTGTCACTCGTTTTTCTCTAAACCTCTTAGTTTCGGAGATCCTCTATTCGGACATCCAAAATGCAGCACCCTGTACATTAAAACTGGTTATTTGGCGTAGGTATTTCAGATCAAATTTTGGATTTTTTTGCACGATTTTAGCAGAATTTAAATGTAATGGGTTTCTAGACAAAAAGTTCTACATTGAGCAAAACTGGCAACACACTTGTATATTGTAGCCTAGTTAGTAATATAATCTAAATTGTGCGTGTTCTCGATGAAAAACATTTAAAAATGGGGCGAAAATAACACGTTTCAGTTAAATTTCACAACTGCTGAATAGACAAAATTCAGTGAAAAACCCTCGCAATCCAAAGAAAAAATAACATGTGTTCAATATTGGTTCTGGTCGTGGTTTGCTGTGGTTTTCTCCTTCTAGCATGAACGTAGGTTGCGTGATAAGTTCATATGGTTTGCTATCAACTGTCTCATTTTTTCATTTAGGAGTTTTTGGTAAAAATCACATTGCAAATCATGATAATTGTATGCAGACGTTCAAGAATTTACTCTGAAAGCGTTATCTCAGTTGAACGTGTGAATTTTTGGCCGCGGAGCACTGACAGCTGTCATGTGTCATTCTTTCCGAGACATACGTTTTTTGCCACAGTTGCCACACATAGGTGATCTGACCAGAACCATTATTGAACACTTGTTATTAGGTCCTGTTCAACCAAAATATTTTTAATTTTAAAACAGTTTCTGGCAGAGTTTCATGAGTTTTAATCAAGACCCTATTCTCAGACCATGATTAGATCGTAATTAACTAGTCACAGCGTCAATCATTTAAATAACAAAACTACATTTGGCAACACCGCAAATTATTGACGTTTGACAGAATTTGACATTTGACGTCGAGCGTGCGTACAACAAATCGAAGAAATATTTTAAATTTTGAAATCTCTAGCCATATTATTGCCTTTATTTATCAATTACGGTAGTATTTAAGAGAATTGTGAGTGTTGGATGTTATTAGTGTGTTTAGTTCAGGTACAAAATGGCTTCAATAAAACAAGAAAGGGTCCGAGGTCCTAATTTTTCTAATGATGAAAAAGAACTACTGGTTGAGTTCGTCAATCAACATTCTAGTATTATAGAAAGCAAAACGGCGGAACCCAACATTTTTAAAAAAAGGCGAAAGTTGTGGCAAGACTTATCAGAAAAGTTTCGGAGAGCGGGATTCAATAGATCGCCTACTAAACTTCGCGATAATTATTTTCGCATTAAACAAGCAGCGAAAGTCAACATTACCAAATTTCGCAAAGAAAAAAAGAAGACTGGAGGTGGTAAAGGCCCAAAAGAGCAACCGTCTGAAATAGACTGGGCCATACACAATGTTTGCCCTAATGACTTTGCTGAAGACGAATCTAACTTTGATTCGGATTATCATAATAGGGTTTGTACCAATAACTTATGTTATAGTTTGAATTTTGGGCTATCTTTTTTTATTTTTGTGAACTATTAGGTCCCCTCCGGTCAGAACTCTCCCAATACTTGCCAGTCTTATCAAAAATACGACGACGAGCAATTTCGGGAGTCTCCCACTGAAGTGTTTTCTGTCCTTGTTAATCCAGTTACTGGCGTTATTGAGCATAATAACCCAGAACCAGAAAATAATAATAAAGAAACGCCCGTAACAGAAAATAAAAATAATAAGTACGTTTGATGCATTTATTATGTATATTTTTTTACATTACTTACTCTAGCACCACACCTGCAAAGAAAGGGAAAAAAAGACAAAAAGAAATGTCTTTGATCGAAGAAGAAATGCTAAAGTATAACAAAAAACACATCGAAGCACGAATTGAAAATGAAAAACTAGTAACAGAAAAAGAATTGGAAATTTTGAATTTAAAAAAGGAGCTTTTGCAGATCAAAATTCAAATGGCAAAAAATAATATATGTTAATAAAGTTGTTTTTTAGTTCTTGACCATGAATTAGTAGAATACCTGCATCTTCTGGTAGTTGCTTGCTGATAAAAACCGCGCCTTGTAATGCATATACTTATAGTACCTCTACCATTTTAAAATTGCGACCAATTCTATTTGTAAAAAGAGCATTAATGGCTCTGAAAAGAGCCGTTCTAAAATATGGAATTCGAAGCCCTAAGCAAAATGCTCGGCAATAAAACGGCGACGAAATAAATTTCCCCGTTCATTAGCCCGTGCAGGTTGTTCAACAATTTCTTCGTCGCTCTGGTCTTCATCTTCCTCCTCATCCTCGTAGTCCCAATTTGCGTCGTAAAAAAAAGTTAAAATAACAAGCAAATGATAACATTCAAAAAAGCTTGCCTCAAATTGTTCTTTCAATGCCGAATTAGCCCATATTCTAGAGTCATGGGCACTGCCCCTCCACCTTGCCACTATATCGGTTATCCTCGTTGTTGCATCACACACCACCTACAAAAATAAAGAACGTAGGTCATGTATAAAAATGTTAATAATAATTGGGTGGGCCATGTTATAAATCTCGGTAGCTTCGAAGCTATAGCAAGCGAGACTTTGGCGATAATTCGCGAGGCTGAAGGTTGGCTAACCCCGTGCAAATCACCTAAAAAATAGTTAATTAACTTGGTGCTAAAAATGCCAGAGCCCCAAAAAAGCTAGTTTTGGTGGTGGTGTTATACGAAAATATAAAAATGATTTTTAAGGCCTTTCTATTATCAGAGTGAGGACAATTTAACTCAAAAAAAGTCTAAAATCGAAATGCTAAAAAGGTAAATGCAGGCACTGGAAAAATATGGGAGCGGTTTGGTATAGGTTAGGTTTAAGGGTTTAGGTTTAGCACAATGCATATGCATGGTGTTCGACTTAAAATAGAAAGATCTTCGAAAAATTACAGCGGCAATCACACATGCAAGTTGCATATTGCATTTGCATAACTTATGTTTCGGCCTTCGGGGACAAAATCAAACACAGGGGTTTCTGGGGCATGCGCACTAACAGTTTAATGGTTTAGCGGGTGTTGAATTTAAATCTGAAAAAAACTTACCCAATTCAAGCTGATAGCACCCTTTTGCGAAAAACCGTAAGGGTAATCAGCACTTGCAATAGAGGTGAAATATCAGTTTCCCTGGCAGAAACTGATTCAATTTCATCTCTTATAAGGGACACCACAAATTCCACAGCCCCTTTTGTTTTCGAAAATCCGAGTCAGAAAACTTTTCAAAAGGGTTCTCACGAGGGCGAAACACCCTTTGCGCTCGTCTATTTTGGCGAATTTCGCGAATATTTGCCTTGTCTTGCAAATTGCGAACAAATTCCGCCATTTTAAACTCGTAACTAAAAATTTAAAGACGCTCCCTGCCGTCTTTAAATCTTGTCATTAAAAATATGATTAAGTGGGCGTGATTAGCGCTAAATAGGGTCGTAAGAATAGGGTCATGATTAAAGTTGTCTTTAAAAAATTTAATCAAGCGTGATTAGGCTTAATGACGACATATGAATTCGGCCCATTGTTTCCGAAACATACGTTTTTTGTGACAATTGCCACACATAGGCGATCTGACCAGAACCATTATTGAACATTTGTTACAATTTTTGAGTGACTTTAGTTGAAAAAATTCCAATTTTTTAGGGCAACGAACTAGTCTACATCTACGCCTGTGTGTTTTTGGCCTTCGTGCCAATCCTCTGTGCCGGCGCCGGCTACGGTGTCGTCAAACTCCAAAACCGGCGCCGTCGCCGCCTCAAGATCAAACAAGAAGAGCTCCGAAACAGCGTGGAGGGCAAACTCCCCGTGGACACAATGATCGTCCAGGAGTGGCTCCACGCCAACCACAAACGCCTCGTCAAAATCAAATTCGGCCCCGAAATCGCCATCCACATCATGGGCCGCAAAGGCGAGAAACTCCGCACTGTCAACTTCAAAAACACCGAAACGGTCTACGTCGAAATCTCCGTCGAACTGACCAACCAGAAGAAACCAATGCTCCTGATCCGGGTCCCACGCGACCACGACCTGGTCATCGAACTGGACTCGATCGGCTCCCGGAAGAAGTTCCTCACAAAACTGGAACTCTTCCTAACTTCGAATAAAAAATCCCTAATTATCACGGAAGTCGTGCGCGAAATCATGCTAGCGAAGGCGGAGACGAGCGAACGCAGACAGAAAAAGCTGGAGCACTTCTTCAGAGAGGCGTACGCTTTGACCTTCGGGCTGAGACCTGGGGAGCGGCGTCGAAGGTCCGACGCCAGCGTCGACGGCGAGGTGGTGACCGTGATGCGGACCTCCCTCACCAAGAGCGAGTTCGCCAGTGCCCTGGGGATGAAGCACGACGCCGTCTTCGTGAAGAAGATGTTCAATATTGTGGACAAAGACGGGGATGGGCGCATCTCCTTCCAGGAGTTTCTGGACACGGTGGTGTTGTTTTCCAGGGGGAAGACCGACGATAAGTTGCGGATCATCTTCGACATGTGCGATAATGACGGGAATGGGGTTATTGACAAGGAGGAGTTGTCGGAGATGTTGAGGTCGTTGGTGGAGATTGCGCGGACGACGAGTTTGAGCGATGATCATGTCACGGAGTTGATTGAAGGGATGTTCCAGGTTTGGGGTTGGTGGTGTTTGTGTGAGGGGTGTTATTGTTCGGTTTGTAGGATGCGGGGTTGCAGCATAAGCACTTTTTGACTTATAATGACTTCAAGGAGATGATGAAGGAGTATAAAGGCGAGTTTGTCGCGATTGGGTTGGACTGCAAAGGGGCCAAACAGAACTTTTTGGACACTTCTACCAACGTTGCAAGGTAAGAAAGAAAGTTTTTCTAGAATTATTTATTGATGTTACTGTATTTAATGAAGGAATGAATTTAAAAAATAAATAAGCAAAAATAAAAATTGTATAAAATACTAAACAACGAAAAAGAAAAACAAAAAAGATAAAATGTAAATTGAAGTTTACAAAATAAAAAATCTGCAGAATATGAAAGAAAATTGTAAAACTGTTAGAGCATTCATTGCAATAATAAAATAACGAAATATCAGCCGAACAATTTACAAAATTATAAATCTAAATAAAATTTAAAATAGGTGTACAAAAATTACAAAACATAAAAGTACAAAATTACAGTTGAACAAATAATACAGAGTGAGTTATTTCTGATTTTTTTTTTAAATATGCAACCAATAATACTGATTCCAGCTGACCAGATCAGTAATGGTTTAGGAATTTAAAATTAATCTACGATTACATTGTTTTGGGTATTGTCAAATTATGGACTATTATTATTTAAAAGCTAAAAAACCAGTGTTGATTCAATTATTGTTTTAAATAATCAAACGAAGTATCCAGTGGTAAGTGCAATTAGTATTTTTGGTTGCATCTTAGGACATGTCAGAAGTAACCCACTATTGACTCATCTTGTATAACAACTACAGACTGGTTATATGAGATGCGAGATTTATCAAAAGTGGGTGTGAACAGTACAAAAAAGTTAAATAAATTCAATCAAAATCTACAAAAAAATTTAACAAAATGAAATTATAGGATTGAGAAGATAAAGAAAAAAACCTACAAAATAGGAGTAATACACTATGAAAGACTGAATGGAAAAAACTATTTCCCAAGTATTGATTACAAAAACAAAAGAGCATAATAAAAAGAGAAAAAAATAAAAACCTAGAATACAGGATTCGTATTCAGTCTAATTAGAACAAAAGTTAAATAAAAATAAAGATTTAAACTCGGGTTTAAAACTCGGTTTAAAGTGTATAATTATCATGAAATGATTATTTAATTACTACTTGAAAAATTTAGATTGCAAAAATTAATAAAAAAAAGAAGGAAATTTAAAAAAAGAAAAAATGTACAAGATTATAGTCTCTTAAAAATATATTAAATACTTTTTTTCTCTATGCATGTGATTTTTTTCAGTATTTTTCTACAATTTCTAATAATAATAATAAAACCACATTTAAGCATCGCTTATTGCTTTATAATGACTGAAAAAAAATCATAATTCTTGCAGCGACTTAATATTAGATAATTAATTAATGAATTATTTAATTAGTTTTAATTATAAAGAATTGTGGAAAGCATAAAAAAATACCGAAATTTAGAATCCAGAAAAAAAAATACCGAAATGACGTAATTTAAAATTATACAGTTTGAAAACCGGAGTCTAAAAAGAAGACTACAAGAATTATTATTTATTATTATTATTATTATTATTATTTTATTATTATTTATGTAATAATAACACGGATTTTTTTAAAAAGGCTAAAAAAATCAAAATAATGAGTTTGCAGAAACAGCTATAAAAAGGTAAATAAAACAAAAAATATCTGGGAAAATCCAGAATTTAGCAAAACAAAAAAACGAGAAATGATCAACTGAGGAATTACACTGTATGACAAATAGATTTCTAAAACATAAAAAATACAAAAAACTTATGGAAATGACTGTAAAATTATAAAACAGAAATTGGATAATAATAAGAATACTAAGGGCCGGTTTATAGAAAGATCAATTAAAGTTAATTGCGATGTTAAAAGTTAACAACGCGAATAGACCAATCAAATTGGTTCAATTTGGTCACGTGGTCAGTTAATCACGCATTTAATCGCGGATTAAATTAATGAGGCTTCTATAAACCGACCCTTAGACTTTGTATTCCGTGTAGCAACACTCTTAATTTTTGGTTAAATCAATGCGTATAAAAAAGGGCTTTCTACCGTAAAAAAATATGAATCAAAGATAAGGATTCAAAATAATAAGACAAACAAAAAGTTTGCAAAGAAAAAAAAATTTAATTGAAAAACATAAAAACATAAATTAGTTTGTACCTAATTTGTTACATAGAAGAAAATTATAGAAGTAACCAGATAAATTATAAAAATAAAACGAAAAACTAGCAGAAAACAGTGTAAAATTCCTCTGTAGTAACTAAACTAGAAGGTTCAGAATACAGGATAAAAGGAATAAAAATATATAAAAAAATGTTTTTTAAAAAAAGCTTTTATTTAAAAGATGCACTAAAAAGTAAAAAATAATGTATTTCTATCAGAGGAGAATATTTTTGCTTACAAATTAGGATTCTAAAATTTGTAAAAGCTTTGGGAACGGTCATAAAGTTATAACAATACGGCATTACCGGATTACTTTCTTGAATTGAGCACTGTTCCCAAAGCTTTTATAAATTTTAGAATCTTAATTTGTAAGCAAAAATATTCTCCTCTGATAGAAATACATTATTTTTTACTTTTTAGTGCATCTTTTAAATAAAAGCTTTTTTTTAAACATTTTTTTTATATATTTTAATTTTTTGCTTTTTAGTCGTTATTTATTGTTATTACACTGTGCATCTACCGTGACGTCCAAATGACCAACATACCGTCTATGTCGGTATAAGTTACAGTGTATACAAATCGAGAACCCCTTTGTAAACATAACCTAAAATTTTAAAACCCCATTTAACACCTTTAGGGGGTATTTAACTATAAAGAATTGCATTGTCACGCAGATTACGTAAGCATGTTAAATTTTATTTCATTGCGAGCACAGGAACCCTCTCAAATTTACAAATCGAGAACCCCTTTATAAACATAACCTAAAACTTCAAAACCCCATTTAACCCCATTAGGGGGTATTTAACTACATGGGATTGCATTGTCACGCAGATTATGTAAGTATGCCAAATTTCACTTCAGTGGGACAACAGGAACCCTTTCAAATTTGGCTCCGAAAAAATAGCAGACAGAAAGATAACATTGTGAGCTTTTAAAAAGTCATTTTAAAAGTCAGGGAATTTTGAAAAAATCAGGCGAAATGAGAAGAAATCATGATTAAATCAGAGGAAATCTTAAGGAATTCTGGTGTACAAAATTTGGGGTGTGGATTACCCTTCGAAAATTACATAGTAATAAAAAAGTGTAAAAAGGAGACTACAAAATAGAGAACTCAGAAATAAAACAGAAAAAAAATACAATAAAGACACAGGCCGATTTTTTCCACTATACTTTAGAAAGAGTGAAAAAATCCAAAATGATGAGATTGCATTAATATTTGCATAAAAATATAACAAAACAAAAAATCCTGACAAATGACACCACAATTTTTTTTCATTGCTTCATTCCGTATAGTATAGTTATTTTTGCAGAAAACAAAGCTTATGATCAAAAGGGCTTTCTAACGTAAAAAATGATAATCTAAGGATAAAAATGAAAAAATATAATTAAAACCAGAAAGTTAGCAAAGAAAAAGAAGAAAATCGATGAACATAAAAAATAAAATAAAAAACTTAAAAGTCAAGAGATTAAAAAAACGAAGAATTTGGAAAGTTAAAAAAATTATGTGACGAATTTAGTAACGAAATTATGGGAATTCAAAAAACATAATGAACAATTGTCGTACTAATTGTAGTCTAATTAAATTTCCAGGATGACTAGTTTTCACATTGAACCGACCCTCGACTCTGAAAAAAACTACCTCGAACTGAAGTGGAACTCCCTCACCACATTTCTGGAAGAAAATCGCCAAAACATCTTTTACTTATTCATTTTTTACGTGATAACGATCGCATTGTTCGTCGAACGCTTCATACGTAAGTGTCGCATTTTGTCGCAACAATTTCCCCCTAATTGCGCCAATTGCAGATTACTCATTTATGGCCGAACACACCGACTTGCGCCACATAATGGGCGTTGGAATTGCGATAACTCGCGGCTCTGCCGCCTCTTTATCTTTCTGTTACAGCATTTTGTTGCTAACAATGTCCCGGAACCTTCTTACAAAACTGAAAGAATTCTCCATCCAACAATACATTCCGCTCGACACTCACATCCAATTTCACAAAATCGCAGCTTGCACAGCACTGTTTTTTTCACTGTTACACACCGTTGGCCACATTGTCAACTTTTACCACGTCTCGACTCAACCGCTCGAAAATTTGAGATGTCTCACAAACGAGGTGCGGTTTCCCTCCGATTATAAACCAGGAATCACATTTTGGTTGTTCCAAACAATAACAGGTGATGCGACAAGTCTAATCACAGCAAACACTAAAATATAACAGTGATATAACGGCAACATAACATTATAACATAGAATGTAACAGGTAATATAACGTAAACATTTAAAAAAATATATAAAATTATTGCATTTATGTTAAAATTTCCGCCTCAAAGAATATAACACTAACATAACTCCGTTATACTAATGTTACATAAATGATATATTGCCACCACACATAAATGAAATACTGCTTCAACATAACAACAGTATAACATATATGTTATAGTTATATTTATGTTATATATTTATTTATATTACACTTTTTAGTTGTGATAGGTAAATAAAAAATATAGTTTTATTTTTATACGTTTTATTATAATAAGTATTGCAAGATTAAAACATTTTGCATTCTAATAATAAATTACCAAATATAAATAAATAATACAAATTTCATAAAAAGAAAAGTACCTATTATTATCCACTCAAGAAAGTAAAGTTATTACCTCTTCTCGCAACTCTTATATAATTATAATTATATTATACAGGCTGTTTTGTCTAAACCCCACATTAGAAGTATTGGGAGTTCTAATAATCATAGTCATCTGAAAATTTGAGTACAACCATAATCTTTTAGGTCCTGCTCAATGAAAATATTCTCAAGATAGCAGCACTTCTGGTTATACCGGAAGTCGCTATCAACTTCCTTATTTTAAATGGAATGCTATATTTTTTAATGCGTTTCTGAATTACTAGAGTTATTTTAAGGTAGTTTTCGTAAGCTGTTCCTATACCTAAATTTAGCCGTTTACGAAATATTTATGGTGTTTTAAATTTTTTTGGATTTGCACCTTCCAGTTCAAAAATCGATAACTCTGCGATTTTTAAAAATTTGGAAATATTTTTGAGCTCATTTGAAAGAGGAAGCCTAGATCTTTCCATTGGTGTTTTCAAATTTCTAAAAAAGAATAACAAACTCCAAATTTTTAAAATTAAGTTTGCAAAACTTTAAGCACCCATAACTCATTTTTTTCAAATGAAATGACAAAAGTTTTATTTCACTAGATGGTAGAGAATTTAATTCTGCTTCGATCTGTGTTAACATTCCCTATACTTATGTTTAATAGTTTTCAAGTTACAATACCTTTTTGTTGGGATTGAGAAATTCATTAGCCATAGGCCTTTTCTCATAGGTTGCCATGGAAACGAATGAAAAAAGGTGAGAAATTAAAGTTTTTCAAACCAACACCCATTGGATTTATTTTGTTTTCACAGTCTGATAACACAATTTTGAACAGAGTTTGTCGTTTAAGTTTAATCAGAAATGTTTTTATGGAAAACTATGCAAAAAGAGCTGTGGTTAGTAAGATATTTCCTACAATAACAAAAAAACCAACATAACTTGAAAATTATCACAGATGGATATAGGGAATGCTAATACAGATAGATGCAAAAAAAATTCTCCTCCATCTAGTAGAATAAAAATTGGGACATCCCATTTGAAAAAATTAAGTTTTGGGTACTTGAAGTTGTCCAAACTTAACCTTAAAATTTTTGGGTTTGTTAACTTCAATTCCAATTTTGATCGCACTGAACAACAGATATAGGCTTTCTCTTTCAATTCTCCAAACATGATTTCGAAATCTCTAAAACTAAGCGAGTTACCGATTTTTTAAGTGACAGGTGCAAATTCAAAAATTTTCAAAAATGCTAAATATCTCTAAAACGGTTAAACTTGAGTATAGGGAAAGCTGATAAAAACTCCCTTTTCATTTGAAAAAAATGAGTTATGGGTGATTAAAGTTTTGCAAACTTAATTTTAAAAATTTGGAGTTTGTTATTCTTTTTTAGAAATTTGAAAACACCAAAGGAAAGATCTAGGTTTCCTCTTTTAAATGAGCTCAAAAATATTTCCAAATTTTTAAAAATCGCAGAGTTATCGATTTTTGAACTGGAAGGTCCAAAAAAAATTTAAAAACCATAAATATTTCGTAAACGGCTAAATTTAGGTATAGGAACAGCTTATGAAAACTACCTTAAAATAACTCAACTAATCCAAAAACGCAGTGAAAAACATAGCTTTCCATTTAAAATAAGAAAGTTAATAGCGACTTCCGGTATAACCGAAGTGCTGCCATCTTGAAAATATTTTCATTGAACATAACTTGACGGATTATGCCTGAGTACCAACTCTCAGATAAATATCTTTATTAGAACTTTCAATACTTCTTATGTGGGGTTTAGACGGAACACACTGTATAACTGTAATATAAATGTGTTATATAATGTTGTAATACCTAGGTTATATAACTGTTATAGTTGGTATTTGCTGGGATTTAATTCTTCACACGAGACGAAATAATTTTTTTCAGGTCTTACCGGAGTCTTGTTATTTGTGATAATGAGCATCATTATAGTATTCGCTCACCCGACAATCAGGAAAAAGGCCTACAACTTTTTTTGGGCCACACATAATCTTTACATAATTTTGTACATCCTGTGCCTTATTCATGGGCTTGCGAGGCTCACAGGGGCCCCCAGATTTTGGCTCTTTTTCATAGGCCCTGGGACCATTTACATTCTTGATAAAGTAATTTTAGAAATAACAAAAATTGTAAATTAAAAAAAAATTCTAGGTCGTGAGCTTACGCACTAAATACATTCCACTAGATGTGATCGAAACCGAGCTGTTACCATCCGATGTGATAAAAATAAAGTTTTACAGGCCACCGAATTTGAAGTATTTGTCAGGGCAGTGGGTCCGTTTAGCGTGTACTGCCTTCAAAAGTCACGAATTTCACTCGTTTACACTGACTTCGGCACCTCATGAAAACTTTCTGTCGTGTCATATTAAAGCCCAAGGTAAGTAAATAACTATTTTTAAGAATAATCACATTATTTAACATGGGTGTGTTGTGTAAATGACATTTTAATTTTTAAAGTCGAGTTGAAGCATTGAAATGAGTGCTTTAATAAGGTTAGGGTCCTTATTTTTCTAAGGTTGACAACAATTAAACAGATAAACGATAAAAACGACAAAATCTGTAGACAAAAAAATGTGGAAAACAGAATATAACGGGTGTTCAATAATTGTTCTGGTCGTGGTTTGCTGTGCTTTTCGCTTTCTAGCATGAACGTAGGTTGACGTGATAAGTTCATATGGTTTGCTGTCAACTGTCTAAATGTTGTCTTATTTTTGCATTTAGGAGGTTTTGATAAAAATCACATTGCAAATCATCATAATTGTATGGAGACGTTCAAGCAAGCGTTATCTCAGTTGAACGTTTGAATTTTTGGCCGCGAAGCACTGACAACTGTCATGTGTCATTGTTTTGTAATGTTAACCGAGACATACGTTTTTTGTGACAATTGCCACACATAGGCGATCTGACCAGAACAATTATTGAACACTTTTTATATGTTATGTAGAAAACTTCATACAGAATACGGAAAGTTCATTTTAAATAATAAAGTAATAAGAAATGAGAATGTGAAGTTTTTGGGATACCTACAGATTAGGCACAGTCTCCCAAATACAGATAATTCTACAAATATAGAAGTTTATAATTGAATATTAAGAAATATTTTATATTAAGTAGACAAATATTTTAATATTTGTAGTGACATCCCGTGTAGCGATTTACTTAATTGTTGCAGAAAACAAAGCTTATTAGAAAGGCTTTTGATCGTAAAAAATAATAAACCAACAATCATTCCTTAGGGCCTTAATGATTTTTTTTTCTTTTCTCAAAAAATCTTGACAAGACGAGTATTATTTTTTTAAGTCATTCTGAGTAAAGCCTTTCTTTAATTTTGTAGAAAACGAAGCATTGATTGTAAAAAAAATATATATAAAGCAACGATCATTTTTAAAGGATTTAATTTTTTTTTGTTTTCTCAAAAAATCATTGACAACACGAATATAATTTTTTTCAAATGACATTGCATTCAACGGTTTTCCGTTTTTTTTTAATCGGAAAAGAATGATAAACCGACAATCACTTCTTAGGAGTTTTAGGACCTTAATGAATTTTTTGTTTTCTCAAAAAACCTTGCAGCACAGATATTATACAATGTGTTTTTAAATGATTCTCATCTAGTTAACTTTGAAATTGGTTTACATGTAAAAAAATTTGTGCCGCTCTGCTCAATTTCAATAAATGTCAAATTTGTCAGTTGTGAAATTCACAAATTGTCAATTAATTATTTTTAAAAATTTCGTTAAAATGCAACTAAATTGTTACACTGTGCAAGAAAATACTTTTATTATCGAAGCATGTTTCCGAATTGGAGACTTAATAAATGAAGAATGGTAATATTAAATGTCTAAATGCATGTCATTAGTGCTACAAAGCGGCATTTCTGATTTTACATGAGAAATTCACAGACGACTAGATGAGAATCATTTAAAAATACATTGTATTTTTTCAAATATCATTTCGTCCAGGATTTTCCTGATTTTTAACAAAACAAAGTTTATCAAAAAGGCTTTTGACCATAAAAAAATATTATCAATCGACAATCATTCCTTTCAAAAAACCTTAACAATACCAATACTTTTTTCAAATATCTTTCCGTGTAGAGATTTTCTTTATTTATCAAAAAAGCTTTTGACCGTGAAAAAATATAAAGCGACAATCACTTCATAGGGCCTTTTTCTTGATTTGTTTTCCCAAAAAACCAGGGCAACAAAAAAATTTTTACTTCAGATTATTACAAAAAACAAAGCCTATTACAAAAGCTTTTGCAATTAAAATAATTATGAAGCGAAAATATAACTTCTTAAGGCCTTAATGATTTTTTTTGATTTTTCTCAAAAAACCTTGACAACACAAACATTGTTTTCAAATATCATTCTGTCTTTATTTTTGCAGAAAAGAAAGATTAATAAAAGTGCTTTTCATCGTACAAAAACTATAAAGCAACAACTACACCTTAAGACCTTAATAATTTTTTTGGTTTTTGGTTTTCTCAAAAAAGTAGACAGTACAAACATTATTTTTGTAAAGTCTTTCCGTGTAATGATCTTTTTTTATTTTTGCACAAAAGAAAGCTTATTAAAAAATGATGCATTAACAACCACTTCCTAGGGCCTTAATAGTTTTTGTTTTCTCAAAAAGCATTGACAACACAAACTTTGTCATTCCCTGAAGCAGTTCTCTTGATTTTTCCGAAAAACAAAGCTTATTATCAGAAGGGCTTTCTACCGTAAAAAATGATGAAACAAGAATTCAAAATTATAATAACATTGTGAGTTAAATAAAAGCTTTTAAAAACAAAGGAAAAACACATAATTAACACAGCGAAGTTTAAAAAAAGAAAAAATGTAAATACAAAAACATAAGAAATAAATAATTTATAGACAATTCAATTATTAAATGCTATTTGTTACATAGAAGTCAAACAGAAAAAATTACAGAATAAAGAAACATTACATTTGAGATTTACGGAAAAGTGACCGAAAACAAACTAGACAGAAAATATAGATTTTCTGGTTTTATGAAGACAATTTAAAAAATATAGAATCAACATCAGAAGACAGAACAAAAAAAAAGACAAAAAAAAGTTCGACAGGATTGAAGAATCTACAAAATCCTGTATCGCATGAAATCTGATGGATTGTAAATAGTTCACAGTGGGATAAAATGGAATATCTACAAAATAAAGATTGAAATAAAAAAAGAATCTATTTTTATGAGTCTTTAAATGTTCCGACCTCAAATTAAAATTTTATTGCTCAATTAATTGAAAACGTAAAATTCAATTCCGAACATTATGTCCAGGTCCTTGGACGTGGAAACTCCGAAACTACTTCGACCCCTCAAACTACAACCCGGAAGACCAGCCAAAAATCCTCCTCGAAGGTCCCTTCGGTGGAGGCAACCAGGACTGGTACAAATTCGAGGTCGCCGTCATGGTAGGCGGTGGAATCGGGGTAACCCCCTACGCCTCCATTCTAAACGACCTAGTTTTCGGCACTTCCACAAACCGATACTCGGGAGTAGCGTGCAAAAAAGTACACTTTTGCGCTCACTTTTGCCGCAAATAATTGACAAATTTCAGGTTTACTTTTTATGGATTTGTCCGTCACACAAACACTTCGAATGGTTCATTGACGTGTTGCGCGATGTCGAGAAAAAAGATGTCACCAATGTCTTAGAGATTCACATTTTTATTACGCAATTCTTCCATAAGTTTGATTTGAGAACAACAATGTTGGTGAGTCGGTTTTTGCAATAAGTGAAAACGAGGTTTTGACAAGGAATTGTTTTAGTACATTTGCGAAAATCACTTCCAACGACTTTCGAAAACCTCGATCTTTACCGGCTTGAAAGCAGTCAATCACTTTGGACGCCCCGACATGACTTCGTTTCTCAAATTCGTCCAAAAGAGGCACAGTTATGTAAGTGTTACTTTGAAGAAAATAAATAAAATTGCGCTCCAGAAAAGTTCCTCTCTACTATTTTTACCATATCTCAAAAACTAATAATCACAAAAAATTCAGCACTTGCTGTCAAATACTTTATATTTTTGTCTATGCATGTGATTTTTTCCACAATTTTTTTCCAATTAATTAATTACCTAATTACTATTAAGTAGTCGCTGAAAAAACAAGTGTTGCTTAAATGTTATGTGTAAAAAATCCGTAAAGAAATGCCACCAACCACAAAAAATAATTAATTACAAGTAAAAATTAAAAATTGAAATAAACGTAATTTTGGACATAACAACAATTTTATTACGAAATTTTTCCTCAAAAACACTCGAAATCATATTTTTAGTTTTATTGATAGTTATATTTTTAATTAATTAATTTTAATTTTGGGGAAAAGCAAAAAAATTCTGAAAAAAAAATGCGCATGCATAGAGAAAAAAAAGTAAAGTAATGGCAAACTCTGATTTCTGTGCCATTATTAGTTTTTCAAAAATAGTTAACAATATGCGTTTAGCAGACTCACCCAATATAATAGTCCATCAGGCAATAGGCCTACAAATCAAAATTTGTGTTCAATGTTTGTTCTGGTCGTGGTTTGCTGTGGTTTTCTCTTTCTAGCATGAACGTAGGTTGCGTGATAAGTTCATATGGTTTGCTAACAACTGTCTTATTTTTGCATTTAGTAGTTTTTGATAAAAATCACATTGCAAATCATGATAATTATATGCAGACGTTCAAGAATTTACTCTGCAAGCGATATCTCAGTTGAACGTGCGAATTTTTGGCCGTGGAGCACTGACAGCTGTCATGTGTCACTGTTTCCGAGACATACGTTTTTTGTGACAATTGCCACACATAGGCGATCTGACCAGAACCATTTTTGAACACTTGTTATTTAGAAACGTTGAATCAAAAAAATTCAAAAAATTTAAAAAATTTAACAAAATAAATACCTGGTTATTTATTATACCAGACGATAAAATTTTAAATTAAATGACCAATCCCTTATATAACTATTTTCCTTATTTATTTACGCACTCACATTCGACGAGTGCAGTAAATCTGTCTTGCGTTTGAAATTTTCGCAATACAATCATTCCCAAAAAAGAAGAAATACTTGCCGTAATATCTTTATCTAATTTTTTAAGGTAGTTCAAGGGCCCAGAATACCGCTGCTGGCTGGCAGTACTGTCTTTGTTGCGGCTAATGTGTAAACTTTAGTTTATAAACAAGCTGGTTAGTTTGTAAACTGTAACTGTAAACACAATTTCAACTAAAAGAGCGGCTATTTTATAAACTAGCCAAGAAACTTGGCGAATTTACTTGAAAGATAGAATAGATAGAAAATTATATCGGCATTTTAACCATTGTAATCCAAGTAGCCAATAGGTTAGTCGGTTTATAAAGTAGCTAAAATATCCAATGTTTTAGTTAGTTGATAAACCCGAGCTGGTAATCAAAAATATAAAGATCTCATATCCTCAGTTTATTTACTAAGTTAACCAGCGAGTTGGTTAGTTTGTCAACTAGCTAATAAAGCATTGCATATTTTGTGTTACAAGAAAGTATGGTTTTCATATTAGTCTGTCGATTTTATCTTTCAAGCAAATTAGCCAAGATTTTTGGCTAGTTCATAAACTAGCTGCTCTTTTAGTTGAAATTGCGATTTCTATTAAAATATCCAACGGTTTGGCTAATTTACAAATTAACCAGCTAGTTTATAAACTATCCAAGTTTATAACATCTTTATGTTTTAACTGGCAGTGGACGCCCCAAACGGTTTTTTTTTAAACGCGTTTAAAACCTTGCTGGGCTTGGGCTTTTTCGTGCTTTTCTACACATCCAATAATTGATGGTAATTCCGCTAAATATAATATAATAATATACTTTAACATATTTGTGTGGTGTGAAATCGTTTTGTTTTAAAGAAAGTACAATATGCCTTTTCTATGTGTTGTTTAAAAGAGCAAATAACAATTTTAATCGAATTTTAAGAATGTATGCAGATGTTTTTTCACTTATTCTGGAGATAACTTTGAGAGTTAAATAACAGCAATTTTTCGTAACAATTCAACTTCTTCATCTCCTTTGTCAGATCAAATAGAATTTCCTTATTTTGATATACTGTTAATTACTCAAAAGTTATCAACTTCCGCCTAATTCTATTTCAGCAATTACGGCTCAAAAAATTAAAGGAATTTTCCCATAAAGAAAATACACCAATAACTTAAAAAAAATATTTCACAAACGTGGTTTTTAATGTCTCACAGCCGTACCTTAAAAATTTTGAACAATATCAAAGCATCAAATGGTAGCGTAAATAATTCTCTATCGTTTAGACTGTACAATTATTTTTTTACTCCATTAGAAATATTTATTTTTGCCTCGGCCATAAAACTTGGAACACCCTGTACAACAAACTGTAGATATTACATCCTCTTTCGAATTTATAGTTATGTTACCTTACATTTATGTAACCGGAATATGTTTTAATAATGTTTTTTAACAAGAGAGATAATAAGTCTTTGCTGCATCACCCAATATACAAATTACTCATTACTCATTACTTTAATTTCTTTTTTACCTAATTAATATCGAAATGGTATTGTATCAAAGTTTTCTAGAATAACTCTATTGTCACAAACCCAAATTCTTTTACTTCTATATTATTTGATAGTTCTTTAGTTTTAGTATCTCTAGTTGAATTAATTTTACTCATTTACAAAATAATGGATAAATATTAAAATAAAATAACAAAGAAAATTTTCCATAAAGAAATTGACACTTATTATTGCCCCATTTGTATTGAAAAGTGTTATCAATCAGTTAGAAAAAAAGTAATCATATTTGAAATTCGAGATTTTTATTTTTATTTTAACTGATAACAACATAATCGAGAAGAAATGAAACTAATACCTACGTAGTTCAAATAAGTTTTTGGTCAAAGAATTATTACTTTAATACATAAAATTGTATTACTATTAATTTTTTTCTTCTGAAAATTTATCCACAATTTTAGTTTTTCAAAACTTTCAGGACCTTCAGGATCGAATTCAGCAAATTTTTTTATGATTATATTATAATTTTTAAAGTTATACACATCATATTTACCTTTTATTCTATAGTCAATAAGGAATAATGAAAAAAGTCGAAACAACATTTTTATATAAAATGTTAACAATTTTTATTTATGACTTGACTGTTTTTCCTGGCGCTGGTTGCAAACACACTTTATTATTTTTGAACCCCTTCTTGGGGGTTGCAAAAAGCATCTTTGATTCAGCGTCTTTAATACTTCAGTCATTTATATCAAAAATTCCATTTTTTTTATTCGAAGTCCTGGACTAAAAATTGTTTTCAGGTGAGCAAAATCGGGGTTTTCAGTTGCGGGCCGCGTCCTTTGACCAAGAGCGTGATGTCGGCTTGTGATGACGTCAACAAGGGCCGAAAACTGCCCTACTTCATCCACCACTTCGAAAACTTCGGCTAGAAAACCCCTTGTGATGTTTTTAGTGCAATTTGTACATAATCTAGTGTTGTGTTAGCTCAATTTTCCTATTTATGAATAAAATAACGGAGAAAAAAAATGTGCTTGTTTTTCCGTGATCCGGGTGCGTTGCCCAACTCCCACATGTCCCTGAAATTCCTCTCTTCGCTTTACATTTTAAACCAAAACCGCCGACTTTCACCGAGAAAAGTCGTAGAGTGATTTCACTCGGAGTGTCACAGGCAGTCATTGCGGGTGTTTCAAACAAGGTTTTACTGTACTTGATCCATATTGACATTCTACGTGGGCACGTCTAAATCATGTGCGAGCCATTCTTGGTAAATGTGAACTTGAACCGAGGTCAAAACGCGCTGTGGCGGTGCTTTTTTTTAATTGCTCGCATTTTGATCGCGTTGTTTTGACAAGAGGCGCTGTGAAAAGTGAAAACTTTGACTAAGTGGGACGTTTTTTGTTATAAGAATGCAAGAAAGTAGGTGGAAGTGGAAATAATGCCATCATCAAATAAAGAGTACACTGACGTCACTTTTTACATGGATGGTATTTACAACGACCGAAACTGAGGCTTCAAGCCCAAAAGGTAAACAAATTGGACAATTCATTAAAGCATAATAACATTCATTACGCACAGAAAATTCAAATTTGTTTTCTAAAAAAATTATTTTTTGCTAAAATTAAAGTTAAACGACACTAGAAATCTTTTGAAAAAGATAGATAATTAAAAGAGCTTTCCAACGATAATAAACTTCATGGGGTTATCTCTAATAGTTCCGAAGTTATTGCTCGATAAATGTTCCTGTCACCGGAAATCGACCAAAATCGCGACAAAATTGGAAAAATAAAAACTTTAAAAAACAAATCTATTGACTTTTTTTCTACTTCCAACAACTCCAGAGGTTTGTAAAGGCATAGAAAAGTCCATAAAACTTTGCTAGAGTGATTTAAAACAAAAATCTTTTTTTTAAATTTTTGTGAAGGAAAGTGCCTTGACCATTAAAATTTTAAGCAAAAAAAAATCAAAATTTTAAATCTCGTGAAAAGCTGGTATAATACGAAAAATCAGCCGCTGAATTCACTGGAACAAACCGTTTTGCTCTACGACTTTTAGTTTTTGAGTTACGAATTTTTTTAATGTAAAACTTTAAATGTCTCTGTACCCGGAACCGCTGCCCGGAGCGGCTCCGGGTTTTGACGAGAAAATAGAGAATTTCAAGCGCTATCCGATGCTTCATTGATTTTTGCTCTAAGTCTTATAGTTTTCGAGAAAAACGCAAAAAAATGTTGCCATTTTCACATTTTTTTAATTTTTAAACGGCGATTACGGCGAAACTATTAAAGTTAGCGAAAAACGGTAAAAGCGATTAGAACCGGTATAAAAAGGACTACAAAATGGCATAGGTTTCAATTCATAGGTTAACAAATTTTTCAATTTAATGTAAAACTATTTTGGTCTAAACCTATGTAAAATGATCCGGAGAATCGATTGGTGCAGAGAAAATCGCCAAACTCCCAATAATTTTTTAGTTATGATTTTTTTAAAATTTGACCTACTTTTCCTTTTTTTATAAATTTTCTCGAAAACTATCAGTCGGAGAACAATAATCTTTTTTGAAGAAGATAGATAATTAAAAGAGCTTTCCAATGATAACAAACTTCATAGGGTTATGTCTAACAGTTTCGGAGTAATTGCTCGATAAATGTTCCGATCACCGGAAATCGACCAAAATCGCAACAAAATTGGAAAAAGAAAAATTTAAAAAAACGAATCTATTGACTTTTTTTCTACTTCTAACAACTCCAGAGGCTTGTAAAGGCATAGAAAAGTCCATAAAACTTTGCTAGAGTGATTTAAAAAAAAATTTTTTTTTGCCATTTTTGTGAACGAAATTGCCTTGACCATTAAAATTTTAAGCAAAAAAAATCAAAATTTTAAATCTCGTGAAAAGCAGATATAATACGAAAAATGAGCCGCTGAATTCACTGGATCAAACCGTTTTGCTTTACGACTTTTAGTTTTTGAGTTACGAATTTTTTTGTTGAAGAATAAAGTACCACAAGTCACTAGGCTACCCTAATTTTGAACAAAAAATTTCAAATTTTTAAATCTTGTAAAAAACCGATATAATATGTAAAATGAGCCGTAGAATTCACTGGAACAAACCGTTTTGCTTTACGACTTTTAGTTTTTGAGTTACGAATTTTTTTGTTGAAGAATAAAGTACCACAAGTCACTAGGCTACCCTAATTTTGAGCAAAAAATTTCAAATTTTTAAATCTTGTAAAAAACCGATATAATATGTAAAATGAGCCGTAGAATTCACTGGAACAAATCGTTTTGCTCTACGACTTTTAGTTTTTGAGTTAGGAATTTTTTTAATGTAAAACTTTAAATGTCTCTGTACCCGGAACCGTTGCCCGGAGCGGCTCCGGGTTTTGACGAGAAAATAGAGAATTTCAAGCGCTATCCGATGCTTCATTGATTTCTGCTCTCAGTCTTATAGTTTTCGAGAAAAACGCAAAAAAAGGTTGCCATTTTCACTTTTTTTAAATTTTTAAACCGCGATTACGGCGAAACTATTAGAGTTAGAGAAAAACGGTAAAAGCGATTAGAACCGGTATAAAAAGTGCTACAAAATGGCATAGGTTTCAAGGCGATATCTCGCAAAAAAAATTTCAATTTTCAAACGTCGATTGCGGCGAAACTAAAAAAGCTAGAAGAAAACGCTTTATTCCATCGTAAAGAGCACATCAAAATCTATCAGATGAAATGGGTTTTAATTGATTTTGAGACACCTTAAAAATTGCTCATTTTGTAGGGGGGGGTGTTAACAAATTTTTCAATTTTTTTATTTTCTCAATTACGCCAAAACTATTCGAAAATGTAGAACTATTTTGGTCTAAACCTATGTAAAATGATCCGGGGAATCGATTGGTGCAGAGAAAATCGCCAAATTCCCAATAATTTTTTAGTTATGATTTTTTTTAAATTTGACCTAGTTTTCCTTTTTTTATAAATTTTCTCGAAAACCATCAGTCGGAGAACAATAATCTTTTTTGAAGAAGATAGATAATTAAAAGAGCTTTCCAATGATAACAAACTTCATAGGGTTATCTCTAACAGTTTCGGAGTAATTGCTCGATAAATGTTCCGGTCACCGGAAATCGACCAAAATCGCGACAAAATTGGAAAAATAAAAATTTAAAAAAACGAATCTATTGACTTTTTTCTACTTCTAACAACTCCAGAGGCTTGTAAAGGCATAGAAAAGTCCATAAAACTTTGATAGAGTGATTTAAAAAAAATATTTTTTTCCATTTTTGTGAAGGAAAGTGCCTTGACCATTAAAATTTTAAGCAAAAAAAATCAAAATTTTAAATCTCGTGAAAAGCTGATATAATACGAAAAATGAGCCGCAGAATTCACTGGATCAAACCGTTTTGCTCTACGACTTTTAGTTTTTGAGTTACGAATTTTTTTGTTGAAGAATAAAATACCACTAAGGCACTAGGCTACCCTAACTTTGAACAAAAAATTTCAAATTTTTAAATCTTGTAAAAAACTGATATAATATGTAAAATGAGGCGTAGAATTCACTGAAACAAACCGTTTTGCTCTATGACTTTTAGTTTTTGAGTTACGTTTTTTTTAGTGTAAAACATTAAATGCTCAGCGAAACTATTCGAACCAGCTGCATTATAAAAACTATAAAATGGCATTTGGTTAAAAACTTTATTTAATTATTCGGATTTATAAGTTTGCTCTGAACAGACCCATATTGTAGTTATTTTATATCAGTGTAGGTACATGTGTTGTTCAATTTTTCGTCAAGTTTCCGTAAAAAAGATGCGAAAATGAAGGCTGTGTAGGTGAGTATTAAAGGTCGAAAATAATTTCCAGTTAAATAAATTAAGATGCAAAGTCACGATCAAGCCCGACGTGATCATAACTTATTGAAAAGAAAAAATAAAATTCGTTTCCCCAGTTGGCCACCAGTAGCCATGACCAGAATATTTGTCCCTTTATTATTCGACGAAAACATGTCTGATTTAGTAGAATTATCTCATTTTTATCTCATATTTGTTAAAGTTTCGGTTGAATGCACATGCATTCATGGTCACTTCGTGAAGCCTCCGACCTTTCGTCACATGTCATGACAATTACCCTTGAGAAGTACTGCCTTTAGCCCAGTTTCTTGAAATTACAGTCGTTATTAATTCTAATTTTCTTGCATGTGTTGTTACATCTCGTTTAATTCTATTTTATTTGAAGCAAGTTAAGGTTACGAGAATTTGTTACGCGGATTAATTTACATATGAAACAGTATTGTTATTACCTACGTAATTATTATATGGGTATACAATACAAGGAGAATTTTTCGAATAAATTGAAATTTATTTGTTTTCTAAATTTGTCAAGGAACTAAGGTTAGCCGGTTTGTGAATTTATTATTGCATCGAAATATTTCTCGGACTTTCTTTATTTTTTGCCACTTGATTTTCAACTTTCAGGTTTTTTGCACAAAGAAAAGGAGTCATAAATTATTGACTCGGTTTATTACATTTATCAAACACTTGCGTTCAATGATAAACCTTACCTTTGTACCGATTATAATCCGATTGAAGGAATCAGATACATAATTATTTCTATTTTTACCATAGCATAGCTAATTATTTGTTGTCTTGTTATTGTTACTACCTTGACTGACATTACTGAATATGATTCAGTGTCACACTTTTTACGTCGTAATCATGACCTATCAATAAATAAAGAAACACGTAATTAATTTTCTGATTAATCAAGTGCCGAGTAATTGTTAAAATTGGCGTAAAAATTAAAAAATCAAGTTAAATGATTCGGTTCATCTTCCGATTGCAACTTTCCCTGACTTTGTTCAAATCTGCGTACAAGAGTTATATAATTAATTTCAATTATAATTATAGTTGGTACAATTGTGCCAGAATAAACTGAAATTTTGCGTAATCGTGTTAATATTTTTAATGAATTCGAGTGTGTACGTGTGAATTATGTTTTTAATAACAATGAAGTTGCACCAACCGAGGACCACAAGATATAATGTAATTAGTAATTACATGTAGTTGGAGGTTGTAGAAATCGAGAAACAATTATCTGGAATAATAAAATCTTTTATAAATTTTAATGAATGCGAATCCAATTAAACGCCAGTTAATTTCTAAATTTCACACTTGCCATATGTTTATCAAATTTTTTGCACAAGTAAAATGCTTTCAAAATTTACTTAACCCGGATAAATAATGTCTCTTATCTTGGTAACTAAAGCACTTCGTAATTTATTTCCTACAGATGGCTGAGCATATTTCACAACGTCTCTTTTCTTTTAATTATAACAAACCTACGCTTAAACGCTGGATAGTTTCCTGGTTATGTGCAACTATGATGGATAACCCCAATAAACAATAATGAACATTGCAAAAAACACAAAACACGAAAATAGTTGGTTTTTGACTTAATGATACGATGTTTTGTGGATTTTCTTAATCATTGTGCATGTTGTGAAAGTTGGTCGTTATTGGCACCTTCGGGAAATAAGAAACATCCTTTCGGATTGCAAGTTCCAAATAACAAATTAAGGAAAATAAAACAAAAAGAAGCAACATCAATTTGTAGATTTCTAAACCTAAAAGTTTGATTCCCATTCGATTATCTAATGTTTTTTATTGAATCCTAATATCAGGCAATAGACTCTCTTTAGCAGCTTTCTAGAAACACCAATTTCCCTACTTAAGTCTTCAATCAAAACCAAATTTAAAAAAATATTCTACTCTTGTCCAGTTTGAAAATACAAATTATTATTATTAATAATATTTTTTAATTTTGTGAGCCTATTTTATTGTCCATTTGTATCTTAAAATCTCAACTTTTGTTGTCCATTTGTCAAAGTCTAAAATCTTTTAGAAGATTTTAATCCACAACTCATTGTCCACTCCAGACCTTTTACTTACGTTCTAACTTAGTTATTCAATGAGTAATTTAAACTTGCTTGTTTGCCTAAATTTGTTGGTTTCTTGCTTAAAACATACTGGATTTGAAGATCTACTACCTACTTTCAGAGTAGATCTTTTGTGGCACATGACAATAAATTTTCAATTTCTCAGCGGAACTTCATTGTTGTGTTGAAATCGAGTACATTTTGTCCAAGTTTTAAAAGAAATGTTGCTTGAAAATCACAATTTTATTGTTTGTTGTTTTATTTGCCAATTTTTTAACCAGTTTCATATTGTCTACAAATATTTTATTGGCAGTATTTCGTCGAGTCTAATTGGACAACAATTAAATTGTCCAGTCTAAAATTTGGACAGTTCTTTGTCTTTGTCAACAAAATGAATCCTGTGAACAAATATTTTTTTCTCCAATTAAGCCTCATCACTAGCACAGTAGATCTACTCCCAAAGATAATGCTTTTTTTAAGATTAAAAAATTGCTAATAGCTCCGTTAATTATCAAAATTTGAATCCTGTGTTGACCAAGTTTTAAGTTGAAACACTTTTGGTAGGTATAATTTATCGTTTAATCTACTTTTACAAACTGTAACGTTCCGTTTATGCTGCCCGGAGTGGATGGGCTTAGGGAATCCACTAATGCTTGGGGACTAAAAATTTATCATTTCTAACATCTGATAAAATGAAATAATTTCGTAATTTTCGACTACCACACTTGTGGGCTCCCAGATTTCAGGGTACCTGGGCCACTTTTGCCCGTATTACCACCCTGGGGGTGTTGGTCTTGGCCTCCAATGCCTCAATTTCATTGCCAACGTTTCTTTGTGTTGTTTGTGTTCGTACTTTCCCTTTCGTGAAAATTTTGAGTAATTTAATTAGTATTTTCTTCTGTCCCAGGATCTCCTAAAGACAAATGGACTTTAACTTTCCCTTTCCGTTATCTTCGACTTTACCTTCTTTGAATTTTCGACCCTCATTCGTTATAACCTCCAAAGGTAAACAAACCACCCGTCACCTTTGACCTCCAGAAAGTGACCTTTACCATCTGTCTTGGTGAATTTGTTTCCCTCAAATTGGTGGTACTCTTGAAGTTCGAAACCGCGAGTTTTTTACTACCCCTCTCTTGAGAGAACTTCTGTCAAATTTCGGTCAAAAATCTCCCTTTTTGGTGCGTGCTAGTGAAGCGGTCAGACGTCTCTCCTGCGCTTGCCAGTACCTGGAAGCTGGACGGATCCTGTTCCTTCTACCGTACCTGTTATCTTACCGATTTCTGGGAAAGGATTGTCTGGTCCAGCGTTCCCATATATTTTGTGGCAAATTTGGCCGTTTAAGCACCCACCGATTCCCTCATAGTAATTTAAGGGAAGCCATTTTGAGGAAGCCATTTTGTAATCATCCCGCTTCTTGAAGAAAACCCTCGAATTCGAGGTAGGTCACGATCTAAGGGTAATTCTAGGGTCTAAATAACGTTTCTATTAGGGTTTTCTTTTCCTTTTCTTTACTCTTGGACGAGATTTACTTGGAATCTCAACATTCCGTACCTTCCATCGCCAGAGTCATTTCCACGTGGTGGATTTTGGATCCCATCCCTCTGGACTAGTATCTACTACCTGTCCCTCTCGTCAGAGGGGTAACTCGTACTCGGAGCCACCGTCCCGATTACCAATACCTGGACCCGGAGTGACTACCCGGAGTTTGTCAAGCTAAGTCGATTTCCCAATTTGTCTACATTGCCCTTCAGGCTTAAATAAAACAACTACTGCCCTTCAGGCTCTTTATTATTAATTTGCTTAATTTAAATTTCTAAATCCTGTGAAAGAAACAGCGCTCTTTCTTGTTGTCATAATTTTGTTAATTACTATAAATCTAATTTCGTTCGGTTTCTGGCTTCACCTGAAAAGCCAGTGGCGCCCATTTAATTTTGTAGCAAGTTTAATTTTTATTATACCGGGGTTTATTAGTTTGTGTTTTCTTGGAACCCAGTCCCAGCCTCCTCGAACTGAGCCCGTGCAGTGCGCTCAATTTAAAATTTACGCGACACTAATTTTGGCGCCCAACGTGGGGCCATATTTCTTCTAAAAAGAAAACAACAGGCTAATAACCCCTATTCTTGACAAACTCGCGAAATGGCATCCGAATCAAATCTTATTTTACCTCAATATCTATCCGAGCACGAGCTTACTTATGAATTGCTTATACGTCGAATTAGAACCAAACGTACTAAAGAAGAAAAATGCCGTCTCTTAGAACATGAGCAACTTAAGGAACGTACGCGACCAATGAATTTCACTACTAAGCATTTGAGCTTCGAAACGGACAAACAAGAAATTACTGAGACATTACAATCGATCACGACACTAATACTTGAATTTGACTCCGGACTTTCGACTGATACACTTTGTCAACGCATACAGACCAGACTTAACCACGTTCGCGAGCGTATTTCAAGAATGCCTATTCCCAGCGAGTCCAACGAAGAGTTTAAAGCCATTCGTGACGAACTGCATGCAACTTGTTTGACCCTCGAGGCCGACTTAAGAGACCGCGCCCTCCATTCCCCTATGACGACACCTTTTGCTCAGAATACCACTCAGTTTCAATTCAGCAATTCGACTCCCTTTCCCCTAACGGAGCCAAAGCAGGTTCCTGTATATAAGTGGGGAATTTCTTTTTCCGGAGAACCTACCGACAATTTAATTTCCTTTCTCGAAAACGTCGAAGAACTATCTATCGCTCGTAGAGTTAGTTCTCAAGAATTATTCCTATCGGGGATCGACCTATTCAGAGGACGTGCTTTAATCTGGTTTCGTTCCATTAAAGGCCAGTTCAATGATTGGCACTCTCTGGTAACCGCGTTAAAGGAAGAATTTCTTCCCCCAGACTATAATGACCTCTTGTGGGAGGAGATCAAAACCAGATTTCAGCATAAAGACGAACCAATCGCTATCTATATTGCCATTATGCAAACATTATTCAAGCGTCTTCCGGAAATACCGTCTGAAAAAACAAAGCTCCACTACTTACGCAAATTAATTCGTCCCGAATTTATTACCGCTCTCGCACTACATGATATCTCGTCAGTAAAGGAACTCCAAGAATTATGTAAAAAGGTGGAGAAATCCCTCGCATTTGTCCAACCACCGGCCAAACCAAATTGGCACTTAGTAGAACCAGAACTTTCGTTAATAGCTAGCGCACCTACTACATCCCAGAATAACTCAGAAACGTTTCAAGTGAAACAGGTTATACGTAGCCCCCAACAAAAAACGTCCACCGGGACTTCAAATAAAATTACAACCCCGACCGCGGCCGCCACATCGACGCCCCGAAAATGCTTTAATTGCGGTAGTGCGAACCACTTTTATACCCACTGCTCGGAGAAACGTGGACGATTTTGTTATCGTTGCGGAACTCGCGATGTTACCGTGTTTACTTGCCCGAATTGTACTTCAAAAAAACTAAATAGGGAATCGGCTGTCGCTGGTCGCAGCCGACAACCCACTTCTAAGATCAGCAGAATGTCATTGGAATGGACGAACTGGGTTGCCCATGTACGAAAATTTTTATCTCACAGACTGGAACCGGTAGCAACCCTTAGCTCACTTATTTTAACTAAATCAAATGATAACCGACCATACCTCAGGATTAAAATAAACCATTTCAAGATTATGGCCCTCATTGACTCAGGTGCTTCAAAATCTGTTTTAGGAGTCAAGGGATTGTATTTAATAAAAGAACTAAACTTAAGTAAAATTGTCTCCGATTTTAAATTTGCTCGTACCGCAGACGGCAACCAACATCCAGTCGAATACGAAGTCCAAATAGAAATAACACTAGACGATGTAAAGAAAAACTTATCGGTTTTGGTCATCCCTTCACTAGATCAGACGTTAATTTTGGGTAGTGACTTTTGCGATACCTTTTCCGTTTGCTTAGATTACCTTTCTCGTACCTGTAAACCGCAAAGCCAAACCCCTATTGACTTATTACATTCCGAAAACTCCCTTTCCGTCGAACAGTCTGTCGTGGCCAAAACAATAACAGATAAATTTCATGAAATAAGCGGTGATGCGTTAGGTCGTACCCACAAGTTGTCATTAAATATAGATACCGGAAATGCCGCCCCGTTCCGACAGTATCAGTACCCTATGTCCCCGTACATGCAAAAGATTCTTAATAGTGAAGTAGACGAGATGTTACGTTTAGGAGTCATAGAACCGTCACAAAGCCCGTGGTGTTCCCCAGTACTCCTCGTTAAGAAACCATCCGGGGAATATCGCTTTTGTTTTGACGGTCGAAAATTAAACGAGATCACTAAACATGACTCATATCCACTCCCTCGCATCGACAGAATACTCTCTCTATTAAGAGATGCAAAATTTATCAGCTCTCTAGATCTCCGTAAAGCATTCTGGCAAATTCCTCTTACCGAACCCTCCAAAGAAAAAACGGCTTTTGCAGTTCAAGGACGGGGATTATTCCAGTTTACCGTTATGCCATTTGGCTTACGAAACTCCGCACAAACCCAACAACGTCTGATGGATGCTATCTTTGGACCACAATTCGAACCCCAAATATTCGTGTACTTAGATGACCTGATTATCGTGACCGCTACCTTTAAAGAACATGTCGAACTGTTAGAGACAGTCCTTAACCGCCTCAAAGCAGCTAACTTGACAATTAATTTAGAAAAAAGCAAGCTCTTTCGTACGTCTCTTAAATATCTCGGCTACCTAATTGACTCAGAAGGTCTTCGTACGGACCCGGAAAAAATTTCCTCTATGGTCGAATACCCGCGCCCTAAGAACGCAACCGAAATAAAGAGGTTTATCGGCCTTTGTAGCTGGTACCGTCGTTTCATAAAAAATTTCTCTTCGTTGGTGGCCCCTATAAATGACCTCTTAAAGGGCAAGAAAAAGAAACAAGAAGTAACGTGGAATGAAAAAACTGAAACTGCCTTTCAAGGGATTAAAAATGCGCTAGTTTCTGCGCCAGTTTTAACCACACCTGACTTCTCGAAACCTTTCTACGTACAATGCGACGCCAGCGACATTGGTCTAGGTGGCGTACTGACCCAAGGAGAAGGCGACCTTGAAAAAGTCATTTGCTTTGCCAGCCGAGGTCTTTCTAAAACCGAGCGGAACTACTCTGTAACAGAGCGCGAGTGTTTGGCAGTAATCTTCTCCATTGAAAAATTTCGACCCTATATTGAAGGCACCACCTTCAAAGTCATCACGGATCATTACTCCCTCCTGTACCTTTTCCGTATGAAAAACCCTACCGGCCGCTTGGCACGATGGATCTTACGACTCCAGCAATTCTCGTTTAATGTCATTCACCGTAAGGGAAATTGTAACGTTGTCCCGGACGCTCTTTCACGTATAAGGCCTTTAGTAAGTTCCGAACCGGAAATCGCGGTAATCGATCTCGAACCAGCCGAAAATGATAGGTGGTATCACAGGATGATACAAAGGATTTTAGAGTCACCGGATAATTATCCTGGTTGGTCAGTCGATGACGACAAACTAATGAAGTTCTGTCCTAGCCGCGCCCCTTTACAAAACAACGAACGAGAGTGGAAATTCGTAGTTCCTAAATCAAAACGACACGCGGTCATTCAATCATGCCATGACCCCCCAACCGCAGCTCACTTCGGGACCTTTAAAACGCTCTCCCGAATCAAGGAAACTTACTTCTGGCCTGGAATGAGATCTGATATCTATCGTTACGTAAGAACCTGCCGTACTTGCGCCGCCCAAAAAGCTCCTAACGGAGGGCCACTCGGACTTATGGGCCGCGAAAAAGTTGTACGATTCCCATGGCAGGTTATCGCCTTGGACTTCATGGGTCCTTTTCCTCGAACAAACAAGGGTCACAAGTATCTCCTTGCAGTATCGGATTGGTTCTCTAAATACACGCTCCTACTACCCATTAAGAAGGCAACGTCTACACCAGTTATTAAATTCTTAGAAGAACGTGTCTTTTTGGTGTATGGCGTACCCCAATTTATAATTGCGGACAACGGCAAACAATTTATCGGGAACGCGTTTAAACGATTTGTGAATTCATATAATGTAGAGAAAATTTGGTATAACGCAAAGTACCACCCACAAGCAAATTTTGTCGAGAGAACAAACCGGACCATCGGTACCGCCATTCGATCTTACATCAATGCGCACGATACCTGGGACCAGGAACTATCAAAAATTCAGGCTGCTATAAACACTGCCCGCCACGAAAGTACTCGTTATACCCCCGCGTTCCTTAATTTTGGAAGACATATACCGTTGTCCGGAAACTATTACCGAAATATACCCACCAACGGAAATAACTTCGATTTTACCGTAGCGGATCGTCGCGACTACGCAAGAGAGATTAACCAATTGACAGAAGTTTTCCAAATTGTGCGGGACAATCTACATAACGCTTATCGTAAAAATGTCCGTCGTTATAACGCCTCTCGTAGGGATTTGTCATTTAACGTCGGTGATCGAATTTGGCGAAAAAATAAAGTATTGTCTTCCGCCGGACACCAATTCACTGCAAAACTAAGCCCTAAATATGTCCTCGGTACTGTGTCAGAGAAGATTTCAAATCTTGTGTACCGAATTCGGAATGACGATGGTTCTGACGCCGGGAACTGGCATATTCAAGATTTAAAACAGTACCATATAGATGACTCGGATTCGTCCGGAAGCGAAACTGAAGACGAGACTGACGAGAACGACGACTACCCCGAACATGACTAACGTAATAATTGAAGACCTACCCTTGCTAATTAACAATAAATCCACTTAATTTGTAATAAGTTCTAATTTCAATTTATTCCGAGGGTTCCGTTAAAGAAAAAGGCTACCGCCTTTTTCTTTTTGTGGGAGAGGGACAGTGTAACGTTCCGTTTATGCTGCCCGGAGTGGATGGGCTTAGGGAATCCACTAATGCTTGGGGACTAAAAATTTATCATTTCTAACATCTGATAAAATGAAATAATTTCGTAATTTTCGACTACCACACTTGTGGGCTCCCAGATTTCAGGGTACCTGGGCCACTTTTGCCCGTATTACCACCCTGGGGGTGTTGGTCTTGGCCTCCAATGCCTCAATTTCATTGCCAACGTTTCTTTGTGTTGTTTGTGTTCGTACTTTCCCTTTCGTGAAAATTTTGAGTAATTTAATTAGTATTTTCTTCTGTCCCAGGATCTCCTAAAGACAAATGGACTTTAACTTTCCCTTTCCGTTATCTTCGACTTTACCTTCTTTGAATTTTCGACCCTCATTCGTTATAACCTCCAAAGGTAAACAAACCACCCGTCACCTTTGACCTCCAGAAAGTGACCTTTACCATCTGTCTTGGTGAATTTGTTTCCCTCAAATTGGTGGTACTCTTGAAGTTCGAAACCGCGAGTTTTTTACTACCCCTCTCTTGAGAGAACTTCTGTCAAATTTCGGTCAAAAATCTCCCTTTTTGGTGCGTGCTAGTGAAGCGGTCAGACGTCTCTCCTGCGCTTGCCAGTACCTGGAAGCTGGACGGATCCTGTTCCTTCTACCGTACCTGTTATCTTACCGATTTCTGGGAAAGGATTGTCTGGTCCAGCGTTCCCATATATTTTGTGGCAAATTTGGCCGTTTAAGCACCCACCGATTCCCTCATAGTAATTTAAGGGAAGCCATTTTGAGGAAGCCATTTTGTAATCATCCCGCTTCTTGAAGAAAACCCTCGAATTCGAGGTAGGTCACGATCTAAGGGTAATTCTAGGGTCTAAATAACGTTTCTATTAGGGTTTTCTTTTCCTTTTCTTTACTCTTGGACGAGATTTACTTGGAATCTCAACATTCCGTACCTTCCATCGCCAGAGTCATTTCCACGTGGTGGATTTTGGATCCCATCCCTCTGGACTAGTATCTACTACCTGTCCCTCTCGTCAGAGGGGTAACTCGTACTCGGAGCCACCGTCCCGATTACCAATACCTGGACCCGGAGTGACTACCCGGAGTTTGTCAAGCTAAGTCGATTTCCCAATTTGTCTACATTGCCCTTCAGGCTTAAATAAAACAACTACTGCCCTTCAGGCTCTTTATTATTAATTTGCTTAATTTAAATTTCTAAATCCTGTGAAAGAAACAGCGCTCTTTCTTGTTGTCATAATTTTGTTAATTACTATAAATCTAATTTCGTTCGGTTTCTGGCTTCACCTGAAAAGCCAGTGGCGCCCATTTAATTTTGTAGCAAGTTTAATTTTTATTATACCGGGGTTTATTAGTTTGTGTTTTCTTGGAACCCAGTCCCAGCCTCCTCGAACTGAGCCCGTGCAGTGCGCTCAATTTAAAATTTACGCGACAAAACTTAATATTTTCTTCAGAATTAATGCAAAGTTAAAAAAGTTATAGTTCAGTGTATTGTTTCATCCAATTGAATCTTTGGTAGATTTTGTAGATCTAGGTATACCTGTGGTTTATTCGAAACTTATTTATACAGCCCCTCAAAGATTCGAATTTTCCACACGCGACAGTGGGCAGCTGAGTCAATTGTGCCGCGTGACGTCACACCAAGCGCGCGCGATCTGTCAAATTTTGAACTTTGAGGTCTCATAACTTTTTTATTTTTGCGAATATAAAAAAATGAAAAGTACCATTAGTTTTACAATTATGAGGACAATTAATGGTATTAATTTCAAAAAAATGGAAACTTCCTCATTAAATTTAGATCTTGCATTAGAGTTAATTAATAGTGTTCTCAAATCTAACATCTATGTAACGTTAGAAAAGTTATTGTCCAGTTTGTTGTCCATTCTAAAATCGCATTTAGTGTTGGATTTGTGGATCTACTTCTGTTGTTCCTTCGAAACGTATTTCTGTATCGAGAAGAGACAAATTTTAGCTTCAGAAGGTGACTAATAAGTCCTAGTTCCGTAAACTATTATTAGATTAATTAGCATTTAGATCTTGAGTAAAACCCTCGGCCTTCGTCCAAAATGTTTACGTAGAATCTGTCGAATCCGAAAAACTCCAACGTCCTAGTTTCAGTATCGAACAAGTGCTAAGTACGTGTAACAAAAAGTCCGGATTCCGCTTCGATAGCCATGGTCAGAAGGTAATCGCAGAAAGTAGCTGTAAATTTAAAAAAATATTCTTCTCTTGTCCAGTCTGAAAATGCAAATATTTACGCGTATTTCGCAACTGCGTTTTCAGATGTTTTATTTTTTAATTTTGTGAGCCATTTGTATCTTAAAATCTCAACTTTTGTTGTCCATTTGTCAAAGTCTAAAATCTTTTAGAAGATTTTAATCCACAATTCATTGTCCACTCCAGACCTTTTACTTACGTTCTAACTTAGTTATTCAATGAGTAATTTAAACTTGCTTGTTTGCCTAAATTTGTGGGTTTGTTGCTTAAAACATACTGGATTTGAAGATCTACTACCTACTTTCAGAGTAGATCTTTTGTTGCACTTGACAATAAATTTTCAATTTCTCAGCGGAACTTCATTGTTGTGTTTAAATCGAGTACATTTTGTCCAATCTGATAAGTTTTAAAAGAAATGTTGCTTGAAAATCACAATTTTATTGTTTATTGTTTGTTGTTTTATTTGCCCATTTTTTAACCAATTTCTTAGACAACAATTAAGTTGTAGCACAGTAGATCTACTCCCAAAGATAATGCATTTTTTAAGATTAAAAAATTGCTAATAGCTCCTTTAATTATCAAAATTTGAATCCTGTGTTGACCAAGTTTTAAGTTGAAACACTTTTGGTAGGTATAATTTATCGTTTAATCTACTTTTACAAACTTAATATTTTCTTCAGAATTAATGCAAAGTTAAAAAAGTTATAGTTCAGTGTATTGTTTCATTATTATGAAATTAGATTTTGTAGATCTAGGTATACCTGTGGTTTATTCGAAACTTATTTATACAGCCCCTCAAAGATTCGAATTTTCTACACGCGACAGTGGGCAGCTGAGTCAATTATGCCGCGTGACGTCACACCTAGCGATCTGTCAAATTTTGAACTTTGAGGTCTCACAACTTTTTTATTTTTGCGAATATAAAAAAATGAAAAGTACCATTAGTTTTACAATTATGAGGACTATTAATGGTATTAATTTCAAAAAAATGGAAACTTCCTCATTAAATTTAGATCTTGCATTAGAGTTAATTAATAGTGTTCTCAAATCTAACATCTATGTAACGTTAGAAAAATTATTGTCCAGTTTGTTGTCCATTCTAAAATCGCATTTAGTGTTGGATTTGTGGATCTACTTCTGTTGTTCCTTCGAAACGTATTTCTGTATCGAGAAGAGACAAATTTTAGCTTCAGAAGGTGACTAATAAGTCCTAGTTCCGTAATCTATTATTAGATTAATTAGTATTTAGATCTTGAGTAAAACCCTCTGGCCTTCGTCCAAAATGTTTACGTAGAATCTGTTGAATCCGGAAAACTCCAACGTCCTAGTTTCAGTATCGAACAAGTGCTAAGTACGTGTAACAAAAAGTCCGGATTCCGCTTCGATAGCCATGGTCAGAAGGTCATCGCAGAAAGTAGCTGTAAATTTAAAAAAATATTCTTCTCTTGTCCAGTCTGAAAATGCAAATATTTACGCGTATTTCGCAACTGCGTTTTCAGATGTTTTATTTTTTAATTTTGTGAGCCATTTGTATCTTAAAATCTCAACTTTTGTTGTCCATTTGTCAAAGTCTAAAATCTTTTAGAAGATTTTAATCCACAATTCATTGTCCACTCCAGACCTTTTACTTACGTTCTAATTTAGTTATTCAATGAGTAATTTAAACTTGCTTGTTTGCCTAAATTTGTTGGTTTGTTGCTTAAAACATACTGGATTTGAAGATCTACTACCTACTTTCAGAGTAGATCTTTTGTTGCACTTGACAATAAATTTTCAATTTCTCAGCGGAACTTCATTGTTGTGTTTAAATCGAGTACATTTTGTCCAATCTGAGAAGTTTTAAAAGAAATGTTGCTTGAAAATCACAATTTTATTGTTTATTGTTTGTTGTTTTATTTGCCCATTTTTTAACCAATTTCTTAGACAACAATTAAGTTGTAGCACAGTAGATCTACTCCCAAAGATAATGCATTTTTTAAGATTAAAAAATTGCTAATAGCTCCGTTAATTATCAAAATTTGAATCCTGTGTTGACCAAGTTTTAAGTTGAAACACTTTTGGTAGGTATAATTTATCGTTTAATCTACTTTTACAAACTTAATATTTTCTTCAGAATTAATGCAAAGTTAAAAAAGTTATAGTTCAGTGTATTGTTTCATCCAATTGAATCTTTGGTAGATTTTGTAGATCTAGGTATACCTGTGGTTTATTCGAAACTTATTTATACAGCCCCTCAAAGATTCGAATTTTCCACACGCGACAGTGGGCAGCTGAGTCAATTGTGCCGCGTGACGTCACACCTAGCGATCTGTCAAATTTTGAACTTTGAGGTCTCACAACTTTTTTATTTTTGCGAATATAAAAAAATGAAAAGTACCATTCGTTTTACAATTATGAGGACTATTAATGGTATTAATTTCAAAAAAATGGAAACTTCCTCATTAAATTTAGATCTTGCATTAGAGTTAATTAATAGTGTTCTCAAATCTAACATCTATGTAACGTTAGAAAAGTTATTGTCCAGTTTGTTGTCCATTCTAAAATCGCATTTAGTGTTGGATTTGTGGATCTACTTCTGTTGTTCCTTCGAAACGTATTTCTGTATCGAGAAGAGACAAATTTTAGCTTCAGAAGGTGACTAATAAGTCCTAGTTCCGTAAACTATTATTAGATTAATTAGCATTTAGATCTTGAGTAAAACCCTCGGCCTTCGTCCAAAATGTTTACGTAGAATCTGTCGAATCCGGAAAACTCCAACGTCCTAGTTTCAGTATCGAACAAGTGCTAAGTACGTGTAACAAAAAGTCCGGATTCCGCTTTGATAGCCATGGCCAGAAGGTAATCGCAGAAAGTAGCTGTAAATTTAAAAAAATATTCTACTCTTGTCCAGTCTGAAAATACAAATTATTATTATTAATAATATTTTTTAATTTTGTGAGCCTATTTTATTGTCCATTTGTATCTTAAAATCTCAACTTTTGTTGTCCATTTGTCAAAGTCTAAAATCTTTTAGAAGATTTTAATCCACAATTCATTGTCAACTCCAGACCTTTTACTTACGTTCTAACTTAGTTATTCAATGAGTAATTTAAACTTGCTTGTTTGCCTAAATTTGTTGGTTTCTTGCTTAAAACATACTGGATTTGAAGATCTACTACCTACTTTCAGAGTAGATCTTTTGTTGCACTTGACAATAAATTTTCAATTTCTCAGCGGAACTTCATTGTTGTGTTTAAATCGAGTACATTTTGTCCAATCTGATAAGTTTTAAAAGAAATGTTGCTTGAAAATCACAATTTTATTGTTTATTGTTTGTTGTTTTATTTGCCCATTTTTTAACCAATTTCTTAGACAACAATTAAGTTGTAGCACAGTAGATCTACTCCCAAAGATAATGCATTTTTTAAGATTAAAAAATTGCTAATAGCTCCTTTAATTATCAAAATTTGAATCCTGTGTTGACCAAGTTTTAAGTTGAAACACTTTTGGTAGGTATAATTTATCGTTTAATCTACTTTTACAAACTTAATATTTTCTTCAGAATTAATGCAAAGTTAAAAAAGTTATAGTTCAGTGTATTGTTTCATTATTATGAAATTAGATTTTGTAGATCTAGGTATACCTGTGGTTTATTCGAAACTTATTTATACAGCCCCTCAAAGATTCGAATTTTCTACACGCGACAGTGGGCAGCTGAGTCAATTATGCCGCGTGACGTCACACCTAGCGATCTGTCAAATTTTGAACTTTGAGGTCTCACAACTTTTTTATTTTTGCGAATATAAAAAAATGAAAAGTACCATTAGTTTTACAATTATGAGGACTATTAATGGTATTAATTTCAAAAAAATGGAAACTTCCTCATTAAATTTAGATCTTGCATTAGAGTTAATTAATAGTGTTCTCAAATCTAACATCTATGTAACGTTAGAAAAGTTATTGTCCAGTTTGTTGTCCATTCTAAAATCGCATTTAGTGTTGGATTTGTGGATCTACTTCTGTTGTTCCTTCGAAACGTATTTCTGTATCGAGAAGAGACAAATTTTAGCTTCAGAAGGTGACTAATAAGTCCTAGTTCCGTAATCTATTATTAGATTAATTAGCATTTAGATCTTGAGTAAAACCCTCTGGCCTTCGTCCAAAATGTTTACGTAGAATCTGTCGAATCCGGAAAACTCCAACGTCCTAGTTTCAGTATCGAACAAGTGCTAAGTACGTGTAACAAAAAGTCCGGATTCCGCTTCGATAGCCATGGTCAGAAGGTCATCGCAGAAAGTAGCTGTAAATTTAAAAAAATATTCTTCTCTTGTCCAATCTGAAAATGCAAATATTTACGCGTATTTCGCAACTGCGTTTTCAGATGTTTTATTTTTTAATTTTGTGAGCCATTTGTATCTTAAAATCTCAACTTTTGTTGTCCATTTGTCAAAGTCTAAAATCTTTTAGAAGATTTTAATCCACAATTCATTGTCCACTCCAGACCTTTTACTTACGTTCTAATTTAGTTATTCAATGAGTAATTTAAACTTGCTTGTTTGCCTAAATTTGTTGGTTTGTTGCTTAAAACATACTGGATTTGAAGATCTACTACCTACTTTCAGAGTAGATCTTTTGTTGCACTTGACAATAAATTTTCAATTTCTCAGCGGAACTTCATTGTTGTGTTTAAATCGAGTACATTTTGTCCAATCTGATAAGTTTTAAAAGAAATGTTTCTTGAAAATCACAATTTTATTGTTTATTGTTTGTTGTTTTATTTGCCCATTTTTTAACCAATTTCTTAGACAACAATTAAGTTGTAGCACAGTAGATCTACTCCCAAAGATAATGCATTTTTTAAGATTAAAAAATTGCTAATAGCTCCTTTAATTATCAAAATTTGAATCCTGTGTTGACCAAGTTTTAAGTTGAAACACTTTTGGTAGGTATAATTTATCGTTTAATCTACTTTTACAAACTTAATATTTTCTTCAGAATTAATGCAAAGTTAAAAAAGTTATAGTTCAGTGTATTGTTTCATCCAATTGAATCTTTGGTAGATTTTGTAGATCTAGGTATACCTGTGGTTTATTCGAAACTTATTTATACAGCCCCTCAAAGATTCGAATTTTCCACACGCGACAGTGGGCAGCTGAGTCAATTGTGCCGCGTGACGTCACACCTAGCGATCTGTCAAATTTTGAACTTTGAGGTCTCACAACTTTTTTATTTTTGCGAATATAAAAAAATGAAAAGTACCATTCGTTTTACAATTATGAGGACTATTAATGGTATTAATTTCAAAAAAATGGAAACTTCCTCATTAAATTTAGATCTTGCATTAGAGTTAATTAATAGTGTTCTCAAATCTAACATCTATGTAACGTTAGAAAAGTTATTGTCCAGTTTGTTGTCCATTCTAAAATCGCATTTAGTGTTGGATTTGTAGATCTACTTCTGTTGTTCCTTCGAAACGTATTTCTGTATCGAGAAGAGACAAATTTTAGCTTCAGAAGGTGACTAATAAGTCCTAGTTCCGTAATCTATTATTAGATTAATTAGTATTTAGATCTTGAGTAAAACCCTCTGGCCTTCATCCAAAATGTTTACGTAGAATCTGTCGAATCCGGAAAACTCCAACGTCCTAGTTTCAGTATCGAACAAGTGCTAAGTACGTGTAACAAAAAGTCCGGATTCCGCTTCGATAGCCATGGTCAGAAGGTCATCGCAGAAAGTAGCTGTGTACGACCTTGCCGTAAGCTTCTCCCTTCTCGACACCTTCCTTCCTGCCAAAGAACTCACGGCCATCGTCAGTCCAGCCAGCAGTATCGCAGCTCTTATCAGTCGTTCGGCGCGCTCTCAGCACACATTTTCACAACATAAATGGTGGTTTTAGTGACGCAAAGTGAAACTCTTCATTCGGTGGATTATTTTCACTAGAAACAGGTAGATCTTTGCCCCATCTGTGCGTGATTAAGTTGCCAGTTACTCGAAAATTGAAACTGTTTGTTTGCAAAAGTAGGTAGGTGGTCGCAGATCTGGTTCAGACCATCCCGGAAGCCGGGCCCACAAATTACACATTGACGGAGAAGGTTAATTTGCGATTTATTTGACTTGCCACTTAGGAATTTTGCGCAAATTTTCGCTTGTAATTTTGTGGAGATTCAAGGTTGCGCGACTGGTTAATAAATTGTAATTTATACAAGGGTCATCGAAACACAATTAATGTTTTTCTATGAGAATGAATAATAATACGCGAGGCAGGTGTTGGAAGAGTTCTTTGGCATTTAATTTGATCAACAGTGAAAACTTATTTATTTGAAAGAAATTAATTGCAAACCTGACAAATAATAAATTACTCAATTACAATTTTGGCACACACAATACACCTAAATGGTCCTAATTGAATTGATTTAGTCACTTGCTGACTTTGATTTAATCCGATTTTAGAAAAATCACTGAGGTCAAATTAAAACATTGACTTGTACAAGGCTAAAAAAATAAACAATTAAGCAAATTACCTTTTTCTACCGAAGCCTATTATTTGTTACTGTCAGTTCGTTTCATCTGAAGGTTTCCTAATTAACCTGAAAATTATTTTTTATGTGGTGATAGTTTTTATTGTAACAAAATCCAGTTTACTGACCAAAAATTAAATCCAAAGTTTTGTAAAAACATCCACTATTTAGAATTGTCACCACTTTAATTTAGCAAATTCTTATTAAAATTTTTAAATTCCTTTGTCATTCCCAAATGAACGGTCAATTTTTTGGTTTCTTGTTTCTTCCAGCCATTTTTAAGACAAATTCAAAAAAAAAGTTTTTACCTCAAATACCTTCAAATTTTTACACAAAAGAGTGAATTTCGTTTAACACCACCTTTTTAGAGCAAGTTTTTATGCTTATTTTGGACTAGATTTTTGTGATTTTTCGGCGCCTTTAATGGGTCTCAAGTTCAAAATCGAGCTGATCTAATGAAACAGGCGATAATACTATAACATTTTTTGGCAAAAAACAGCTAGTTTTTACTAGTTCAAATCTCTAAATTTCTTGAATATTTAGATTTGGGATCCTTGAATCCTTTACTACTAATCCTTAAAAGTTTGGAATAAATTAAATGCGATATTTGAATGAAATAATCCAAAAACGATTAGACAACTTGTCTAAAAGTTAGTTAATCTACTAATCTAAGCACTACATATTTTATGAATCTTTAGCACCAATTTTAGTTTTATCAGATTTATATGATCCTGAAATATTTTCCTTTTTTTTCTCATTTTCAGATCCACAAATTTTAGATTCACTAATAAAACTGTCTTTTTTAAGCTCTTTTTAAAAGCTTTTATTTTACTCACAATGTTGTCTGTCTGTCGGTTATTTTTTTGGAGCCAAATTTGAAATGGTTCCCGTTGTCCCACTGAATTGAAATTTTGCATACTTACTTAATCTGCGTGACAATGAATTCCTATGTAGTTAAATATCCCCTAAAGGGGTTAAATGGGGTTTTGAAGTATTAGGTGATGTTTACAAAGGGGTTCTCGATTTGTAAATTTGAGAGGGTTCCTGTAGTCGCAAAGAAATGAAATATAACATGCTTACGTAATCTGCGTGACAATGCAATTCTATATAGTTAATTACCCCCTAAAGGTGCTAAATGGGGTTTTAAAATTTTAGGTTATGTTCACAAAGGGGTTCTCGATTTGTACATACCGTAACTTATACCGACATAGACGTCATTTGGTCATTTGGACGTCACGGTAGATGCACAGTGTAATAACAATAAATCTATGCAATAAATAGCAAAAAATAAAAATATATAAAAAAATGTTTTTTAAAAAAAGCTTTTATTTAAAAGATGCACTAAAAAGTAAAAAACATTGTATTTCAATCACAGGAGAATATTTTTTCTTAAAGGTAAAAATTCTAAAATTTATAAAAGCTTTGGGAGTTATAAAACTACGTCATTACAAAATTACTTTGTTCAGTTGACAACAAATTTTAGAATTTTAACCTTTAAGAAAAAATATTCTTCTGTGATTGAAATACAATATTTTTTACTTTTTAGTGCATCTTTTAAATAAAAGCTTTTTTTAAAAAACATTTTTTATATATTTTTTTCTGAATCCTATTCTAAATCCTGAAATTTTTATTGAGTCGACAATCTGTTATCAATCGCAGCAATTCTGAGTTTTTAGTTTTTTTAAATAGTGATTTGGAGTTTCTAAATTCGATTAAAAAGAGTCCAGATCCTCAAGAGATTCGACAAGGAATCCGCTATTTAAATCTGTCTTTAGTTTACAAGTTTCTAATTCAAATCAAATTTCTTGAATATTTAGATTTGGAATCCGAATTTGAATTCTTTATTGTAGATCCTTTGAAAGTTTGATTCTCTAAATTCCAAGTTAAATCCGTTATTTGGATGAAATAATCCGTGAACGACAAAGCAACTTGTTTTTAATTTGAACATTCTAATGGATGCAATGACTTAACATCTGAATGAATTATTTTTGCAATTTTAATCTGTAAATTTTGGATTCACCAATAAAATGTTTTGGTTCCAATTCTAAATCGTGAAATTTTGATTTAAAATCGAGAATTTGTGAGAAATATTGACTTTGGATCCTAATTTAGATTTCTAATGGTTCGGAGTTTCTAAATTCGAGCAAAAAACATTTCAAATCCAAATAGATTCAACAATGAATCTCAAACACTTCCAGATCAAGTACTTGAATTTAAATTCCAATTAGAATTCGAATTTATTTCTAAATTCAAGTTTGAATCCGTATCTAAAAGAAAAAAATTCTAACTGATTGCCCTATTCCTTGTTGATTCGAATCTAGTGATCCACTATCTTCTATCCCAGTTATCAACCATCCGTCATTGTATTTTGAATTTATTAAATTAATTAAATTAAGCTCAGAATTATTTACAATAGAGCTCCTAGAAATTAAAAGAAATTTCAAGATTCGGAATTTTTGATTTCAAAATTGAATCCGTTACTAAAAATCCACTATCTAATTTCAGCTTCAGATATGATTTAATTAGTGCACAAACATATTATTTTATTCGATTTGAATCCATTTAATTAAATATACTTATAGTGCAAAATTAGTCTGGTTACATTAATTTGCTAATGACTCAAAATTGAGATTCGAATTTAGAACAATTCCAAACTTGGATTCAATTCGTAGAGCTGCCAATACCTACGCAATTGCAAAATCCAATATAGATCAAAATTTTTGGAATAAAAATGAAAAATTGAGTACAGGACCTGATTTTCGATTTCAAAATTTCAGCATTTTTTCACAAAATAAATTGGATTCACATTCAATTTAAATTGATGGAGGAAATCTTTAACGAGTTGACACAATTCCAATTTCAAAATATTCAATAATTGTGCTCGAGAAACCATTTCTGCATTGATATGAGAAAAATAGCAATAACCTTTAGGCATTACTTAAGCACTTGATGATCGGTTTAGCGTTAAATTATAGAATCGATTCCACTGAGTTATTCCCAAGCAATAATTAGAACCAGCAAGCCTTAAATCTCTCTCCTATTCAATTAAATTTATTTGGCAAGAATTAGGAAACTGCTGAAGCCACCACGTTAATTGTTCCACGAACAATAATAACACCATTTGAAATCTGAAATCGCGATTTTTCGGCCTTTTCGAGCAACTAACTCAAACTCTGATTTCCATAGTTGTTGTTGTTAATAAAAGAGAGTGAGGCGGATGTGGTCGTTGATGCGTGTCCGCAACGCTAAACCACTTGCACAAGTGAATGTTTAATGCCAACAATGAACCAAACAAAATTGTAGCGGAGTGAGTTGTGAGTTCCAACGAAACTATGCCCACATTTTGGATTTTTTGATTCGGTGAGTCGGCAAAAAACTAACTATTTGGATTTAGAAGGTCACAAAGTGTGGACTTTATTAAATGGAAAGCCTTCATTGAAAATGGGCCCAATTTTGGTAAAAGTGTGCAAACGAGTGCAACAAGGATTTTTGGGAGAAATGGCCTGAATTTTTAGTGTTTTAACAAATTATTTTTATTTACTGAAAGACCAAGAGTGTTTCAGCGAAGACGATAATCTGGACATTTAAAAATATTCCTTAAAAACACAACATGCTTTTAATACGAGGATTTTTGTACTTTTGTGCGTTTTATTTGGTTTCTTCCTTTTATTATTATTTATTTCGGTAAATCTCTGGCGATTTATTGTAAGTAATTGAGGAATTAACCTTTTGCTTTTAAGATGTTGGTATTTTAAATTCCTAACAAAATGTATCAATCTAATCAGCAATACCTGTTTATGATTTATTTCAATATTTCTAATGTTTTTTCCTATTAAAAAAACAAATTATAACGGGACAAACTTGATAATTAAAAAAATTATGTTTCTTTCAATAAAAGAATCCAAGTTTACTATGCAAATGAGTTGCCAAAACCTGCTAAAAACGAGGTTTTTATTTTCCAAAGGTTTTTTTGGCAAATTGTTGAAATTCTTTTACATCATTATAGTCGATAAATTACACAATTTATGGATTTTTCACAATCAATTTATGGATTTTAATAATTCAAGATTCTTTACTGTTAGATTTTTTAAATAAGTTTTTGCGTTTTCTTCTACAAGCTATTCCACGAAGACAAAATAAAGACGAATTTTAAAGAAGACACTTATTTTTAATGTAATGCAAACAAGTGTAAGAAATTATTAAATAGAATATAAACAATTAAACAAAGCAATAGAATAGAAAATAAAGAAGAGGTTTGAAAGATTCGAGGTTGAATCTGGAAAAATTTGAATCAAATAAAATAATAAAAAATGGAATAGTACGGGAAAATTCTTTTTTAATTTAAATAGTTTGTTATTTTCTGCAATCGTTTTCACACTTTATGGGTTCATAACAGTAAATTATCTAATTTACAAATTTTAATAATTTGTGATTCTTTACTGATATCTTTTTTTTGTTTACTTCTAAGATGTAGAAGAAGATGCACAAAATTCAACACGAAACTACCAAAACAAAATTTAAAAAATGAATTTAAAAAAAACTTCTTCTTATAGGCAATTCAAGCAACATAAACAAATTAGTAACATAGAAAATAAAGAAAAGTAGCTCAAATTTTAAAAGGCCCAAAGAAAACAAAGCAAAAAATCACAAAAATCAAGTTTAACTATATACAGGATGCTCAAAAAGTGGCGCACCAACTCAATGGTGTGTGAAAGAGAACTGCTTACGTATAAAGGTAAAAATAGTAAAAAAATATTTGTATTAAAATTATTGATTAATAACAAATTTTAAATAAATGAAATGTGGCAACGTTGTCTAACAGTCGTGATCACAATAGAATTTGATCAACAACAAAAATAAATTAATTTTGAAACGGTTTCCTAGGAAATAATTCCCAGTGTTGGCACATCTACAAATTGTGATTTTTTATGAATTTTAATTTTTTTAAATTCAAAAAACTGCTAGCGTGTGATAGTCACTTTAAAAATAATTATTCATTATTTTGTTAGTGAACGATTACTTAGTGTGACACATAAAAACATTAAAAAATAATGAAAACTGAAGAAGTCAACAAAATAAGTTTGAAGCTCCAGATTTTTTAAAATCTGACTAGGAATTTTTTCAAGATTTTTCCCGTAATCTACAAATGCTTCTTAACAACGTACCACTGAGTTGGTGCGCCACTTTTTGAGCACCCTGTATAAATAACACAACAAATTAATTGAAAAATAGCTAATAAAAAAGAAAAAGTTTTCAGCGATTCTAAGTCGAATCTGAGAAAATTTTAAGACATAAAATAATAAAATATTTTGTATTAGTAGTTATCAGTAGAAAGTAGGGAAAAATAAGTAAGTCCAAATATTCCTGTTTGTCCAAGACATTGTGGAAAAAAATTTCTAAATTTCTAAATTAAATTCATATTTTTTATTTTGTTATTTTTTCCAATGTTTTAAACCTCAAAAGCTCTACAACAGTCTATTAATTATACACTTTTATAATTATATATACAGGCTGTAAATGAAATAAGTACATTAATTTTAACTGGGAATAGAACTCGTCAAGACAAACAATTTTTCCTAATAACATTTTTTTCAAAACGTTTTAGTTTTTGAGTTAAGATTATTTTAAAATCTTACACAATTTTCTTACACGCCACTGGAAGCAAAATTACAAGATTACCTTTTGAAACGGTTACCTTGGTTGCGGCTATTATTTATTGTTACTTTTCTTTGTTGGAGCATTTCATAAAAGGCTCGTCAAATTGTAGGGGGGAAAAATGATTTAAAAAAATGCGATTTTGAAAAAATGGTACATAGAAAAAGTGTTTGTCTTGATGAATTCTACCACTGGTTAAAGTTAATGTACTTATTTCGCTTACATCCTGTATATTTACCCAATTTACGAATTTTAATAATTTATTACGATTCTTTAATAAACAAATGATTAGAAGAAACAATATAAACAAATAAATAAAATAGAAATTAAAGAATTTTGAGAAACATTACTGACAAAATAATAGAATTATTTTGTTTTGAAGAAGTTTGAGAATAAATATTGGATAAAAGAAAGAACGGGAGAATAGAGAACAATACAAACAAATTAATAGAATAGAAAATAATGAATTCTGAGAAATATATTTACAAAATAATAGAACTACACATTTTGTTTTGAAAAAGTTTGAGAATAAATATTGGATAAAAGAAAGAAGGGGAGAATAGTTTTTAAGATTTCAAGTCTAAAAAGACATTTGAGGAATAAACATTTTTTGAAAAAAAAACTGTTTTCTTTGTTGTTTCCACACAAAGAAAATCCAACAAGAAGTAAAAAAAAATACAATTTTTGTTGTAATTATTCCATTATTATTTTGACTGTTGGTCTTAGGAAAATAAATATAATATGCAAAGTTCTATTCGAAACTTGGAGGAAAAAAAGTAACACACAAAAATACAATTTAAAAATAAATTCTAAACAAACTTTTCCTTAAAAAATCAATCACTAAAATAAATAAACATAACAAATTACCGAAAATAACACAAACTAATTAATAAAATAGCTGAAATAGATTTAGGGAAAAAATGAAGAAAAAAAAAGTGTTTTCTAACCATTTTTTTTTGTTTTAATTATTTTGTTATTTTTTGCAGCCGAGTTCCTCTGCCATGAAGGGCTGGTTCGATGCCTTCCGCTACGATGGAGGTCCCACTCTTTACAGTTTCAATAACCGAACTGCCGTCACCGGTGACGTGACACTTATCACATTCCTCACCATTTTCAGTACCCTTTATGTGGCATTTTTGATCATATTTCCGGGTATTAGAAAAGAGGTGAGTGCTTTTTACTCGGATTCCGCAACGAAAGTGACATAATAATTAATCTGGACGCATTTTTGGCGTTGTTGAGAGTAATTAGTTCCGCATCGTTTTCAGTGAAATTTCCACAAAAAATACACATTTTCGTTTAATCGCGGAATCAATGCGAAGAAAGTTAAGTAACGCTTATTATTCATTCAAATTTATTATTGTTCGCATGCAAAATATTTATTTTCTGACTCTCAAGACCCTCAAAAGTGTTACGATAGCGCGAAAAAACTTAATTAATTTTGTTTGTGAACACTTTAATTAATTCGTGTGTTTCTAGCGATTTACCACATTTTTTGCGGTCACTTTGAGCCTGTTTGTCGGAGCCACCATTTTAGGTAAGTTGATTGAGGAATAACGAAATTAAAATTAGGAGCCGCTTTTTATCAATATTTCACATTCCCTCGACCAAAACAAAAAAAATACAATAATAGCTGTGACGGGATTTGAACTCGTACTTTTTAAAAGCTTTTATTTAGCTCACAATGTTATCTTTCTGTCTGCTATTTTTTCGGAGCCAAATTTGAAAGGGTTCCTGTTGTCCCACTGAAGTGAAATTTGGCATACTTACATAATCTGCGTGACAATGCAATCCCATGTAGTTAATTACCCCCTAAAGGAGTTAAATGGGGTTTTGACCTTTTAGGTTATGTTTACAAAGGGGTTCTCGATTTGTAAATTTGAGAGGCTTCCTGTAGTGATAATGAAATGAAATTTAACATGCTTACGTAATCTGCGTGACACTGCAATTCTATATAGTTAATTACCCCCTAAAGGTGTTAAATGGGGTTTTAAAATTTTAGGTTATGTTCACAAAGGGGTTCTCGATTTGTACATACCGTAACTTATACCGACATAGACGGTATGTTGGTCATTTGGACGTCACGGTAGATGCACAGTGTAATAAAGACTAAAAAGCAAAAAATAAAAATATATAAAAAAATGTGTCATTTAAAAGATGCACTAAAAAGTAAAAAATAATGTATATCAATCACAGGAGAATATTTTTTCTTACAGGTTAAAATTCTAAAATGTATAAAAGCTTTGTGAGTTATAAAACTACGGCATTACAGAATTACTTTGTTCAGTTGACAACTCCCAAAGCTTTTATAAATTTTACAATTTTAACCTGTAAGAAAAAATATTCTCCTGTGATTGTTATACATTATTTTTTACTTTTTAGTGCATCTTTTAAATAAAAGCTTTTTTTAAAAAACATTTTTTATATTTTTTTTTGTTATTTTGTTCCAAACAAAAACTGTGTGTATTTCCCCCTTCCATAACCAACTAATTACTGCAATGGCAACAATTTTATCTGTTTTTTTTTCTTAATAATATTTCACATTTTCCCTTAAGTGACTTCAAAACCAAAAAAAAGGCTGTGTCCGGGTCCGAACTATGTTTTATGTTGTTTAAGCCAAACACGTCCAAAAACTAACTACAGTGAAATCTCCAATAAGCGGACACTGACGGTGACACGTTTTTTGTCCGGTTAGTGGAGGTGCCCTCTTAAGAGGAATAATGGACACGAACTAAATTAATTTATTAAAAAGTTAGTAGCATGATAGTTTACAGGCTGTAAATGAAATAAATACATTAATTCCATCTGGTAAAAGAACTCGTCAAGACTAATAATTTTTCCTAATAACTTTTTTTTCAAAACGTTTTAGTTTTTGAGTTAAAATTATTTTAAAATTTTACACAATTTTCTTACACGCCACTGGAAGCAAAGTTACCTAGTCGACAAGATTACCGTATGAAACGGTTACCGTAGTTTGCGACTATTATTTATTATTACTTTTCTTTGTTGGAGCATTTCATAAAAGGCTCGTCAATTTGTAGGGGGAAAAAATGATTTAAAAAAATGCGATTTTGAAAAAATGGTACATAGAAAAATTGTTTGTCTTGATGAGTGCTACCTCTAATGAAAATTAATGTACTTATTTTGCTTACATCCGTATGGTAAAATAATAATATTTATCAACTATTGCTTAAAAAAATAAATTATTTTTTTCAAAATTTGCTATATCTTGTTCATCACTGTTCACAGATTCGCCAGAAATATACTTGGTGACGAAATACGAATACAAAACTTTTCTAGCCACCCTTCAGATGTTTTAAAAATTTGATTTTTCTATGTTACTGCAAATTCTTTAATTTTCATCTCGACAATGGATTCTGAAAGCAGAATATTTTTATTATGCTTTTTTATAAACCAATATAAAACAATATAAACAATTATAAGTCAATCTTTATCTTTGTTTTTAACAATATTTGCTGCTTGGTTTTTTTTATTTCACATTTCTTTGTAAATTTCGTATACTCGATTTGTTTTGGGTAAACCAATCCAGATTTCTTTTTATTATTATTATTAATGTTAACATAAGCTTTTTTATTAGATTGTTCGGATCCATGTGAGAGGTTATGTTATGTGAATGTTGTTAAGAAATAAAAATGGTCCTTCTCTCTCAAAGTTGTATTTGTTAAAAAACGCTACATGTTTCGACACACATTCGTGGTCATCATCAGGCTATCGAAAAAAGTTACACCAAATATTTTTTTTTATTTTGAGAGAGAAGGACCATTTTTATTTCTTAACAACATTCACATAAGCTTTTTTAGTTTTATTTTTTCATGATAGCGCTGTATAAAGAATGCATATAGACACATGCGCGTATGGCATGTTGTCCGCTTAAATGAGGAGGTTTCCAATGAATGGTAGAATAAAGATTTGTTAATAGATATTCAAAGTACATACCCCATAGCCTACGAATCTAAAAAAATAAATGAGAAAAAGTTATCAATAGGCACTACAAAAAATTATGAAAAAGCAAGTTTTCAACTAACCATTTTAAACTTGACTGTTTCGGCGGCAAACCGTGAACCAATAAAATTAAAGTAACATGCCACGTTGTCAAATCTCAACTTGTTGTGAACGAATGTTTGCCCAAGAAAATGAGGTTAAAAATAAATTACTATGTTCAATGCATAGTATTAGGTGTAAAATATAGAACCGTATATGTTAAGATAATTTTTACGTCGTTTTCTTTAATTTTTCAAGCCTTTAAAAAAATAATTCGCAAACTCAACTTGGTCTTAAATCGTCATAAGACTTCGCCACTTTCCCGCCTTATACTTTACAATTTTTTTAGAGCATTTAGAATACATTTTGACCGCTAAAATCTCACATTTCGCATAGAATTGCATTAAACTTGCATTTAAAAAAATAAAAAAAAATTATTGGAAACCCCCGCACTGTCCGCGTCCGTTTATTGGAGAGTCCGCTTAAAAGAGAAACAATACCATTTGAAATACGGGGCTAACAAAAATGTCCGTTTATGAGAGGGGTTCGCTTATAGGAGGTGTCCGTTAAGAGAGATTTCACTGTAATTGCTACCGCAGCTATTTTATTATTTTTTAACTATTAGTTTATTAACTATTTTATTCATTCTCTTGACTGTTTAATAGACATTAAAACCAAAAAAATGGCTGTGTCAGAGTTCGAAATCGTATTTTTTATAACTACAATAACCGTTGTATTTATTTCTCCCTTTAAAATGAATTACTTACTGCCGCAGCAACAATTTTATCTAAATTGCATTTTGCACTCAAGCCACCTCAAATCTATCAATTTCTTTAAACCATTAGTGAGCAATTAAGATCAGTTGCGGTCGCAATCACCATAAAGACCTTTTTATTGCACATTTTCCCAGAATTAAGCCGACTCTTATGGGTAAAGGTTAAAGATTTTTCCCACGATTGCATCAAGGAAAAACTTTCTTCAAAAAAAAAAACTATTGTTTTAGTGACTCTTTTCGGCTCAGCATGGCATGTAGCGACTGCGTCTATCGTCAGCACTTATCGGGCGTTTTCCACCGACAAAATCTCCTCAAATATTGGGGTTTACGTAGGACTGAGACATGTAAATATCACTCTTCAAGGTACTGTGCTAGTTGTTTTACCGAAAAAAAAATATAATTAAAAATGACTAATTGTAGCATCCGGTGGTCAAAACTGGACCAATGATATCGACTTCAATGAGCAGTTTTTGTGGATCAATTCGGACCAAATGGGGGATAGTTTTCGGGAAGCCATGGTTCGAGGACTCCCATTTCCCATTCTGACGGTCGCTGAGTACTTTACGATGGGTCAGGAAGGACTATCATGGGGTGGACAGTACCGGGCAGCTGGATATTACGCCATAATCATGTTATGGACCTCATTTTCTGTATGGATTTTGATGAATCTGATGCTAATTGTGGTACCACGATATGGAGCTGTTCTTATGACAACTTGTGGCTTTTTACTCCTTGCCACAGCTTGTGGCTACTTTGGACTCTTACCAGAGACACCCTTGGTTGTGCATATTGAGGGCAGTACTCTCCATTTTAGCTTCGGGTGGTGCTATTGGCTAGTCCTTATTGCAGGTGATTTAAATTTACTTGTTTGTTTTATACAGGGCTTTCATTTCAAAAGGAGCCAGTCTCAATAACTTTTGACATTGAGCAAATCTGTTTTCAAGCAAAAACAGGTCGATTAGGATCGCGAGGGGGAAGTTCAAAACCAACATTTGTTACATTTTAGGTTTCATCCCTTAATCGCTAGCTACCCCTACTTTAAAATTTTAAATAGCACCCCCTAATTTTTCAAACATTTTCGGACAGGGAAAAAATTTACGCATCGAACTGTCAAGGAAAAAAAATTTTTTGTCTATTCGTTTCTTAGTTAAGGGTGGTTTTATTTTTGAAATTTTTAATCCTAGTAGCCTTTGATTGGAGGCCAATTTAATTTAAATAAAAAATTTGTCGATTAGAGATGCAATGAGAGAGTTTAAATCCAACATTAGTTACATTTTAGGTTTCATCCCTTAGTCGCTAGCCACCCCTAATTTAAAATTTTAAATGGCACCTCCTACTTTTTGGAACATTTTCGGAAAGGGAACAAATTAACGTATCTAACTATCAAAAAAATATTTTTCTATTCGTTTTTTAGTTAGGGGTGGTTTTATATTTGAAATTTTTTGTTATAGTGGCTTTTGATTTGAAGCCAATTTTATTTAAATAAAAAGTAGGTATGTTGTTTTGGATTGCACTGGGAGAGCTCTAAACCAACATAAAATACGTTTTAAGTTCCATCCCTTAGTCGCTAACCACCATTACTTTAAAATTTGTAATAGCACCCCCAAAACGTTTTGAAACATTTTATGTTGTTTTTGAACTCAAAAACGAATCGAAAAAAAAATTCTTGTTTCACACTTAGATAAGCTTTTTATCCCCTTTCCAAAAATATTTAAAAAGTTGGGGGTGCTATTTTAAATTCTAAAGTAAGGATGATTTGAAATTTGGGGATGAAATGTAAAATGTACTTTACCTTGAATTTGAACTATTTCATTGTATCTCTTATTGGCAAATTTCTTATTTAAATTAAATTGGCTTCAAATCAAAGGCTACTAGGATTAAAAATTTCAAAAATAAATCCACTAAAAAACGAATCAACAAAAACATTTTTTTCTTTGACAGTTAGATACGCAAACTTTTTCTCTTTCCGAAAATGTAGGGGGTGCCATTTAAAATTTTAAACTAGGGGTAGCTAGCGATTAAGGGATGAAACCTAAAATGTAACAAATGTTGGTTTTGAACTTCCCCCTCGCGATCCTAATCGACCTGTTTTTGCTTAAAAATAGATTTGCTCAATGTCAAAAGTTATTGAGACTGGCTCCTTTTGAAATGAAAGCACTGTATAAAGAAATAACATAAAAATGTTTCTAGCTGAAAAAATTTTTTTAATTTTTTATTTTTAATATTTAATTATTTTTTTTATCAAGAAAACCTCTCGCAAAACTGAGTTATTAGCATCAAGGGAGCTTCATTGTTTAGTTTAGCGATTTTCCGGCTCGATTTAGCAACATGTCGGAAAAAACTAAAATGTTGCTTGAAAAACGTACTTACTCAAACAAAACCATCAAAAAATAAAAGATACAAGATACAACATACTTAATTCGACCATTGTCGGATTATATTTTGAGAAATAATTGCATTTCTGACCAAAAAACATGACGAAACTTTCAAAAAAGCTGACCTGGCTTGGCCAAAAAACATGCCAAAACTTTCGAAACAGTCAGAAAAATATCATTTCGGTAGAAATTTTTGTGATTTTTTGACCCGCTTTAACGAAAAAATAAGTTTTTAGCTCCAAAGTGTGTCCGAAAAGGCATAAATAAAACTATATTTGATTAAATTGGATTAATTTAAGATGAATTTTAACGAAATTGCTTTTTAGAATTGGGTTTGTGTCTGAAGAACGTGCTAAAACGCGTCAAAAATGATAAAAAATTGAACTTTTTAGCACTTAATGGTTTACGACCCATTTTAACGAAATTGAACTCAAAAAACATGCTTAAATGTTTGAATAGGCAAAATAACACCATTTTCTGCTAATTTTTGATGAAAATTTGCGACTTACCTCATTGTTTCTCAAATAACAACTTTTTTGAATTTTTCGCGAAACAATCAATACTAAAAAAAGGCAAAAATGTAACATTATTTTCAATATTTACTGATTTTTTTATTTATAAATTTATTAAGTACCTACATAATTTGTTAATTGTATTTGAGTGTGGAAAATAGTTATTTACCTAACGTGTTTGGAAAATACAATTTTTTGTTTGCTTTCCAAACAAGTTAAGTACCGAGAGACTATTAAAGATTGTGATTTTTGTCGTCAGGTTGGCAACTAATTTGAAATCTGTATTTGGCAACATTGACTATCAAATTTAAATGTCAAAATTTTATACTCAATTGTCATTCACTTCCGACTTACGATCGCTGACATGGCAGTCAGGGGTAATATAACAAGCTGACAGGGAAGCCCAAGCTGACAGGGAAGCCAATAATTCAATGTTGCCAATAAATTATTTTGCCTCAATCATTAAAAGTCACCCGGTACAATCAATATTTTTTGTAACGAATCTCTCAAAAAAAATAAAAATTAATATTTTTTATAATTTAGTTTTTTTTGCTAATGGGTTGGTAATAGGTCAAACAATCAAAAAATTGACATGAACTGTAGCTTATCGTAAAAAAATAATCGTTTCCATCTCAACGATAGCAATACCAACTTACTAAATGTCCCCAGCCATTGTTGGAAAGTAGAAAACACCGCAGTGCGGGAAAGTTACTTTCCCACACGCTGGAGATAACCGGGAAATAGCTGTCTAAGAGCTATGAGTACAAAAAAGCAATTTTCCTAATTGAATTAGAAAAAGTTGCACATTTCCATACTTAAATTAGTAATTAATATTGAAAATGTAAAATTTTTCTCCGAATTTTGCAAAATCTTGTGTTCAACACTCGTCAGGAAAACTGATTTTTCCTACTTATGAGGTGTCTAGAGAGCTCTAGATTGGAAAAAATTCACTATTTCCATTTGGTTGCACAAAACATTAATGACTTCTAGGCTTATTTTGAACGAAATTTCTCAAAATTGTCGCGTTTATCAAACCATGCACGGTTAAAAAAGAAAAAAAAGAAATTTTTAACTCATAGGCTAGTAACTCGCTTAAGCGGTCGAAGTAAAAAAGAATAACACCATTTTCGACATCATTCTGCGATTTTTCGACATATTTTTAATTAAATTTGGCGAAATAATTGTGTTTCTGATTTCTGGCTGAACAGCACTATGCCAAACCGCTTGAAAATAAAGAGAAGTAGGTGATATAATTTTTACCTAAATTTTGTTGTAACAAAATTTCGCCAAAAAAAAACAGCGTTTTGAGGTGATTCAATGCTTGAAAAAGGCACAAATAACTCAATTTTCGACCCAACTCACCAATTTTTTAAGCAATTTTGACGCTCTAGTACAGTTATTGAAAATTAGTACGTTAGGTATCAAAACTGCATCTTCTAAATAAAAGCTTTTTTTAAAACGTTTTTTATTAGTTTCAAAATGAGCTTTAATGTCCGAAAAAAAACACTATTTTTGACCTAAAATTTGATAATTTCAAAGTTATTTTTGACAGAATTAGGTACTTGAAATAATTGCAAACGTTGGAGTACATTTAATGATTCTTCGATTCAATTCAACAAAATTTGGAAACATGCTTAAACGAATACAAAGACAAAAATTACACTATTTTTGACTCAATCCGGTGAATTTTTGGCTTATTTTTGACGAAGTTTTGCGAATTAATTGCATTTCTGATTGACAATAAACGCACTGAAAAGCTAGAAACAGAAAACATTTTTGATTTTATTTAGTGATTATTCGGCTCAATTTAGTAACATCTTCTGACCAAAAAAAGACGCTAAAACAGTCAAATAAAGCAATGTTCCACCTAATTTAGGTCCGATTTAGCGATCACGGGAAAAAAACTGAAAGTTCAACTCAAAAAAGTGCCCAAACATTTGTAAAAAGCAGTGCTTTGAAATTGAAAAACAATTATTTTGCATGTCTGTGGTTAATTCGTTCTCACATAACCTTACTTTTTGACAATTAAAAAGATTTTCATAAAAATATTTATTTATTATGTATAAAAACTGTTGGAAACGTCTTCCTTGTTGTTCAACACATATAACACATCGCCTTTGAGCACTATTTATCAATCTTAGGTTATAAATTCTTGTGAGATAGTTTAGTAGGCAACCAACAATACAATGATAAAAATTGTTCTACGACTTCCGTAACAATCTCAGAGCATGCTGCGAATTTTTTTAATAATGAACACCTGATACTATATCGGGCTAATTTGTGGAATAAAAAAAATGTTTTAGGGAGCATTTGCTTGCTGGCTGGTGTCATAATAACCGTCCTGGAAATCATCTTCCCGCACAGTTTTTCGACGATTCTGGAGGTGGATTATGACACTCCTTACGACCGTCACATCATCATTGAAGACAGTCGAGGGAGGAGGTTTCAGAAGAAGAGGTCGAGCAACAGCAAGCTGGAGGAACCGGTGGGAATCGGCACGAAAATTCTCCGGTAATTTTGTAGGAGGCCAGTTTTAGTTAATTACTTGTTGGTTTTCAGTCGGTTATCTTCGAAAACGCGTGAAGAGAAACCGCACGATTTGATACCCAACAGCCATATCCAAAATTTCGAGTTGGGGGCAAAATCGAACTGGTCGTACCCTCACAGTCAAGACAATATCCACAGAAGCATATCGCAAGAATCTATCACGTCTCCGAGAAATCTCCCAACGATTCATAGAGTCATCCCTAGGTGAAGAGTTGTAAAAGTTTGGCAAAGTTAGAGCAATTCTCGTTTCAGGCCCGACAAACTGCAAGAGGTTTCCATGTGGTGACGTGGTGTGACTTGACTTGATTTGATTTGAGTGCAATTTTTAAATTTTAAGTGATTTTTCTTGTGATATATGTAAGGAAGTTGTGTGTAAGTTGCCATATTTATACGACTTTTACAAATTGAAGTGACCGAGAAATTTGTAAAGAATTTTATCGAGCGTATATTATTTATAATAAACGTATTTTGTGCAGTTTTTTGATCTGGATAACCCATTTTTTGAATGAGGTTTTTCCTGTCCTGTTCCTTCCTTTGAGAACAATTTTTCAATGATTTTAGTTAGTTTTTCATGGCTTTCTCTTCGGAACCGAAAAGCCACCACTTATCAAATGTTCAGTCATAAAGTCATGTAACATACTGACATCTACTCAAAAATAAAATTTACGAAGTCAATGTTTGGATTTTTCCACGAAATTTAGAAAAGATATTCGGTTGTTGCTCCTACATCAAATAAGTAATTTTCATTAATTTATTGTTATCACTTATCAGGTTAAAAAATTAGAAGAAAAGTTGCCGGATCGGGGTTTGAACCTCAACTTTTGGGTTCCCACAACGGTATTCCTCAGATTTGTACCAAATTTTAAGTAAATACGTGTGTACAAACATGACCATAATAGCTGAACAATGTTTTAGTAATAGGTACATACAATAAAAATGAACGACTTGCTTCTTATTTCATTTAATAAATATACGAGTACAGTAAGTAATATTAGAAAAAAAACTTTGATTACACTCGGGAGTTTAAACTCCCATTTCAATTATACAAGGTGATTCACATAATTTTACGACCTTGACGAATTTTAAATGCAACCAGTAATTAAAATTTGATTCAAAAATACTAATAATTATGAATTTGTTTGTGATTTGTATATTCCTTGCAAACCTAACAAAATTAGGTTCTTATTGCAGTCTCTGGCGTTTTTGTTTTGGCCAATTTAGGCGTAATTCAACCTCCCATGTATAATGGGTTGCATTTAAAATTCGTCAGGGTTGTAAAGTTATATGAATCACCCTGTATTCCCCAATTTTGTACTTTTACGTCACCACTTAACAAAAAATTTTGTCGATTCCCTAAAACAACTTCTAAATTTCTTAAAATTGGGCGTGTTTTAAATTACCAACTTATTATCGTGTTTTCTTAAGGATCTTTAAGAACTCTAGAAGGTTCTAAAGGTCTCTAGAAAAGTCTTTTTTTCCCAATTTTTTAATGTAAGGACCACTACAACTTAAGGCAAAAATAAAAAAAATTCAAATATAAAAATTACGCAAAATTATTCGAAAAAATACAACTATTTTATGTAGAATGATCCTGGGAATCGATTGGTGTCAAGCAAGTTGCAAAATTCATAATAGTTTTCAAGTTATACATCATATTATACATTTCAGCAATTTTTTCGAAAACTATTAGTTATTATTCGAAGGGCAGTGCTTTTTTTTAAAGATAACTTCCAAAGATAAGAAACTTAATGAAGTCACTCTAAGAGTTCCGAAGTTATTGCCTGATAAGTGATAAATGCTCCAGGTACCAGAAATCGATCAGTCACGACAAAAATCGTTAAAAAACATTTTAAATGACGTTTTGGAGCATTTTTAAAAACTGTAGACTTGTAGAGGATTCTACTAAAGGCCAAGAAAAATCCATAAAACTTTGCTACAGCGACGTAAAAAAATACGTAAATAGAAAGTGTGTAATACTCATAACCACCATAATTTTAGGCCAAAAAAATTCAAACATTGAAATATAAAAAACTAGTAGGGGAGACTAGGGACAAAAGTAAGGCGGGACGAACGTAACAGTGCCACGATAGTTTTAAATTTAATCTATTTCACACCAGTGTTTAACACCTTTTCTACCCCTCTTCCAGTTCCGGACGCTGCAAATTATGATTTGGTTTTTCAAAGGTTAGTACAGACCACACAGAAAATAATAATATGAGAAAAATTCGTATGCCGTATTATTTTATTATTATTTTAAAGTCTATTATTTTATTATTATTTTAGCAATTTGCATAATTTAGCTACATTACTTGCACTTTACAATGATAAATAATTTTTTGTACTTTTGTACCCTTAGACATCTATTTCCCGATTATCCCCAGCGTATGGGAAAGTAACTTTCCCGCACTGCGGTGTTTTTTACTTTCCAACAATGGCTAGTGACATTTAGTAGGTTGGTATCGCTATCGTTGAGATGGAAACGATGATTTTTTTACAATAAGTGACAGTTCATATTAATTTTTTAATTATTTGAGCTGTTACCAACCCAGTAGCAAAAAAAACTAAATTATAAAAAATATTAGTTTTTATTTTTTTTTAAGAGATTCGTTACAAAAAATATTGTACCTAACTTGTTTGGAAAGCAATTTTCCAACTTCGCACTTCATGCGGCCCTCGCTGCGCTCGTGCCGCAAATAAAGTGCTCATGTGGGAAATTGTATTTTCCAAACACGTTAGGCAAATAACTAATTCTTAAAACTAGTTTGGCACAACATATTTTTCCCTGTCGATTAGATTTATTTGTGGACACGTATTTCTGTCAATTTTTAGACTTGCGAGTCGTGACCAAAGTAACAGACTGATACTGTTGTCCCAGAAAGAATTGTATTATTCAAAGTACAGAATGTTTCTCTAACTCCTCTAGAATGCCTAATATACGCAAAAGAACAACAAATAGAGGTTTAGCAGTAATAGAAATAGAAGTAGAGAAACGAAACGTAAACCAAAGTTTATCAGAAAGTCGTTATTTCAAGACAATGAAAATAGGATCTTAAAAAAGAAGTCAAAAAAAGCCAAAGAAAATACTAAAGAAACAAAAACAAGGAAAGGGAAAAGCGATTCTTCCGATGAAAACAACCAAGAATATTTTTGTCTAGTTCGCATCGAATCGTTTTTAAAAGCTTTTATTTAACTCACAATGTTATCTGTCTGTCGGTTATTTTTTCGGAGCTAAATTTGAAAGGGTTCCCGTTGTCCCACTGAATTGAAATTTTGCATACTTACTTAATCTGCGTGACAATGCAATCCTATGTAGTTAAATACCCCTTAAAGGGGTTAAATGGCGTTTTGGAGTTTTAGGTTATGTTTACGAAGGGGTTCTCGACTTGTAAATTTGAGAGGATTCCTGTTGTCGCAACGAAATGAAATTTAACATGCTTACGTAATCTGCGTGACAATGCAATTCTATATAGTTAATTACACCCTAAAGGTGTTAAATGGGGTTTTAAAATTTTAGGTTATGTTCACAAAGGGGTTCTCGAATTGTACATACCGTAACTTATACCGACATAGACGGTATGTTGGTCATTTGGACGTCACGGTAGATGCACAGTGTAATAACAATAAATCTCTGCAATAAATAAAGACTAAAATGCAAAAAATAAAAATAAATAAAAAAAATTTTTTTAAAAAAGCTTTTATTTAAAAGATGCACTAAAAAGTAAAAAATAATGTATATCAATCACAGGAGAATATTTTTTCTTACAGGTTAAAATTCTAAGATTTATAAAAGCTTTGAGAGTTATAAAACTACGGCATTACAGAATTACTTTGTTCAGTTGACAACTCCCAAAGCTTTTATAGGTAAATTTTAGAATTTTAACCTGTAAGAAAAAATATTCTCCTACATTATTTTTTACTTTGTAGTGCATCTTTTAAATAAAAGCTTTTTTAAAAAACTTTTTTTTATTTATTTTTATTAAACAGCAGACCAACTGTCTCTCAGATTGAGTATTTTCTATTTTGCTAATTAGAAAGCAATTTTTTATGTTAATAATGTAATTTGTTGTTTATTATTACTATGAAATAAAAAAACTACATCAGAAATTCCTTCTTTCTTGACTTTTGTTTTGTATGTTGCAATCATCCCGGCATCATGTTACAACTAACCCTAGGGACAGGGACAATTGTTTTTGTTAATTTTGATTTTAATTTAGTTAATAAATGGGCAAATTATTACTTTCTTCGTCCCTGATAAAATAAACGTAATCTCTTTATGAATTGCCCCCATTTGGTTCAATTAATTTGTTAATATCGGGTGCGAACTCAACTCTTTCGAGTCCGTCCCTTAACTACTTGGTTCGTTTCACATGCGAATAAAACGTCATAATTCCATCGATCGTCTTTCTAATTAATGAGTTAATCACCCTAAACGCTGCTTTCCACTTGTAAAAACCCATCTGAAGGTGTCTCCTTTCTTAGAAGCGCCTGCGTACCAACCCCATCGATCGATTAATGCAGTTGTAATGCGGAAGATTTATATTTTCGTTAAAAATCAGTAAAACAAACAAAGTTCCAACAAAACCCGTCATGTCGACACAATAATATCGCATCCACAATACATATTTGAAACCGAATCGGTAAGTCATGTCAAATCAAGCACAACGAACCCCAAACACCACATGAATATTAATTAAATCGTTTCGTTCCAAATTAATCACGCTTCTAGGTTACTCTAATGGATTTTCTCTGAAAATGAGTGTTTTGCAAGAATTCGGAAACTCTTGCGTCCACTGGTCGCTGGGTTTGACCGTCCTTGTGGGCCTCATCGCCTCAGAAAACTCCGGTGCTGTCACGATCATCGCGTTACCAGTTTCGGCCCTATCAGTAACATTATCAGGTCCGTTCACACAAAACGCAAAAAACGAGAAAAAACGATTTTTCTAGCATTATGTGGCGCCTCCTTAAACCCGACTGACACTTACAAGAAACGAAAATTATGTGATATTTTAGACTTTTTCCAAATCTGGATGGAGATTCTAGAATTTCTAGCTGCATCAGCTACCTGTGCTAGGATTGCTAGCGCTACTATAGACTATATCAGCAACGAGAAATTAAGAGAGTGGTTTCTAGGGATTGAATCGCACTCGTTGGGCGAGCCCTGGCCTGATATTTTAGGTGTTTCTATTGTTATTGTTGTCATTGGATTGTTTATGATGGGGCTTGAGGTAATTAAACACCAAATCGGACTATATTTTGTAAAAAGTGTTACAGAAATCGCCCTTTTTTACCGCCCTTCTGTTGGTGGCAGTGTTAGTGACTTTTGGGTTCTTTGCTTCAGTTGGCTGCTTCGAAACGGTAGTGGATTTAGCAAAGTGGAGCCAGGATTTTAAAACGTGTACAATTCAAACGGTAAAAATTGCACTTTTTCTATATTAAGGTGGCGCTCTGCGAAAAAGTGCTGATTTTGGTCAAATTCAACTACCAATATCTACTAAACTATAAGAGATACGACTTTGATTTTTGTATATGTTACTGTTAACATCTTTCACTAAGTATTTACCAAATTTCAATAATGTACATAAAAAAACAATTGACATAAAAAATCACAAAATATCCATGTTTTCAACACTTCATCGAGATAATCTAAAGAACCATAATACGTAGATAAATCGGACTGGGACCATTTGAAAACACACAAAAATATCTAATGACATTACCCACTTCCGAAAAAAATTGACTTTTAATTAAAAAAATACGTTTGATATCTCTGTGAAAGAAACGAAATTTGTTGTAGAAAGTTGGTAATCTTACTAGATATAGTCGATTGAAACGATTTGGCGTTTGCCGTTTTTAAAAATGTTTGTTCGTTCTCGAGATTATCTCAAAAAACAATTTTTGTTAGTTCTGGCACCGGCCACCAGTTGTCGCTTCAAATTTGAGCTGTCTGAGGCAAAATATCTCCTCGGGTCCCTTCAGGTCAACCCCTCATTGTAAATTTTATTTGTCCTCATTGTTGTGGCAAAGTTGGAGTAAATAAGATGATTTCGGTACTCACTGCTTGATCTTTAGAAAAGGATTTACATTGATTTATAAAATCCTTTTCAAATTCTTTAATAAAATTTTGATTCCGCCTGGGTCGGATTTAAAATCCATACGTGTTAAAATTAAATTTTAATTGAATTAAATTTTAATTTCACTTTCTATAAATTGACCAACCCCTAGTAGTAATTTTTTTCTTAACAGATTATACCACTAATTTTTTGCTGTAACTATTGATTTTTTGGATTTTTTTGAAATTCGATTAGAAAACGTTTTTATACTCGTTTTAGTTAGTAAAACGTCAATTTTTTAGCATTCTAAAAAAATAACTCTTATAAAGTTGACAAATGTAAAAAATTAGTTAAAATGATAAGGAACTTCTTAGGAATATTTTTTTAATTAACGTTTGTTCAACCAAACCTACAAATTTTTGAAACAGGGGTAGTACTATGACAAATTTAAAAAATCGAAAAAGTGTCTTATTGAAACAACAAAAAATTACTCATCAAATACTACACGAGAGTTCGACAAAGAAGAACATTATTTTCCAAAACATTTCTCAAACGGGTTGTCATTGGTCATTATAATTTGCTTGGAACCCTGCGGATACAACGTATACAAAAAGTTTTATCAAATAATTTTTAATTTATTCACACTCTGTTTTGTACGAAGTCTATCGATAAATAATAATAATTATTACTTTATCGATAATAATAATAATACTTTAACTTGTATGGAAACGCTGATTATCATATATCATTTATCAAGCTGAAGAGAGATTTGTCGCTTGAAAACGATCATTTTTGCGCTTGTTTTAATTACGGAGAACAATACTAGGACACAAAACCGTTCCTTATTCTATATGTACCTACCCAAAAAATATAGGACGGCATGGTTCAAAATAAACCAATTGAAAAGGGGAGAAATGTTCAGCATTAGATTCTTAAAACTAAGTGTAATAGACTGGGAAAAACTAACGGCTATTTTTCACAGATTTTCACAACAAACACGAGAAAAAATATTAAAAATTTAATATTTGCGCTCCGCTCTATAATTATTAAAAACTCTGCGAATCCTGTTAAAGATGCAAGACAACTGTAAGAAAAAAAGTTAAATTTCGTACAGAAAAATCTATTTTCGATGGCTTGGGCCTCAAAGACGCTCAAGCGATCAATACGATGTCAAAATTCATTCTAATAGAGTAAATACTTACCTTCAAACCGTAGAACTCCTATATTAATAATTACAACAAAATGTTAAATCTCCACGACATATTAAATACAGAATAAAATTAAATTTACAAAGTGAGCAATATACGTTTAGAGCATTTTTTTGTTATTAGAAAGCGAGTTAGAAAGTCTTTCTTTTACAGTTTTTGGTTTTAGTACCTATTCATTGAGTTGAGTTATAAATAAAAATATTTTTTCCTAAACGTCACATAAGAGATTGACAAGGTAAAAGTGTCACTTTACTGAATTAAGCACATAAAATAGCAACTTTTGTAGGTACTTTATGTGCCTAATCGGTAATCAGATAAAATACAACAAACATTTCGGTGAAATGTCCATTATTTATTAATAGATATTTATTGTAAAGTTACAAATGTTTATTTAGATGAAGAATTTTACTAGCAATATGCCAATATCCTCGCAATTTCCTTTTTATATTTTACGGTTACGGCCTTACTAGGTTCGGCATTCAAAGTGCAAACCCTAACACAAAGAATATAATTTTTGTGTCAAATAACATAATTTAATATTAATTTTATTTACAGATTGTCAAACTGTACAATTTTCACCAATTTAAAAACGCAACACGAAATACATTTTACAAGGCAAACGACTAAATTCAAAATTTTAAAATGAAATCCTAAATGGAAGTAGATATTAATTAACTATGACATTATAACAGCTGGGATCCTGTTAGCTGTATAACCTGTATTTTGTCTTGCACTTTTTACTTGGTCAATGGTCAATTTCGGAGTCTTATGTGGATAATCCTGTATAATTTTACATCAAGGGAAATTCCATTTATACAAGTTGTTATCTAAATAGAGTAGAATCCAGAATCTGTTGAAATAGCGAAATTCGGACAAAAGCGAAGATTGTTTTGTGCAAAATTTCGGCAAAGTCTAGATGTAATTTAGTTTCTGATTGAAAAACTTCCTAAATTATGTAGAACTGGCTGAAATAGCGTTTTAAGAACTTAAAACGACGATTTTGTTCCAATAACATTTTTTAACAATTCTTGTCTTGATTAGGTGTAGTGAATTAACCAATTAGACGTAAGTCTTAGAAGAGAGCACAAAACATCCTATGAAACTAAAAAAAGATTTTAAAAAATGTTTAAAAATAGTTTCGTCGCTACCAGAATAGGGTTTATAAGGTTTCAGGGCTCAAGAATCCTTAATCACACAACACAAATTTACGCTAAAAAGAAGAGCCACAATTCTAAACCATTTCGGTTTTTATATCGATTTTGGTTTAAGTATATTATAAACATCCCAGTCCAAGTACCTAGCTCTCTTCAAACAAAAATCCTCTCATTTGGATCTCTCATTAAACGCCGAAAACCAAGATGTAAGCGTAGAAAAGTGTAAAATTTGAAACGTTTTAAGCTACTGCTAATGTTTCAGGAGTTGAAACAAACTAAAATAACAAAATATTAAAACATTTATGTGATTATAATCTGAGAATATTTCCACAAATTCTTTCCATTCTACGATTGATCCTTCTAAGTTATGATTAGCTGTTTCAAAACTATAAAAACGCCAACGTCGCATTTTCTCTCAAAATTAGCTGTTATAAATTATCCATGCACTTCAAAAAAATAATGGCTAGTATAATTTATACTTTCAATGAGACATCTAATCATTAATAACTAGTTTATAATTTTATCAATTTTATTTTTAAAAAATTATTCGGTAAAATGCGACGTTGGCGCATTTATAGTTTTCAAACAGCTAATAAATAAATAAAAATGTTTGTTGTATCCTTAATGAAAAACAGCCATTTGATTTGGTAGAATTCTACCTAATTCAAAAAGGAAATGTTTCATTTTACTAATTGGCAACACTTTACTAGTTAGCAACTTAATCACCCTTGTACCCCTTGATCGTTTCTCCAACGACAGAATTGTTCAAAAGTTTTCTCATACTTTTCTTTTGATAGATAGACTTAAAGTTGCTTCTCTCTCGTCTCAGATTTTCTGATAGCTCGTCAGAAAAGTGGTTAACTATCTCGCCAACGCTCGTAAATCAATTACTTGATAGTAAAACATCACTTTTCTTTACTTGTTAAACAATCTACTACTACTTACCTACATCAAAATGATCTTTCAAAAGAAAACTGTTGAATCATCCACTACAGCATCAGAATTTTTGCATCCACTTTTGCGAATTTTGGGCTTTTTCGACACTTACGAATAGTTTTCCCGGTGTTTTTATAGCAGTATTTGTCACTACACATCATTTGTACATTTTCTTTCTTGACTAACAGCAAAAATTAACGAAAATAACTAATATTATTTTAACTTTTTCATGACACACGAGCACTCGATAATTGTTTACTTGAATGACGTCACTTACGCCAAATTATTAAAATTTCGTTTCGGCGGCCTATTTAAATTTACTTCATTATTTGCTATTTTTTGAAAAAATATTGTTTATGGGCTCAATAAACACCATTAAACAATTTAGACGCTTTCCAGCAACCATTCAAATAGTCTATTGTAAAAAAAGTTCTGAAAAAACTCACGGGGAAAAAATAATTTTATTCGTTGACACTGTCAAACTTTACGGTTTTTCTCCTATGTAAGGAAGTTTTTACAAGTGTTTGGCATTTTTTAATTCAAAACGTCAGATTACATTTAAAGATTTAAAGCAATTTTAAGCCTTGTTGAGTCTAATTCGAAGAATACAATGTATTCAACTCGTTTCCATGTAAATCGGTTCATTTATTTCACCTCGTAGATGATAAACCACTCGTTTTCACTCGTAGTTTAATAATCCACTCGTGAAATAAAGCGTTCGATTTACACTCAAACTCGTTAAATAAATAAATACAGGGTTTCTCAAAATTGCCTAATTCCGAGTTCAGAGCATTATAGAGAATTACTTCACTAGTTTAACTGTAGAAACAAAATATTGTAGCAATGTTTCATTTGTACACCATAAACTTTTACAACAGATAATGGTGTTTAAGATAAGCAACCCCCACAATAAGATGTTTTGACAAGGGTGGCCCGAAATTATTTACGATACCGATCGGTTGGTCTGAAAGACTACAGTCTGTCTGCAATAAATCACACAATAAGCTTGTCTGAGTGATTAGCTTGGAGGGGTAATCATAATAAAAACCGAGTGGTGAGCAAATGAAACGATGCTACAATAAAGATTCAGGGCTTCCCCACAAAGAAATAAATACAGTATTTCAGTAGTTCAACTACAGAAACAAAATAAAGATTCGGGGCTTCCCCACAAAGATACATTGATTTAAAGGAGCACTTCAGATGCAATTTGAATTGCGGTTTCTTGAAATGAAGACTAAAAATTTCAGTGTTTATTGTTTTTTAAGTTGTAGATGAGTGTGGAGAATAATAATAATAATAATATTTCTCGAAATATTAGCTTTATTTTGGAGTAAAAAAATCTAAATTTGTAAAAATAAAACGGCTCGACCTCAAGATTTTTTTACTCCAAAATAAAGCTAATTGTTTGAGAAATTATTTTAGATTATTATTCTCCATAAATCCATTGTACCTTTGTGGGGAAACCCAGAATCTTTAGTTTTTTTCTATATTTGGACTACCGAAGTGATCTAGTAATGGGTGACTCTGAGTAGAACTCAAACACAAAAAAAAATTCTAATAATTCTTTTCGTTTTCGAGACAAAAATAATTGAAAATACCATTAATTTGATTCAATTTGTCAGATTTGTTCCAAATAAAAGTATGGTTGCTTAGATTTTGTCATTCTTACAAACACTAACAATTAATTCCTGGCTATAAATGCGATCAGTAGCGTCGAATGTGTAGGGATAGGGGTTAATTTATCCTCACTGTTTTTGACCTAACAAAAAAGGATTTCTGGACTTGTTAGATCTTTCTAATAACCCTGAATTATTTGGCAGGTTAAATCGCGACCACTCTGTATTCTGACCTGAGGATGACCACATTGTGGTTGAAACGCGTCGTGTCAAAAATAAAAATTAGGTGTCTCGGATGTAAAACTGTGTTTTTGTTAATCAGTTAATGTATATATATAAAATTGCTTGGCCTGACTGACCAATCAACGCACAGCCTAGACGGCTGAGGATAGAAATTTTTACAGTAGATAGCTTTTGTAACGTAGGAGTGTACTAAGAAAGAATTTTTTTTTTCGAAAACCCCTAAGAGGGTTAAATAGGGTGTTAAAATTTGAATAAAAATCCGTCATTTTTTAAGTTATATCTTTGAAAATTAGTATAATTGGGGTTTCAGTTAAAAATAAAGAAAGACGTGTTTCAGGATTTTTGGAAAATCAACCCCCAAAGGGGTTAAATGGAGAGTTGAATTTAGAATTAGAGTTTAAAAAATCTGTCATTTTTAAAGTTACATTGAACTTACAGTCGTTTTTTTTTAAATCAATTGTCAAATTGTTTCAACGTTGGCAACTCCATTTAAAATTAGTGGTCCAGGCTTCGTTCCTATGTGGCAGGGTTCCAACATAATTTTAAAATTTTTGACAATGACAGTTGATTTAAAAAAAATGAGGTATACATCCTTGAAAATTAGTATTTGGGCTTTTGGTTAAAAATGAAGAAACACGTGTTTCCGGATTTTCGAAAAAGCAACCCCTAAGAGGGTTAAATGGCGTAATAAAATTTGTATAAATATTAGTAACTTTTGAATTTACATTAATTGAAGCTGGGATTTGGGCTTTCAGTGAAAAGTGAAGAAACACGTGATTTAGTTGGAAATACCAACCCCAAGGAGGTTGAACAAGGGTTGGAATTTGTATAAAAATCTGTAATTTTTAATTTGTATCCATGCAAATGGTACTTGAGCTTTCGGTTAAAGATGAAAAACGTGTGTTTAAGAACGTTTGGAATTTCCACCCCTAAGGGGGTTAAATATAAAAATCCGTAATTTTTGAACTTATATTTATAAAAATTGGTATTTGGGCATTCGATGAAAAATAAAGAAACAGGTATTTTATTATTTTTAGAAATTCCACCCCCAAAGAGGGTTAAACATAAAAAATCGTCATTTTTGAAGCTATATTAATGAAAAATGGTATTTGATCTTTCGGTTAAAAATGAAAAAAGACGTGTTTCTGGATTTTGAAAGTACCACCCCCAAGAGGGTTGAATATAAAAATATGTCAATTTCGAAGTTATAACCAAGAGAATTGGTATTTGGGCTTTCGTCTAAATATAAAAAACGCGTGTTTCAGGTTTGTTGAAAACTCCACTCCAAGGGGGTTAAACAAAAAATCCTTCATTGTTGAAGTTATACATATAAAAAATTCTTTATTGTTGAAGTTATCAATTGATATCTTAGACATTCGGTTAAAAACGAAGAGGCGTATATTTCAGGATTTTTAGAAATTCCACCCCCAAAAGAGTTCAACGCAAAACTCCTGCATTTTCGAAGTCATATCCAAGAAAATTGGCATTTGGACTTCCGGTTAAAAATAAAGAAAATGTGTTTCAGGATCTTTGAAAATTACCTCCACAAGAGGGTTAAACAGGGAATGAGTTGAGGACAAGCAAAATTTACTCGGTCACGGTTTTAAAGTTCACAATAAAATTTTGTGTTTCTACTTTTTGTTATATTAAGTTTTGCATTGTTTTTCTGTGCTTCAAAGTGGTTGTGGACATGCGTGCGAAGCCGTGGTCAACTGCTAGTTTTAAATAAAATTTATGTTTTGCAGGTGTTATCAGCGGCAGCCATGTGTTCATACGGCTTCAACAGTTCTTATCAGAAAATCACCAGACACAAACTTATCAAGATTGTGACAATGGTGTTTTTCCAGTTATTCTTGTACAGCTTTACCACCATAGTTTTCACGTTGATGTCACACTCCAAGTACGAATTAAAGTTCCAAAATCACTTCTTTTACACTAGATTTTTAATTTTTGAAGGGAATTGGCGGGAACAGCGACCCCTATGTTGCGTGTTTTTGAACTACGGGACGTCGATTGGGCCCGTTTGGTCATGTCTATTTGCATGATCTGTACAATGTGCCTCGCCTTGACTGAAATTTTCCCCTCTTTGTATTCACTATTTGAAATTTTAGCGAGTAAAGAGTGGCAAATTTTTTTAGCGTCTTTGAAGTACAGGAACTCGTTTACGGGGGCTCCCCTGCTAGCGATTTTTTCAGCAGGTATGTCCCCCCACAATTTTGAAATTCTAACTCAGGTTTTAGGTAGTTTGAGTGCCATTCTGGCCTTTGCGTGTCCCTTGGCCTATCTTATTAAAATTTTAAACGTCTCGACTCTCCTCAAAGCCATTTCGAAGTCACTGTTGGTGCTATATTACTACTATCGGCCCGAATTTCGAAACGATTCCTATTTAGTCGCTCCGAGTACCACGCAATACAGCAAACTGCAATCGAAAAATCAAAAAGAAACGAATTTGAAAAACAAAATTACGAGTATTATATCGGGTTGGAAGAAAAATGTCTCACCGAGTAGTGCCAACAGGAAACGCACCCCAAGTTTGTGTTTTTGACCCGTTTATGTCAGTTTTTTCATTCTGATTTTTACAGAAGAAAGTACGACGCAGGACGATGAGTATTTGCTTCTGAATGAGTATTGTGATAAGTCTGATGTTGTTTTAACCGAAGTCAGTTCGGACGACGATGAGAAAGAGTCAGTGGTTTCGAGCGATGTTGAAGATTCGTACAGTTCGACTGATGTTGATGTTGCCGTTCAAGAATACAGGGACAAAATACAAGTAATTTTCATTAATTTAATGTTATCAGTTATAAGTTGGCCAAATTGGCGTTCGAACCTCAACTTTTTGGTTTTCACGAGGTTATTTCTGCTTAGACTTGGACCACATGTTATGTTTATTAAGAACGTAGACTTGAAATTTTTACTAAAATATGCAAATATGTGGCCACGACTTGCTCGCTATTAAAAGAGAAGAAAAAAAGGGCCTAATCCGGGTGCGAACCTTCCACTTTTCGAACTGGTTCGACTTTATTATACAGGATGTTTCAAGTTTTAGGTCCAGTCAAAAAATAAATACTTCTAGTTGTCCAAAAGAAAAAAAATATATCTCAAACGATAGAGTTTCTAACACGCTTCAATTTGATGCTTTAATGTTATACGAAATTTTCATGGTATGAGCGTGAATTGTGAAAAACTAGATAAAAAATTTTTTGTTTCCAAATGATTGCAATCGTTTTCTCATAATAAAATTCCTCCTATTTTTTAAGTGAGACTTCCGAAACTGAAACAGTAAAAAACCCAAGGCGTATTGAGCAATTGAAATTTCAATTTGCAAAAGATCAAATAAATGTTTTATCTTAGTCACTTTTGAAAAAACAGAGCTCGTGTCTTTGCTTGATTCACAAAAAATTGAAACGTCATTAACTGTCAGACTAAAATTTTACTTGATTTATTTATTTTTTATTTACATTTATTTGATTTTTTGCAAATTGAAATTTCAATTGCTCAATACGCCTTGGGTTTTTTACTGTTTCAGTTTCGGAAGTCTTACTTAAAAAATAGAAGGAATTTTATTATAAAAAAATTATTGGAATAATTTGAAAAAAAAATTTGTTTAATGTAGTTTTTTGCATTTTACGCTTATATCATGAAAATTTGGGATATCAGCAAAGCATCAAATTGAAGCGTGTTAGAAACTCTATCGTTTGCGATATATATTTTTTATTTTGGAATACTAGAAGTATTTATTTTTTGACTGGACCTAAAACTTGAAACACCCTGTAGAGTTAATGAGACTGTAAAATTTTAGTTAAACTGCCAATTTTACCTAATTATGAACATTTTTTAAAAGTAGACTGTTTCATGCTCAACATTTTCGTTTCGCACTTTAAAATGTGATAACGGCCTTATTCTATTACATTATGGAAAAATAGTTGGCCAGACCTGAGTTCGAACACACCATAGCTTTACGAACTGATTCCACTGCAAAAAAATTAAATCATTTTTTAAAATTTAGAAGGATTTGAGTTCAAACCCGTATTTCTCGAATTTATATGACTGCAACATTTTAGTGAAACTCCAATTTTTTAACTGATACTGAAATATTAAAAAAGTACCGAACAAAGAGGTGAAACTCAACATTGTCATTAGATTGTGAAAAAAATGGAGGGCACACTTGGATTATTCTAACCCTCACCTTTCGTTGAACTGATTGGACTACATGATTTTTTAATTTAAAAACATTTTTGAAAAAAGTTTGAAGAGCCTCGGTTTGAATCGCAATATTTCGAGTTTTAATATAACTGAAACTTTTAGTGAAATTCCCATTTTTAGTTGAATTATTATTTAGTATAATTTAAATATATCTCCAAAATTAATAATCGCACAGAATTCCGCGTGTGCTGTTAAAAACTTTATAGTTTTCAGTATGCCTTTGAATTTTTTTAAAAACCTCCAACAATTCGTTATAACTAAAATTAATTAATTATTAATTAATTATTACTAAAAGTAGCTGCAAAAAACTGTTGTTTCTTATGTTATCTGAGAATAAGCGATCCTTAAATGTTGTTTTGTGATAAAAGTCCGTACAAAAACGTCGCTAGCTCCAAAAATTAAGTAAAAATTAAAAATTCAAATAATCCTTTACAAGACTTTTTGCTCGAGAACATCATTTAAGCTTGTTGTTTTAGTATAATAACACTATAGGAATCAAAAAATTTCTATTAATACATAATTTTAGTTTAAGTGATTACAATGAATTAATGATATTTATAGGCCGGACCAAATGGTATGTACATTGTCGCACCAGCCGCGGCGCTTAGAGATTGTCCAATTAAATAGAAAATTTAGATAATGGGTTGAATTTCTGCTAAAAGTTTGTTTGAGGCATCTTCTACCTATACGTGACGGTAAATTTGTTTTTATCCACAGCCAGTCTATTATTAGGTCATAATACCACTACTAGGAGACGTCTTATGATATCAATAAAACGCACGGGTCTTATGGAAAAATCGTCTCGTGATTGGCCGAATAAAAATTAATTCGACAAATGTCACTTCATAACGTCAAATAGAAAATTTTCAAAACATTGATTTAGTCTGTGGATAAAACGTTGTATTGAATATGGGTCTTACACGTATTTTTATCCCCTTAATTAAACTTCGTTCTCGCGTTTAAACCTTTGCGGGGATAAAATACATTGTAAGACCCTTATACAATAAATAACTATTAATCTCTGGCGACCCCCGAAAAGTTTTCATGATTGATCAAGAATTCTGAAAGTCGTGTTTTTTTAAATTAACTATTTATCCAATAATTTTGCAATTCGGTTCACTTATGTAGAAAACCATTACGCAACTAATAGTGGTAGCAGATTTAAGAAAACAAAAAATTATAAATTGGCCTACTCTATATCGTACTATTGTGTCCTAGCTTTAAATTGATATTCTTAGGCCCTTGATATTAAGTCGTGAAATACCACATTTGTTTATAGTAAAATAAAGCCTTGACAAATCACTAAGCCTTGTTTTAGTTCACTGCCTTGTATTAAAAATAACAAACTATTTTTTATCATTATAAATAAAAAAAAATTGTTAAATTGTTTATGCAAAATTTAAGTATAGATAAAACATATTATTAAAACTTCAAAATAAAATAATCAAAAATGCAACCCTCATAACACTAAATTTGTATTAATTATGCATAACTTGCACGAAGTACGCCGTTTAACAAATAATAATATTTTTTTATAACATTATAAATGAACATAATGATGAAATTTTTATTGCAAAATTGAAGAATAAGTAACATAGATAGTTATTGTTTATTTACAATATATAAACATCAAACATATTATAACACTTAAGAAAAAAAAAATTAATAAAATATGCAACCCTTAGTACACCAATTGTGTATAATTTTTGCATAACTTACACGAAGTACGCCGTTTAATAAATTATAATATTATTTTTATAACATTTATAATAATATAATGATGAAATTTTTATTGCAAAATTGAAGAATAAGTAACAGAGATAGTTATTGTTTATTTACAATATATAAACATCAAACATATTATAATAACACTTAAGAAAAAAAAACAATCGTTAGTATGATTATAATAATATTATAACAACCTTTAATAATTAATTTAATTATAAACAAGGGATGAAGTTAATAACAAACGCTGAATTCAGTGCGACTATTAGTTTTAGGGTTAGTAAAAGATACTTTTATTAAAGAAATTTAAAAAAGTGTACCGAACGAGGGTTTGAAGTTCAACAGTTTCGGTTCCACGCACTTTAAAACGTGATACTGGCCCTATCATCATTAAACTTTCCAAAAAAAAAGTTGCCCACACTTGGGTTCAAACCTTCACCTTTTGGTAAACGGATTCGACTTCATGTTTAAAATAAAAAAAAATAAAAAAAAGTAGACCGATCCCGGTTTCGAACCCACGTTTTTTGATTCCGCCCAAATTTCTCTTGCATTTCAGGTCGCAACGATCGACAACTTCAACGAGAACAAATACCCGACGTACGTGACAGCGACAACTGTTGTAATATTTTTGCTAGTTACAGCCATAGCGACAATAAGTTTATCGCAAGTGTTGATTTGGAAATTTTACAATTTATTGTGGCCGTGTTTTACCGGTTTGTATTGAAATAAAACATAGCAAAACGTGACCCAATCATTTGCAGTTTCGGTTTTTTCGACTCTTATTATTTTAGTGATGCCTCAGAACTTGTACCAATCGGAAAACGGTTTGTTACCTAAATCGGCCACTCCATTATGCAATCTAATTGCGATTCAACTGCATATCATTTTGGTGGCCACGATACTGGACGAGGTCTGGCCGGGAATTATTTTTTGGGTCAGTGTTGGTAAGCATTAGTCTGTATTATTTAGGTACCCTCCTAATTTTGCTTAAAAGGGTGTCTGCTTTTTTGGCGATGCGATTGCTGCACCTGTGATGGACTTTTTCCCAACAATAATCAGAAATCAAAACTAAACATTACAGAGAATTTCACCGACAATTATGTGGATACGATTTTGATCAGCAGATGACAGGATTGTGACGAATACGAAGATGCAAATTGTATTTTTGAATCAGACGATGAAAACAATTAAATTTGTATGCGATTTTGTACCGTGTTACACTATGTAGAAACTTTAGAGACATACAGGGTGTTCCGTCTAAACCCCACATTAGAAGTATTGAAAGTGCTAATAAAAATATTTATCTGAGAATTGGTACTCAGGCATAATCCGTTGGGTTCTGCTCAATGAAAATATTTTCAAGATGGCAGCACTTCCGGTTATACCGGAAGTCGTTATTAACTTTCTTATTTCAAATGGAAAGCTATGTTTTTCACTGCGTTTTTGGATTAGTTGAATTATTTTAAGGGAGTTTTTATCAGCTTTCCCTATACCCAAGTTTAACCGTTTTCGAGATATTTAGGATTTTTAAAAAATTTTGAATTTGCACCTGTCCATTAAAAAATCGGTAACTCGCTTAGTTTTAGAGATTTCGAAATCATGTTTGGAGAATTGAGAGAGAAAGCCTATATCTGTTGTTCAGTGTGATCAAAATTGGAATTGAAGTTAATAAACCCAAAAATTTTAAGGTTAAGTTTGGACAACTTCAAGTACCCAAAACTTAATTTTTTCAAATGGGATGTCCCAATTTTTATTCTACTAGATGGAGAAAAATTTTTTTCTGCATCTATCTGTGTTAGCATTCCCTATACCTATCTGTGATAATTTTCAAGTTATGTTGGTTTTTTGTTATTGTAGAAAATTTCTTACTAATCACAGCTATTTTTGCATAGTTTGCCATAAAAACATTTCTGATTAAACTTAAACGACAAACTCTGTTCAAAATTGTGTTATCAGACTGTGAAAACAAAATAAATTCATTGGGTGTTGGTTTGAAAAACTTTAATTTCTCACCTTTTTTCATTCGTTTCCATGGCAATCTTTGATAAAAGGCCTATGGCTAATGAATTTCTCAATCCCAACAAAAAGGTATTGTAACTTGAAAACTATTAAACATAAGTATAGGGAATGTTAACACAGATCGAAGCAGAATTAAATTCTCTACCATCTAGTGAAATAAAACTTTTGTCATTTCATTTGAAAAAAAAAATGGGTGCTTAAAGTTTTGCAAACTTAATTCTAAAAATTTAGAGTTTGTTATTCTTTTTTAGAAATTTGAAAACACCAAAGGAAAGATCTAGGCTTCCTCTTTCAAATGAGCTCAAAAATATTTCCAAATTTTTAAAAATCGCAGAGTTATCGATTTTTGAACTGGAAGGTGCAAATCCTAATTTTTTTTAAAAACCATAAATATTTCGTAAACGGCTAAATTTAGGTATAGGAACAGCTTATGAAAACTACCTTAAAATAACTCTAGTAATTCAAAAACGCATTAAAAAATATAGCATTCCATTTAAAATTAGGAAGTTGATAGCGACTTCCGGTATAACCGGAAGTGCTGCTATTTTGAGAATATTTTCATTGAGCAGGACCTAAAAGATTATGGTTGTACACAAATTTTCAGATGACTATGATTATTAGAACTCCCAATACTTCTAATGTGAGGTTTAGACAAAACAGCCTGTATAGGGAGAGTATTAATTGCAATAATGTGCAATAAAATATTTGCTTAAAAATTGTGTTTGATTTCAAAATGCTAGACAATTATGTAACGTTTTATGTAAGCGGGGGCTCATCTTGGGCCCCCTCTTTGGTTCCAGCAGGGGGGCACGACAGGGCAACAGTCAAGAATCGAGTGGCTAAGTGTTCACACTGTTCAAGGTATGTCTTACTTATTTAAAAAAACAAAACCAAACAAACAGTTAAATTATTACTTAATTCGTTTAAACCCATCAAGTTCAAGCTTTCGAAATCGGAACTTTCTCCACGATTGAACTCATAATCCGTAATTATTTTTTTTTTTTAATAAAAAGTCGAGTTTATTGCAATTTTTTACTCCAAAATCATTTCTCACGTTTTTTCCTCCAAACACAATCAACAATTAATTAGCTAATTTAATCACGACCGCCGTTTCCCCAAAATAAGTGGGTTAGCCACAACCAGTTTGACGTAACAAGTGGAAGTGAAACTTCCGGATTTAGATAAGATTTATTTTTATCCCGGAATTTTCCAAAGAGAAAGTTCACTCTGTTTGCCCTCAGATGCGACTGCTCGTTGTGTCTCTAGCGCTGATTTTCCCATTTTCCGTGGCCCAGTTTTCCGAACTGAACGACCTGGAGCACGAGGATGTGCAAAAGGCGGCTGTTGTCGAGGATTCGCTTCCGCCACATTTGAAAAACCCGTTTTACCAGGACCCCAGAATTAGGGCCGCCTTGGCCAAAAATTCCTGGTTTGGGCCGGGGGAACGACCGGTGAAGGCAAGGGACTCGCACAGGATTCCGCGAAAGGAGATTTTCACGGTTTTGAATCATGCTGGGTTCTTACCGCAGCAGCAGTTTTAATTTTTGTGTATTGTTGATTTGTTTTCATGTAATATTTAATAAAAACTTAAGTCTTATCTTGATCATTCATTTCTAGAATTCTAAAGACCGGAAACTTCCCTAAACCGCAATTTTAAGGGCTTTTCTTAAAACTGGAAATAAATCTGGTTTTATAAAAATGTAAATAACTAGCAGTTGCCCACGGCTTCGCACGCATGTCCACAACCACTTTGAAACACAGAACTTAGTATAACAAAAAGTAGAAACACAAAATTTTATTGTGAACTTTAAAACCGTGACCGAGTAAATTATGCTTGTTCTCAACTCATTCCCTGTTTAACCCTCTTGTGGATGTAATTTTTAAAAATCCTAAAACACATTTTCTTTATTTTTAACCAGAAATCCAAATGCCAATTTTCTTGGATATGACTTCAAAAATGCAGGAGTTTTGCGTTGAACTCTTTTGGGGGTGGAATTTCTAAAAATCCTGAAATATACGCCTCTTCCTTTTTCACCGAATGTCTAAGATATCAATTGATAACTTCAACAATAAAGAATTTCTGATATGTATAACTTCAACAATGAAGGATTTTTTGTTTAACCCCCTTGGAGTGAAGTTTTCAACAAACCTGAAACACGCGTTTTTTATATTTAGACGAATGCCCAAATACCAATTCTCTTGGTTATAACTTCCAAAATGATATATTTTTATATTCAACCCTCTTGGGGGTGGAACTTTCAAAATCCAGAAACACGTCTTTTTTCATTTTTAACCAAAGATCAAATACCATTTTTCATTAATGTAGCTTCAAAAATGACGATTTTTTATGTTTAACCCTCTTTGGGGGTGGAATTTTAAAAATAATAAAATACCTGTTTCTTTATTTTTCACCGAATGCCCAAATACCAATTTTTATAAATATAATTTCAAAAATTACGGATTTTTATATTTAACCTCCTTAGGGGTGGAAATTCCAAATGTTCTTAAACACACGTTTTTCATCCTTAACCGAAAGCTCAAGTACCATTTGCATGGATACAATATACAAATTACGGATTTTTATACAAATTCTAACCCGTGTTCCTCCCTTGGGGTTGGTATTTCCAACTAAATCACGTGTTTCTTCACTTTTCACTGAAAGCCCAAATACCAGCTTCAATTAATGTAAATTCAAAAGTTACGAATATTTATACACATTTTATTACACCATTTAACCCTCTTAGGGGTTGATTTTTCGAAAATCCGGAAACACGTGTTTCTTCATTTTTAACCAAAAGCCCAAATACTAATTTTCAAGGATGTAAGTTCAATGTAACTTTAAAAATGACAGATTTTCTAAACTCTAATTCTAAATTCAACTCTTTAATTTAACCCCTTTAGGGGTTGATTTTTCAAAAATCCTGAAACACGTCTATCTTTATTTTTAACCGAAAGCCCAAATACTAATTTTCAAAGATATAACTTAAAAAATGACGGATTTTTATTCAAATTTTAACACCCTCTTAGAGGGTGATTTTTGAAAAATCCTTTCTTAGTACACCCCTACGTTACAAAAGCTATCTACTGTAAAAGTTTCTATCCTTAGCCGTCTAGGCTGTGCGTTGATTGGTCAGTCAGGCCAAGCAATTTTATATATATAGTCGGTTTACTTTCATAAAAACCACTAGTGTAAGTTCATTATATTTGGCTTATGTAACTCGATCTTTAATCGAGCGCTATTGTTTCTGGTAATTTCTAGTGAGAAATTTGTCAGAATTGACAGAGTCCACAAATATAGGTTAGAAGCTCTAAAAGTTTTTAAAATTTGTTAATTATTCACTTAAATTAAATCTGTGAAGTTATGAAACTGGTCTAAACACAGGGTATCAAGACTAGCACTTTGTTTTAATAAAAATTTATATTGCGTTAAAATTTTTCGAATTGGGGTCTTGAGCACAGGCGGGTGAAAAGGAATTAACAAGAGGTAAAGGGCAGGTGTAGTAGGTAAAAAAGGGAAAATGTGTGGAAAATTACCGAGAAAAAGTTTTTTACTTTCGTCTCCAATGTTTTCTCCGAAACGGCTGGCAAAGTTGCTTGATTTTAGCAAATTAGTTTCAAAACAGATAGGCTGTTAATAAGATATTAGTGGTGTATTATCTTACCAACGATTTTCTGAGATGTAATGTCTCCTTTTCCAAGTTATGAATTTGATCATTTTTTATATCTTTGTCTTTTATATATACTGAAGTTTGTTCTTCCATTTTTTCTAGCAGTTTTTGCATTAATAAGTCTTTTCTTGTAAATTCTTCTATATATTTTTTTTCTCTTTCTTCTACATATTTTCTTTCTCTTTCTCGTTCTTTTTGTTGAACTTCTATATATTTTTCTCTTTCTCTTTCTTTTTGATGAACTAAATCTAAAACTAATAAAAATATTGTAGGTATAATTTTAGCCGACTTTATATTAAATATGATTCTAAGATTCTTACAAATGATTAATCTAGCAAATGCCAAAACAAGAACAACGACCCAAACAAATAAGTGCTCCATATCCCCACCTAAAACTCATTTCATTTCAATGTTATAAAAATCTACAAATTACCATTGTTATAGTTCTCTTATTTATAATTTCTGCAGATCATAAGGCTGAAAACAGTTTCCACAGCTTTGTTGTGTCAACTAATCTATCTATATATATACGGACTGTCTATAAAAGAGTGTAGGATCTCAGGTGGTTCTGGAATTTGAATTTGCCGCATTTAATTATTTTATTTCTATGAAATTTCTTAAAAGTACCAATTTTTATCGATTCAGGCAACCAGTAAAACCATATTTTTCATATACTAACATTTTTCGCTTTTTCTGGAAAGAAGCGGCAGACTTTTAATACCTACTACGATCCTACATTCATTTATAGACAGATTGTATAAAAATGCTGGGCCTGACTGACCAATCAACGCACAGCCTGGACGGCAAAGGATAGAAACTTGAAATTTTTACAGTAGATAGCTTTTGTAACGTAGGGGTGTCCTAAGAAGGGATTTTTCGAAAATCGGCCCCTAAGAGGGTTCAATAGGGTGTTAAAATTTGAATAAAAATCCGTCATTTTTTAAGTTATATCTTTGAAAATTAGTATTTGGGCTTTCGGTTAAAAATAAAGAAAGACGTGTTTCAGGATTTTTGGAAAATCAACCCCTAAAGGGGTTAAATGGAGAGTTGAATTTAGAATTAAAGTTTAGAAAATCTGTCATTTTTAAAGTTACATTGAACTTACATCCTTGAAAATTAGTATTTGGGCTTTTGGTTAAAAATGAAGAAACACGTGTTTTCCGATTTTCGAAAAAGCAACCCCTAATAAAATTTGTATAAATATTCGTAACTTTTGAATTTACATTAATTGAAGCTGGTATTTGGGCTTTCAGTGAAAAGTGAAGAAACACGTGTTTTAGTTGGAAATATCAATCCCCAGGGGGTTGAACACGGGTTAGAATTTGTATAAAAATCCGTAATTTTTAATTTGTATCCATGCAAATGGTACTTGAGCTTTCGGTTAAAGATGAAAAACGTGTGTTTAAGAACATTTGGAATTTCCACCCCTAAGGGGGTTAAATATAAAAATCAGTCATTTTTGAACTTATATTTATAAAAATTGGTATTTGGGCATTCGGTGAAAAATAAAGAAACAGGTATTTTATTATTTTTAGAAATTCCACCCCCAAAGAGGGTTAAACATAAAAAATCGTCATTTCTGAAGTTATATTAATGAAAAATGGTATTTGATCTTTCGGTTAAAAATAAAAAAGATATGTTTCTGGATTTTGAAAGTTCCACCCCCAAGAGGGTTGAATATAAAAATATGTCATTTTCGAAGTTATAACCAAGAGAATTGGCATTCGTCTAAATATAAACAACGCGTGTTTCAGGTTTGTTGAAAACTCCACTCCAAGGGGGTTAAACAAAAAATCCTTCATTGTTGAAGTTATACTGGGTGTTCCAAGTTTTATGGCCGAGGTAAAAATAAATATTTCTAATCGAGTAAAAAAATAATTGTATAGTTTAAACGATAGAGAATTATTTACGCTACCATTTGGTGCTTTGATAATTTTCAAAATTTTTATGGTAGGGTTGTGAGACATTAAAAACCACGTTTGTCAATTTTTTTTTTTAAGTTTTTGGGGGTATTTTCTATATGGGAAAATTCCTTTAATTTTTTGAGCCGTAATTGCCGAAATAGAATTAGGCGGAAGCTGATAGCTTTTGAGTAATTAACAGTTTAATATTGAACATGTAAGAAATTTGGTTATTTATTGCCAAGTTAGGGATGATGGGCTGTCAACCCCGTGGTCTCTTGTTCACAATGGAGCTGAGGCGTGATGGATTTATGACGTCTCTCCAACAGATGGGTCTCTGCAAGATTTCGTTCTAGGGAGCCGACGACCGCTTCACCCCGGAAAGGTTGTAAACATCATTGCGAACCTTTTTCCATTGTCAAGGAATTCTGACCTGATCACCAATTACCGCAAAACCTGCCATAAATTATTCCGGCTTTTAGATCTTCAATATTAAAATGTTAATTATTCAAAAGCTATCAACTTCCGCCTAATTCTATTTCAGCAATTAAGGTTCAAAAAATTAAAGAAATTTTCCCATATAGAAAATACGCCAATAACTTAAAAAAAATATTTCACAAACGTGGTTTTTAATGTCTCACAGTCATACCTTAAAAATTTTGAACAATATCAAAGTATCAAATGATAGCGCAAATAATTCTCCATCCTTTAGACTATACAATTATTTTTTTACTCGATTAGAAATATTTATTTTTCCCTCGGCCATAAAACTTGGAACACCCAGTACATATAAAAAATTCTTTATTGTTGAAGTTATCAATTGATATCTTAGACATTCAGTTAAAAAGGAAGAGGCGTATATTTCAGGATTTTTAGAAATTCCACCCCCAAAAGAGTTCAACGCAAAACTCCTGCATTTTCGAAGTCATATCCAAGAAAATTGGCATTTGGACTTCCGGTTAAAAATAAAGAAAATGTGTTTCAGGACTTTTGAAAATTACATCCACAAGAGGGTTAAACAGGGAATGAGCAAAATTTACTCGGTCACGGTTTTAAAGTTCACAATAAAATTTTGTGTTTCTACTTTTTGTCATACTAAGTTCTGTGTTTCAAAGTGGTTGTGGACATGCGTGCGAAGCCGTGGGCAACTGCTAGTTCTCAATAAAGTCCCCACTGCAAATAATAATTTTTTGCCCTTGCACGACCTTCCTCGATACCGTGTTTATCGCCATTTCTTTGACTAAAGACGCGATCAAAAACGATCATTTTCGCCAGTGAGCCGCAAACAGTGTAACAAAGTGCAAAATGTCTGTTCCCAATGACAAAGAAAACTCCTCAAAAGCCGTGGAAAAAAAATCGGGGAGCCGCGCCGCCCTCTCCAACCTCGAAAACATCCTCCCTCAAAACGCGTTCAACATCCGCCTCAAGAAAACACTCAAGACAACTTCAACCGAAACGAAGATCCGCTCAGCTTCAGCCGGCGAAGCCACCACCCAAGTCAAGTTCGCCTACAAAAAGGAAAACATCACTGAGCGACCCAATGGGGAGTTTAACATCGATGAGGTCTTCGTCGAGGGAGAGTACCACTACCTCACCTACCTCAAGACTGAGGAAAATAGGCCAAAGACGAGGTCTGAAGATTTGGGCGAGAAAATTGATCGAACTTTACCGATGGTGAGGGTCACAGCACCGACTTGTGAGAGAAAACCCGAGGTGAAGAAACCAGCCAAGAAGGAGACGCTCAGAAGAATCAGCAACAGGCGCAAACAGATCAGTATGTATTTAACAAGTTTTTCTCAATTTTTGTTAAGGTGGCGCTCTGCGAAAAAGTGCTGATTTTGGTCAAATTCAACTACCAATATCTACTAAACTATAAGAGATACGACTTTGATTTTTGTATATGTTACTGTTAACATCTTTCACTAAGTATTTACCAAATTTCATTACTGTACATAAAAAAACAATTGACATAAAAAATCACAAAATATCCATGTTTTCAACACTTCATCGAGATAATCTTAAGAACCATAATACGTAGATAAATCGGACTGGGACCATTTGAAAACACACAAAAATATCTAGTGAAAAAAATTTCTGTGAAAGAAACGAAATTTGTTGTAGAAAGTTGGTAATCTCACTAGATATAGTCGATTGAAACGATTTGGCGTTTGCCGTTTTTAAAAATGTTTGTTCGTTCTCGAGATTATCTCAAAAAACAATTTTTTGTTAGTTCTGGCACCGGCCACCAGCTGTCGCTTCAAATTTGAGCTGTCTGAATTGTCGCCTAAGGCAAAATATCAGTGTTGCCAACCGTAGCATAATTATGCTAAAATAGCATAATTTTGTTTAAGGTAGCATCGTAGCAGCATAATGGTAATTGTAGCATAATATTTGTTTTGATGAGAAACCACCTTTATTTTTTTTTAATTTAATTAAATTTAATTTAATTTTTTTTAATTTTAATTAAAGCAGTTCATGACTCTTTCAAACGATTTCCATTAACACCTTTCTTTAAAAATTTGCAGTTTATTGAACCTAAATGTGTCTTTTATTCTGCAAACACTGATATTGGAGAAGTTACAAAAGCCTTTAACCACAGTTTGAGTGATGATTGTGTAAGGGAATATAATTTGCTGAAAGTCCATTTTTCTGATGAAGAAAAAGAAAATTTGCTTAAACTAGATATTTTATCATTCTGGACTTCAATTTCAAAAGTTCAAAATTATAATGATGAATTTCTGTTTAAAAACGTAAGCGATTTAGCTACAAAAATAATCATTTTGCCACACGGAAACGCAGACGTTGAAAGAGTTTTTTCAATTATGGGCGACATCAAAACAAAAAAAAAGAAATCGGTTGTCAACTGATATGCTTAGTTCGTTAATAAGAATTAAAATCAATTTGTTTAATAAAAAAATCTGCTGCACTAAATATGTTTTTTCTGAAGAACATTACCAATTGTATAACCAAAAGATGTACGATTTTAAAAACATTGTCGACAGTGACGAAGACTGATACAAAGTGTGTTATTTCTTGTTCTACCAAAAAATATATATATTCTGTTTTAATTATAGTAATATTTAATTTTTGTTGTTTTTGAATTTGTTTATTAATAAATTAATTTTCTAATGAAATTATTCTCTTTTTTTGTTACTGTTTTTTGTTATACAAGGTTTTGAGGTTTGAGCATAATTTTTTGAGCGGTAGCATAATTTTGTGGCGCTAGTAGCATTATTTGGTCTACGGTAGTTGGCAACACTGCAAAATATCTCCTCGGGTCCCTTCAGGTAGTGGAGAGTCAACCCTTCATTGTAAATTTTATTTGTTCTCATTGTTGTGGCAAAGTTGGAGTAAATAAGATGATTTCGGTACTCACTGCTTGATCTTTAGAAAAGGATTTACATTGATTTATAAAATCCTTTTCAAATTCATTATTAAAATTTTGATTCCGCCTGGGTCGGATTTAAAATCCATACGTGTTAAAATTAAATTTTAATTGAATTAAATTTTAATTTCACTTTCTATAAATTGACCGACCCCTAGTAGTAATTTTTTACTTAACAGATCATACCACTAATTTTTTGCTGTAACTATTGATATTTTGGATTTTTGTGAAATTCGATTAGAAAATGTTTTTATACCGTGACCTGAGAACCATAAGGTTCTAACTGACTTTTATAAAATTTTACACAACACAAAAATTTATGTTTGCAGTTCAGTAAAAGTTGTTTATTATAAACTACAAATTAAACTATGACCTTAAAATAGACACATAGTTATGTTCTTCAGATGCTATTTCTTTGTTATCAGAAAATCATCTGCATAAAGGAGATTTTGCTTGCATATCTATGTCGTACAGGCACTTAGAACCTTATGGTTTTTTGTAAAAGCATATTCTGAAAAGATCCATATGGTTTTACCTTAATCAAAATGCGTTCTTTTGAACATTTTAATGAAAAATAAATATTAACACGTTTTTTTAATATTTTAACAATTTATCATTTGACAATTAAGTGTTTAAATTAATGCTACTGCACTCAGATAAATTCCTTGTCTTCCAAACACATCCATCTAAAAGCAAATTTCACATCTTCAATTTTTCTTTCAATGGTCCGATACTTTTGAGAATAGAAATTCAGTCTAGGTACTCGTAAACGGAAAAGACAACATAAAAAGTAAAAAAATTGTTTTTAAAGAAAGCTTTTATTTAAAAGATGCACTAAAAAGTAAAAAAAAATTTTTTCTGTTACAACAGAATATTTTTGCTTACAAAATAGTATTTTAAAATTGATAAAAGCTTTGGGAATGGTCATAACACTACGGCATTACAGAATTACTTTCATGAATTGACCACTGCTCCCAACACTGCTCCAACACTTTAGTGGAGGTTTCATTCACTTCAGAAATTATAAACATTCGGATAAGGCAAGTTGAGTTATTTTGACTTCTTTTAAGCTCTACTATCACCCCTTAAACTATATGTAAAGCAATCAAATTCACCCCGTATACCTCATTGAAGTCATTTTCAAAATTTGCACCAAAAGTTATCACGCATATCTTCGTTACTTTTGAAGTAAATGACACCTCATTGTAATTTATTGTTTTGCGGTACCTAGTAGATAACTGTGACACATTATTTAAAATTTCCATAAATTGTCATTATTCTGGGTCCCAGGTCACGATACTCGTTTCAGTTAGTAAAACGTCAATTTTTTAGCATTCTAAAAAAATAACTCTTATAAAGTTGACAAATGTAAAAAAATAGTTAAAATGATAAGGTACTTCTTAGGAATATTTTTTTAATTAACGTTTGTTCAACCAAACCTACAAATTTTTGAAACATGGGTAGTACTATGACAAATTAAAAAAATCGAAAAAGTGTCTTATTGAAACAACAAAAAATTACTCATCAAATACTACACGAGAGTTCGACAAAGAAGAACATTATTTTCCAAAACATTTCTCAAACGGGTTGTCATTGGTCATTATAATTTGCTTGGAATCCTGCGTATACAACGTTTACAAAAAGTTCAAATCAAATTTTTAATTTATTCACACTCTGTTTTGTACGAAGTCTATCGATAAATAATAATAATAATTACTTTATCGATAATAATAATGATACTTTAACTTGTATGGAAACCCTGATTATCATAATTTATCAAGCTGAAGAGTCAAATAAAAACATTTCCACAGGTAGTATTTAGTTAGAATACATTTTTTCCCTCAGTTTGCATTAGTTTATCATTCACAAAGAAAAAAAAAATTACAATATTCTTAGGAATATTATAACAAATTTTGCCAACAGTTATCTTCTTTTTCTATTTGATTAAAATTTAATAATAACAATTTAAAAATTAATAATTATAATTAGCAAAAATTTGCATAAACTCTCAATATTTCGTAAATACATGCATACGATGCCTCTCTGAATCGAACATTGCACAACGAAACGACCGATTCCTCGTGAAAGAACGATGAGTAATATTTTGAATATTTCGATTCATAACAAGCCACTAACCCTGTCCGAAGTACCTGTTTATTAAAGTTGGAACCATGGGCTTACGAGGGGGTTGTAAATTATTAGACAGAGAAACTCAGCCCTGTTATAAATCATTTTAGGCCCAAACATTTTCGGTAATATTCCAATTTGAGCGACCCCTGTACGGAAATAAGTGTCGTCCTCATCGACTTTCGCCACCTTAAAGTACGACTAACAATATTCTGCGTTTACAACATAATCCTATGATTAACTTTTCCAAATTTTTACGACACACAACCGCAGTCCGCTGTAAAAGTCTTTACCTGCTAGACCCTTCTCATAGGCATTACAGGATCGTACTGAAAATAATAAATTTGTGTTTTCAAGCATTGTACAAATAAATAAACACAAAATACAACAATAAATACAAAGCTTTTTATTTAAAAAATATTTTGTTTACATTTTTCATGGTATTTTAATTACTTAACATAAAATCGCTGTCACTATCACTATCGTCGCCAAGTTCGATTATTAACTCCCCCACTAATCGCTCCCTGTAAAAATTTTCTTCTTTTATAACATGCTCCACACAATTAGACCAACTACTTGCTGTAATTTTAGAAACTTAATAATTTGGATAGTGCTATCTGCAAATTTTGGTGTGGTATTGTGTCTTCTTACATTACTTTTAAGTTTGTGCCAAATCATCTCGATCGGATTAAATATACAGTGATAGGGAGGTAACCGTAAAACTGTATGCCCACATTCCTTCGCTATATAATCAATTTTAAACAATTTATCAAAATGTTTTGTTTTTAAAACCTCTAGGAGTTGTTTCTTTGTATAGTCTTCTTCAAAATACATATCATTTTTTACAAGAAAGTCTTTAATTGTTTCTTTATTTGAAGAAGTATTTGGAATTTTTTCGATTTGTGCCGAATGGTACGATGCGTTGTCCAAAACAATTACTGTATTAGAGGGAAGTTGCGGCAGCAATTTATTTTCGAACCAATTTTCAAAAATTTGCGCCGTCATATTATCGTGATAATCTACCATTGCATCCTTCATATTTTTGGCAGATAAAAATAAAGAATTTTCCACCCATCCATTTTTCGATCCCGCATGTAAAATAATTATTCGTTTGCCATGAGACGGCGGGACATCCAAAACACATTTGCTACTTTTATCGCACCAACCTTTTTTCACAGTGTCGTGAGTGTCATACCAAGTTTCATCAAGATATATTATTGTTCTATTTTCATCTCGAAATTGTTTAATTTGATGTAAGTAATTTACCCGCCATTCCGAAATTTTTTGGGATTCCATTAATACTTGACGTTTGTTTATTACTTTATAATGAAAATCCATTTTCTTTAAAAAACGGCGTAAACTCTCTTTGCAGCAATTGATACCCAATTCAGTTTTTACTTTTTTATACAATTCTTCAATTGTCAATACAACATTTATTTTGAAAGCATCATAAATCATACGTCTTATTAGATCTGCGTGAGAATCTTTAAAAACTCTTGACGAACCAACATCATTTCTCATCTTCCTTTTTTGTATTCCATTCGCAATTATATTTCTAACAGTTGACTCTGGTACCTTGGTCATTTTGCTGGTTTTCATTATTGCTCCACATTCTCCTTCTAAATTCTTTACGTATTCATAAACATTTAAAACAATTTTTTTAGCTTCAGGTGGCAAATGACTATGAGTTCGTTTCCTTGTGTTTTCGTCTACTTCAATTTGTAGATTATTGTCCATAGTATCTTCTTACGCAACCTCAACGATTACGTTTTCGTCTTCTTGAGGGTAAGGAGCGTTTATTTCACCCCAAGGTCTCCACATTGTAATTATGTAAGTTCTGCAAGAATATTTTAATATAATATAATTTAAAAATATATTTCTATTTTCTAACATACCTTTCGTTACGCTAATAAAATGTGTAGTTTTGAAAAAAACTGTTTTTTCTTAAAAAAAATTACAATTAATAAGCGGCAGGAACAAAAAAACGGGTAAACACAAAAGCTAGACTTCACTCAAACTCACAACAAGAGAATGAGTTCCAAACTTTTACAAAGCACGACAAAAGGTCAAAAGAGATTAGATAAGGTCGCAGGTAAATATTTTGGGGAAAGTTTACGTTTTGAGGAATTTAAGACTAATTGAAGTATTTTCTAAGAATATTATTAAAAGCAGGTAAGTATACAAATATTCTAAGTAATATATATGCTGAAATAGTTTTCTTTTATATTAAAAACTACAGTTTTGAATTATAAGGTTTTCTATTTTTGCACACGTGGTCACAGTTTTGTTAACTTTGTAAAAATAAGAATTATGGTTGCTTTAACAATTTTTTTTAAATTTTATTTTATACAAAAAACATTTTATCGTCAAAAAAAGTCCTTAGTACGGTCCATCTTAACAGATATTTCTCAAGCCTGTTGTAAACATCTGGTCGGCATTATTTTTATTGGGGTTTGGGGTCCAACTGTTATAAAGTACTTAAAGAGTCAAAGCAATAATCGCAGAATATTGTTAGTCGTACTATAAGTATTACATTCGTTAAATGAGAAAATTGGTGCGTTTCAGATTTGGAAGAACTGTTTCGGAACTGTTTATACGAGAAGGAATATTTCGAAGTAAGTGTTAACAGAAAGTAATTCAGTGGGGTTCATTTCTGCTTGATTTAGGGTAACTTCCGGCATATGCTTCTAGGAGAGGGCAACTACGTCTACCGCAAACAATTCTTGAAAAAATCCATCGACGAGAATTACAGAATGCTCGTCGTCAATTGGCTGGTCTACGCCCAAGTGAGTACTACATTACCACTGTTGCCAAATTCTGTTTGTTTACTAATCAATTGATCAATTAATAATTCGATTTTTTAATATTGTCCGAGGTTTGCTTATGGAAGTAATAATTACAGTTACAAATATTTTCGAAATACGCCGTTCGTTATTCAAGCAATTATAAATTTTTTTGCTAAAATTTTCATTTGAGGGGGTTTACTTAAAAATCACAGCTCTTGAACCCTTTACGATATGTTAATACTTTTTGTCGGCCGACTTACAAAATGGTCAACAATTGTCAAATTCAACATTTTATTTAGCTTTTAGCTGGTTCATTATCGGATTAGCAGTAAAACAATAATATTTAGTTATGGTTTATTGTAATTTAAATAAAAAATATAATAAAATACAATAAATAAAATTACAATAAAAGTAAATTAAGCGCGATTCTTTACGAAACCGTTAAAATTTAAATGCCGTTAATTATTGTTGCTATAACAATAACCAATAAAATTCCCAGATTTCCGATTTTAACCTTAACAGCCCGTTAAAAAACTTGCCGAATACGCGCTTTAGTCAGTCAGTTATCGAATTTTGAACCTCTTCAATGAAAATAGTGGTCAATTGAACATTTCTTTTAATTAATAATAACACAACTTTATCGTATTTTTCGAAAGTTTACTCGATTAAAAATGAAAATAATTGGAATTGGAAGAGATACTTACCGAAGATGTTTGTGAAAGTAAAGTCTCCATTCGATGTTCTTTTGATTGTCATTGAAAAAATAGAGTCATTCCATTTCAAAAAACTGTTATAATTAGAGGGCGGAAAATATGCACGCCAATTAGGCCAAAATATGCGCATATACAGGGTGAGTCACTGATATAGGCATGCTCGATTACACCTACACCGTCAATGATATCGAAATGAGTCAAATGTCACAGCAAATGGGAGGCCAAAGTGCATTTTTTAAAATTATTTTGCTCTATACAGGATGTTCCATTTTTACAGTGCAGCCTATAACATAGTTTTTTTAAATGGCACCCCCTGTATATTTGTACATATTTTAATTTGCATTTCTTTAAGCTTAAAAAATCCGTTTAATTTTTTTAATTTGCTTTAACCGTTTAGAAGTTATTTAATTTTTTCTAAAATTTAGTGCGTTTGCAGGCACATTATTAAAAAATCGCAGTACCCTTGGTTTTTGGGATATCAAGTTGGGACTTTGTCCATACGTAAACAACTGTTTGAGGTATCTTTCGGTGGCAAGATCGTTCATTTTTATTCTAGGATCTCCATGCTGTGACACATTCATTTTAGGACAATTTGAAGGACCATAACTTGATTTTTTTAAATAGCACCCCCTGTATTTTATTACTAGATCCTATTCAGTGTCTCATTTTACAACTTTTTTTTTCCTAAAAGTTGATAGTTTGGGAGATAATTCGGTTTTTCTGAAAAATGCACACAAAATATCTTGAATATTAATGTAGCGTGTCATAAAAAACAATAACTTCTGACATATTAACATCAAACTGGCATTTATTGTACGTCACTTTTTTAATTTTGTTGTGAAAATGATTTTTTCGTGTTAAATGCATACAATCTCATCGAGATATAAACTCTAATTTTGAAAAGAAATAATTAAACAAAAATGAAAGAAACGACGGCTCTACCAGAGAAAATATGCAAGAAAGAATTATAAAGGCTTTTCATAGAATAGATCATGCCACATTAGAAGCGGTGAAGTTTTAAAAAGAATTGACGAATGTTGTGCTTTATTGCTTAAGAAAGCCGTCATTTTAAACAGTTTTGTAATTGCAAGTAAAATACTATCGCTATTGATTTGTTATACCTCAGTAAATATTTTTTTATTTTCTTATTTCTCCATTGTAAATTTTTTTCATTTTTATTTAATAATTTCTTGTCAAAGTTTATATCTCGATGAGATTTGTAGATTTGCATTTTACGCGAAAAAATCATTTTCACAAGAAAATCAAAACGTGACATACTATAAATGCCATTTTGACATGCCAGAATGTATTGTTTTTCATAGCACGCTTGATTAGTATCCAAGAGATTTTGAGTGTATTTTTCAGAAAATCTCCCAAACTATCAACTTTTAGGAAAAAACTTAAGAGGTAAAAAAGATGTAAAATGACACACTGAATCGGACCTAATAATAAAATACAGGGGGTGCTATTTAAAATAATTAAGTTATGGTCCTTCAAAGTTTCCTAAAATGAATGTGTCACAGTAAGGAGATGCCACAATGAAAATGGACGATTTTGCCACCAAAAGATACCTCAAACAGTTGTTTCCATATGGACAAAGTCCCAACCTGATATCGCGAAAACCAAGGGTATTGCGATTTTTTAATAATGTGCCTGCAGACACACTAAATTGTAGAAAAAATTAAATAACTTCTGAACGGTTAAAGCAAATTAAAAAAACCAAACGGATTTTTAAAACTTAAAGAAATACAAATTGAAATATGTTCAAATATACAGGGGGTGCCATTTAAAAAAACTATGTTATAGGCTGCACTGTAAAAATAGAACACCCCGTATAGAGCAAAATAATTTTAGAAAATGCACTTTGGCCTCCCATTTGCAGTGCCCTTTGACTTATTTCGATATCATTGACGGTGTAGGTGCAATCAAGCACGCCCATATCAATGACTCACCCTGTATATTCACCAAATTTTGCCAAAGTATGCAAAATTTTCTTCGAAATATTCAAAAGTATAAACTATTAATACCTAATTAAAAATGTTTATTGCGAAAAAATAAGTGAATTTTATTTACTTGCAAAAAATATGTGTACCATCAAACTTAGTTTACATGAAAAAACACAGTCAATAAGAACATTCATTGAATTTTAATTTTAATTTCTGAGGACAATTCACCAAAGTGATTCTAGACCATTGTGAAAGTTTCTATTCAAAGTATAAATAATCCCTTTTGAACTGATAAGGTGAGGTTCCGCAAAGCCTCGACCAGGTAGAAGAGAGTTCGAATATTGAGGGTAAATAGTACCGAATTTATGCAGAATTATTTCATTGAAGCACCATACTAATTTATAGATCGTTGAAAAACAATCCTCTGCGTAATTGTTTTATTAGGATCAAAAGTGGCGTTTTGTTCCACGTGCAATTATAGTTTGGATTGCGAGGCGAAGCGAAGCGTAGCCGAGCTATGCAAACTAATTGCGAGGCACAAAAGCACTGTTAATCCGAATGAAACATGCTATTTTATTCCAGCCGAAAATCACCGTTAATAACGATAAAATTTATAACTCGTAAAATCTACGATCCGTAGACGTTAATATTGAATGACAACTTTTTTTCACTAGCAAAAAAATGTCTTTTTTTATCCCTGACTAAAAATACATATGTTCCAGTTGCTTTAGCCACGCAACTTTTTTTCTTAGTATAAAATCGCTAATTTTAGTCTCAAAAATGAGATTAGGGACTGGTTTATAGAAGCGTCATTAATTTAATTCGCAATTAAATGTGTGATTAACTGATCACGTGACCAAATTGAAGCAATTTGATTAGTCTATTGGCGTTGTTAGCTTTTAACAACGAATTAAATTTTAACAGAACTTTCTGGGGAAAAAAATGTTTTTGTACATTTACAATTTGTATTATTATTATTATATATTATTATATATTATTATTATTATTATTATTATATTATATTATTATTATTATAAAATCGCTAATTTTAGTCTCAAAAATGAGATTAGGGACTGGTTTATAGAAGCGTCATTAATTTAATTCGCAATTAAATGTGTGATTAACTGATCACGTGACCAAATTGAAGCAATTTGATTAGTCCATTGGCGTTGTTAGCTTTTAACAACGAATTAAATTTTAACAGAACTTTCTGGAGAAAAAAATGTTTTTGTACACTTACAATTTGTATTGGTAGCAAAACTAATTTAAGTTAAATTTAATTAAACTAAGGGCCGGTTTACAGAACATTTTAATTGCAATTAAATTTTAATTCGAGATTAACTTGATATTTGTCAATACATTTTAATTGGCAACATAATTCGAATTAGTTTAATTCTGAATTAAATCTTAATTTCGCTTTGTTAAAATTTAATTCGTTGTTAAAAGTTAACAACGCGAATAGACCAATGAAATTGCTTCAATTTGGTCACGTGTCAGTTAATCACGCATTTATATAATTGCGAATTAAATTAATGACGCTTCTATAAACCGGTCCTAGGACTTTAATCAAAATTTAATTTAATTTTTGTGTACATATTCCATGTTTTAGCAAGTGTTGGAGTTGTCCGAAAGCACGTTTTTCGTTGCTGTCCGAATTTTTGATTATGTTGTAGCTTCGCAGAAAGCGGCTGGCAACAAATACATTTTAATCGCCATCACGAGCATTTGGGTCGCTAACAAAATGTTCGATGTTCGTCAAATTCACGTAAGCTTGTTGCTCCATGTCATAACAAAAATCATCTAAATTTGAAGATCTCCAAGTTGTTCGCTTTGTGCAATGGCAAATTTTCCAAACAGCAGTTTCTTTCAACCGAAAGGGAAATTCTGAACTTATTGAAATTTGACGTCAACATCCCCGAACCGACTTCATTTTTGTTTTATTTCGTACAATTGGAGAATTTAGAGCTGGACTCGGTGAGTTTCACTCAGTCAATTAATTTTTATTACAGTCACAATTCCAGAAAATTTGCTACAGTGCGTTGTTTCTCCTCGAAATTTTTGCTTTACTTCTGGACTTTTCCTCTCTGCCACCCTCGTTTCTCGCTGCTGTGGCCTTGTATCTAGTTTTGGTAAAGTACGAGCTTGACACTAAATTGCATTTGGAAGAGGCGGATTCATATTGTCTTGACAAGGAAACGTTTAAGCGAAAGTCCGAACAATTTGCACTTTGCGTTGAACATTTGTTGAAGGAAAAGAATGCAAGTTCGGAAATTGTGGCCAAATATTCGACCGAAATGAGGGGTCAAATCGCTCGTAACTTTGTGTCTTAATTCTTGTTTGTTTTAATTTTAGACTGGTCTTAATAATTGTGATGTTTTACCCAATGAATTTTAAATAAAATGCTGGATCAATTCATACTTGCCTTATTTACCCCATCTAAACTGAACAAATCAGGATATGTCGAGAAAATTATTTTTGCTCTTTCCAATGCTGCAATAAGTTATTTTAAGTACTTCGATTAATTAATTTTTAATTAAAATGGCGTTGTCAGAATTGGTTTAATTTATTGTTTAAAACAAAGTAATTATTTGTTAATTTTTATAGATTTTAAATATACATTCGAAACTAAAACCATAAAAATTCGAATTTGGATCCAATTGATTCACTGAGTAGAATAATATAGATTTACCTACTCTAGGTAATTTTTCAATTTCCCCAATTCTTAGAATGCTTAACGATTATTCAAACTGGAATCCATAAAAGTCTAATCCAGAATGTCTTATTGCAGATTACAATATGCAGTTTTACATTTTTCCAGATTTTCAGATCCCTATAATGTTAGTGAAAAAAACAAGTCTACCTACCTCTTACCAGTTATCAGCATCATAAGTTAGTAGTCTAAGATCCGGATTAGAGTCGTCTTGGAGTCTTGGACCCATCTGTAAATACAGGGTGATTCATATAACTTTACGATCCTGAAGAATTTTAAATGCAACCAGTAATACATTACTCAAATATAACTTGATTCAAAAACACCAATAATTATAAATTTGTTTGTGAAATGGACATTCCTTGTAAACCTTACAAAATTAGGTTCTTATTGCACTCTCTGGCGTTTTTGTTTTGGCCAATTTGGGTGCAATTCAAGCTCCAATGTATAATGGGTTGCATTTAAAGTTCGTTAGGGTCGTAAAGTTATGTGAATCACCCTGTATAATATCCAAAGGAAGGTAACGTGAATGGGTTGCCTATAAACATATGTTCAAAACTATGATTAAGGGGGCTAAAATGAGCCGAATTTTAGCCATTTTCCGCAGTGTTTTACAGCCGTTTTAAGTAACATGTTTGAAACTGATTTACAGCATGCATTCTGCTAGTCTGGCTCTAGGGGAGAAAGTCTTTTAAAATGAGGTTATTGCTTTATTTAATTCAGAGAAAATTCTAAAATCTGAAAAAAAAACTAATAAAAATCTAGTACTCCTTGAAAATCTTTTCCCATCAACAATAAGCGTCAATCTTTATTTCTAAGACTAGATTTTTTTTTTCAGTTTTTAAAATTATTTTCTGAATTAAATAAAGCAGTGACCGCATTTTAATAGACTTTCTCCCCTACAGCCCGAGTAGAAAAGTGTATCCTGTAAATCAGTTTCGAAAATGTTAGTAAAAACCGTTGTAAAACACTGCTAAAATTCGACTATTTTTAGCCCCCTTACTCATAGTCTTGAACATATTTTTGTAAGCAACCCATGGACAATACATTCCTTTGGATATTATATTTGATAAAAAAAAAGTTTCATCAGGTAGGCAGGTCGGTCCAGGTCGACCCTAATTCGGATTATGTACTATAGGTATAATATAATTAAAAACAGATGTACAATCACGATCAAAAAGAATGACACCCCCATCAACTGCGCCGGGTAACAAGTCCGACTAAAATCTTTTAGGTCATAACTTTCAACAAACAGGTCAGTTTACAAACTATCCAGCTCCAGTATGATATCGAAAAGATTTGTGGCTGCGGTTTTAGGGGTGTCATTCTTTTTGATCATGACTGTACTCGTATTGATGGAGAAACTCAAAAAATGTAGGTTCGATCCTAGATTCGGTTTTCTTAATTTTTGAAATAACTAAATTTATTGTGATCCAACTAGGCAAAATAACTATTACCTACTATTTTCAAAATTAAATTAATCTTTCTAGTTATATGTAAAATAATTACATTTACTTTAAAAGTGCCAAATAACAACCAAAATTTTTTGAATAAATGTCTAGTTAAAAGAAATCCAAGCAAATTTTTAAGGGCATGTAGGTATTTTAAAAAAATAAATAAAACAAATGTGAAATTGTGAAACAATTCAAAATACCCGAACATCTATTTGAAACAGATACTTATTAGTTATTACCTCCCTTACAGTCTGTAATAATAAGTTAATAACTAATAATAATAATAAACAGAAAATAAAAGTTGTCTAGGTTAAAGGACAGAGAGAAAAAAAGACAAAAAACAATGAGATTCAAATTTTATTTACCTAACTAAAATTAATAATTAATTAAACAATTAATTAATCAATAAAATAAATAAATTCAAATTGTTCGCTTTGTGCAATGGCAAGTTTTCCAACCAACAATTCCTTCCACCCGAAAGGGAAATCCAGAAACTACTCAAATTCGACGTAAATATCCCTGGACCCATTTAACTTCTGTTTTTTTCATCTTCAAATTGGAAAATTTGGAGCTGGATCTGTGATTCCTCGCTGCAGTGGCTTTGTACTTAGTTTTGGTGAAATTCGAGCTTCGAAACGGGTGGACACACAAAAAGTTGTTCAAGTGTATGTTGGAACAACTTGCACTTATTGAAGGAGAAGAATTTTGTATTTTTCGAATTGTATTGTGTATTTTTTACCCAATGAATTTTAAATAAACTAACATTTATAAAAACACCGCATTTGTGTAATTTTTATTTTTACTCCTGTTTTTTCAAATGTCCGTCGTGATTCTAAAAATTCAAATCAATTTCTCCTTGAATCAAACCAGGAACTCACTTCTTTAATATTTCCGCTCAATCTCTGTCCCACGTAGTGATACCTCAACTTGACCTTTTCCTTCACTTTGTCCGGAATGACCATAATAGTGGTAGCAGTGTTACCAATAAACAGAATCAAAAACATCAAGCTCAGCACCGGCACCTAAACAATCAATCACCAAACTTGACCACACAAAAAAACCTTCTTACATGCCAAGTCGATGTCGGGGAATAACTCAATAAATACAAAACATACGCATTATACAACTGAAAGACGTAACCGAAAAAGAGAAACGGCAGCAGAAAGCTCAACCCACGCCACATCCAAGAATGGAACCCTTCGATAGTGATATCCATGTTATGTCTCTCCCCTAGCGCTTTCAAGCGATACAAGACGCCCCTTTGATACCTGAACTGCAAATACTGGACAACACCTGAAACGTTTCGGTGAAATTGGGCCAAAAAACCGCTAAATTATTACTGATATAGGCGTTAAACCACATGAACTGAGTCCGAAATTGGGCCCAAGTCTGCGTGTCTGGCCAAATTAGTAAAATACCAGCGGCCACAGTCGAAAGGAAGTGGTGCAAGCGCCACCAACCCTTAATCCTCGAACCGTTCACTTTCAAAATGCTTTCCCTGATTGTGAGAGTGCAGTAGTACCACACTAGCAAAAATATAAAACTCAATTCTAACGGTCGAAACCGAACTGAGAGGTTCAGGAGGGACATCACAAAGCCAATTATGCTCAGCACGAGCTTGAACTTCTCGTATTCGTCCTTGTATTTGAACCTGGAAACGCGACACTAGCAACAAGTTCACCACTGTGCTTTCAAATAGAGGCCGTTTTATGGAGAACTAAAATTATGTTAAAAAATGCTTAGAAATAATGCAGAAATATGAGCTCCATATTTTTCAAAATGCTGCGAATACGGTTAAAGATACAAGAAAAATGTAAAAAGGACAGTTGTAGAGAATTCAATTTCCTAAAAAAGTCCAGAGATCATATTTCTACCTTCAACGATCTAGGCCCCAAAGACCTTTAAGGTGGCGCTTTGCGAAAAAGTGCCGATTTTGGTCAACTTCAACTACCAATATCTACTAAACTATAAGAGATACGGCTTTGATTTTGGTATATGTTACTGTTAACATCTTTCACTAAGTATTTACCAAATTTCAATAATGTACCTAAAAAAACAATTGACATAAAAAATCACAAAATATCCATGTTTTCAACACTTCGTCGAGATAATCTTAAGAACCATAATACGTAGATAAATCGGACTGGGACCATTTGAAAACACACAAAAATATCTAGTGACATTACCCACTTCCGAAAAAAATTGACTTAATTAAAAAAATACGTTTGATATCTCTGTGAAAGAAACGAAATTTGTTGTAGAAAGTTGGTAATCTCACTAAATATAGTCGATTGAAACGATTTGGCGTTTGCCGTTTTTAAAAATGTTTGTTCGTTCTTGAGATTATCTCAAAAAACAATTTTTTGTTAGTTCTGGCACCGGCCACCAGCTGTCGCTTCAAATTTGAGCTGTCTAAATTGTTTGTGTCATTATTAATGCAGTAGACCGTACATGAATAATTTATAACAGAAAATGCGACGTTGTCATTTCCATAGGTTTGAAACAAAGAGTAGATAAGTTAGATTGGTTATTTTAAATAAGAGATTTGACTTGATGTTAAACTGCACCTATTAGTCTACACTTTTAGACCTTCTACTTTCTCTAAAATCAAAGACAAAATATGCCTTAACAAATTTACATAAATATTGCTTAAATGTAGTTAGTCAGTTGCCATTAATTACTATTTGATTCGTTGTAAATGTTTAATTTTTTTATTTTTGTCTTCAGTTCGCTAATCTATCGTCAAAGAGCAGTCAGGTTGGCATTACCATAAATAGTATTTTTTTTATTAACGTTGGTACAATTTTTCACTTGGAAAAAGCTCTATTACCTGTTTCAAAACTATAAAAACGCCAACGTCGCATTTTACCGAATTATTTTTTTAAATAAGATTGATGAAATTCTAAAATAGTTATTGATTAAATCTCTCATTGAAAGTACAAATTACATTAGCTATTATTTTTTTGAAGTGCATGAATAATTTATAACAGCTAATTTTGAGAGAAAATGCGACGTTGGCGTTTTTATAGTTCTGAAACAGCTAATACAAATTTTTAATGCTTTCTTTAAGTTAGAACATGTACATACAACACATGGAGTTATCAGATATGCACTACTTTAACAAAACCGAAATTTAATCGTACCAAAAACCAGGCCTTAGATCTAAACCGGTGAAGATAAAAATATGTTGTTGCAAACTTTTTTTGAAGATAATTTAATTCTCTACAACTTTGTTTCTTACATTTTTCTGTATCTTATTCAAATAATTCAAACTGTTTGCATCCGTTTGCATTAACTTTATCTTGCTATTTCGAAACTATAGAAAAAATGGCAACAGCGCACTTACATTTTTGGCGCCAAATAGATCACAATTTAAAACTATGTTTCCGTGTAATTCTGTGTTAAATTGAGCTCTAGTGACAAATTTAGTGTCAAGAAAACCCACTATAATTAAAACAGAAAATCAATTGTGAAAAGTGACAGTGGTTATTATAGTTTTGAAACAGTTATTATGTATTAAGTTTTTAATTTAAAACATTTTATTTCTTTATTTTGAGTAACTGCAAAGAAAACTAAACCATCATCGTCTATACTTTAAGAACAATTTTTTAAAATTCTTATGTCACTGTAATGTTTCTGTAATACTACTCTCAATTATTTCTATATTTTCAAATAAAACTTTAAATAGTAATTATTCTAATTAAATTTTGTTTCAACGAGTTGGAAAACTCAAGAGGTTTTATTTTTTCTGAAAAAACTTAACGTTCAAATGGCATAAAAAATACAATATCATCAGTAAGTCATTAACACAACACCAAAATATCTCTCAAAAAATTGCGTACAACGATTTTAAATATAAAAAAATACCCAAGACTCATTTTTTTTCATTTTATTTTTAAATGACAATTTTTTCTCCAAATTAATATTTATATGGTTACTATTATCATCAAAAAGTTAAGATAATTTTTTCATGTGATAGAAAAAAAAACTGAATTTTATAACCAAATTAAACTCAATTACAAATAAACAAAAACACAGGCGACACACTAAAGTTTATTTCTAACACGAATGTTATAACCACAATGTGGTCATCTTATGGTGAGAATTCGTACTTTCATTACTCTCTGTTTCAAAACTATGGAAATGCCAACGTTGCATTTTCTAAAGTTATTTGTTAAAAAAATTTCAAACACGTCAAAGAATTAATAGCTAACGTAATTTATAGTATCAATGAGATCTAATTAGTAGTGTAAGAATAGAATAAGTTATAACGGAAAATAAAGGGTAACAAAAGACCGTAAAAGAGCCACAACACATATAATAGGCAATTATAATTTAGCACCAGCCACAATTGCGCCATCTACCGGCACTAACGGAACTATCGAGAACGGGGACATTTTATTTGTACGTCGTGTCGCATCCTAATCTTTTAGATACCCGTGGCCCGTTCACTTTTGTAATATTGAGACAATAGACAACAGAGACTTTTATATTGTCAAGTTAGGACCAAGTCATGTTATTAAATTAGACAGTTGACAATTCTCTCAAAACATTAGAAGTTGCCAACTTAATCACAGCTACTGTGACCGACCTTTATTTGAAAGCACTGCATTTGCAATGTTAATACTTCTCCTCTTTGTTCAGAACTGAGACGTTCACATTCCCTAAGATAATCTTCAGATAAACCCCGTTCTTCCTCGGTAGAGTTTGTTCAATCTCATGCAGGTGTGCCATCCTTTTAAAAATACCCTCCTGCAACTCGTCCACTCTCTCCCTGTATTCGGGTTGCTTGCTCAGACTGTAACTCAATTAGCCAAAACCCAAACCAAACGAACCACTTACTCCTTCAGCGCCTTCTCAATAACCCCAATCCTGTACTTCTGATGCTCGATATGCTTGAGACATTTCTTCTGATACGAATCGATCTCCTCCAACTTTTCCATATACGTCTTGTTCGTGACCTGAAACACCACCATGGGGGCCCCCACACAAAAAACAACCGGAACCTAACCTCCAATTCCTTGAAATCGGACGTGAGCTCGTCCCACTCTTCGAAAACACTCTCCTCCATCGCGACCGCAGGGAAAGTGCCGGGAAAACGCTTGCGGTGCTAGATTTTCATACATAAAATCGGCTTGACTGACTTTTTAACCTTTACGACTTTGACATTTGGACCATTTGGAAAAATGGTTGCCAACCATGCACACGTGTTTTACTGGTGGCTGCCAGTCCCAAGCGATAAGAAATTAATCGATCAGTTTATTAACATAAGACGCACTATTTTATCAATTTCACGCTACGCTAAAACGCTAATTAATTAATTCGGCGGTTGGGTTGGGGGATTCGGACTGGGGTTGGCACGCCTGCGACTCCTTTGTGAAGTGAGAGACATTTGTGTATGGCAGAGAATTTTCTAGTTGGTTCGGAAAAAGTGGGAAATATTTTCAGAATTTAAGCCAATTTATGTAATAACTAATCAACTATTCGAAGCTCCATTGCATGGCGAAGTACTTCTAAGTGTTTGGAATTACCAGTTTCGTGGCGTTTTTAATTATGAACTGATTATATCCGACATGGCTGCTACCAGAAAATTACAAGGTAAGGGACGAAAAGTGTCTTTGGGGGCGCTTTTGGCACTCGGTGCGTGTTGGACGTCCACAAGGGTGCCGGGACGTGGCGTTTTTCCACAATTATTTCGTCCCGATTTTGAAGCGCGAAAATGCGTCAAGTTTGGGGTACCGTTGCATATGTTGTAACCTGTGTGTTGTTTGGTGCAGGAGAGATCGATCGATGTCTCAAGAAAGTGACTGAAGGTGTGGAAACGTTTGAGGATATCTGGCAGAAGGTCCACAATGCCACTAACAGCAACCAGAAGGAGAAATACGAAGCCGATCTCAAGAAGGAGATCAAGAAGCTGCAAAGGCTTCGAGACCAGATTAAAAGTTGGATAGCTTCGGCCGAAATCAAGGATAAAAGTGTTCTTATGGAAAACCGAAAGTTAATAGAGACTGTAAGTGCGGTTTGTTTGGCGGTGAAGTCCAGGCCTACTAGGTGAGTGTTTTAGCAAATGGAGCGTTTCAAAGTGGTTGAGCGGGAAACCAAGACAAAGGCGTACTCGAAAGAGGGCTTAGGGGCCGCGCAAAAGCTCGATCCGGCTCAGAAAGAACGCGAAGAGATCCAGCATTGGCTAGTCTCGTCCATCGACCTGTTAAACATCCAAGTATGCGCCCCCTTGTTGCCCAGCCTACGCTCTAACGTGTGTTGTTTCAGACGGACACTTTCGAATGCGAGATCGAGTCGTTGCTAGCGAATAAGAAAAAGAAACTCGATAAAGACAAGCAGGAGCGGATGGATGAGCTGAAGTCGCGCTTAGAAAGGCACCGGTTTCACATACGAAAGTTAGAAACTTTGTTACGTATGCTCGATAATATGTCGGTGGAAGTTTCGCAAATACGAAGGATAAAAGACAACGTCGAATATTACATAGAGTGTTCGCAAGAGCCCGATTTCGAGGATAACGAATTCATTTACGACGATATCATTGGTCTGGATGAGGTCGAGTTGTCGGGAGTGGGGCTGCCGTCGTCTGCGACGACTGATAGCAACGAAACGGGCGGAACACCAACTTCGATTATTTCGGGATCGTCACCTGTCACCTCGCCAGCGCTAGGGGGGCAACCCTACACCCATTCCAGTGATAGTTCAAATGAAGCTGATAAGAAAACCATTTTCAAAGACGCGCTTAAAGTGAGTATGATAACGGGTCACGATGGACGTAATTGCTTTGTTTTTGTTTGGGTCGGAAATTGGATGATAAAGGCCAAGAAAAAACGATAATTACTGCTGATACGCAAGTGTAGGGTTCAGGGGTCGGATTTATCCTTAATTTTCTTTCAAAAAAATGTGCTAAAGTTACTTTGCTTTCTTTCATTCAGGCCCGTGCTGAGGTAGATGGCCGCCTTTGTGAAAATTTGAAATTGCCGCCCCTAAACTTAAATGAGTTTTTTTTAGTATGTACCTATCGAATTTCTATTTATACCTAAGTTCTAAATCTAATACAAAAATCAAACATTTTTCAAAATTATTTATCAGCAAGTATTATAAAATATTTCAAAATGGTTTATTAACAAAGAGCGATTTTCGAAATTTTTTTGATGACAAAAAGCCCAGGAACTATTAGAAGTGTTTTTTTCTTTAAATAAAAGATTCAATCAAAATTGTGGAGGAAACACATAATTCAGAAAAAAAACACTAACACTGCAGATGATGTTGGACAAAGCTTTTATAAAACAAAGTCTGTTATTAAAAGAATCTCCAGGTTTTGACTATTCACAAAATTTATAAATTAAACAAACCCTGGTAAAAAAATTGAAACGACTTTATGATTTAAGTATTTTAACCCAATACCGTTATGCTGCTTGAACTTGAAACGTTCTTTTTTAAAAACAAAATTATTTTTGGAATGATAAATGATTCTTTTGCACGCCCGAAAATTTATGTAAACACAGGGTAGCTTCAAAAAATGATAAGAAGCAAAAATAATAAACTTGCATCATAAGAATGTTTAGGTGTATTACATAGCAAAACTAGCAATAAGAATAACCTATTTTCTGAGATATAAGTATTTTACAGTTTCAGTTTCTATTTATACCTAAGTTCTAAATCTAATACAAAAATTAAACATTTTTCAAAATGATTTATCAGCAAGTATTATAAAATATTTCACGAGTGGATTTTTAAAAACGAGTTGAATACAACATTTTTTCTTAGACTCAAAATGGTTTATTAACAAAGAGCGATTTGCGAAATTTTTTTGATGACAAAAAGCCTAGGAACTATTAGAAGTGTTTTTTTCTTTAAATAAAAGATTCAATCAAAATTGTGGAGGAAACACATAATTCAGAAAAAAAAACACTTAACACTGCAGATGATGTTGGACAAAGCTTTTATAAAACAAAGTCTGTTATTAAAAGAATCTCCAGGATTTGACTCTTCACAAAATTTATAAATTAAACAAACCCTGGTAAAAAAATTGAAACGACTTTATGATTTAAGTATTTTAACCCAATACCCTTATGCTGCTTGAACTTGAAACGTTCTTTTTTAAAAACAAAATTATTTTTTGAATGATAAATGATTCTTTTGCACGCCCGAAAATTTATGTAAACACAGGGTAGCTTCAAAAAATGATAAGAAGCAAAAATAATAAACTTGCATCATAAGAATGTTTAGGTGTATTACATAGTGAAACTAGCAATAAGAATAACCTATTTTCTGAGATATAAGTATTTTACAGTTTCAGTTTCTATTTATACCTAAGTTCTAAATCTAATACAAAAATTAAACATTTTTCAAAATTATTTATCAGCAAGTATTATAAAATATTTCACGAGTGGATTTTTAAAAACGAGTTGAATACAACATTTTTTCTTAGACTCAAAATGGTTTATTAACAAAGAGCGATCTGCGAAATTTTTTTGATGACAAAAAGCCTAGGAACTATTAGAAGTGTTTTTTTCTTTAAATAAAAGATTCAATCAAAATTGTGGAGGAAACACATAATTCAGAAAAAAAAACACTAACACTGCAGATGATGTTGGACAAAGCTTTTATAAAACAAAGTCTGTTATTAAAAGAATCTCCAGGATTTGACTCTTCACAAAATTTATAAATTAAACAAACCCTGGTAAAAAAATTGAAACGACTTTATGATTTAAGTATTTTAACCCAATACCCTTATGCTGCTTGAACTTGAAACGTTCTTTTTTAAAAACAAAATTATTTTTTGAATGATAAATGATTCTTTTGCACGCCCGAAAATTTATGTAAACACAGGGTAGCTTCAAAAAATGATAAGAAGCAAAAATAATAAACTTGCATCATAAGAATGTTTAGGTGTATTACATAGTGAAACTAGCAATAAGAATAACCTATTTTCTGAGATATAAGTATTTTACAGTTTCAGTTTCTATTTATACCTAAGTTCTAAATCTAATACAAAAATTAAACATTTTTCAAAATTATTTATCATCAAGTATTATAAAATATTTCACGAGTGGATTTTTAAAAACGAGTTGAATACAACATTTTTTCTTAGACTCAAAATGGTTTATTAACAAAGAGCGATCTGCGAAATTTTTTTGATGACAAAAAGCCTAGGAACTATTAGAAGTGTTTTTTTCTTTAAATAAAAGATTCAATCAAAATTGTGGAGGAAACACATAATTCAGAAAAAAAAACACTAACACTGCAGATGATGTTGGACAAAGCTTTTATAAAACAAAGTCTGTTATTAAAAGAATCTCCAGGATTTGACTCTTCACAAAATTTATAAATTAAACAAACCCTGGTAAAAAAATTGAAACGACTTTATGATTTAAGTATTTTAACCCAATACCCTTATGCTGCTTGAACTTGAAACGTTCTTTTTTAAAAACAAAATTATTTTTTGAATGATAAATGATTCTTTTGCACGCCCGAAAATTTATGTAAACACAGGGTAGCTTCAAAAAATGATAAGAAGCAAAAATAATAAACTTGCATCATAAGAATGTTTAGGTGTATTACATAGTGAAACTAGCAATAAGAATAACCTATTTTCTGAGATATAAGTATTTTACAGTTTCAGTTTCTATTTATACCTAAGTTCTAAATCTAATACAAAAATTAAACATTTTTCAAAATTATTTATCATCAAGTATTATAAAATATTTCACGAGTGGATTTTTAAAAACGAGTTGAATACAACATTTTTTCTTAGACTCAAAATGGTTTATTAACAAAGAGCGATTTGCGAAATTTTTTTGATGGCAAAAAGCCTAGGAACTATTAGAAGTGTTTTTTTCTTTAAATAAAAGATTCAATCAAAATTGTGGAGGAAACACATAATTCAGAAAAAAAAACACTAACACTGCAGATGATGTTGGACAAAGCTTTTATAAAACAAAGTCTGTTATTAAAAGAATCTCCAGGATTTGACTATTCACAAAATTTATAAATTAAACAAACCCTGGTAAAAAAATTGAAACGACTTTATGATTTAAGTATTTTAACCCAATACCGTCATGCTGCTTGAACTTGAAACGTTCTTTTTTAAAAACAAAATTATTTTTTGAATGATAAACGATTCTTTTGTATGCCCGAAAATTTACGTACACTCAGGGTAGCTTCAAAAAATGATAAGAAGCAAAAATAATAAACTTGCATCATAAGAATGTTTAGGTGTATTACATAGTGAAACTAGCAATAAGAATAACCTATTTTCTGAGATATAAGTATTTTACAGTTTCAGTTGTTTAAAAAAAAACATCCTAAGCTAAGAAAATACAGCTTTCGTCTAGAAAAATATTAAATATTAAATTCTAAAAATTGTCTGCGGGCAGCTTTTCCGGATACCGTTGCCGGCAGCTGGTATGGGCGCCGTTGCCGGCAGCGAAGCACTGCCTAAATTTAAACGTCCCTACACAGGAGTATACAGGAGCTAAGAATCGTACATTTAGACATTGTCGAAGAATAAAAAAATACAAAAAAAATTATAACAAATTAAACAAATAAAAATAAAATGTCGTATATCACACGTGGGAGTGTCCCACTCGAGGGTCAAAATTCTCACTCGCATATAATGATGCATTTCTATCACTTATAATACCATGCGATCATTTGAATTTATAATTAGAGTAGGCTTTGACAGTTTTTTAACTTGGCTGAAAACGCCGATTGTGATAATTAATCCAACTGAAGAATCAAATAATAATGTTTTGAATGGTAATATTCAATTAGAGTACATTTTTCCCTTAATTTGCATTAATTTTTCAATCCCAAAGACACAAAACCGCCTACTTTAATTATAAATTCAAATGATCGCATGGTATTATAATATACTATTATCCAGTTTAGTGATTTTTTGGCCCGGTTTAGTTCGAAAAAAGGCTTTAAATGTTTAAAAGAAGCAAAACCAAGACCATTTTAGGCCAATTTAGGTCAAAATTTGGCGAAATTATTTTTAGCTGAAATTACTGATTTTTTTTTGCAAAATTTTACAAATTCTCCCCAAATAATAATGTCATTTTTGTTTGAAGTTCGAAAATACTCGAAAAAGCAAAAATAAGATAATTTTTCGCTTTGTTTTTGACAAGATTCCTTTAGATAATTACTAAAACGCTCTAAAAAGAAAAAAATTATGTCTTTTTGACCCAATTTAATGATTTTTGCCTACATAATGTCGTGGTTTTTCGAATCCTTTTTAAGGAAGTTCTTTCAAATAACAAATAACTATGCAAAAAGTTACATTAAAAAGTTAGAAACACACCATTTTTGGCCTAAATTGTCGGTTTTTGACTTATTCTTAACGAAATTCGTAAAAATAGGTGCAATTTTGCTAAAAACAAAATGTGGTCAAACGTTCCAAAATTTCGAAAATAATGTCAAACTAACTCATTCTCTCAAAAAAGTAGTGAAACGTTAAAAAATGGTAAAAACAATACCAGTTTTGATCCTGTTTATTGAGATTTTGGCCTATTTATGACGAAATTTCACGAAAAATGGGCAAGAAGCTCGAAAAAACGAAAATTTTTGTGGTTTCTGGTTTGGTTTGACAAAAACTGGTCTAGAAATGAATCTGTCAAAAAAAAACATATTTAATATAATAATAATAAGTTTCTGACTGCAAAGCACGATAAACGTTCAAATATTTTATCTAGTTTTTTACGTAGTTTTTTTTACCTAGTTTAGTGATTTTTTGCCCGATTTAGTTTAAAAAAGTGCTTAAATATTTGAAAGAAGGAAAACCTACACCATTTTCACCCAATTGGTTGGTTTTTCTGTTGTTTTTTTGATTTTTTGACTAAGTTTCTTGAGGCAATTGCATTTCGAAGTAAAACTTTTGAAAATGAAAAAATTATATTATTTTTGCTAAATTTAATAAAACTCCGCCACAAAAACTAAGTTTGAAATTCGAAAACGTGCTTCATATTTCTGCTCCGTTGCTAAGGAATGTTGTGGAGCACCTCGTCTGCGGCTCGAATTTTGCGCCTACATTCGAAAAAGGCAAAAATAACTTTTCGTCATCAATCGGCGATTTTTCGGCGATTTTTCTTTAGATAATTTAGATCTGTACGACAAAATCTGGCTTTTTTGTGCTCAAAACAGTAAAAATAATACATAATTACACTACATAGTGTTGTGGTTTAACGAAATTCCTACAAATGATCGTTTTTGCAAAAAACCGTACATAACGTTTCTAAAAGTTCATAAATAATGCCAATCTGATTCCTACTCTCGAAAAATATTGAAACGTTCAAAAATAGTAAAAGAACACTTCTTTTGAGCCCGTTTAAGCGATTTTTTTGACGTGAAACTTTTGGATAAGAAATGTACCAAAAGGTCGAAAAAAGGAAAAATAATGTCTTTTTGGACCTGTTTGGTGACTTTTAGCCTGGATACGGGTTAGATAATTATTGATTACTGCCACTGTGTTGATTATTTAATTTTTTTCTATGGAGGTAATCATTTTACAGCCTGTTAAACCAACTGCTGTGCGAGCGACGTCCGCCATGAACAGTAGTACCAACTCAATCCTGAGCTATAGTTGCAATAGTACGACCTCAACGCCTAGCAGCAAACCAGTTCTAGTAAGTAGTACTCCTAGCAAGCAATCGGCTCGAGAGTCATCACCGGTGGCGCAATTAAATTCAACCGGAAACTTTGCCACAGTTGCTGCAACAACAACAGCGTCAAAAGTGACCGCAAGTACGCCAAAGTTTTTCTATTTTTAATTTTTCCATTTGTTAATTTTTTTTTATAGCTAATGGGGAACCCGTCATGTCTTCTGTGATAACTAACAATAATCAAGTTCAAACGCAAAACAATACAGCCGTCGTAACGTCGTCATCGCATACTCAAAATTCGACAAATGCGCACGTAAGCCACCCCTAATTAATTAAAAAATGTTTTTTATGTGTATATTTCTCATTTGTAGCCGACGCAAAACTCAAACACCGTATCTCAGAAATTCAACGAACAACATGTGCAAAATAGTAGTATTAGTCCCGAACTTAATAACAGCAGCAGGTCCTCGCCGATGACTAATACGGAAGTGCAACACATACAGATGATGAACGGACCAACGACCGAAAATAATAAGGTAAATATTTTTATTTCTCTGTTGTCTGAGTGTATTTTGAGTCGGTTCCAAATAAGCTGAAATTTTGCATACACACGTAATCTCTGTGACAATACAATAATTATTATTATAATTATAAACAAGTGTTATTATGAAATAAGTAGATGAAACCAACTCTTTTCAATAGAATAATATTTTCGAAATGTTTGGTTAAAGTAAATAAAAACATCGGAAGCAAATAGAAACTTGTTTCTTATTTTATCTTTGCTCATTGTAAATAAAAATATACAAAAAAATGTTTTTAAAAAAAGCTTTTATTTAAAAGATGCACTAAAAAGTAAAAAATAATGTATTTCAATCACAGGAGAATATTTTTTCTTACAGGTTAAAATTCTAAAATTTATAAGAGCTTTAGGAGTTGTCAACTGAACAAAGTAATTCTGTAATGCCGTAGTTTTATAACTCCCAAGGCTTTTATAAATTTTAGAATTTTAACCTGTGAGAAAAAATATTCTCCTGTGATTGAAATACATTATTTTTTACTTTTTAGTGCATCTTTTAAATAAAAGCTTTTTTTAAAAAACATTTTTTTGTATATTTTTATTTTTTGCTTTTTAGTCTTTATTTATTGCATAGATTTATTGTTATTACACTGTGCATCTACCGTGGCGTCCAAATGATCAACATACCGCTATGTCGGTATAAGTTACGATATGTACAAATCGAGAACATCTTTGTAAACATAACTTAAAATTTTTAAACTCCATTTAACACCTTTAGGGGGTAATTAACTATATAGAATTGTCACGCAGATTACGTAAGCATGTTAAATTTCATTTCATTGCGACTACAGGAACCCTCTCAAATTTACAAATTGAGAACCCCTTTGTAAACACATAATCTAAAACTTCAAAACCCCATTTAACCCCTTTAGGGGGTATTTAACTACATAGGATTGCATTGTCACGCAGATTAAGTAAGTATACAAAATTTCAATTCAGTGGGACAACGGAAACCCTTTCAAATTTGGCTTCGAAAAAATAACCGACAGACAGACAACATTGTGAGTTAAATAAAAGCTTTTAAAAAAGTGAATCTTTTTATTCATTTTTTTTTTGTTGTATAATAATAATGATTTATTGTCGAAAAGTAAAAGGTTACAAAAAACCCATTAGGGCATTGTAAAATAAAAATTAATATAATCCTAACAAGGCAAGACATAAACTAAACTTAGGAATCTCTCTTCTGCAGAACACTTTTTAGTTGATTTATTTATCGAGCAGTTTAAAAATGTCCAGTTCACGGGGAAACCACTTTAGCCAACTTTGAGTAATGCTTATATCAGGTGTTCATTATTAAAAAAACTCGCAGCATGCCCTGAGATTATTACGGAAGTCGTAGAACAATTTTTAACATTGTATTGTTGGTTGGTTTCAAAGACGATGTGTTATGTGTGTTGAACAACAAGGAAGACATTTCCACCAGTTTTTATAAATAATAAATAAATATTTTTATGAAAATCTGTTATCTTTTTAATTGTCAAAAAGTAGGGTTATGAGAGAACGAATTAATCACAGACATACAAAATAATTGTTTTTTAATTTCAAAGCACTCTAGAGTTTTTTTTTAAATGAACACTTGTTAATATCTGGAGAAAAATGAGAGCTTAATTGTAGTCTTCAAAATTTTTTTTTAGAACTTTTAGGAATTAAAATTAAAATCAGAACCTTGAATGTATCTCATTGAATTATTCATTGTACCGGGTCAGGCAACCTTATCGCACACCTAAGAAAATGGAGATTTCTAATTAAATAAAAAAAATTACATTTTACACGCCTGACTACGTTCAAAAGGTATCTCCCCTAATTTTTTGGTAATTTTTCACTTACAGATAAAGGTAATAATTAAAAAAAGTAATTTTCGATCAAAAAATCAAATTCTGAATTTTATACTAAACCACGCGTATTCACTTCAACTAATTATTTACGAATTTAGCGAAAAAAAATTCCAATCAGATTTTGAATTAAACGCACTTTTACATTTTAACTTTAAAAATTATTTTTATTTTCAAAAAGGTCGGCTACTGGTAAGTGATCCCTTTGTTGGCAAATTGTACCATCTTCTAATAAACCACGCGTCTGGTTTGCGCCTAAATAAAAAAGACCGATTATTTAATCAACCAAGTAAAAATTTATAATTCTGATACCAGGGTTCGATGGGCTAGCTGGTAAGGATTCACTTAGTCTAAAAACTTTGTAGTTAAATTAACTGTTAATGTTCAAAAACTCACAAAACTGCTACGACTTTATTTATTAACAAAAAAATTTAAAAAAAATCGAGAATAGTCCTTATCAATGTACAGGCTGGTGTAAGAAATTTCAGGATTTTCATTTCATTAGAAGTCGCGATTTTCTTGGGTGTGCGATAAGGTTGCCTGACCCGGTATAGTGTAAATGTATTGTACAATTTATGTTTATCTATTTGTGAGATTCGCTTTATCAATTGGGTATCAATGACAAAATCATTATTTTGAGTAAATTAAACTTAAAGTTTCGGAAAAATATTGTTGCAGTACATTGTATTATTTTGTGTTTCTAGTTTTATAATAGTTATTATACATTTATTTACAATGTCCAGTGGTAGTGAACCTTCAAAATTTTTTCACGTCTTATTTTTTCAACATAATTGAGTATGATGTCATGTACTTACCATGTTTTGCGCTATATTTTTTACAGGTATTATTATATTTGCTTACTTAAATCTGAAATAACTTAAACACTGTATTATATGAATATTGGCTTCATTAATAAAACTATCAGAATTTTTCTAACTAAAAAATGATTTCCTTGTGTCACTATTTACATTTTAATAAATCCACATACCGTCATTCACGTTTTCAAAAAACTGTTACCTATTGATTTTTTTTACTACATTTGAAGCTTAAGTTGCTTTGTCATACCATGCTTTACACACAAAACTCATTTTCGACAAAAAATGTCACTCACCATGTTTTATTATGCCCAAACCCTTCTAGCCCAGTCAAATTAAACAAATCGGTGGAAAAAAATTCCTAGGAAGTTGGATTTTTTTTTAAACGCTTCCTTTACACTTGGGTAAACATATATCAAAAGTCCCCGAGGATGGGGGCGAGCTCGAGGAGGGGGAGGGGGTTAAAGCTGTCTTTTTTTTGGTTTTTTGCTTATATCTCGAAAACGGTCACTCCTATCAATTTTTATCTTCTTACCAAAATTAAAGCTGATAAAATTTCCTACAAAATAGTCCAAAGCATTTTTGTTGTAGGACTAACTATAAGCAAGTTACCGGTCTGGAAAGAAATAATCATTTAAAAAAATGTGATTTAAAACATAATGTTTTGTGATTTGAAATGCTAACAATAAATTGAATTTATTAAGTCTAACACTTCATTAGAGGAGAAGAGGGGAGGCATGAGGGTTAATGAAGTCTTCAACCCAAAGATTGAAAACTGAATTACAGTTTTGTTCAGTACAATATTAATAGATAGATGATTTAATAATGTTTTGAATAAAACTTGCAATAAACTGAATGTATTGAGTCCAGCAGTTCATTCTATCATATCTTCTGGGTCATCCCCACATGCTGAATTGTCGTCTTCAACTGGAGAGCCCGAGGAAAGAAAGTATTTTCCTCCCTTATTTCCCTCTCTTAGCTTAGTTGGGGGATGCTTTACACACACTATTTCCATATATAAGCTGTTTCAAAACTATAAAAACGCCAACGTTGCATTTTACCGAATTATTTTTTTAAATAAGATTGATAAAATTGTAAAATATTTATTAATGATTAGATCTCTCATTGAAAGTATAAATTATACAGGTTGTTTCGTCTAAAACCCACATTAGAAGTATTGAAAGTTTTAATAAAGATATTTATCTGAGAGTTGGTACTCAGGCATAATCCGTTGAATTATGCTCAATGAAAATATTTTCAAGATGGCAACACTTCCGGTTATACCGGAATTCACTATTAACTTTCTTATTTTAAATGGAAAGCTATATTTTTCACTGCGTTTTTGGATTAGTTGAGTTATTTTAAAGGAGTTTTTATCAACTTTTCCTATACCCAAGTTTAACCGTTTTTGAGATATTTAGGATTTTTGAAAATTTTTGAATTTGCACCTGTCCCTTAAAAAATCGGTAACTCGCTTAGTTTTAGAGATTTCGAAATCATGTTTGGAGAATTGAAAGAGAAAGCCTATATCTGTTATTCAGTGCGATCAAAATTGGAATTGAAGTTAATAAACCCAAAAATTTTAAGGTTAAGTTTGGACAACTTCAAGTACCCAAAACTTAATTTTTTCAAATGGGATGTCCCAATTTTTATTCTACTAGATGGAGGAGAATTTTTTTCTGCATCTATCTGTATTAGCATTCCCTATACCTATCTGTGATAATTTTCAAGTTATGTTGGTTTTTTTGTTATTGTAGGAAATTTCTTACTAACCACAGCTATTTTTGCATAGTTTGCCATAAAAACATTTCTGATTAAACTTAAACGACAAACTCTGTTCAAAATTGTGTTATCAGACTGTGAAAACAAAATAAATTCATTGGGTGTTGGTTTGAAAAACTTTAATTTCTCACCTTTTTTCATTCGTTTCCATGGCAACCTATGAGAAAAGGCCTATGGCTAATGAATTTCTCAATCCCAACAAAAAGGTATTGTAACTTGAAAACTATTAAACATAAGTATAGGGAATGTAAACACTGATCGAAGCAGAATTAAATTCTCTACCATCTAGTGAAATAAAACTTTTGTCATTTCATTTGAAAAAAATGAGTTATGGGTGTTTAAAGTTTAGCAAACTTAATTTTAAAAATTTGGAGTTTGTTATTCTTTTTTAGAAATTTGAAAACACCAAAGGAAAGATCTAGGCTTCCTCTTTCAAATGAGCTCAAAAATATTTCCAAATTTTGAAAAATCGCAGTTATCGATTTTTGAACTGGAAGGTGCAAATCCAAAAAAAATTTAAAAACCATAAATATTTCGTATACGGCTAAATTTAGGTATAGGAACAGCTTATGAAAACTACCTTAAAATAACTCTAGTAATTCAAAAACGCATTAAAAAATATAGCAGTCCATTTAAAATAAGGAAGTGCTGCTATCTTGAGAATATTTTCATTGAGCAGGACCTAAAAGATTATGGTTGTACACAAATTTTCAGATGACTATGATCATTAGAACTCCCAATACTTCTAATGTGGGGTTTAGTCAAAACAGCCTGTATTAGCTATTGTTTCTTTCAAGTGCATGAATAATTTATAACAGCTAATTTTGAGAGAAAATGCGACGTTGGCGATTTTATAGTTTTGAAACAGCTAATAAATACTTATGATATACTAATGTTTAATAATGCAGTGTCATGTAGACACCAAACTTTAAAAAAGCTAGTAGCTCGCTTAGGGTTAGTCCTACAACTAAAATGCAAATTTTATCAGCTTTAATTTTGATAAGAAAATAAAAAATGATAGGAAATCAAAAAAAGACAGCTTTAACCCCCACCCTCGGGGACTTTTGATATATGTTTACCCAAGTGCAAAGAGAGCGTTTAAAAAAAAATCCAACTTTCTAGGAATTTTTTCCACCGATCGCTTTATTTTTGTCTAATTTGACTGGGCTGTTCAGTTTTTGTTGGATAAAATTCGTATTTAGGTATTTTGTTGTATTTTGAATTTAGATTGCGGACGGCATGTCGTCTTTGAAGACGATGGCGCAGCAGGTGATCGACCGCGCGGGCTTGGAGAGCAACCAGCAGCAGGTGATTTTAGAAGCGAACAAAATCCACAACCAGGAGAAATCGGATGCGCACATTCCCCCATTACTGGGGGTGGCGCCGCTCGGAACGATACCGCTCCAGAAAGAGCACCAGGCGCAGTTCCAGCTCATGGAAGGTGCCTATTATCACATGCCACATCCATCCGATTCCGAAAAAGTAAGAACTTACTTGCCAAGGAACTCATATCCAACACCACCTTATTATATACAAACACCATTACCACATTCCGATACCGTGGAATTTTATCAGCGTTTGGCGAACGAAACATTATTTTTTGTTTTTTATTACATGGAGGGCACAAAAGCTCAATATTTGGCCGCGAAAGCGCTTAAAAAGCAAAGTTGGAGGTTTCATACGAAGTATATGATGTGGTTCCAGAGGCACGAAGAGCCCAAAATTATTAACGAAGAATACGAACAGGTAAACAACAATAATGGGAAAAGTTAAAGACAAAACTAACGGTTTTGTTGTTGTTGCTTGCAGGGAACTTACATTTACTTCGATTATGAAAAGTGGGGCCAACGAAAAAAAGAAGGATTTACCTTTGAATATAAGTACTTAGAGGATAGAGACCTGAACTGAATAAAGTATTTAAAAACAGTTGTGATTTTTATTTTCGGTCAGTTTGGTTGTGTTGGCCAGCTGAAGTCAATATTTGTTTGCTTGTGTAAATAAACAATTAAATGCCGCAAAATGTTCCATGATGTAGTTGAGAATCTACTGTAGGAGAGTGATACACGTTAAAGGTTAGTGTCTTTCAACTTTTACTTTGTAGAATTAAGGTGGCGAAAGTCGATGAGGACGACATTTATTCCCGAAAATGTTTGGGCCTAAAATGATTTATAACAAGGCTGAGTTTCTCTGTCTAATAATTTACAACCCCCTCATAAGCCCTCAAGCAGGTACTTCGGACAGGGCTAGTGGCTTGTTATGAATAGAAATATTCAAAATATTACTCATCGTTCTTTCACGAGGAATCGGTCGTTTCGTTGTGCAATGCTCGATTCAGAGAGGCATCGTATGCATGTATTTACGAAATATTGAGAGTTTATGCTAATTTTTGCTAATTATAATTTTTAAATTGTTATTATTAAATTTTTAATCAAATAGAAAAAGAAGATAACTGTTGGCAAAATTTGTTATAATATTCCTAAGAATATTGTAATTTTTTTTTCTTTGTGAATGATAAACTAATGCAAACTGAGGGAAAAAATGTATTCTAACTAAATACTACCTGTGGAAAATGTTTTTATTTGACTCTTCAGCTTGATAAATTATGATAATCAGCGTTTCCATACAAGTTAAAGTATTATTATTATTATCGATAAAGTAATAATTATTATTATTTATCGATAGACTTCGTACAAAACAGAGTGTGAATAAATTAAAAATTATTTGATAAAACTTTTTGTAAACGTTGTATCCACAGGGTTCCAAGCAAATTATAATGACCAATGACAACCCGTTTGAGAAATGTTTTGGAAAATAATGTTCTTCTTTGTCGAACTCTCGTGTAGTATTTGATGAGTAATTTTTTGTTGTTTCAATAAGACACTTTTTCGATTTTTTAAATTTGTCATAGTACTACCCATGTTTCAAAAATTTGTAGGTTTGGTTGAACAAACGTTAATTAAAAAAATATTCCTAAGACGTTCCTTATCATTTTAACTATTTTTTTACATTTGTCAACTTTATAAGAGTTATTTTTTTAGAATGCTAAAAAATTGACGTTTTACTAACTGAAACGAGTATAAAAACATTTTCTAATCGAATTTCAAATCCAAAAAATCAATAGTTAAAGCAAAAAATTAGTGGTATAATCTGTTAAGTAAAAAATTACTACTAGGGGTCGGTCAATTTATAGAAAGTGAAATTAAAATTTAATTCAATTAAAATTTAATTTCAACACGTATGGATTTTAAATCCGACCCAGGCGGAATCAAAATTTTAATAATGAATTTGAAAAGGATTTTATAAATCAATGTAAATCCTTTTCTAAGGATCAAGCAATGAGTACCGAAATCATCTTATTTACTCCAACTTTACCACAACAATGAGGACAAATAAAATTTACATTGAGGGGTTGACTCTCCACTACCTGAAGGGACCCGAGGAGATATTTTGCCTTAGGCGACAATTCAGACAGCTCAAATTTGAAGCGACAACTGGTGGCCGGTGCCAGAACTAACAAAAAATTGTTTTTTGAGATAATCTCGAGAACGAACAAACATTTTTCAAAATGGCAAACGCCAAATCGTTTCAATCGACTATATCTAGTGAGATTACCAACTTTCTATAACAAATTTCGTTTCTTTCACAGAGATATCAAATGTATTTTTTTAACTAAAAGTAATTTTTTTTCGGAAGTGGGTAATGTCACTAGATATTTTTTTGTGTTTTCAAATGGTCCCAGTCCGATTTATCTACGTATTATGGTTCTTAAGATTATCTCGATAAAGTGTTGAAAACAAGGATATTTTGTGATTTTTTTATGTCTATTGTTTTTATCTACATTATTGAAATTTTGTAAATACTTAGTGAAAGATGTTAACAATAACATATACAAAAATCAAAGTCGTATCTTTTATAATTTAGTAGATATTGGCAGTTGAAGTTGACCAAAATCAGCACTTTTTCGCAGAGCGCCACCTTAAGGCAAATAAAAGTGGCTCACCGATTTCATACTTCACTGATATTGTGTTCTTCTCACATCAAAATTCCAAATAATTCAAGATGTCGAAATGCTTCTTGCACCAAAAACTTTTTAACCCATTACTCATTAGCTTCATTTCGACTCACAAAAAAGAAACGTTACAAAAAAACTGCAATTTTCTGAGTTTTCTTTTGTCAAAACTAAAAGTTGTGTCTATTCGTTAGAGAAATCTTTTGCAAAACAAAAATCAAATTTCTAGCTTTATCCAGAAGGAAAACACAAAATTTGACCAATCAAAAATAATTTCTACAAAAATGTATTGTTCATGATGAACGCAATTCCAAACAGAAAAGTCAGCAGAAAATTTTGCATAAGGATCAGTTTGTTTTGTTTGTAACTGGGTGTTTCAGGATTTCGCCACCATTTGTCTGATAGTCTATATTTATTTACAAAAGCTTCGGAATAGGATACAAAATTCATTCGGAAAAGCCACTATACAAAAATACTTTTCACATAAATATAAGTCTCAGTGACCGCAAAATCACACGATACGAATACAATACTGGTATTTATATACATAATTTTAGCAATTATTTTTGTTCGAATCGAGGTCCTGCAAATAGCAATACAAGATCCCCGCTTGCGCCATCACGTCCACCGTTTCGGCCGAAAGCGTGTCCTTCGGTTTATTCTGAGTGGCTTTGAAGGCCGGCCTTAAGAGCGTGGGCCCGAAAACCGTCGCCAAATTATGCAGCGACATCTTGTTATCCTCTTCGTGTTTATGCACTCGGATCAAGTGATCCAAAATGAACTTGATGATAACTTTATTTTGCTGCGGAAGCTTGGCGAAACAGCCCTTCAACAGCTCAATGCGGCGGGTGTAGTTTCCGTTACTTTGGTTAAATGCCTCTGACAGAGCTGGGTACAACTGGTCGGTAAAAAGAGCTTCGGGAAGCTCGCGTAGATATAGTTTTAAAATACCGGTCACGGAATGGATGTCCACTTCTTTCAACAATTGTTCGGCTTCGTAAGAATCTGAAAAACAAACAGTGAAAACGATGAAACAATGCGCCATTGCGTAATCACTTGTCTCAAACGATTTTTTCAGCTTGGAAATATCCGATGCGGAACCTGAAACGCGGTACAAACCCACTTCGGTCATCCCCCGCCTCTCCACTTCCTTGATACAAGCTGTGATAATGAACGGAATGTCTCTTTTTTGGCGCCTGAAACAATTTAAACCAACCAATCAGAAGTCGAGCAAGTTTTTTTGTAGAAAATTGTAGAAAAAAACAAGTATTGTTTTAAAAATTCAACTACAATTTCAGCAAAAAATTAACACATTTTGAAGTCACTTATTTCGAAAATCGATTTGATAACCAGCTCTTTCTTGGTAATGCAATGTACAGGGTGCTGCATTTTGGATGTCCGAATTGGGGATCTCCGAAACTAAGAAGTTTAGAGAAAAACGAGTGACACATTCTCGGGTCCGTTTTTTGAGAAAATAATTTCGGTCAAAACCGCATCCTGCTATCATCTTTTGTTTTCGACTTATAAACAAAAGTTGACATTTCAGCGAAATCTTAAAAAATTCATTTCTTCCTTATTATAAAAGATACACATTTGAAACAAAAACATTATAGAGGCACTTTTTTACAGAGAATCTGATAATGTTATCAGCGATTTTTTTTAATCATTAGTTTAGCTGTAATAACATAAAGTTGTTTTTTTTAAAATAGGAATCATAGGTGGCTGTTATCACAGCTGTTTGAAAAGCTTATTTTTTTCATTTGATATGTCTATTTGTGTAATATATTATTTTTAAATATTAAAAAAAACATAACATTTCGCTTTTTCTTTACAGTAGGCCATGAAAAAATTTTGGATTTTCAATTGAAACTATGAAAAATATATTACCCAACAAATATTTATAATTTAATAATTTTTTAAAAACTAATTAATTCAAAAACAGCATAATAAATTATTATTAGATCAAATTTTTGCAATTAATAAAAATTATTTGTTTTTAGATTTAAAATGGCAAGCTTACTTATTGCTATTCTATTTTCTAATTAAACATGCAATGTCGGAAAAAGAAGAATCTTATTAATTGTGTGATTGCTTGTGAATAAAATTTTATTTTACAAAAAAATGTCAATCCAAACATCAATATTAAATCCCATCTGCGGTGAAAAAATACATAACATTATCAACGTCACCTCCATTGCATTTCACTAAATCATAAAAAAGTGTTACCAAATGGTAGTGACACACGTTTTCAATTTTCTGCACATTTTTTATGTAATTAAAATCGGCGACGATCGTATATTTGTTCAATTGGAAATAACTTTAACATAGCTATTTTTATAATTTCACATTTTTTACTTTAATAACCGTTCACAAAATTTCTAGATTATTCACACCTTTTATGTGAAATAATTTTTCCATGGCCAACTACTTTCTAATATTTTAAATATATTTTTTATCAAAAGTATATAAAAATATCAAACTGTATTTATAATGTTTTTAGTTCAAAAAAAAATTAGCTTTTCGAAAATGTCATAGCCAACTATGATTCTTATTTAAAAAAATACAACTTTATGTTATTACAGCTAAACGAATGATTAAAAAAAATCGCTGATAACATTATTAAATTCTCTGTAAAAAAGTGCCCGTATAATGTCTTTATTTCAAATGTGTGTTTTATAATAAGGAAGATATAAATTTTTTAAAATTTCACTAAAATGTCAACTTTTGTTTATAAGTCAAAAACAAAAGACGATAACGGGATGCGGTTTTGACCAAAATTATTTTCTCAAAAAACGGACCCTAGAATGTGTCACTCGTTTTTCTCTAAACCTCGTAGTTTCGGAGATCCCCTATTCGGACATCCAAAATGCAGCACCCTGTACAAAATAATAGTAAATTACGTCAAAATTGTTACTTTTGTATTTCGTCAAGGATTGTGAATGTTTTTCAGTAATTTCTCAAAATTTCGATAAAACAAGCCCAAAATGCGCGAGTTTTTAGGGCACTTGTTTTTGAAAAAACTTGCTGAAAAATCACCAATTAGAACGAAATTGATGCCTTTACTCGATTTAGTTCGTTTTTGGCGTTATTTTTGCCTTTTTCAACTGAGATTTTTCGAAAAAATTTCACTAAAATTGCTTAAACGCTTATAAATTAGATGCAAATTAATGTTGAGATTTTTACTCTTTTCGAGTTTTTGAGGTAAAACTACTTTGTTTTTCGAAAAATTTCCATAAAATTGGCTGAAAAATTACCACATTAGAACAAAATTGATGTTATCTTAGTTTTGTTTCACTTACTTTAAATTGCTTTTTTAAACACGACAAAAAAATTAATCTATTTCACTCGATTTTGCGAAGTTAGTCAAAAATAAATTGAAAACCCACATAACTTTGGCTCAAAAATCGTGTTACCGCTTCTTTAAAAATCACAAAATTCAAGTTGATTTAATTTGTTGTTTTAAGCAAATTTTCCTTTAAAATAAACCGAAATCGATCGAAAATTGTTATGTTTATCCTTCCCAAGCACCACTAAACTAAATTCTCAGTTTTTCAGGTAAAGTTTTTTTTTCCGAAAAATTTCGATAAAAGTTTGTGTTACTCAATTTTGCTCATTTTCGAGCGAATCTACTCAAAAATAACCTAAAAAATCGTAAATTCATCAAAAACTGTGCTACTTTTGAGTGTTTAGAGTCTTTAAGCACTTTATTGAGGTAAAAATTAGTGTTTTTAAGTAAGTGTTTTAGAGTAAAATTTCTTCACAAATAATTCAAAAAAATCATCAAATTGGCCCAACAATGACTACCAACTAAGATTTTTCGGAAAACTTCACTAAAATTGTCTAAAAACTTAATCAAATTAGATGGAAATTAACGTTGCTTTACCTTGAAGCGTTAAGACACACAAAAGCACATCGAAATTGATACTTATAGTGTTATTTCCTTTAAAATAATAAACCGAAAAACTATAAAACTGGTCTAAAATTACCCTTTCCAAGCCTTTAAGCACCCCATTATTTCTAAACTAAATTCTGTTTTTCTAATTTTTTTTTTTGAAAAATTCCGATAAAATTCGCTGAAAAAATGACCAAATTTAATTGAAAGTGATATTAAATAATCTTGTTTCACTGATTTTAATTCGTTTTTGCATCTGAAACACGTCCTTAAGTTCATAAAAATAAATCTAAATTGCTATCAGTTTGTTTCACTCGATTTTGGTCGTTTTCGGGCGGATTTAGTAAAAAATAACCCAAACAAAAACACATTCTCCTAAAAAAAATAGTGCTTCACCTTTATCTTCTTTAAACACTTAAACACGTTTTTGAATTTGAACTCTCAACAACTTAAGTCGAAAATTACATCAAAAACTGTGCTATTTTTGAGTTTTTCCAGTTTAAGTATTTTGGTTGAGGTAAAAAAAAAGGTTTTGTTTCTAAATTTTGCTAAAATTATATGGAATTGATTTTACCTTTGTCGCTTTCATTGGATTTAAATAGATATTGAGTAAAATTTCTTCACAAATAAGTCCAAAAATCGTAAAATTAGTGTAACAATAAATGGCCTTAACCAACAAAGATTTTTCGAACAATTTCACTAAAACTGCCTAAAAACTTACCAAATTAATTCGAAATTAATTATTAATTAATTAAAATACAGGTGAAAATCACAAAAACACAGAAATTGATATTACTTTTTATTTTTATCGATATTTCGTTTATGATGAACCGAAAAGTCACAAAATTAGTCGATAAATGTATTATTTTTAAACATTCCAAGCCTTCAAATAGCTTTTAGTGAGATCTCGCTACAACAGACCGAAAAATCACCAAATGTAGTTGATAATTTCATAATTTTTGCCTTCTTGAGCAGCAATTTTCTTAAAAAAGCAATAAAATAACTTAAAATAACCTAATTAACTTGCTTAATTAATTTTAATTTGTTTTTAGATCAAGAACGCTTTATTTTCCAACATTTTCTCAAAACACGTCCAAAAATCATAAAAGTTTATTTAAATTGATATAAATTCGCTTGGTTCACTCTATTTCGCTAAAGCAGACTGAAAAATGAGCAAATTAAGTCGAAATTTATATTATTTTAGCCTTTACAGAAAAATCACTAGGTAAAAAATTGTGCTTTTTTTCGAACGTTGTTGCATGCGAAATGGTGCAAAAATTTAATAAGAGAAATCAGATCTGATCATTTGGTAAAAGAAAGTATAAACGTGGCAACTTTTTCATCTGGGTTCTGGTATTTTATTTTTATTTTTTTGAACTGGGAATATAACTAACTTACTTGCAAACGACTTGAATTTTCTCCCCGAAGAGGGCGCCATTTTTCCCCGTCGGCAATCTCCGTAGACTCACAACACACGGAATGTATGTCAAATTCAGCCTCAATGTGGCCCCATTTATATTAAACTTTTTTTCAACCGGTTCGGTCCTCAGCCAACTCCGACTCAACTTCTGCGTGTATTTCCCCACCAGTGTATCCTCCTTAATCGTACTTGTACTTGTTCTATACACTAAAATGCGCAAATTCTCGCATCCTTCAAGGTCTATTACGAATTTTTCGCCCCACGTGAACACGTTCGAGCTCTGAACGGCCTTGGTTTTGGCTTTTTGGAAAAAGTGGCCGTAGAAATCGACCTCAAACACCACGTACAGCTCTACAAAGTCATCAAAGTAAGAAAAATTTTAGCAAAAACAGTTATTTATTAATTATTATAATACAAGAGAGAGATAAAGAGGTTGTTTATCTACTCGATTGTTTTTTTCATTTTGTAAAATCTCACAAATTTTACAAAGTAGACCCCCTATATCGACAAAAAGCTCATAAAAAAAATGCCATGCAAAAATGCAATTAAATGTTGGGGGTTTTATTTGAAAAAATCGAGTCATTGCCATTTGCACAGCCATTTGTAATTTGTCATTTTCAGAAAATCATAGTAGGCGATGGAACATCGACTCCGAGTACGCTTTCATTGCAAAAGATGCGCTAAAGCTTAAGAAATCGACTGGAAAAAAGTTGGTTCAGTTATCTTGAATGGTTCTGAAGTTATAAATTTTTCTGTAGATCTATGTACAGGGTGCTGCATTATGGATGTCTGAATAAGGGATCTCCGAAACTAAGAGAAAAACGAATGACATTCTCGGGTCCGTTTTTTGAGAAAATAATCCCGCTATCGTCTTTTGTTTTCGACTTATAAACAAAAGTTGACATTTTAGCGAAATCTTAAAAAATTTATATCTTCCTTATTATAAAACATACACATTTGAAATAAATACATTATACAGGCACTTTTTTACAGAGAATTTAATAATGTTTTCAGCGATTTTTTTTAACCATTCGTTTAGCTGTAATAAAATAAAGTTGTATTTTTTTAAATAGGAATCATAGTTGACTATGACATTTTCGAAAAGCTTATTTTTTTAACTAAAAACAATATAAATACAGTTTGATATTTTTATATTCTTTTGATAAAAAATATATTTAAAATATTTGAAAATAGTTGGCCATGGAAAAATAATTTCACATTAAAGGTGTGAATAATCTAGAAATTTTGTGAACGGTTATTTAAGTAAAAAATGTGAAATTATAAAAATAGCTATGTTAAAGTTATTTTCAATTGAACAAATATACGATACATAAGAAATGTGCAGAAAATTGAAAACGATGTGTCACTACCATTTGATAACACTTTTTTATGATTTAGTGAAGTGCAATGGAGGTGACGATGATAATGTTATGTATTTTTTTAACGCAGATGGGATTTGATATTGGTGTTTGGATTGACATTTTTTTGTAAAATAAAATTTTATTGACAAGCAATCACACAATTAATAAGATTTTTCTTTTTCCGACATTGCATGTTTAATTAGAAAATAGAATAGCAATAAGTAAGCTTGCCATTTTAAATCTAAAAACAAATAATTTTTATTAATTGCAAAAATTTGATATAATAATAATTTATTATGCTCTTTTTGAATTAATTAGTTTTTAAAAAATTATTAAATTATAAATACTTGTTGGGTAATATATTTTTCATAGTTTTAATTGAAAATCCAAAATTTTTTCATGGCCTACTATAAAGAAAAAGCGAAATGATGTTTTTTTTTAAATATTTAAAAATAATGTATTATACAAATAGACATATCAAATCAGAAAAAAATAAGCTTTTCAAAAATATCACAGCCGCCTATGATTCCTATTTAAAAAATACAACTTTATGTTATTACAGCTAAACTTATGATTAAAAAAAATCGCTGATAACATTATCAGATTCTCTGTAAAAAAGTGCCTGTATAATGTTTTTGTTTCAAATGTGTATCTTTTATAACAAGGAAGATATGATTTTTTTAAGATTTGGCTAAAATGTCAACTTTTGTTTATAAGTCGAAAACAAAAGATGATAGCGGGATGCGGTTTTGACCAAAGTTATTTTCTCAAAAAACGGATCCGAGAATGTGTCACTCGTTTTTCTCTAAACCTCTTAGTTTCGGAGATCTCCTATTCGGACATCCAAAATGCAGCACCCTGTACAATGCTACTTTCACACATAAACTGACATAAGTCAAAAACTATGACAGATAACTCTAAGAAACCCGGATGCGTTATTATATCGACAGTTTAGTCGCGATTTCAAAAATGTAACAAAAATTTGAGGTTTTCATTAAAAAAAAAACTTACTTGGGTATTTTATACAGCGTGTCGCACCTAAGATTTTCGAGCCGGACATCTCAGTTGTTTGTCAACGGATTTTTTTGAAATTTAAAATGCAGATATTTTAGAAGTTTAAGATTAAATCCAATTAATGCAACAACTCAAGTATTAAAAACGTAATTTTTACATGCCTTTTTAAAATGTTAAAAAAACAGATGTGCACTACTACTGAATTTTGGTCACTTCTACTCGTACAAACTTAAGTGTCACGCAAGTGACATTTGAGATTTATCTCTTACCCTTACAAAGTTAAAAACAATATTTTTGATTTATTTGTTGTACTGGATGCTTTAATTCTTTCAAAAAGGAATTTCCTACATTCGCACTTCATGCAACCCTCGCTGCGCTCGTGTCGCAAACAAAATTCTCATGTGGGAAATTGTATTTTCCAAACACGTTACGTAAATAACCATCAAAATTTGGATCAAGTTTTTTAACAACATAATCTAATTTTTTCCTTGGATCCAATGGTAATTGGGCTTAATTTTAAATAAAAAAAAACGTGTGTTAAAATTACATTTGTAAACTTAAGCTGATTTTTTTGCTCCTAATTGAAAAACCGCCTCCTAAAAATATGTGCATTCTAAATTTCATAACAATTCGTTGACAAATAACTGATATATCGGGTGATTTAAAAACATGTGGCCTAATTGATAGGACCGTATTTACTGGCCCACCTCAAAAAATAGAAAAATTACAGGGATCAAAAATCGGTATGTAAAAATGATTTTTTGGAAATATTTTTGTTATCGTTTATCCGATTATTATGAAACTTTGCACGTCAAGAGACAAAAAGACGCTCTTTGATATGATGTAAACGGAAGTCTTGTCAAAGCTACACATTTTCGGTGACAAGGGGGCCCTTCTAGTTTTTGGGTCATAACTCAATTTTTCGGACTATTAACACGTATTTTTGATGCCAAAAATTGAAAGCCCGATCATTTTTTCATAAAAAAGGTACTCTTGTTTCATATCGCCAAAATGTACAGTTCTCGAGTTATTTGGGTGGTCTATCCTGTATATACAAATTGAAATATTTTTAGAATTTTCCTTATTGTAAAACCCACCGTTAAAAAAAAATCAAATCAATAGCTTAAGTCACGCTTATAAAAAAAACTGTACTTACCGCAGCTGTACTCAAGTCCGGTGAGTTCAAAAATATGCACGTGTAAATCCCCGACTAGGAGACTTTCGTCGTGGACGCTTCGCAGCAGATACGACCCCATATTCGTCTTTAAAAATGCCCGACATGCCGTTATCCACGTTTGCAACTCCAGCATGCTAAAACTGGGTGACGGTACCGGTGGTTTACCCGTTTTCTGTAACGTTAAAATCGCTTCAACCCATTGGGTGCGTTCGAATTCCGACGACAAGAAGAACGTGTACAATCTTCCAGTTTGACGGTTTTTAATACGGAACGGTAAGTTTGGCGAAACTAAAACTAACTGACTTTCGAGTTCCACTAGACGTTTTTTGAACTTGTCGGAACCACGAGTGCTGCGTATTTTCTACAATTTTTTTCAATGTTTTTCGTAAGAAATAAATATGGATTTACGTGACATACCTTATCTTCTAAAGCTTTTTCTTCTTGGCGTAATTGATCTCTAACATTTGATGCTTGCGATTTAAGACTTACAATATTTGGTACAGTTGTTTCGTGGTGATGCTGAGGGCTGGTTTCGCGGAAAATGATTATGTCTTCCACGGAGATGAACCATTTTAGTTCAAATGTGTATTTTTCAGTACGCCCAGATGGCTAAAAAATTATTTTTTTTTAGAAACTGTTATTATTTAAGCCAGTAACCAACATTACAATTCATTTTCAGCGCATAATAATTACAAAATCAATGGATTTGTAATAATAATGATTAAACACTCGAAATATAGGACTACTATAGACTACAGAATTTAAAATTACCCTCTTGACCATTTCGCACTTATTTACAAAAATCAAAAAAAACTAAAAACCTTTTTAAATGTCTATCAAAACGATTAAAATATGGTTTAGTGGACAGAACATTTTAAAAACTATTTGACTACAACAATGGGAAAAATCCAATTTATTGAAAAATATTTTAGAGTGAATTTAAATTCAGATTTTAAGATCAGAAGCAGCTTTCAGGAGGTTCAACCAAATGGCAATTATTTAGGTACACAAATTTTGTCAAAATTTATACCTTACAACATATCTTTAATTTAACAAATAAAGATAATGTTTTGTTAAAATTTAGACTTTTATGCCCCTTTTTTAATTTTGAGGTCAAATTCTTCAGGATTTCAATCTAATTGTATATGACAGTTTTAATTTTTTTAGTTCGTTTGGATAGATTTTTCACAATTTTTTCAATTGTTCCAATCGAATGATAAAATTAAAATGAGAGAAAATAAAAAACTGAAAAAAAAACGATTAAAATTATGTACAAACAAATCACTGAAAAAGTGAACACCATTTAACTTCAAAACCATGAAATATTAACTTTGAACATAAATATAAAAATTTCATCATGAGTTTGGGTTTTTCAAAATTTCGAATTTTCATTTTCCTATAGGTTTTGATTTTTTACGTTTATTCAATTTCAAACTTTAAACATATTAGGTTTCAGTTAGAATTCGGATATCTATGAATTTTTAATTTCTAGCAATGATGATATTTATTATTGGAATTGTTCGACTTGTCATTTTTTTATTTAGGTTTATTTGAGTGTTTCAGATTTTTTTAAATAAATAATCCATCGGGTTTAATCTGATTGTGTTTTATTTTATCAATTTCCTTGGTTTTAGGTTTAAGTTTATCAATCACCATTCAAATTTATTTGTTAATTAATGGATGAATGCTCGACTTCCGCATTCGTTAAATTTCGGAAAATAAAATACAGATTGCAGGAAACAAAACTTGTGTCTTTGTTGAAGTTAAAGATAAAAAGTTTTAATTGTCGAAATATCAGAAACTGTATCTTGAAAGACAATTTCTCTAATTAAGATCACAAAATCTTATCATAAATTGCAAATGTATAAATTCTCGCTTACTTTTTGGAATGTTTAAAAATAGTACGGGTTAAGTTTTTGAAAATTTTTTTTGTCGATTTTCTAGGATTTTTACAATTCTCAATGTGTTTTAAGCCTATTGAGGTTTTCCAAAACTCTATTAAATTTTATATACAGCGTGTTAGGGAATGGTTTAGCATAAATTGAAAGGAAGACAGAGAATGGCAAAATGAATCGATTAAGTAAAATTTTTATAAATCGAAAATGCATAGTTTTGCCAAAAAATCGTTCTGAAATTGAAGTCCCACATTTTGAGAACCGCTGAACTAGAATGATAAAAATTAGCGTAAATTTTAACATTATTGACAAAACAGCAGAGGTAAATTAACTTCTGAGTCCAGTCCGTAATTATTCTATTTCAATTTGTGTTTTGCGATCGAAATTTCTAAAAAAAAAAAAAACAAAAAGAAATTTATGCCAGAACTGGGGTTCGAACCTCCCACACAAATGACCATGCTATCAACAATTTTGAAAAATTTTCAAAACGTCCATGCGCCACTATGTCCACTTTGTTTAACGAAAAAATTAACTGCTAATAAACTACCATATACGATACAGTGGCTCTCAATAGGTGGATTAATAAATTTTTTTAAAGAAAGTATGCACTTTTTGGAAAAATGGTATAAGGCTTTTTAACTCGTCTGACCATGACAAATTCACATACGAAATATTGCTAAACCATTCCCTAACACCCTGTATTTTTAAGTTTAGGTTTTCGGGTTAGTCTTTTTTTTTAATTTTTATGGTAAATCTGGCAGTATACTTGTATTTTGAGTATGTAATTTGACTCTATTTGAGTATTTTTAGTTCAGAATATAATTATTATTATTATTATTATTAGGTTCAGAATGTTTGAAATATGTTTACGATTTGTTATTATTTATTGATAGAAACAAGCAGTCTGTAAGTAACATAATGTTAAGGACAAAATGAGCTCCTCGCAACAAAAATTTAAACGAAAGGGCCGTCTATACAGCAAAAATTAATTTTGTGGAAATTTTTGAAGGTTGGTTATGTCAAATTTATTTATTGGTTTCTTGCTAAAAATTATACTTCATAAAAATCCCCCTTTATTCATTTATTATTTATTATTATTATTTTCTTAAATAAGGTTGATAAAATTGTAAAATAGCTATTAATGGTTAAATCTCTCATTGAAACTATAAATTACATTAGCTATTAATTTTTTGAAGTGCATGAATAATTTATAACAACTAATTTTGAGAGAAAATGCGACGTTGGCGTTTTTATAGTTTTGAAACAACTAATATGTTATTTTGTATTATGTTTTTAACTGTCAGTTGGAAAATATTGTAATGACTTAAAATGTACACGAGTGTAATTTTTGCCAATTTTTTAAACGGGACAAGATCTAAACAGTTAAAAAATCGCAAGGTTGTGTAAATTATCATTTTTCCTCTCACCTTGTATTTCGCACACGCGATGACGTCATTAAATAAAAACAGATGCCTCAATTTCCGATGGCCGTCTGCGAATTCGACAATAAATGAATTTTTAACGAGCCGCCTTTGCGCTCGATCGGACACCTTCAAAGACATGCAAAACAATTAGCAAACCTTCACACGTAATTACGAAAACTTACAGGAAACATGGACTTGGTTTGAATCATATTAAACTGGTCAAGGAAACCTTGCGTCAATTGTAAAGCTTCAGAAAGGCTAGCGTAATCGGGATGTGTCCCTTGGAGCGCATTCAACAAATCGTGCAAAACCAACGCATTCTTTTGCACCCTTGCCACCGGCTTGTGCAGAATTTCGTCCAAATTGATCGGCTGTTTTGAGAGGTATTTGCAGGTGATGTTTTTGGTGACGTCGCGAAATTGCGTATTCGTCTCGCAACACTTTCGCACCGTGTCCAAAGCGCGCCCATAATTGCTCAAAAACGCACCGTACAATTCCAGATTTAAAGCCTGGAAACAACATCAACAAAATACTGATTGGATTCGAGTTTATTTCAAGTACCAAATTTTTGAAGCACTCGCCCGTCTTTCCCGAATTGTCGTTCTTTTCCACGTGATTTTTCAGTACTTCGAGGAAGTGTGAATGCACACCGTACAGTTCTGGAATTTTGTAGAAAATTGTATTCAGTTCAGTCTCTGTGATAATTCGTTGGGACGTCGTCAAAGTCGCTTGAATCGCTTTCATGTACTTCATTGACACACTCAACCATTCCACGTACTCTTCCTCGCTGCTTATTATATTTTTTAGTATGCATTTGTACCGTGAGTTTTCAGTGGCAGTCTCAAGATCCTCCTGTTTAAATTTAAATCAAATCAATAATTTTTACAATTTTGTTGATTATTACAGGCTGAAATTTTCGTCTGCTGTGGGGCGTTGATGAGTCTAATGAACTTGAACTTGCGTACGAACCGTTGCTTCCTCTGTGACGCATTTCAGTGCCTTCCTCGTCACTGCTACTGTGTCCATTATCGTTTTGATTGCTCGACCTAATTAATTAAATTAAATTAAATGTGTGATAATTAAATAGGCAGTGCCTCCGCTGTCGATAAGATCTTGACGAAGTGCTAGAAATAGACCAACAGCTATCGAAAAATTTCATTGATTTTCAAATTATTATGTGAAGCTTAACGGGAATTCGCCCTTTCAAACCGTTTTGGTTTGTCAATTAGCAAAAGTGTTCTGTCTCCCATTTTTGTTATTTGATAATTTTAAAGTTAAAAATGAGGGTTTGAAAAAAACGATGAATTTTGTGGCGACGTCTCGAGATTTTATTACCTGAAGAAAAGACAACAAAATCTAGAAACGTCCCCGAAAGATTCGACGTTGTTTTTTAAATCCCAAAGCCTCATTTTCTACTTTAAAATTTGCCAATTAGGGCAAAACTATTCGAAAAAATTAAAATCTTTTAATAGACAGACAATAATTATCATTTTCAAACACATTAGGATTGTCTAATAATAAGTTATTGGCTGATCAACACTCCAAATAACCAAAATCTCGGTAATGATGGGAAAAATCTAACATTATAAAATAAATTCAATTGATGTCTTTTGCACTTTTAAGGGCCCCAGAGAGTTATAGAGACATAGAAACACGCTCTTAGGTGAAGTTTCCAAAACATTGATTTTCTTGAATTTTCTATCTATCAAAATCCCTAAAAATTCAACTAAGGTCGTAAAAATGTTTTCTAAAATCACGTGATGGTATAGGTGTTAAAATGAGCTAGTATAAATAGCTATCGGGAAAAAGTCGTTTAAAACTATTGAAAATCTAGAACTAATACAAATTTAAAATGATTTCGTACTTCAAGGTCTTTTAAGGTTTTTAGAAGATTCTAAAGACAGACAGGTGCATAAAACATTGTTGGAGCGAGTTTTAAAATAATGATTTTTTAAGGTAAGTTCAATTATAATAAACCTAACATGAATCGAAGAATTCGTTGAAACAAACCGTTTTGTTCTACAACTAATAGTTTTCGAGTTGTGGTGATTTTCTCTAATGAAAAACTAAAAAAGCCCTAGTTTCAAGCGCATTGTGATTCTTTTTTAGTTTCCGAAAAGAACGCAAAAAAAGTTGCAATTTTCCTTTTTTTTTTAATTTTTCAAGCAGCGATTACGGCGAAACTATTGGAGCTAGCTAAAAACATTAGGTACTGTTAAAATCGGCGTAAAAAACTTTATAAAAAATGATATAGGATTAAAGACGATCTCGAAATTCTCGTATTCTCAAAAGCTGATTACGGCGAAACTAAAAGAGCTACGAAAAAAACTTTTTTAGGCGTTTTCTTTTCGTTTTTTGTACTCATCTTTCAAATTTTACTTTTTTGTACACTTCTGTCACTTTCTTGGACTCATCTGTCACTTTCTTGGACCGATCTGTCAACACTATTAAATTTGACAGATGTCTTTTTGGTTTGTCTTGTTATCAAATTCTTTAATTCTGTTGTGATCATCGCCTAAAAAACGTTGTGTGCACCTCCGCCTAGGGTGCTTTTTTGGCCTCACCTGAATTGCAGCCTCGGCTAACGCCTCGGCCACAAACAACAGATTCGGCCAAAAAAGATCACCTTTATGGCCTTGATACACAAATAACTATTTCCATCCATCGTAAAGAGCACATCAAAATCTATAGGATAGGATGAGTTTCAATCAATTTTAAGACACTTTCAAAGTCAGAAATTAAAAAAAAATAATGTTATTTACTCAGTTACGGCAAAACTATTCAAAAAAGTAGAATTATTTTGATGAAAACCTATGTAAAACGATCCGTGGAATCGACTGGTGACGAGCAAATTGCAAAATATATAATAGTTTTCAAGTTATCATGAAAGTTTCACCTATTCTTACTTATGTTGACAATTTTCTCGAAAACTAATAGTGTAAAGATAGATAATTAAAAGAGCTTTCCAACAACAATAAACATAATGAGTTACGGCTGACAATTGGAGCATTTCACACAAAGCGAACAACGAATAAAAAAAAATGCGACAACCTGAAACTGTTACATTCCAGACAATTCTCCTGAAAGGTATAAATGAGTAAATACGTGATTTTTTTGTGCGCGACTTATTTGTAAAGTTATTCACTGTTGTTTTTAATTCTGAAATCAGATGCGAATTTGAAACTTTTTCCGTGTAGAAAACCGGAAGTGAAGTTTCAAATATGAATTTTACCAAGTTAGACCACTTTTTTTTTAATTATACATTTAAATTCAAATTTGAAACTCCACTTCCTGTTTTCTACACGAAAAAAATTCAAATTTTGAATATGATTCCAGAAATAAAAAGAACAGAGAATTGTAGATAAAAAACACCATTTTAAACATTTTGTTATGCATTAGTTATTTGAATATTATATTTCAAATTTTTAGTCAATAGGTCAATAAGTCAATAAATATTTCAAAAATCAAACATTTTAAAATCGAACCAATTGACATATTTTGCACTTTGTAGAGAGAGCTCTAAAGGGTTCTAAAAGCATAGAAAAATGAATAAAACTCTGTTGGGTCGCTTTTAAAAAATTAGATTTCTTTATGAAAAATCGAAAAAATCTTTCAAAGATGGTATTCCAGATGCAAAAAAATCGTTAATCGTTTAAAGTGTTGAAAAACTAGCTGGTGGTGACCCCAATTGACCAAAAAAAAATAAAACTTTTCAAATCATACGAGATAAATCTAGACCTTAAATTGCGGAGGCACTGCTATTAGAATAACCTACTGTATGAAATATTCAATATTGACGTAGTTTGAAGCACTTGGTGACTGTGACCCTTTTTTCGGCATAAAGGACGCCTGTGAACTTAAAGTATTTTCAGCACTTGAATTATCACTTTCAGGCAGATTGAAGTCCTGATCTTCGGGCGCAACAACGTCGTAGTAAGGCTCCTCAGGTGTTGACACGCGCTCTTCGGGCTCGATTTTCTCTTGTAAACTGTTATTTCTACTAAAATCAGGCTTTACTGGTATCCTGAAAGCACACAATTTTATCTGGTTTCAAACTGATGAAAAATTTTACTTTGGTGGAGTTTGAGTGCTCGCCGACGGTTTCAAACCATTCACTTCGATCACCGTCACGAAAGAACTCGGGTCTGGCATTGACAAATCAGCGTCTTCACTTTGTTCAGCAGAGTTGAGTTTCGACAACACGTTCGAAATCTCCGTCACGCACATGTTTGCCGAAAACGTCTCGAACTCTTCCAGGCTCAAGTTGGTTGCGCTCTGCAATAACAAACAGTAGGAAAAACTCAATAGCCAGTGAAATATTTACATTTGATACGTTATCAGCTGTGACATCACTCTTGCTTGATTCACCTTCTTCTCCCGACTCGTGTTTCTTGTGTTTCTGGATATCCAGGAGCAGACGTTCCAAATACTCGACGTAGATTTCCTCCTTGCGGACTTCTTCCTTGAACATCGACACTTTCTGTCGATGTTTCGCCAAATTCAATTTGACATGTTCCTCCCATGCTCCTGGAAGTGGATTGTCAGGAAATCGTTGCAACCACACTTGTTGAAAATCGTTAAAAACACTCATTTTTGATCAATTCATATTAACTAAGCGCCTCATTTAATTTAATTACGCTAATCTACTGGAACATGAAGCAAAAACACAATTGACTGACACAACGACATAACAGGGTGTTGATTTATCTGCACTCATACTGCCAACGCTACGAAACCAAAATCACTAAACCGACTCGCCTCAATTACGAAAAAATCACTCAAATTTCAAAACTCGAAACACTGATAACGACTAGTTTACTTAACTGAACCAAAAATTTAAAAATCGCCCCCAAACCGTTCAATAATTAGCCAAAATGCGTTTGTTTGTGTCGCACTTGTGGTGGCACCCCTGTTGACGTTTAAGGTTATGCAATTTTGAATTTTTTGTTTATTAAAATTGAGATAAAATCCTTATCTCGTATCAGAATTGATTATCATGATGATAGTAATGTGGAAACATCGTCAGGTGGATGAGAAATCGCTGAAAAATGGTCCAGAAACACAGTTGAGGAGCAGCCCCCCCAACAAATGAATCGCGCAAAAGAAATTTTTTATGTAAGAAGACCACTCAGCCGGGCAGCTAAGCGAAGACTTAAATATGTAGGAATTTTTCTGTGAGTATAATTTAATTAGCGAGAGTGTTGGCTTCAAACGAGCGTTTTTTAGACTTGTGTTTGCGCTTTTGCTCGTTTTGTTTGTATTTATCGGATTTCCGCTGATTTTTATGAATTCTATCGCCCTACAGAGGCTTCTCATGTTCACCAATTGTAAGTTTCGGTCAATTTTAATCGAGAATTGGGTGTAATTCAATTCGTAGGGAATTTACCGAGCCAGAGCAGTTATTTCGAAAAACACGAATTACTGGCCGGTTTGAGGAACTTTTACGTCTCTGTGAACGACCTGAACAGTAAAAAAATAATTTCGTTGGGCGTCTGGCATTTGTTGCCTTACATATACGAACCAGTTGTAATAACACAGTCCGAATTCGATTTCGAATCCGCTTTAAAATCTGGAAAATTAAATGTTTTATTTTATTTCCACGGCACGGGGGAAGATCGGTCGTCGGCCTTTGAAAAGTACAAACAATTTCGTGGGTTCTTCCACGTGATCACGTTTGATTACAGAAGTAGGGGCGCAAAAATTGTAATTCTTGGTTTAATGCACATTTTGAAGGCTACGCTGACTCGACCAAAGCCGAGTTGTCTGAAGATGCAGTCGTGAACGACTGTGTCCAGTTATACGAGAGGCTTTTGACCAAAACCAACGCCTCGATCATTTTTTGGGGCCACTCTTTAGGCTCAGCCCTTGCGACTAGAACTCTCGCCATTATCCAAGCCAAAAATGTCAAACAACCAATTGGTTTGGTCCTGGAAGCCGCCTTTACCAAAATGAGCGAGGAGCTGTATGTCCACCCTTACGGTAAAGTAAGCCCCACAAAAAAAACAATTGTGACTGAAATTAAGTTGGCAACGCGCCAGGTCTGGTGTTTTTTTTATTAAATAAAACAAATTCTAGATGCACTACGTTCTTATACAAACCTACAAAAAAAATAATATATTCAATCATTTTTTGTTTCTGTTATTATTACTTTTTATAGATTGTGTTTTTAAAATTATTTTACAAAAACAAATTGCTTTCGTAAAAGTCTTCCTCTAACTTTGAAAGAATAAGGAGATAAAATCATTTGTCTTTTTTGCTTTTATTGCTTTTTGTCAATTCTCTATATCTCAAGAAATGGTTCATTTTTTCGATAAAAAAATTTTCACAACCTCTGTGTTCATTAAAATCGCACTTTTTTTTCAACTGTTGTTTCTCCATTAGGAATGCTCTATTTGCATCAAAATTTTGGCATTGGGATTTACACTATGTTAAAGATAGTCTGTTTTTTCTCCAAATGTCTTGAATTTTTTTTGTTTTTTTGCCTGAGCAATCTAATTTTTTTACTTTACTGCGGTTTCGTCAGTCCCATTTTTTTATTTTATGGAAATTTCAAGATTTTCGACTGTTTCTACCCAATGTTTTGCTTTTTTTATAATTTTGAAAATTACATCATTTTAAAACTGTAAGTGATTTTTTTATTTTTTATCGAGTTGTTTTTTTTATAATAATTTTATAGAAATTTAATAATGTCCACTTTGGATTTCAAAGTTGTGTTTCAACATTCGGGCTTTGAAATTCTCTAGGTTATTTACGTTCACACAAAGACCTTCGGAAAAATTAATATTCATTAATTTTATGGTGTTATTGTTACCTACTTTTTATAGATTATGTTTTTATAATATTGTTTTAAAAGTAATAAAAAAATGCTCTCCTAAAACTTTTCTTCTAATTTTGAAAGAAATAAAAATCATTTGTTTTTTTTACTTTGATTGCTCTTTTTCAGTTCTCTTTTTCTTCCTCAAGAATGTTTCAGTTTTTCGAAAAGAAATCTTTCACAATCTCAGGGTTTCAGCTTTTCGGTTGATAAAATCGCTCATTGTTTCAAGATTTAAAGATCATTTCTCCGTTCAAAGTTCTCTATTGGCTATAATTTAATGATGGTTTCTATTTTTTCTAAGGGTTGTTTCTTTTTGCAAAAATCTTGATATGTTGTTTTCAAATGAAAAATCTTTTTTGTTTAATTTACTGCCATTTCATAAAATTCACAGATTTTTGCGTGATGTTAAGGAAATTTTATTTCAACTGTTTCTTCTCAAGGTTGAGAATTTTTTCTTCAGATTTCAAAATTTTTGTGGTTTGAAATTCTTTAAGTTCTTTATTCTTTATTCTCCATCTACTACTGATCCTAAAATTCTCAGGCTTTTATGTAATGATATAAAAATTTTAAGTTTTTCAACTGTTTCTTTTCAAGATTTTAAGTTTTTTTGTTTCGTTTTGAGAATCTGTACAATCATTAAAACTGTATTTTACAATCGTTTATTGTTCTTCAAAATGTGCTACGACTTTATGAAATTCTCAATTTTTTGAATGATTTTATAGAAATTTATGAGTCACTTTTGCTCTAAGTTTCAAAATTTTATTGTTTTAACGTTCTTAGGTTTCGAAAATAATCTTCAAAATTTTGCCAAGAATAAGACCAACGATTTCGAAATTTTACCGAAACTAGTGAAAAAAAAACATATTTTATACTTTGGGAAAGACTTTCAAGTTTCTTAATAGTTTTTTTTTTGAGTTTGAAGCACTGAGGTGATAAGCCAAATAAAAAGATGGTAGAGTTTGACAGTTAACGTTACCAACTTAATTTCACAGTCAGAGCCACCTTGTTTGAAAAATTATCTATTTTTTGCCAACAAAAGTTGCATGCAACACCATAGCAATAGCAATTGTTTTGTAAATTTTTGTCTAGATTTTCGCCTGGTTGCCGTATTTTGAAGCAACAGTGATTGAACCGTTGCAAAAAAATGGTTTTATTTTTGACACAAGTAAACATATTTTAAGCGTTAACGTACCGATTATGATTCTCTGTGCTGAAGACGATAGTGTTGTTCCTTACACGTTTGGAAAAAAGGTAAATAACAAAACGTAAAATATATTTTTTAAAGTGTATTATTTCTAGTTGTATGAAATTGCAAAAAATGAGAGGACGAGTATGAACATCACATTGTATTACCAGTTTGCTTCTAAACTAGGTTATAACCACAATTTCATCTACAAAAGTTTTTTCTTCCCCTATTTTATCAAGTATGTCGAGCATGCATTGGATTAAATTGAAAGTAAAACTATCATTTCAGTTATTTTCATTACATTTGTCGAAATGCAACGGATGTTAAGACACTTAATTAAGGTAATAAAAATCCAGAATTGAGTTTGAATTTATTTGTGCCCTTAGCCCCACCCCTTACGCCGCCTCTGCTCGCCCCTAACAATACTGATGCTAATATTATTGATTTATCTCTTATTTTATTAATCTTTGATTCGGATGCGCACACTTCCGGTTTGTTTTCGTTAAAAAATAGCATTTGCAAAAATTGGCAACATTCTCCTTCTCTCGGTCTCCCACCGGGGAATTTCCGCAGACCAACGCGACGTAATTAAATATAATGCACTTTCTAAAATATGTAATTAATGTAAGTTAGAGTTACGTAAACACGGTAAGAAAGTGATTTTCGCGACGGGAGCATCAGTTCGGTCGTAAGGCTTCAATTAGGAAGATTTGTTATTTTGTGGACAACGACCCCAAGAATTTGCAAAAAGTGACAAAGCGGGAATTTCAAAAATCGAGTGACAGTTACGTAATTTTGATTGTTTGTAACAAATAATAACATTAATTGTTGCTTAATATCAATTCAGCAAAACCATGTTGGTAAGTTTGTGCAATTTTATGCCGATATTTCCCATCGGTTTCTTTTCAGTTTTGAGCGAAAATCAGACACACTACAATGGGCAAGTCGAAAAAATGCCTCAAAGGAACTTGCATTTATCTGTTGGTATACTTATGACAGAAAATTCGTGAATTAATTGATTTGTTCCAGATTTGCGCTCGTGCTTCTCTTATTTCTCGTAGTTTTTGTGATAATTCCGGTTGTGTTCATGTTCAGTGTTGAGATTCAACGAAATATCATTTTTCCAGTTTGTAATAACTGGTGGACAGCGAGTGTGCGTGTTTTATTTTTGGTGTTTTTAGGGTCGACTGAGGATGCGAATTTTTCCGATATTGAGAGTTTCCATTTAAAGGGGGTGCGAAATTTTTATGTAAATGTTGATGATAGAGAAAATGTGACGTTAGGAGCTTGGCAAATCCTGCCGAGCAAATTGTTGAGCAATGTTGTTGATAATCACTACTACAACTACGAGGAAATTCTAGCCAATAAGAATTACAGTATTTTGTTGTATCTGCACGGAAATGGGGGCGTACGATCGGTTCCATTAGAATTGTACGCGATTTTGAGGAAGTATTTTCAAGTCATTGCGATTGATTATCGAGGTAAGAGGAAAAGAAGGAAAACAATGGCTTTTCCCTAACCGATCTGTACAAAAACAAATCTAGTCTGACTAGTTCAATACAAACTAATTAGAGTCAAAAAAATAAGTCTAGTTTTGGGGGATTTTTCAAAATTTAAGCTCTCAAACGAAACATGTTTTTGACAAGGGTGGCAACGCTGTTTGGTGTTTTTCATAATAAATTCTGCTTTTAATACTTTGGTTATTGCAGTTGTTAAACGCATATTTTTACTTTTTACTGTGTCTCAAAAACTAATTAATTAGGGGAAACCCCCAGATTACATTAAATAAAAAAAATATGGCGCTACACAAAAAAATATTATTTCTTTTGTCATTATAAAACAAACAATCCTTAAGGGGGAGAATGCCACGGTTAAAAGCGTCGAATTTTAAACATTTTCTTCAATATTTTACAGCATGATCAAAACATTTTAAGTAACATTTTTAAATATAATTTAAACATTGTTTGATTGACAACGACACTAGAGATCATCAAATTTCTATTAATTAATTTTGCTTATAAGGTACTGTAGAAAAATTCACTTGTATAGTGAAAAGTATAGAGAATTTTTGAGATACAGTAGAAAATACTTTTGACCGACTCACCCTCTATATTTCTTTATTTTTCTTTATACAAATCTACCTATGCAATGACATTACATTTAAGTTTTTGAAGTCAAATAGACAACAAAATTATTGTTTCTACTGACAGATTTAAGGCATATGGAGACAAAAAAAATATAAAGAATGACTCAACTTTTATGAAAAAAGCCTTGAAGGTTAGAATTTTTAAAATTTAGAAAATCAAGTTGGCAACGCTGCTTTTGGTATGTTTAAACTGTTTCTGTAGAAGCTAAAAATTAGATCTTTTTTTTAACTTATAATTTTTGGGAGAATTAAATGCAATTTATCACAAAAGTGATTACTTTTATGACTGAATGTCACTGGCAAATGACCTGAGGTTTTATAAGATCAATGATTTCTTGTGAAATACTAAAACGGAAAGTGCATTATTAAAAAGGTCAAGAATATTTATTCTCTTAAGAATATGGCAAAGACAGTAGTAGTGTATTCAAAAAATCTTTCTCGTGCTATACCAATTTTTCTGAATAATTTATAAAGTATTAGTATATGTTATTTGGAGTAAAAGTGAATTTATCTGCTGAGTTGAATTATTTGTCTCACTACGTTTGGTAAAATAAACATTCAGCTTCATCTCAAAAATATGAATTTTTAAAGAGTGATGATTTATACTTTATAAATATATTTGAAAAAAGAATGGCAATAATACATATATGCTATTTTCTTTTGTTTGCTGTTTTTTGACACAGCAATAAATCAATAATTGCTTGTCTTATTTAATACCATACATTTTGATTAGTTTTATTATTTTTTTTTCAAATTTAATAATTTTTTAAACAATAATTTTTAGTAAAAGTGGAACGCATTGCACATGTTTGTACCAAAAAAAATCTAATACATATATTTCAAATTATGAAAAGAAAAATATAGGTTACAGCTGTATACACCTGGCTATAAATAAAAATTCTAGATCCCCTGCCGTTTTTAAAAATCACCCTGTATAACATAGTAACATAATTTACTATTAGTTGAGAACACTGGTTGAGAAGAATTTTGCATTCAGCGAAAAACATTTTTTTTATAAATCAGTACTTTGACATAATTAAAAAAAATCATTTTTATTATTTATTTTGTTATAAAAAATATATTTCTAATCTCGGAAACGCAGTTTTTAAATATTTTCAATGTGATAAAGTTGACACTGCCCCCAGTCTAACAGAATTAAAAAGAAAATAGTGAGAGGGATACTGCGGACACATGAATGCAATGTTGGCAGCACTGACTATTAACAATTTAAAAAATTATTTCTGAACAGAAGTTAGTACTAATTTTTGAATTTTTCAGGTTATGGAGACTCGACAAAAGCCGAATTGACCGAAGAGAACATCGTGCGCGACATCGTCAATTTCTACAAATGGCTTCGGGGAAAAACCCAAGCCCGAATTTTCTTCTGGGGCCACTCTCTCGGCACCGGCGTCAGCACTCACACCATATCAAACCTAAAAGTACAAAATCACGTACCCTCGGGCCTCGTTCTCGAAACCCCATTTTCGTCAGTGCCTGACGTCATGGAGGAGCATTTTTTTGTTAAAGTACTCCTCTCAATAAAACGTGGTCAACATTACCCTGAAAATTGTCTCAATACCTGGCAGTCTTTGACCACGTTTTCATTTCGATTCTTGTTATTTTACTTTTACGTTTTGTAGTTTCTTTCATGGCTGCCTTGGTACAGGCAAACCATGTTAGATCCGGTCGTGAAAAACGGATTTGGATTCGAATCCACGAAGTACGTCGTAGATGTCGATTGCCCAATCATGATTTTGCATGCCAAAGACGACACAATTGTCAGTTACCAGTCAGCGACCAAACTTTACGAAACTGCCGTAAAAAATCGTAATTTTACAACTCAGGGAAACGTCACTTTCCACTTGTTTGATGAGTCAAGGGGCTACGACCACATGTTAATTTATTTGGCCCCCGAGCTACCGACTTACATCAGGTTTTGAGTTATTTCTAGTTTTTTTTTTAATTAAATGAAACCACTTTTCAGTGAATTCATTGATGAGTGTATCAAGTTTGAGCAAACGCTGAACCAGACCCAAGTGTGATACAATTGGCGATTTCACAATAAACCCTTTTTAAATGAATTGTGCTTTATTCTCCTCTAAACAAATCAATTTCAATTCGAACCGCGCGCCACTTTGCCGGCTTCTGATTGGCCATCGGCCGGGCTGGTCGAATTTTGTAACATGGCGGCGATGGCTGCATAATGAAAATTTGTAATAGTGACTAAGGTGAGATTATTAAATGGAGTTTCCAAAGATAAAACTCAAACACATTCCTTGAAGTGCGAAGTGTCGGTTTAGTGATGTGGACGACGTAATCGCAAATTTATTCGTCGATTTTCATTAAAAAAACATCAAAATGAGGTAAGTATCGGTTTTTACAATTAAACAACAACTCTGCCTGTGATTAGTCACGACAGACAGGTATTTAACACAAGAAAGACTTGTTGTGGAAATTAATTAAATAACTCTGGTTACTAACTCACTAAAATGGAGTAACCTGCCAGCAACTGTGACTATTGTTCGGCAAAACAATTTTTTTGACAGTTGTTCAAAGGATTTGTTGTTGGTTGTTGTTTTCATTACTTTCGCCGGTGATTAACGAAAAAGGCATGCTTTTGTTTTGTTTTCCTCCTTTCTTATCGATTATTAAAAGGTTGGGTGTGTTGAACTCACCCTACGAGGGCTTCCCGAAAAATAACATTTTTTTCGGTAAATCTCTTCTGGTATTTTAATTCGTTTCGCAGTCTCGCGTTTTTGTTCCAGACACATATGGTGGAGTGTTTACATTACCGGGATATTTTAGATGCTGATTTAGCTTTTTTCGTTTTGTTTGGACAAATGACACTGACATGCTCTTGTTCTTGGTGGTAATTAAAACAAAACAGCTCATTTTTATGGGGCACAACTGGCAACCCTGTCTATTTGACAAGGGGTGAAAAATTTGTAAATCAGTTTTGACAATTTGTTGCATTGTTGCCAGTTTTCCAAAATTGTTAACCGGAAATTGGACAATTCAAGGATGTCATACTTTTTACGCATTTTGCGGTTGATTTATACCTCACCTCCAAATATAATTGCCTTGAAACGCAATTATTTCACCAAGTTTTAAAGGTCTCTTGAGGTAAACTGCGCGACATAAAAAGTGCACCACATTTCAGTACACTTTGTATATGTTTTTTTTTTGTATGAAATTTGTCTTTTATACCAAAAAACGCACTGTCAGAGCAAAGTGTGTCAACTTAGAAACCTAAATTTCAGTTCAAAATTTAAAAATGGCAACATCGCTTTTGATTTTTTTGGGGGTCAAATTGACCAGAAGATTAGGCAAAATATGTAAAACGGCCTTTAGATAATAACCTGTCACTGAGGAATTTTGACATTCGAAAAGTCAAATTTGACATTTAAAGCCTGCTTTAGAGTTGATTTTTAGGTTGTGTCAAAATTTTGATGTCCTGTTTTTTGATATAATGATGTGAAAGTGTTCATTTTCTATGTCGCGTTGTGTTTTATCTGGCATGTAGGCTTTAACAATTGAAGTCGCCCACAAAACCCGACTTTACATTGTAGTTAGTTGCAAATTTTTGTCCTGCCTCTGTATGAAAATATCTCGGATATAAAGCGTAGCTTTCATTCGTGACTTCCGCATCACACGCTAAAACTCTGCGATGTTTCAGTATTGCCGAAATGAGTTCCAGTCAAGAAGTTCGTAGAAGGTATCGTCCTGGCATGATATGTGGACATTTACTATATTTCTTATCACTTTTGCATGTGCATGTGATAATGTTTATTTGCATGAGTTTTTCAACCTTAAGCTTAATTGTGTAATAACTCTTTTCCGGTTTCGAATCGTTTTCAAAATAAAGTACGTTGACCACAAGCGTCACACATTTTCAATTTCGTTAGACCTCCTTTGCGGAAATTAGATCCTGGGAGGGAATTAATTGACTTTTACTCTTTTATGTGAAAGTGAAACATTATTCAGCTGATGCTCGACCATTGTAATATTATAATTTGAAATGACGCATAAAATCCTTATTAGACCTTAACAATGATTCTGATTTTGGCATATTTAATTAAGATGCATACCAAAACTTTGACCGGATGCGGAAATCAAGATAATCCAAGCAACTTTTCGCTGACAATAATGAAAACCATTTAATTTTTCCAAAACGGCTTTTTTCGTAATGTGTCCCTCATCAAGATTGCAATTTTTCTCAAAAAGATTATAATTATAAAAGATAGAACGTAAAGAATTCTTCGACACTGTCAAAATTTACGGTTTTTCTCCTGTGTCAGTCTTTGGGATTTCTCAATACGAAAAAAGATTATTTTTAACAGATTTTAAGCCTTGTTGAGTCTAATTCGAAGAATAAAATGTTGTATTCATCTAGTTTTCGTGTGAATCGGTTCATTTATTCCACCTCGTGGATGATAAACCACTCGTTTTAAAAATCCCCTCGTGAAATAAAGCATTCAAGTTAAACTCAAACTCGTCGAATACATAACTATACTTGTTGTATCGTAAATTACAACAATTTGAAACGGATCTTAAAACCATTATCCTTTTATCTTAATTTTATTCTAAAAATTAATTTTCCGTCCAGTTGTGGAGCTTTGAACAATCGTTATTACTATTTTTAACTATTGTTATTAGTTATTACTAACGTGTTATCTCATTTTTGTTTTCCCTTTATTATCACGAGGAAATAAAGCATGGTTATCACCGAAATTGTAATTTCCGCCCATGATTTAACAAAAGCGGTATTTACCAATATGTGCATTGTTTTCCCTATTTTTGCATTTGAAGACAATGCAAGCAATTTTTTGCCAATCTTCAAGGCGAAATCTAATCACTTGGAAGTCGATTTGCATGCGGATTCCTGACGCCGAGCGTTACTTTAAAACCACTTAGCCCTTATTGTCGCCGATTAAGGGCCAGTTTGAGTCGGTGTTTGTATATGGGTCGTGTCAGTCGCACATAAACAAAGCGTACGACCCTCCTGCTTCATATTAATATTGAACTTTGCTACCAAACTTCCTGATTAATACTACAACTATCTGTGTCAGCATAATTTCCAGTCGGTTGTGGCTTCGCTTTTGGTTCACGTGCGGTTTTTAATTTTTCCTCGTGTAAAAATTGTTTGTGTGTGATTGGTCGTCGAAATGGATTTCGATAGGGATAATTTGTGTAAGGAGATTGAAGAGGAATTTAATGTTACGTTGCGCAAGAGTCTGCGAGAAAGCTGGCAAGATTACTGGAACTGGTCAGTTAAATTTTAATTTAAAAAATTGTGTATCACAAAACTAGTTTCGATCGCATTTTATTGAAACGTGAAACAATTTCATTGTTTGGCATTTTTGGGTACTTAAACTTTACTTATTTCATCAGTTCTTCAAATCTGAGTTAAATGTTATGACTTAATCACACATTCCTCACAAATGATTAATCCACTTGTTTTATCACGTATCGTGTTTATGTTTTTTGTCTTTTGTAATGCTTTGATTTGCTAATTAGCTTCAAAGTTACATATTTATTTAACTTTTTAGAAAACGTGATCGTAAAACTGTAACTGCATTACCATAATAAATATCTAAAGTTTTATCAAGACTTTTATTGGATTTGGGTCGTAAACCTATGAATATAAAATTTTGTAATTTTTCGGGAATGTTATCCACGTGGAGTGTTTTTAATAACTCAAGTATACATACTACATAGTAATTATCAAGGAATATTTATTGTTTCACAATTTCAAAATACAGTAGTGTTCCTAGAACCATATATCAGGTGATTTCAATGTTATCAGCTCCGATCCAATCAATCAAAGGCTTAAAAAGAGCTAAATAAACACGAAATAAATGCATAGATCTATGGTATTCAAATACCATTTTAAAATGTATAAATCCGAGGATAAATTATGGCTTTAGAATTTGCGAATTATTCAATTTTGGGTCCCAATTTATTCCTGCTTAGAATTGAAGAGAATATTTGTATCCCTACCACATCAATGATTCAGTGACAAAGAGGAAAGCAAATAAAAATTGATTTACCCTGAGAAAAGTCTACTTTTATGTATTATGAAAAAAAAATATGAGCGGATGTAAAATCACTGATAAAATAATGTGACAAATCTACAGTATAGCTCATTTGTCATGTTTTTGGTATGTTTTCCTTCAACTCTACTCTCTTTTTCGGTTGTTTGCAACACTGCAACCGGATATGGTTTTGTTCGATAAATTAATATGTGACGTAAAAAGATTGTTAATTTGAATGCAACCATGTCAAACTGCTGTACTCCAGTTCTACCACTTATTACAAATTCAGAATTGCCAACTGAGACAATCATTGTTGATCACGTTGCCTTCCGACATAACAAAAATAGAAACAAAACATTTTTGCAATAATTTTTTGAGTTACGTGTTTAAGCCAAATCTGTTTTTTATATTAACAGATTTTTTAATAGTATTTGATTTTTAAATAGGGTTTTAGACCATTCTGCATGTTTATTCAAATTCGATGTAATAAATGAATGTTATAGAATTTTCTGGTTGGTATGATTGACATATTTTTGTTATTTTTCGTTATAGTGAACAATCGATAGCTAGCGCAAGAGCTAGTGTTATGATCTACGATGACGTCAATAAGAAATGGATTCCCTCAGGAACATCGTCGGGATTATCAAAAGTTCACATATACCAACATACCGTACAACAGACATTCCGTGTCGTCGGAAGAAAACTCCAGGATCATGAAGTACGCCACTGTCCCCCCACTCTTCATGTTTCATTAATTAATTTTTTCGTTGGCCATTGGTTAATGTCATTTATTTATTAATTTCAATTATTTATTAAAAAATGATTTTATCTGAAAAATGATGCATTTTTGGACGTCATTTTTTCATTAATACACTCTTTTTGTGATTTTGACGTTTAAAAATTAGTTCCTGCTTTATGGAGCTTCTAAGTTTTTAAAAACGTTTTTAATTCATCACGTAACTTTTTCAACTGAGCAAGTATGCATAAATTGTACTCAAAACGGTCCATTGAGGTACAATTACCGTGGCTCCTGGCGACCCGTTTTTGGATGCAATTTACAGAAAACACTGTCGGCACTTGAAAAAATGTAAAAATTATGTTTAGCACATCACTATATTTCCACCATTTTTCTTGCATTTGATTCACAGGAAATATTAATCACAGTTGACTTAAGTGAAAGATTTAAGATAAAAAAGATGAAATTGGTTTTGTTTTATCACGCGAATAAAAGAGTTTGCGGTCAACGAAAAAAATGTTGTAATCAAGTCGTTTGTTAAGGGCGATTAATAATCTCAACTGTTAAAGGCACTCACTCGCTACCGCTCGTCCGTGCTTTAGACAGTATCGATTATTAGTCGCCTTCATTAACATTAGTTTATTAAATAAGTATAAAATTTTCAGGTTGTTATAAATTGTGCCATTTTAAAAGGACTGAAATACAATCAAGCAACTGCTACATTTCACCAGTGGCGTGACAATAAACAGGTTTACGGGTTAAACTTCAGCTCAAAAGAAGATGCGGACCTCTTCGCCAGGGCAATGTTCCACTCATTAGAAGTAACTAAATGAAATATCAATCTCAAATTTTCAACTAAAAACACTTAAATAGGTACTTAGTAATATAGTTCGACAACCAACCCCCCAATACGCCCCCCAGATGCCCCCACAAATCCAACAACCTGCGATCCCCCAACAACAATACGACGAAGACATGGGGTACCGCACGATGACCCGCGAAGACGTCGCCATGATCCAGGAACGGCGGATATCCAACTCGCTGATGTCGCCCCAACAAACATCGCCGATGACTCCCCAGAACAACGTGCCTGTGGCACCGGCGATGCCAATGTCGGTGGCGGCGGCCGTCGCCCCCACGCCTATTTCACCACCGTCAAGCGGCCACCAACGGACGGTGAGCGCGCCCCCGGCACCTCCACCGCCCCCAGGAGGCCCCCCAATGCCCCCAACAGCCGGAGCAGCACCGCCGCCGCCACCTCCACCCCCAATGAACATGTCGCGGTCGCAGAGCAGCGACGGCGGAGAGGTCAACTCCTTGGCAGCGCAGCTCCAAAACGCGAGGTTGAAGAGGAATAACAAGGTAACATAGTAATTGAGCTACGGATTACTTTAAGTTAGGATACGAAACGACAATCAAATAAAACGTCGCAGTCCTTGATAGTTTCGTTAATCACGCCAGAGAGCGCTGTTCTATTACTGTCTGTTTTCAGAACGACGAATTTTAAAACATGGCTGTATTTAAAAAGCTCAGTATAAGGCAAACAAAAAATACAGGCAAATAGAGCATTAAATTCTCAATATTAAGAAATTAACATAAAAATTAAAAAAAAATTATATCGTATAAAAACACCGTGTTGCTATGAAAATAGGCGTTGGTATTTTCCGATTTTTGGGAGTATTTTTTAATTTTTTTTTAGAATACGCCGCCCCCGACTGAGAACAGCGGCTCGTCGACAAGCAGCGGTGGGAGTAGTAATTACGGGACGCTGGGGCGAGGAGGTGGAGGAAGTATGGCTTCGATGATGGACGAAATGGCAAAAACTTTGGCTCGACGAAGAGCTGCTGTATGTTGATTTGTTTTTTTTTTGGGGGGGAAATTTGGTGTTAAATGTTTTGTCTTCAGGTGGAGAAAAAAATCCCCGATAAGGATGAGGAAGAGAAAAAGGCCGTTTGGGAGAAAACGAATACGTTACCGAGTAATACGTCAAAGTTTTCCGAATCACCGAAAAGTATCCGAAAACGATTCGGCTCCGCTTCTGAGGAGACAATCTTAAAAGTGAACGGCCTATCGGAAGTTTCAGGGCTGTCGCTTGGACCAACCGAATTAGAAAGTCTCAAAAACGAAATAGTGAAAGAAGTGAGGAAGGAAATAACGAAAATGAAACAGGATATAATAGACGGTAAGTTATTATAGTCAACAAAAGTATTAAAGCGATTAGTAATCGACAAGTCCTCGAGATATCTAGATTATTAATTGTTGATACAAGAGTTGATAACAGTATTTTTCCGTTGATCGTACCTTAATTAATAAAAAAAAATGAGCCAATTCATAATTCAAGCGAATTATTTATTCAAATTTATTTATTAATTCAAATTTATGTTTCTCTAAACCAATCTTCAGTTTCAACAATTAATTCCAATCTATTAGTGGATAAATGTCAAATTTCCTTAATTGTTTGTTTGGTTGCATATATTCCAGCTTAAAAAAAAGCTATAAGTACACTACTGGGCAGAGCCTAATTGCGCACGAAAGTGAACGCAGAGCAGTAACGTATCTAAATTTGTTAGTGGATTTTTTATGAGGAAATTGCTTGTAAATAATACAAGGTGTGTTAAAAAGTGTTTTCTTGCACAGTGTAATATTTTTGTTGCTTTTTAACGAAACTTTTAAACGTAATTAACTGACAATTTGTGAATTTCATAACTGATAGTCTTGTTATTTATTGACAGCGGATTTATTTGAGTAGAGCGGCACAATTTTTTTTACATGTAAATCAACTTCAAAGTGAACTAGATAAGAATCATTTAAACACACCTTGTATATTACACTATCAAAATTGTAGTTTAAATGCTACTATGTACTTCAAATCAAAGTCAGTGGATATCAAAACCAAAGGCTTTGGGTAAAACCGCTTAAAACCCTATTTATCAAATTCCTACTATCAACTGAAATGCCGTGTGCTGACGATAATTTTACCAATCGATTTTGTGCTGATTACATTTTAACAAGTGTTCATTTAAAAAAACTCTAGAGTGCTTTGAAATTAAAAAACAATTATTTTGTATGTCTGTGATTAATTCGTTTTCTCATAACCTTACTTTTTGACAATTAAAAAGATAACAGATTTTCATAAAAATATTAATTTATTATTTATAAAAACTGTTGGAAATGTCGTCCTTGTTGTTCAACACACATAACACATCGCCTTTGAACACTATTTATCAATCTTATGTTATAAATTCTTGTGAGATGGTTTAGTAGGCAACCAACAATACAATGATAAAAATTGTTCAACGACTTCCGTAACAATCTCAGAGCATGCTGCGAGTTTTTTTAATAATGAACACCTGATATTATTATTACATTACATTATTACTGAAATGGTTCCTATAACTTGTAGCGTACCTTGTAATATTATTAACTGATATGTGTTTGTTTATATTACTTACTACATAATAGTTTTTATAGTGACATAGTTGTCACATTTTAAAACAAAAGTAGAAAAGAATATTATTATTAATTTATTGAAGATTTAAATAAGTTAAATTTTGTTGTAAACTCTTATGAAATAATGTAGTAGTTGGGCACTTATAGCTTTTAGACACCTCTAATAATAAACGGTCAACGGAAAACTTTTTATTATATTATTAATTATGAATTGTTTTTTCAGCAATCAAATCAGAACTGAACCGAAGGTAATTTCTTATTGCCTTATTTTGTGCGTGAAATTTTTTTAAAGTTTTACACTTGGATCAAATCATGCGACAGTTTCTAACATTAAACAGTAGTAATCGGTATTAACGTAAATAATGTACGTTTATGGAACGAGTATGTTATTAATGTTTCCTATTTGCTGTTCTGTACGTTTTTCGTAATTATTAGTCAACGGCGTTGATCGACGGGTCTAGACACATGAGGTTGAATCTTTTTAATTATTATAATAATTATTGAATAGCTTTATTTGTGATGGACGATTGCATGTGTCAAGTACAGAATAGCGGAATTTTAAAGTAATGCTAATAGATGTCGTGGATATAGAGCACTTTTATTATTATAAGTTCTAACATAGTATTTATTTTATTATAAGTTAATTAGGGATTTAAAGATTTTCAGTGATTCCTATGTAACACGTAATCAAACAGTGCTACAACTTTTGTAAATATTTATATAGGACTTCCAATGACCTACATATGTATTTATTAACAGCTGATTCGTTGCCCTAGAAAACGCCAAAAAATTGTCTTACCCCGGGTGGTTGTACGCATTTAATGCTTCTTTGGTGCCAACAAATGTAAGACAGTTTTCGGGCTACTTTTTTCTATTTTGTTCAAAATGAAGGGAAACAATGGTCGTGTGTATATTATAGAACCATAAGTTAATAGATGCTTATTAGATTAGTGTCAAATCATATATACATCGAACGTTTCCATTTATCATTCTTCACATTTTATATGAAAACAAACCATTGGTAATCCTGCATCAGACGGCAGTTTTGTACACTCTCGCTGTCGTGTTTGTGAATAGTGGATTGTTATCGAAAGCTCACCCAAAAAACGACGCATTGAGCGAAAAATATTGTATTACATACAGACATAATCAGTGATTGCAATTTTTTATATAATTTCTTAAGTACATATGTTATAACTTTGTGATATATAACTGCATTTGAGTTTATTGTATATTGTCTAGCACTTTTTTGTTTTGTCTTCTTAGATTTATTTTGTATGTGATCTCAAGTCAAAATTAGCACAAGTTTTCTAATTTTTTATATTTAAAAAAATCGATTTTAATTCGTAACTACGATTACGTTACAAATTTTACAATGTATTTGAAATAAACATTTGAAGTACGTAACTGGTTTTTTGTAGTGAATTAGTCTTTGTCTTGTTTCACCTCGATTATTTATTTTTGTGTGAATTCGTGACTAATTTATTTTCCCAATAAAGTATTAAACGTTTCCCCATTGTTTTATTGCGAAACCCGAAAAATTGACCCACAATCTAGCCAACTCCTGCAGAGAAAACAAAGCAACTTCAACACAATCTTATCTTTTCAGTGTATTGTACAAAATGCGCTTTTACGATTGCAGTAAACCAATATTTATCTTGCGAAAAAACGTCAAAGGCAAATACAGATGAACGAGATGTGTCGGAAATCGTACAAAAGTGCTATTATACTTGATAAAATTAATTTTTTAGATAGCTATTTCTCGGTTATTTTTGCAATGACCTCTAGGGACACTTAATAAGTTGGTATCACGTAAGAGGTTTTTTTACGCTAAGTGCGTAAAAATTTGCAAATTCTACAGGATGTTCCGTCTAAACCCCACATTAGCAATATTGGGAGTTCTAATAATGACCATATCTGTTGGTAGGTATGTACTTTCCCAATGAAAATATTTTCAAGATGGCGACACTTCCGGTTATACCGGAAGTCGCTATCAAGTATCAACTTCCTTATTTTAAATAGAAAGGTATGTTTCTTAATGCGTTTTTGGATTAGTGGAGTTATTTTAAGGTTGTTTTTAGAAGTTTTCCCTACACCTAAGTTTAGCCGTTTTAGAAATTTACGATTTTTTGAAAATTTTTGGATTTGCACGTTTCACTTCAAAAATCGATAACTCACTACATTATGAACAATTATTTTTTCAGCTATTCGTTACAAAAAATTGTACTCATTATATTTGTAAAGCAGTTTCTCACATTTCGCTATTTTTGCAGCACTCCCTCCGCCCGTGCTGCAAACAAATTATTATGTGGGAAATTGTATTGTTAAACACGTTGGGTAAATAACTAAGTCAATAAATTTTTACGTTCCCCTTTTGAATATTTTTTTTTGATGAATGGCTATGGATAAAAAACCGCTTCGTTACCTTTAAATGGCACAAAAGCGCCGGAAACCCTAGGCCGATTGTATAATACGTTACGTGTCAGTGTTGGGTAACTCCACCAAGTCTAAGGAGAGAGGTGGAAAGGCAACAAGGGAGAGCATGTCCCAATGCGTGGTGGTATCGACGTTTTGAAGCGAGTCATGGCGCATTGTGCTTCAAGCAGTAATCGAAAGTTGTTCTTTGTAGTGTTGTCTGTGCTAAATGCCGACACAGCCACGATATAACTCTACGTTCAGTGATTAATTAAATATTGCTCTTCGTTATCATCTTGTGCAGATTTGTGACAGTGTGCCTTTGACGACATCGATTTTTTGAGGTGAATGTCGCGCTGTTAAATCTTTGTTACCTCAGCAATAAAAAAGGTTAATTTTGTAAAGTAAATGTATTTTTATCGGGCTGTGTGTATTGCTGGGAATTTGGCTTTAGATTGTAGGAGGACCGAAAATAAAACACATTGTTGGGCGAATTATAAATACTTCAATTTTGAATTTTATTACAATCAAAATATTAAATTTTGCCGCAGCTGCTACCTGCTACCACTACCACCTGTTAATACCAATATTATGTCACACTTTTATTTAGGATAAATATCCCATTAACCTCTGCTTATTTGCATCCTTTAACTTATCGGCTACTAATTAGTTACAGTTTAAATTATCTCATTTATACAAAAAAAAATCGTTTTGATTCACTAATTTATGACAGATATTCATCAGTTTTAGTAATAGTTATTTTTAGAAATTAACTTTTAGTAAAGTGTGTAAAGTTAATGATAACAAAGATCACAAGAAAAATGGAGCACTCAATTTTACATCAAGCACTAAATTGCATTAATATTTCGAAAATAACTTTAATTACAAATAATTTCAAAATGTTTGGACGCATTAAATTTTAATAACAATCTGAATAATGAGGTTTTTAATCAGGAGGAAACAATGGATGATAAATGATAATAAATATAAATACTTAAGGCGTGACAGAGGTATGAGGTAATGAAACGATTAAATGAACAGTTTTGGATGACGATATTAGAATAATTATTATTGTAATAACTATCTTCAAAATTGCAATTTTTAATTCGTTAAAAAATATTTTTTGTGACAATGAAACATACTGAGTGGGTTTTGGTCTCTCGTTTTATTGAATTTTTGTAAATCCTTACGTAGGTTTATGAAATGTGGGAGTATTCATAAAATTGCTCGTTTTCATTTTTATTTTAAAATTTCATTTTGCCGACTTTGAACACAGATGTACCAAGTGTATACAGGAGTTTTTTACATACAATAAAGCCGTACATTAACCTTCAACAAAAAGTGTTTTCTCACCTCCAGTTGGTTTAAATTCCTACAATGTTTTAATGGTAAAAATGTACAGTTACAGAATTATCGCACTCGTACACCGTATACCATTTATGACGTTAAATAAAATACTAATTTTCTCCTACTTACATAATCATTTCGCATGAATTTTAATTACAATTATTATAAAGTAAAAGTAGTCGGAGCATAATTTGAGAAAATAAATTTTGTCTGACAAAAAAATTTAACAAATACCCTGTGCGTGACTACATAATAAAAAAGATCCAAACGGAACGAATAATTATTCCGACATTATTTCCGGCTATTAGTTAATCATTTCGAATCAAATTTATCTATAGGGAAGTAAAAGCTAATTGATCACTCTCTCAATTAAATTGAGGCTGACAATGTAATACTTTCGTGTTTTCCTCAATGCAAAGTTGACTAAAATAACTAAAAAATCCTGTATAAGTGTTTACGCATTAATACAGCAATCATTTAATTTTTCCTTATTTATTGTTATTATTGTTATTACTACTAAATTTTAAAAAGGTAAACAAAACTATCGAATTTTTCAAAATTTCTAAACCAATTCGTATCTGAATAGGTAGGTGTTTTGTAAATTGCATATTACAGGCATAGTACTCGTAAATAGTTGACGAGTTTAAGTGTATAGCGGATGCTTTATTTCACGAGTGGAATAAATGAACCGATTTACACGAAAACGAGTTGAATACAACATTTTATTCGAAGGAAGCATCCTTTTATCTCAAAGTGGGCCAATTTTTTCAAGTGATCACAACATTTTATTCTTCGAATTAGACTCAACAAGGCGTAAAACTGCTTTAAATCTGTTAAAAATAAACTGACGTTTCGTATTGTCAAAACTTCCTTACATAGGAGACAAATCGTAAATTTTGACAGTGTCGAAGAATAAATTATAATTAAAATATATTGGCACTAAATGTCACTAAACCAACTGCAAAAAGTTACTCAAAACTTAATTTGTTTTAACAAAAGGTTGTTTCGATTTAACTTGCTTTTTTAAATTATATTACCTACCAATTATAGGGGTATTACCAATACATAATAGATTTTTTAATCCATACTAAAAATTTACCATTCTTTTATTTATAATAATAATAATTATTGTTTGCAATTTGACAGGAATAATTGTATTTTCTCTGAAAAAATAAAAACTAAAAAATCACAAAGCGTTCCAGGGACGTGAGAGGGGAACACGTTTTAAATAATGTTTCTAAACCGACAGATGGCGCGGAATTAATTTTTCTGTTACCTATACAGGGTGTCCGTTTTTCGAGCTCCACAATGGGAACCTCAGTTATTATAAGAGATACAAGGTCGGTTAAATTAGGGCAAAGTTGCGCATTTTTATGTTGAACAATTATCTGAAAGAATGTTTATGCGTCATTTTTAGTTTTTGAATTATTGGAAGAAAAATGGAAATTTGCAATTTTCGTTTTTATTTTCTCAAGCGAAAACCAAAAAACTAGACGTTTTTAACAAGGACGCTCGTATTTTTGAAAATAAAAAAATGGTCTTAATACAAGATTTTTAAATTCCAAAGTCCTAGTTACAGAGTTCATGCTAATTTTAATTTTCAAATTTTGAAACTGGAATTCTAAACTTTAGATTTTTGAAAATTCGAAAATCTGGTATAGTCATTTTATTCGAATATTGACTTTTAAATTTAGAATTCTTAATTTTAGGTTCAGCCCCAATTTTCTATAAAGTTTGATAAAGAATTCTGCCTTATTAGACGTTAAAAAATTACGTTTTTCTCGATGTTTTCGTTACAATCCTGCACTGGAAAGCCACAATTAATCATGAAAAGTTTGGAAAATTCTAAATTCATTTGAAATTTTAAATTTCTTATAAGGAATTCAACTCTCAAAAACTTTTCCCAAGACGTAAAATAAACAATTAACTCATGTAAACTTATGCACTCTGTTATTTTTGTATTATTTATTGTGTTTTCAGTTTTTTATGTAGATGAGTATTGGGGTACTAAAAATAGAAAAATAAGACAATACAGTCAGGTCAGGTCATATAAAATCTAATCTAAGATACACTGTATAGTTTTTTTGGATTTTTTAATTATTATTTAGGAAGAGAATCGAGAAAATAAGTCAATCAATACTATGACAGGAGTAGGTATTTTTTATGAAACTCAAAAGTACAAACAAGTTAAAATTCATTCGTTCTGAATTGAACCTGGCATTCTAAACTTTAGACCTTTGAAAATTCGAAAATCTTCGAAAAATTTTTGTGGGTTTCGAAAGATGTAGAATACCCAATAATTATCTTGTTTGAACTTGATTATTCTGTTATTTATAGAACTTATTTTTTCTCCAACCGTCCTAAAACTTGACTGTTCTAATACCATTTATAAAAGGTAAAATTGACGGTGGATAAAAAAAAATTTTTTTACTAGGAAAAAATGTGACCCCAAGTTTTTTTAAATCATTTGCTACTGTTGGAGAAAAAATAACATGTTTATGGATTAAAAGTGGTTTTGTGCCTCGCAATTATTGCATAGCTCGGCTACGCTTCGCTTCGCCTCGCAATCCAAACTAAATGCTCGTCGAACAAAACACCACTTTTAATCCTCATAAAACAATCTACTATTATTATTTGTTGTTTCCAAATTTCAAATTTTAATAATAAAGTCCCAGCTAGTTATAGAGTTTATGGTGATTTGAATTTTCAAATTTTGAAACTAGAATTCTTAACTTTAGATTTTTGAAAATTCGAAAATCAGCCATAATATTGACTTTTAAACTCAGAATTCTTAATTTTAGGCTCAGCGCCAATTTTCTATAAAGTTTGATATAGAATAGAATAGAAAAATTACGTTTTTCTCGATGTTTTCGTTACAAACCTGCACAGAAAGCCACAATTAGTCATGAAAATTTTGGAAAATTCTAAATTAATTCATTTGAAATTTTAAATTTCTTATAAGGAATTCAACTCTCAAAAACTTTTCCCAAGACGTAGAATAAACAATTATCTAATGTAAACTTGTGCACTCTGTTATTTTTGTATTATTTATTGTGTTTTCAGTTTTTTATGTAGATGAGTATTGGGGTACTAAAAATAGAAAAATAAGACAATACAGTCAGGTCAGGTCATATAAAATCTAATCTGAGATACACTGTATAGTTTTTTTGGATTTTTTAATTATTATTTAGGGAGAGAATTGAGAAAATAAGTCAATCAATACTATGACGGGAGTAGATATTTTTTATGAAGCTCAAAAGTACATACAAGTTAAAATTCATTTGTTCTGAATTGAACCTGGTATTCTAAACTTTAGACCTTCGAAAATTCGAAAATCTGATCTTATCATAGGTAATTCTCGTGCCTTAAAAACACAGAGCTGTCATTTGAAATTCGAAAGTCTTCAAATTTTTTTGTAGGATGTAGAATACTCAATAATTATCTTGTTTGAACTTGATCATTCTGTTATTTATAGAACATATTTTTTCTCCAACCGTCTTAAAACTTGACTGTTCTAATACCATTTATGAAAGGTAAAATTGACGTTTTTGTAACTAAGAAAAAAAGTTCACATTACTAAGACAATGGGTTTAATCCAGCGGATAAAAAAAAATTTTTTACTAAGAAAATAATGTGACCCCAAGATTTTTTAAATCATTTGCTACTGTTGGAGAAAAAATAACATGTTTCATTAGGATTAAAAGTGGTTTTGGGCCTCGCTATTATTGCATAGCTCGGCTACGCTTCGCTTCGCCTCGCAATCCAAACTAATTGCTCGTCGAACAAAACGCCACTTTTAATCCTCGTAAAACAATCCACTATTATTATTTACTGTTTTCAAATTTCAAATTTTATATCAAAGTATAATTTCTCTAGATTTAATAATTATTTTGGAAAGAATGGTCCAATCAAGTCAGGTCAGATCAAATTTTATCCAAGACACACTTTGGATGGTTTGGATTTAATAATAATTATTATTAGGGAAAGAATAGATAAAATAATAATAACCTACCAACCTTGAAAAGTTAAACGGACTAACCTACTAAAGCACTCATTTGGATGTTAATGTTAGCCATAAAATCGCAAAAAATCCTTTTCATAATTTAACGATTCATAAACGAAAGGGGAAAATCGATGTTTTATTATCTTTTTTTCGTCGATTGCGATAAAATCTGAATCATGCCGACCTCTCTCCACTTGCATAGAGCTCTAAACTGGAGCACCGGCGTTTTATTTATAATTCGTGCGATCTGGGCGAGCTTATTTTTAGTGTATAGTCGTCGTCGCGACGGATGAAAATGCAGGAAAGTGCCTAAAGCTCCGTGTTTGCAGATATCCCAATCGCATGGAGCACGATTCAGTGGAAGTATGGCCGCGACATGGGCGATCTAGCCGAAGCCGTTGAAGACTTGATCTGCACGTTCGACCCAACTGGAGACACCACGATGGATACGCTGGCCATGTTCGTCTTCGGCTGGATCCTGGCCGCCCTCTTCGTCCTATGGCTGGGGAAAATCGTCTACGCTCGATTCATAGCACGAGCAACAACATCATCATCGAACGAAACGAAAACGAAAATCGAGCCGGTGCCGGCGGACACCGTCGACGCCAAAGCTGTGAAGAAGACGGCCACCGCGCCCGCGAAGAGCGCGCCCACCGGCGGGAAAGGGGGCTACGTGCCCCCCACGCCGCCGGTGCGGAAGAGGCTCACAAGGCAGAGCCCCACGCCGGAAGTCAGGAAAGTCAAGTACGTGCCGGCTCCACAGTGCACCGGACCGGACAATGTTTGTGTGTTGTGGGTTAATGACGTGCTGCAGTGGTTGTACAACGACTTGGTCATCGTTAATGAACTCTTGGCGGTGTGGCTGCAAGCGATGAATGAGTTCACCAAGAAGACGGCGGCGGAGGTAATTTCAATCATTCGAATTTTATGAAAACCAAGACAAAAAGTTTCAATGTTTTTTGAAAAAATGTGTAGAAAATTGTGAATACGCTCATTACCCAAAAAGCCCGATTTCCGGTTATTACATTTCTGTAGTAATGGCAACATTGTTATTCTATTTAAATAATAATTTTCAGTGGTGACAACCAACAGAAAAACTAATTTATAGTACTACTTCTTACATACTATAACTCATCTAAAGTTAGTGGTTTACTGCCTTTATTACTTTTTCATTCAGCTATCTCAACGTTTCAGTACTTTCAGTGATCTTGTATTTATATTATTGTTGCAACGTTTTGCTTGTACACCATTAAATTTTATTGAGATTATCTCAAACCAAACTAAATACAACTCTTCCTGAAAGAGCGAAAGAGCATAGAAGTTATAGTATATTATTTAAGGAGTTTGAGTGTAAATCGGACGCTTTATTTCACGAGTGGTCGAGTGATAGCGAGAGGTTTATCATCCACGAGATGAAATAAATGAACCGATTTACACGAAAACAAATTGAATACGACATTTTATTCTTCGAATTAGTCTCAACAAGGCTTAAAATTGCTTTAAATCTGTTAAAAATAATCTGACGTTTCGTATTGAGAAATGCCAAACAGTTGTCATAACTTCCTTACACAGGAGAAAAACCGTAAATTTTGACATTATCGAAGAATAAAAGTTTTTTTTGCTACTACAAGAAATTATCGTACTTCCCTATTTTATCTTTGTTTTTATATTGCTTCATGTACCGAAACCGAAACCCAGGTTTCGGTTGGTAACAGATTTGAAAATGTTTTTTAGCAGTTTTCAAGACTGCTTCTTGCAACTGGATACATACATATAATTTAACAAGATTATTGGATTATTGTTAACCGGAAGTGTACTTCAGATATTCCAATGGGGCCATTGAAACAGTCATTCTGGATCACTTTGTGCTATAATAATTCTTTTTGTTTAAATAAATTTAAAAGATTAAAAAATAATAAAAAAAATGCAAAGGGGGTGGATATCCAAGACATATGTTGAGTTTATTTTTTTAGATTCTAGGACTTGATTAAAAAAAAACTAAGGGTCGGTTTTCATTAAAATTTAATCCGGGATTAAACTAATTCGGAATTATTACCTACAGTTCATTTTTTTTAATAATCAACTGTCAGTATCAAAATTCTGATAAAGACCAGACTGTATCACCCTAAAAGTTCATGTTCAACTACTTTCGAAACTAGCTGTATACGGTATATGACATTTTGCACACCAGATTTGACAATCGGGACGTAAGTTTTAGGTTGGGTTACGCAGTCACTGAAATTTGGATTCGTAAATCGCTGAATTAAATCCTTGTGTTGTACGTGTTGTCACTTAAAGACAACTTTAAAAATTTGTAAAGATTTTTAAACTGAATTTGCCAGGTAAAAAAGTGTACCAACTTTAACTCAAGAAATTTACTATTTATGGTAATGCCAACCTGACGACTCTTTGACAGTTGATTGTAAAAAAAATCGACTATAAGTTGCCATTTATTCTGCATTGACAAATGTCAAGTTAATCGCGAAACGGTCCCTTAGGTAATAAAAATATGAGGTAATTTCTTTTGGAAAAATACCAAGGGAAGGATCTAAGCTTTCTCTTTCAAATGTCCAAATACGATTTTAAAATATTCGGGTAATATCCACGGGTTTATCAATTTTTGAAGAGCAAGAAGCAAATACAAAAAAATGTAAAGGTAGAAATATCCTGCAAACGAATAAAGTTAGGTATAGGGAAAGATAATTAATTTTTAATCTAAAATTTCTAATTTTTACACATTTCAAGTTTATTACAGAAATTTTCACTTTCATTATTTTTTTGACGTTTCTAAAAGCTAATAAAAACTTTCAATTTCGTTTATGTGGTTCACTTCTTCTAGCCAATCAAATGAAAATAAAAAAAGGAATTGACCAATCAACAAATAACCGTTAATTTTTGCTGTCTTGCTTTTTTTTGACTAACAGATTTTTTTTTTGATTTGACGTATGTGGAACTAAATTATAGTAACAAAGAAAAGTAAAAAATAATCCATCAATTACCACACGACAGTGAGAATAAGTTAGGATATTACTTACCAGAACTTTTCTCAAACAACAATATCAAGTCGAAAGGTTCTGTCAAATAATTTTCAATTTATTTACACCCTCTCGTGATACTACATTCAATTATTTTTGCATGTTTCTAAAACTTTCAATTTCATTACCATGGTTCACTTTTAGCCAGTCAAGTCAATTTATTTTAATAGGAATTTTCTACTTAACAAATTAGGTCTATTGACCTGACCTGACCTGGCTGGGTCAAATAATTTTAATTTATTCTAACTCTCGTATGATAATATTTTGGAAAAAAAATTAGTTTGCGAACATAGGAATTCTGGTACACTTATTCAATTCAGTTTTAGATTTATCTGTTCTGATGTACTAGAAAAACCCACATTGGCTTTGAAACCCCACAACTGATGAGCTCAAAACCTCGTTCAAACATGAAATTTCAGCTTATAACATTCAAAATTTTAAGTTTAGCACGTCTTTATTCTTTAATAAAGTATACTTGGTTTTTTCATTCCTAAGTTTTAAACCCAGAATTTCATATCAGACCTTGCGTTCCTTATTAACTTACCAATTGTAAATTTTGGAGCAGAGTTCAGAATTAATTGTATCAGCTTTTTGCTTTGTTGTTTAATTACTCCAAATCACGGTCTTTATCAAATTTTATCAATTTCGTGCGCAGTCATTAATTTGCATAATATTCATTCCACAAAGAGTATCATTACATGACAAATTGCTTGTTTCCTCTCTTTGATGTTACCGTGGTTTCTGCAGTCATTAAAAAATAATACCTGCTTTTAAATCGAACCTTTGTTTGCTTATACAGAAGCAAACGTTACTAAATAATTCAATTGAAGTTTTTATGAATAAAAACATTACTTATTTATTATTATTATTATTTATTAAAAAGCCATTTCAGGGCCACCATGGTTATTTTTGTCTTATCACTGTTTATCAAAGAATTCAGTGGTTAACCACAGAATAATAGAATTTTTTCAATGCTATATTCAACTAGTGAATAATTGGCTACCAGTTGCATAATTTTCACTAAAAATAGCCAAACCAAACCACCCACCTGTGTCTGAACTAAAACTAAACAAAAGGTGAACTGTGTGTGAGCTATTATAAACTTACCTCATCGCTCACGTCATCGTTTTATTACCTAATTCTAATTTTACACCCGCTTGGCACGAAACTACATTTGCCATGCCGTACCCTTGATATTATAATCACTAATTCATTTCGAAATTTATATTATTCCATCTCAAGATTTTTACATTTCCTGTTTGCAAAATTATTCTTAAAAGAAAGGTTTTGTGATAAAGAAAAACAGGAACAGTTGGAATCCCAAATCATTTATTACCATTCAATAGTGGCATGAATAAAATGTGTCGGTTTGAAAAATTCAACACAACGCTCAGCTTTGAGGATTTATTGATCGTCTCTTCCAACAATTTTTATTGTGGAAAATCTCTGTTCAAACACAAGCCTATAAAATGATTCGTTTTTTATTAGTGGTTGTCTCGAATGATGACCATAATCTAATTAAAGTATGACTTTACCTACTGTGTACACAGAAAAAGAGGTATGTTAGACATTCTTTCCGCTATAACTCACTCGTCCTTATCACTGATAAAAAGTAAAACAATGTTGAGTGAACGCTGTCAGGATATCTAGACGTTTCCTGGCTATTAAATCACGTTTTCTACTTTGTTTTAGAGCTAAATTTTCTTTACTTCGTCAACCACCACACAATTTTCACAGCCGACCCTGATCTAGACTCAATCAGAACCATAAATTTTGATTTAATTCAAATGACATTGATTTTAATTGACCCCAAACACATGTTTTACACCTACATTTAGCATTCCTCATTAAATGCACTTAAAATTTCGCTAAATGAATAAGTAAATGTCAGTGAAGATTTTAAAAATTAGCCTCATTTTTTACATTTTTCAAGTTACTTCACTTATCTTTTTTAAATTACGTGATGACGTTATTTTAACCTTTCTCAATGATGCATTCCTTATATGGTTTCAGCTTAAATCGAATTACAAGTGGCAAAACCTTTAATTCTATTTTTTTAAGTGGGAACAGAGAACGACGGGATTTATCAAGGCAATTTGTAAATTGTTTGAAATTTTGCCAAAAAATCCGGTGCCAAATAATAGGAAGATTCCTATTGTTCGAAAAGTAAACACTTTTTTGGCCTCGTTTGAAGTGTAAAAGGTTCGTTACGTTTGGCACAAATGACATTTAAAACAATAAATACTTAAATAAATGTTACTTTCTCTAGTAGTTACTCGAAAAAAAATTATCTTTCGAAATCTTAGTCTCACGATACAGCTCGCTATGCGTCGATTTTTTGTTTTTAAATGTTTCAGTGTTTTTTGGAGGTTTTAAGTTCTAATCAATCACTCTCAAAATTTTGGATTTTCATTTTTTGTATTTTTTAAGCATTATTTTGACCTCAAAGATCTGTTTCCGATTAATTATCACTTTGTATATTTTTTTCTATCAAACTTTTAAATTTTAAAATTGGCCTACAATCAGCAGATTTTGAGTTAAAGAAGGATCAAGGTTTTTTTGTAGATAATATTAACACAACGGTAATTAAAAAAACATTTTTTTATTGGTTTATACGTCAATTTTGCTACATTTTTTTTTTCGAAAAATATTCGCTATATTTTATACATAATCATTACAACTGAATTTTTCTTTTCAGCAAGGAGTCGGTGTGGAATTCGTCCGTATCCTCCCTGAGACGAATCCTCCCCTCCTGACAAACATATTTGCTGAGAACGATTCAAAAGATGACGTGGTAAGTAATCGCACCTTTTTATAGTGTCGTGACATCACCATTTTGAAAACACATTCTTACATCAGTGCCGATTAAAACCGATGACGAAAGTTGTCAGTTTCCGATTCGGGTCAATTGATTTAATTTTTTTTACGTTGTCGCAAAGGTTAATCAAACCAAAAATCGGGCCACGATATCACGAAAAATTAGCACAAGGAATACAAACATTTTGTTTTCGTCGCTGGTTAAATAAATCGAATGTCATTTGTGATAATGATAACACGGGGCACGTAATTATGGCAATTATTTTAATCGGTGCGATAATTTGAGCGAATTAGAGAAAAGCAACCACCCTGTCCCCGGCGATGATGTCATTTCTGGCGCCGTCTAGGTCATGTGGGGGTTCAACTGACCTCTCCCTCTTGTTTTATTGATTAAATGATTCAGCGTGACTGCAAAAATACCTGTTACATCGGGCACAGAATCGGTTTCCTTGAAAGTGTATAAACAAAGTCTAATTTAAACATTTACATTAAATAAACACAGGCTATAAATAAAGTGCAGTGCGCTTTTTGGAAAATTTATTTTTCATTCATTGTTTGCCGTTAAATAATCGTGATTGTTGTAATTGTGCTCGTGGCTACTTACAGGTCATGAACCGTTCAATTGTGGAAAAACTACGGTGTAGACATTATTTCTATTTTTATCCTAATGATTCTCACACTAATTTAGGCAGTCTATCGATCGATTTTATGTTTTTTTTTCTAAATATTTAAACTAAAATCGTTATTTTTTAAATAGACCCAATTCTAATCTTACCGAATTTAATTCATTTATTTGACTTTTTAAAATTTCCTCGCGCCTTGATATTACTTTGTGAATCATTTACCAAAATCATTTCAAATTTGGAAATGCAAAGTAAATAAAGATCAAGACTGCAAACTTTAAAGTTTTAGATCTTCAAGTGGTTCACCTTGGCCGTACGATGAATTAAATACAGAATTCGCATTCTGTGTTCTCCTTGTAACTAATTTAAAATAATACCAAAATTAATGCAATTATCTCAAATTTAAAATTGCAAAACAAAAATCGGCAAAAAACTGGTTATTTCCAGATGAAATTTGAGAGAGCAATTTATTTCCAAATTAAATTCACTTTTTTGTCACTTAGGCCCGGTTGCTCAGTTCGAGCTTAAACCGAGTTTAACTAAGCTTAAGCCGGCACCGAGTGTTGCTCAGTTACGAAATATCGACTAAGCCAAAGCTTAGCATTGGTTTAACTAAGCGGTCGATGTTGGCCGCTTAAGCATTGGCTTATCTCTAAATACTTTTAATATTAACGTTATTAATATACATAACTTTATAATTTTATTGAAATCGTTAACAGATGAATAAAAGAAACCGAAGTAGCAATTTTACGCGCAAAGAAAATAAAATTGGTTAATTTTATTCAACTAACACTAGAGTGTAAAAAAGTTACTTGCTTTTGTTCGATGAAAAAAATAGACCATGGCCCAAATTGCACTAAGATTTAATGCAACAGCAGATACCAGTAGAGTAGCTGCTACATTACGAAAAATATGCGACAATTAAAAAAATCATAAAATATGCAGAGGAACAATGTTATAAAAAATAGACTGGTGGAGGGCCATCAAGCCCATATACTACTTACTTTCACAATGGAAAACAAATTGCTTTTAATGATAATTAGTGATAAGGAACCAATAAATTACCGGATTCGACAGTGAATTTGCTGACGATGCACAGAAACAGCTTTTTTTAATAAATTTCAGTTCAGTTTGAGTTAAACTTGTGATAAACAAATAAATTTGAACAATAACAGTAATGAGTAGAGGGCCATGACAACAACATGTTGTTAAGTTAGTATATTAAAAAAAACTAAAAAAAAGTATAATGATATTAATTTACTTACTTATTTTTATTCTAGTATTAAACATTATTTTTTTAATTGCTGCAGCAGAATCTGGCAGTCAATGATAGAATGATATTAGAAATTATTGATATGTAAATCTTATGTGATTTTAATTATAGCACAAATTTTTAAACAGTTAAATTATTTATATAAAATTGTTATGTTTCAAAACTGAGGACGCCCAAGTCTTTAAATGCACAAAGGCAACAAATAAACTGTGCAAATCAATTTATTGCTGTGCTCTGAAAGGAAACGATGAATTGAATTTTTTCAGAAGGAAGCACAATTTGAATATGCCGCGCATGAAAGAGCTCCACGAAATAAGAAAAAAACCATTCTAGTAATTGAGATACATTTTTAAACATAAGATTCATATTATAGCGATATTGTTCCTCCAATGTACTAAAATAATGATAAATGATGATATTATTTCATCTGAACCTAACTTTTCAAAATCAGAACTGTCAAAACAAAAACTCGCAAGCAACCTCTTACTTGAAATGCGCAAGTGTACAGTACTACCAACCGCATAAGTGACAAGTTCAGCGCGGCTTAGCTAAACTTTGGTTTAAACTTAGTTTAAATTTAAGCCGAGTTTACGTAAGCCAAAGCTTAAGCTCGAACTGAGCAACCGGCCCTTAGTATGTTCGAAATTAATTTTTTGTGTCGGTTTATTACGAAAAAAAATTCGCTCAAAGTCGAAGGTATTCAACACTAATAACTGCGATGATTAATTTGAAAAATGTGTTAACTTTCGTATTAGAAAACGTTTTTGTGTTGTTTGCGTAATGCAAATGCGATAAGCCCCCTCACCTTGCACTTTCCGTATCATTCACGTTCAAGCAATAAATACTAATTTTGTAGCAACAATGACTAAAGTATTTTTTGTTTTTTTGCAGACAATCACATGTGACTGTGAAGCCACACCAGCATTACAATTAAAAAGCTTCCGCCAAAAAGGTGACAAAGTCGAAACATCACATTACAGAGTTAATATTAATCGCTTTAGGGCAAGGTTAAACATCTTTTGCATATCTGAAAAATTACAAGCCGACGTTAAGTGCGACGGTTGGCCCGAAATTAAAGTGGCACTTGCGCCCGTCGGCAACATCAAAAACAACTTGGACGAAACCCAACTCCAGGAAGTCATAAAGTACTAAATCCCCCCTTTTCGACAAAACACCATTTTAACTGATTCGAATTACAGCGAGATCATCATCAACGCCTTGAGGAACACTGAGGTGCACCTCAACCTCGCCCAGTACCCCACCTGCCCCAGGCTCATCAGGCATGTCAACACAGCCCCCGGACACATCCTACCCGTCCACTATGACAGCATGGTAATCAATTTGCAATTTCGCGCTAAATAATCAATTTTTGACTCACCGACCGCCGAAGTCTTGCGTTTTCACACAAAATAACTCACAATTTGAAAATTTCCACTGACATGGCGTCCCCAATTTTGGGACACCGCTACCAACCATGCACACTTTAACACCAAATTAACGAACGTGTTTTTAACTTGATACTCGTAAACTTAGTTATGAAATAGTTCAACATTTTTATTAAAAAGCTGAAACTACGTTTGGGGGTGCCACAAACGGCTCTAACGCAACTTTTCGTGTGAATTTACACGCGGTGTGGTTGGCAGCACTGGTCCCAATGACACTGGGATCAAAACAAAATTTACAAAATTTATTAAAAAATACTTTTTTTGGGTCTAAAACCACAGTCTGGCCCGCACAACATTGTATTTTCGCATTAAAAATTGCTTTAAACGCACAAATCAATGTAAAATCAAGTTTAAAAATTTTGTCACGATAAGTAAGGCCTAACCTCACTTTTTCTAATTATTTTTTTGTGAAATACAGTCGAATGCGTACACCTCGACGCCGAACCACCAGCCGCTCCAGGTCCCTGGCGAGAAGCGCCTCCTTGTGAAGGTGGTCCGCGCCGCCCAGCTGGGGGCTTCCACCGGCTGCACGGAGCCCTACTGCGTGGTGGAAATCGACGAGCCCCCTCAGAAGAACCAGACTTCGGTCAAGAAAAGCACAGATTCCCCGTTTTGGGACGAGCAATTCCTATTGTAAGCTCCCCGGATTGCAGAAAAGCGGGAAATTTTATATCACATTTCAGCGATTTGTCCCAAAATACGGCCGAAGTTCTGTTTGAAATTTACGACCATGCGGTCAAGCCGAACAAGTTCCTCGGTTTGGCCATCGTTGGAGTGGACGAACTCATCGCGAATCCGTCCCAAAGACAGATTATTTCGCTCCAGGGGGCTCCGTATGAGAGTGACCCGGTCTCGGGGACCCTCACCGTCGAGTTTTTGTTCATCGAGGGGGCTGATATTCCCAATATCGGGGGTGGACAACCGTACAAGATCAAGGAGACGATTAGGCAGCCCCTGACGCCCACCCATAGTGCGAGGATGCAAAATACGACGTTCCAGAATGGTAATTAATAATTATTTAATCAACAAGGGTTGTAATTAAGTGATTACAAAATTTTTCCCTTGACCGTGCCTTTGTTTAATATTCAATTTCAATAAGTGATACTCGAATCATAGATTCTGTGACCTGACCTGACCTAACCATTATACTAGTAGGTAATGACCTAACCATATTGGTGTCATTAAACGGTCAATGGAAAATTAAACTAACAGCAATAAGGTGTTAATTAATTGTTTGTTTTAGAAAATCTAACCAATGGGAATCATTATAGTGACAGAGATTTAGATAGTAGGCAGAATATAAGTCAGAACAAAAACACTTTGGTGATACACAGTGTACAAAGGGTGAGTCAAAAGATTTTATTTGAGCTCGAATAATTTATATGTTTTTAGCAACCGTCTCAAAGGCTCGTGAAGGTAAATATTAAAAAAAAGTTTTGTGTTTTTTTTCTAATGTATCTAAACATTTAACATGATTTCTTGATTATTTAACACGTGTGCATTTTGTTTAATTTTTGACTAACCCAAGGTTGCACTGACTGACGGCACTTGGAAAGAGATCGAACGCGTCGAAAAAACCGACGAAAATCAGGAAGACGTTGAGAATTTAAATGGCAGCGTTAGCAACGAACTAAACGGCACTAACGAAAGTAAAGATAAAGACGCTTCAGAGGCTGAAACATCCAAGGTTTGATTTCTATGTTGCATGATTTTATTAACCAAATTTTTTTTAATAAAGGATGATTAATAATTTTTTTCTGAATTTCTAGGCCGGTGATTTCTCCAACACTGGAACCCTCCAATCGCAGACATCCTCCGATATAGAAAACCGAGGTCGTCCGAGGAAACGTCGCGACTTTTTCGGGACAATTAAGCGCCGATTGGGGAAGTCCAGGTCGAAGTCGGTCGGACCCGACAACGACAATGGCCGAGATGACTCGATGAATCGGTCGGTTTCTGCCGACAGGAGCCGAAACGACGAAAGTAAGTAGCAGTGCTGTCAACAAAACTAATTTTACCAGGTTCTGGCCCCTAAGACTTTTTTGAAAAAAAAAGTGTAATTTTTCAGTTAAAAATTCATTAGTTTTCTTCGTAAGAATTACTACATTTTTTCTTTTTTAAGTGTTTTAGAAACACCCAGAAAAGCTCGAAATTTCACAAAAATAAGCTGAAAAATGTTTTTGTGTTTAACCATATTTTTTTAGCTAAAAACTTAGTTTATTGCGAGATTTTGCCAAAATGAGCTGAAAAAGCACTAAGTTCGGTCAGGTCAGTTCTGGTCAGGTCAAAAAGCACTGAATTCGGTCAAAAAATGATATGGTTTTATTTTTCGAGCATTTTTCTCAGATAGAAACACACAATTTTTCTAAAAAATAATCAAGAAAGACACCAACTTGGTTGAAAAAATTCTTATATGGAGCGTTGAAAACCCAGTTTTTTCAGCCATTCTGGATAATCTGGACTGAAAAATCTTACTCTGTCTTATAAAAGTTTTTTTTATGTAATACGTTTTACTGCTAAAAAAGCAATTACATGAGTTAGCAAATGGTTTGATTTTTAGCTTTTTAACCGCTTACGCACGGCTTTGAGTGAAAACATACTTTTTTGAGATTTGTTAAATTATGCCGAACAGTTTAATGAAAAATGCAATTTTTTTTTATATTTTAATACATTTTTGAGCTCAAAACTCAGTTTTTCTGGCTAGATTTTTCGAAACAGGGCTAAAAATTTCTAAATTAGTTTAAAGCTAACATTATTTTTGCCTTTTTAGAGTTATTCTCAGCTAGAAATTAATTGCTTCCAGGAAGTTCCTTAAAAATTGAATAGTACTTGTTAAATTAGGTCGATTTTTGATTTTACATATGAAATTCACAAGCGACTAGATGAAAATCATTCTAACACACCTTGTATTTTTTAAGTGTTTCAACATGTTTTCGTGAAATTTTGTCAAAAATAGGTCGAGAAATTACTAATTTAAGTCGGAAAATGGTTTAATTTTTGTCCTTTTTAAGCGAATGTGTGCACCTTTTTTTAACTAACAATAAAAAACAAATGTAGGTTAAAAATTACGTAATTTTTACATTCTTCAAGGGTTTGTTATGTTTCAGTCGGGAACGGAATTACTTTGCAATTTTTTGAGAAAAGAAAATCCGAATTCGAAAATAGTGTTTAAATGTTTAAATATTACAGCGATATTTAAACATTTAAACACTATTTTCGAATTCGGATTTTCTTTACTCAAAAAATTGCAAAGTAATTCCGTTCCCGACTGGTCCGAAAAATCACAAAACTAGGTCAAAAACGATATTATTTTCTGTTTTCGAGCACGTTTTTTAGCCAGAATACGCTGAAAAAAGTTTACGAAATACTGTCGTAAAGAATCTGAAAAAATCAATAAATTTAAGTCATAAATTGGTATAATTTTTACCTTTTTTTTGTAGATTTTGCTAAACCGTACCGAAAAATTTTTCGAGAGTCTTATTGCCATGTTTTTGAGCTGAAAACTCCGAAATTTTCCAAAAATTAATAAATTGGTTCAAAGTTTGCCTTTTCAGATTGATTTTCAGACTGAAACTCAATTACTTTGAAGAAGTTACGCAAAAATAAGCCGAATATTTACCAAATTTGGTAGAAAATGTGTTACTTTTGCTTATTTGGTAACGAAAAAAAAATTACTTAGCTCAATAATGACATTATTATTCCTTTTTCTGAGTGTTTCAACAAGTTTTTCTGTCAGAAATTCAATTAGGTATTTTACGAAATTTGGCCAAAAATACGCTGAAAAAACACAAATTTGGGAAGAAATATACTTTCGGTTTACTTTTATAAAAACCATTGTGGTGCAAATGACTAACGTGTTACCATGACAACTCATATAAAAGTTAATGCCAAGAGTACGCTATTTGCACCACAATGTACACAAAGAAACTGCACGACTAATACCTTTTTTACAAAAAAAAATGGTAAAAAATAACCGTATTTTTGCATTCTTCATGGGTTTGAGTTGCAAACGGAATTACTTCTCAATTCTCTCTGAAAAATCACAACATTTAGCGTTTTAACCATTTTTCAGCCAGAAACGTGCATATTTACTAAACCATTATTTACACAAATACTATAAAAATCACCAAATTATGTCAAAATGAGATAATATTATTTCGTTTAATTTTGTCATAAATAAGCTGAAAAATCATTAATTTAGTCACAAAATGGTGCAATTTATGTCATTTTCAAACGTTCTAGCCCGTTTTTAAGCTAAAAACATGTAATGTCGCTAAAATTGGGTCAAAAAATCACAAAATTACAAATTTTCAGGCTATCGGCTGAACGTCCCTGGACAGAAATCCATCGACGAGACCTCTCGTCGGTCGAGTCTTTCCGAGGCCTCGGGTCTTAGTAGCGCCTCTACTAGGACTTACATAAACGAAGCTAGTACTTTAGTACTTGAAACGCTCGAAAACGGGATCAAAAAACACTACCTGGTCCCGTTATCTCTCGCACAAAAGTCCAAATGGAGGAAAAAAGGAATCAAACTGCACATTTTCAACGACCACACGTTTATTGCCAGGCACCTAACCGGGTATTTCAATAATTTCGATAAAAAAATTGGGTTTATAAGGTTGAATTTTTCTAGTGGCACTGTTTGTCAAGTGTGCGGGAAGAGCATAGCTCGACGAATTGGGAAACAAGGCTACGAATGTCGCGATTGTTTGTTGAAGTGTCACAAGCACTGCCACGTCAAGGTCAACGATAACTGTCCCACGTCCACCATACACAATATTGAACTGTAAGTATTTCAGCGTGAAACAATTATAATTTTTGGTTATTTACTTAGCGTGTTTGGAAACTATATGAACAATTTGTTTGTAGCACTCGCTACGCTCGTGCTGCAAACAACTTGCTTTCCAAATAAGTTAGGTACAATATTTTTTGTAACGAATAAGTAAAAAAATCAAATATTTTTCCATCATATGACTAATGAATTGTTGTTCCTATGGGTCCATGTTGCCGGTTCTGAGCGAATGATTGGTAAGGGGTGTGCACAAATAACGCCTCAGCTTTGTTATGATAATTCGCTACATTAATTTTACTTTGCTGCTGTTTTCGTGGCCGTAGAAAAAATATGTTGTGACACTCGAGTGACGATTTCACGTTTCAGGTCTTACATCACGAATCCCTACACCGATAAGAACATCCGAATGCTTTAATCTCTGGTTACCGTTAATTTCATTTTAAACGGGTAGTTTAGTCTCTAATCTTAAGCAAACTATAGCACAACTTAAGCTGTACATTGAATCACATACACACTGTTTTATATTTTTGTTTTAACTATTTGATTATATATTTTTGAATTTTAAGAGAATCACGTTTTAGTCTTAATTTATTTTGTTAATGTTTGTTTACTTATTTTAAAGATCTGTTGGACGTTATTATCGCAAATGTTTACTAATTGTATGCTGATACGAAATTATAAATGTTTCTGTAAGTGCCTGTAAAAATCTTTGTATTTCTATTAATACATATAATATGCTACTCAACAAGAAGCGTTTCGTTAAGCCTGAGGTGTAAGTATTCAATATTTATATTATTTTCTTTTGTTAAATGCATAAATGGAAATAAATACGTTTTAACTACATTTTGTTGTTTCATTTTCTCCTAATCATGTGTCGCAATGAGAAAATGCTCCAATTATTACATGTCACAAATAAATGACAAAAAGAGAAATCGTAATTCCGCTGACTAACGAAATTACGTATTCTTAAGCAATCGTTTTTTTAGGATAAACAGGAAAAGTGTGCAACTAGCGTGAATTTTTATTTTATAATGGCAACAAGTAATTAATAATTCACTGATGTTAACACGGAGACCAGTTGGTCGTTCTATTTACGATAAATTCTTTATCACTGTTCCGTTATTGTGACATTTGCATTGAAATTTGTAGTGTGGCCGTTCACCTGCTGGTGTTTGTATTAAACGGCTCATTATCGAGTAAAATGAAACGTCCCGATTTATATGGGACACGCTGTATAGTCATGCTTGGAAAAACAAATTTATGAAATTTGTAAGTCAATATTGGCACAAGTCATACACAATAAGCCCAGATTTAGCAATTCTAAGTCCTTTTAGGAGTGGAAATTGTGATTTTCCCCGATTTTTGTTTTAAATTTGGCGATTTGTACGTTTACATGATAAAGATAGGCGGTAAAAATTCAAGGTCAAGTGAGTCAAGTAAAAGTATTTTTGTTTGTTAAACTATTTGACTTTTCCCAATGTTGAATCTTGTTGATTGGAGTTGAAAATTTTTATCATTCCCCCCGGGAGTCCCCCGGATGATATTTTTTCATTTTTGCGTTTGTGCGATATGAGTGGAAAGTTGGCTCGCGCACTAAACCCGACCATAAATTTATCAAAATCGCAAGGTTAGGCTCGCGTGTGCTCTCTCTTGTTGTAAATTAATTAACATTAAATAATTTCCCAACACAAAACGTGATGTCACTCTGGCTCCCGTCCGAAGCCTGCATGTAGCCGTGGTGGGACGAAACGTCAAACGTCAGTCAGTTTGTCCGCGCCTACAGCTGTGAAAAATGCAACAAAACATCAAATAATCAGTTTTTCGGCGTAAAAACCTCGAAAAAAAGCTCAAGTGATGTGCAATTCCCCGACCTAGCTCGCTGTGCGCCCCAGGTGAGGCCCCCCGAGCCAAATTTGGCGAGGCCTTTATTTGTATTTTTAGGTTGAAATTGGCGAAATAGTTCCGGCTTGAATCATGGATGAGAATAGCGAAAATCACACTCCCGACCCCAAAGTCCCCGAATCCCCGAAACCGCTCGCTTTCACCGTCGATTTCGGCGATGGGAAAGCCATTGACACGCAACGCCACAAAAGCCTAGTCGAAAAGTTCCAAAAGAAGCACCGGAGGGGCCAGTCGCTGTCCAAGCTCGAGGAGCCCCCACTGGGCCCCGCGCGCAAGCACCCCAACACGGGGAATCTGCCCCGCAAGTCGAGTTTCCAATCCGAGGGCTACTTCTCCTCAGACGAGATTAAAAGTGCGAAACGGAGCGAGTTGACGTTGCCTTTGAAGAGTGTTGTTGACAAAATGAGCCAGTCGTTTCCAAACAGTGGGTTTTTTAACATAAAATCGCCAGAGATTGAACTGAAGGATGTGTCAAGTCCTGAGCTGGACTTGATCAGTCCGTTCAGTCCCTCGCAAAGTAAGTCTAACCTCGTTAAACAGTTACCAAGTCCCAATAAAGACGCTGAGAATTTTATCGAAGGAACGGAGTTTGATTTTGATAAGTCTGACACTGTCAGTGACGCTGGCACTTACACACTAGATGCAGACAATTATTCAGAAGAACAAAAGGCACGAATGAGCATCGATGCGGAATTTAAAATTGAACAAATCTCAGTATTGAAAAAAACCGAAGACTACATTAAGAGTCTCAACACGTACAAACAGAAAAACCAGCCTGACATTACTAAAACCGTGCAAGAATTAAACTTGAATGACAGTACCGCCAATCCCCCAAAATCCCCAAAACATAGCACGCCAAACGTGAAAAACTTCACAAAAACCAGCGCAAAAATGCTATCACCGATTCTGTCGCCCACGCAGAACCTCTCAATCACGCAAGACGAGGAGAAAAACGCCGATGTGTCCAACAAAACTTTCACGAAAATCATGTTTCCAAGCCCGAAAGCACGCAACGCCAATGGATTGGAGCAACTTGTTGATCAAGGTAGCGTCATTTCGGTAACCTCAAGTGGGGCTTTCCGCAGCGAAAGACCGAAGCCCCGAAAATTGAGCTTAACAAAATCCGAAGTCCGGGTCGAGGCTTACGTTGGCAACAAGGTCGAAGTTAGCGAAAGTACCATCAGGGTGGCCAACCCCTTAAAGAAACTAACCGCGAATCTCGTCAATGTCGAGAGTATTTCCACGAACGGGGTCGCAGTTGAGGAAAATGTGGTGAGTGGAAGTCTAGTTTTGGGTAAAGTCACTTCGCCGTCGAAAATCCCGTCACCGATTCACACCTTGTCGCGGCCGCGAAGTCGCAATAGCGCCAATTTGGACTTGAGCGATAGCAGTCTGGAGACGGAGTCGTACTTGAAACCGACTCAGAATTGCATAAATTCGCTGCAGCAGAGATTGTCGCTTGACAGCGACCAGGAGAGCGATTATTTGAACAATTCACCGCACAGTTTACTGAAGCAGAGGGCGATTCACATTCGGCACAACTCACTTGATGATAAGAGCATGAAAATATCGAACAAACTCGAGCACTTCCAAAGCAAGAACTTGCAAAGTATCGACCAAACATTCAACGTGTTAAATCAATACGCGAAACCCATTCATAAGATACAAAATTCGCCCAATAATTCGCCGATTCGACGCTCGAGTAGTTTTTCGACGAAGAATCCGATTCCAGCGAAAAACACCAATTTGGTGTTACAACAAGAAACGATACGCAACTCGCCCAACCTTACTCGAAACACTTCGATACAAAGATCGGCCTCAACGGCGAACATTAAACCGAATTACCTCCAACTCAGACGTTCGAGTATCTCAAACGACCATCAGAAGATCGACCGAAATCAATTCGGCGATACCGAATCGAGTTCGGAGGAGGATTTCGAGAAGAACCTATCGAAGAAGAAGGATTTATCGAATTTGACCAACACGAGATACAATCGGGCGTTTAGTTTGCGGAGGGCGCGACTCGATGAGCCCGCCATTCCACCAAAGTGCCCAAACACCCCAGAAATGCGACGCAAGTTCCAACCGGATCATCTCCGGACGGAGCGAGCGATTTCAGTCGATAGAAAACCAGTGAAAACGAATGAGGTTCAAAGTAGGTACCTGTTGAATGTTACCAAGAAACCGCCGGTTAAAACCGAACCGGTGAAGACAACCACCGTGCCAAAAAGTACGACGGGGAAGGCGCAAGTGTTTTCGAGGACGGACAATGGGAGGTTTAGCATGAGGGCGGCGAAACCGCCTGCCACAGGGGGCCAAAAACCGGTCAAGAAAGACGCCAATGGTGAGTAAAATTAAGTTCATTACAAGTCATTTTAATCAAAATCGGAACAATAAATGATAAGAAAGTATCGTAACAGGTGGAGAACGTGCCGTGGGTTCGATGAAATCGTAAAAATTGCACATTACTGTACTAGGAGTTTCTCATTTTGAGCGTAAAGATTATTATCAATTGTGCTAGTGTTGTAATGGTTGTGCTCGTAGATAATATCCAGAATGAGGAAAGCTGAACAACTTGCGGTTGTTTTTGTTTAACTTGATGTTTAAATGCTATTCATTGCATTAATTAAATTTCTGATTAAAATGGCCCGTGATTGAAATTGAGTTGGCAACATTGTCACGATATCACAAGTATTGACATTGATTTGCTAACTTAATTTCAAAATGACTGGCCCATTTTAATCAAAATTTTAATAGAATGGAAGCAGGTTATATTTTCAAAAGTAAAATATTCCCACAGTTGCAAGAAATAATGACCTTGACCTGGATACATCATTTGTTTATTTCTTAATTTAAGGAAAATAGTAATCGTAAGTTTTCAAGTAATTTATAAAAATATTATTTTAATTTATGTTAAAAACGTCGAAACAAAAAAAAGAAATTGTGTATTTTAATAAAGTGGCCAGACATAGAACTAGTTTTCTTATTTTATTTTTGAACGATATACAATCTTTTTTGAAGTTTGAGTACAAGGTGAGTCTGCTAAAAGTATATTTTTACTGTTTTTCAAAAACTAATAATCATACAGAATTGTAGAAAAAATTCGAAATAATTCACGTGCCTAGAGAAAAAATAAAGAATAAAGTAGAAGGCCCAAGGACCTTTACCTTGGGAAGGCCATTTTAATAAAAAAATTGATTGAATGATATTTCCAAAAGTAAAATATTCCAAAAGTTGCAAGAAGTAATGACCTTGACATGGATACATCATTTGTTTTTTCTTAATTTATTAATTTTATTAGCTGTTTCAAAACTATAAAAACGCCAACATCGCATTTTACCGAATTATTTTTTAAATAAGATTGATAAAATTGTAAAATAGTTATGAATGATTAAATCTCTCATTGAAACTATAAATTTCATTAGCTATTCATTTTTTGAAATGCATAAATAATTTATAACAGCTAATTTTGAGAGAAAATGCGACGTTGCCTTTTTTATAGCTTTGAAACAGATAATATATTAAGTTTTAAGTAACTGAATTTAGCGGGTTAAAAAATGTATTATTTTAATTTTTGTTAAAACTCAACCGTTCAAATCTCATAGTAACATAAGTCGGTCATCTACAATATGCAAACAAAAAACAAAAAAAAATGTGTATTTTAATAAAATATTCAGAAATAGAAGTTTTCTTATTTTATTTTTAAACGACTTACAATTTTTTTAAAGTTTTTATTCTTCGACACTGTCAAAATTTACGGTTTTTCTCCTATGTAAGGAAGTTTTGACAACTGTCAATACGAAATGTCAGATTATTTTTAGCAGATTTAAAGCAATTCTAAGCCTTGTTGAGTCTAATTCGAAGAATAAAATGTTGTATCCAACTAGTTTTCGTGTAAATCGGTTCATTTATTTCACCTCGTGAATGTTTAAAAATCCATTCGTGGAATAGAAACCCCATTTACACTCAAACCTGTTAAATAAATAACTATTAAGTAAGTATATTTTTACTGTTTTTCAAAAACTGATAATCACACAGAAATAAACGTTATGAAGAATTTTAGAAAAATTCTGAAATAATTCACGTGCATGGAAAAAAAATAAAGAATTTAATAGCAAACGCTGATTTGTATGATTAGTAGGTAGGTAGGTAGTTGTGATATTTTTTTAAGCAATATAAGTTTTAAGTTTTTTCATAAAATAATAAAACTATTCAATTTTTCAACCTGTTACAAATTGGGTTTCAAATGTCGTATTTAAAATGAGATATTAACCGACCTATTAGGTAATAATAGTTTAATTTAGGAGCAACAATTAATGGTAAAAAAATAATTTTAATTATTTTTTTTTAAATTCAATTTCATTTTTTTTTCATTTGAACAGTTCTCCTCTAACCATTCCCAGAATAGTTTAACCTTAACTGAAAATAACAAAAATCTCATTTGCTGCCTTTCATTCATATATTCTTATGGTTTTTTGGTATTTTAAAAACTTTTCTTATAAAATAAGTGAGTTTATGATTTAAAATGAGCTAAACCATCCAATGTAGGTCGAATTCACTCAGTTCTGTTTTTTGTAGCTTGTTTCGATAACAAGTACTTAAATACTAATCTAATTTACTTATACTTTAGTACTTCAGCAAGTTTTGGGCCTGTCTCGAAGATATCTTTTGAAATCAAATAATAATAATTGATCTGCTGGGCAATGCTGCTAACTTTTACGTATAATTTGATTTGGAGAAGTTAATAGAAATTGTCAAATTTCTTGTTGATGGATCTTGCATCGTATTCGATCACTTTATTTTTTATCAATATTAACATTAAAAACATTTAAGTCAGTTTAAGTAAAGTCGTATCTTATAAAGTCTTATGTGCACAAAGTATTAAGGACACTGTTCCAATCTAGAGAAACAAAATTTGGATATATACCAAGTGCACAGATAGCTATAAATAATTTATTACTTTGCGATGTCATTTTGATAAAAGATAAAAGTTAACAGAAATTGTAGAAAATCAAAAAAATACTTAATTTTGTGATTGGTTGAAATCTAAATTAGACGTTTTAGCGCATTAGGGAAAATTGCTACTTCATGGTTAAAAATACAATTTCTTAAATAAAAGTAATAGAAACAATAGTTATTTACTATTTGGTTTGTTTTGGGACCGACCTTGTCTCATTTGCTGATTAAATTATACAATTGAAGATTATTTCCCAAAAAGATTAGAAAAAACATTTCCGTTCCATTGTTGTCTCAAGTTTTGTTTTATTCATGGTAACCCAACTAATTGCCTTTTAAATTTTAATTCGCTGTTCCGCTTTTTTGGTACTTTATCTAATTACATAACTGTCCAAATACAAAGCTAATTATTTTGTCTTACGTCACATTTTCCGTTTTGCCAGGTAAGAAATCTAGCGGTCGTAGCAACTCATCGTTATCAAGCCGAGAGAAAGAATTTCAAAATTGGAAACGACGAAAAAGCTACGATCCGATGAAAGCAGCCGCCGAAGGCAAGCGAAAAGAAATGGCCAAAAGACAAAACAGCATGACACAGTCATACACGGAGGCCAATCAGAATCAAGACTGTGATAGTTCCCCGTCCCATTCCAGTTCGGTGCATCGCTCTCAGGTAAAAAAACAAAACAAAAGTAATTATTTTTGAGCATTAAAATTTAGAACGAAAGAAAGAAATAGTTGAATACAATGCACGTTCGATTTCTCTATGCTAGGTTTCTATCCTAAATAACATGGTGGAAGGCAACTAGACTGACTAGAGAACTACCAAGTAGAACGTCATTATTTAATTTGTTGTTCGTAAGTTAGTTTTACAGCACTATAACTACTAACACGCTAACGTAATGTAAATATTTCTCACGACTAGTGCACTAATCTTGGTTTTGGGCCACTTAATTGCATACACGATTTTTTCTCCGAACGTAGTGATTAGATTTTTTCCTGAAAATGGAACCAAAGTTGGTTTTGCTTTTAGAGCTTTCACGGCACAGCCGCCCTCGAACAGCTCATAAGTTCGGAGGAGGAGGAAGACTTGACCCTCTCAGCCGACGAGGGTTTCAGTCCTCCAACCCCAAGTCCTTGCGAATTGAGTCCAGCAAGGGCGAGTTTGCGAATCGCTTGGAAGGATCACGTCCTCCATTAATTTCGACGACATTCGAACGAATCATTTTATTTATTTATTACAGTACTTAGGTAATGTTTGCACAAAAACGGCAGTCGGTGCAATACTATACATACTAAAGCTCAAGATCCAATCGCATGCCAAATTTTTTAAAACAACTGCCGAAATTATTTTGCTGTGATATCGTTTGTTTTATTAGTTGTAAGCACAACTGGGGGCGGAAACAGTGGCATTACCTACGTACGTGTTTTCTTTAGTGTAAATATGACCATATCATTGTTTTTTCTCGGTTGACGCACTTATTGTGTTTCATTGCAAAAAAGCAACGAAGACGCGATTGCGGGAAAGACAGTTTCGTACTTCAAGAATCTCTTCCAAAGTTAAGTAAAAGAAAAGTAACCAACATGTAGGTGTAATAAATTATTTTAATTTTTGATCGTTACTTTTCTTTCAGTACATGTATGTTACTTTTATTTTATAGGCTAAGTCTAGGATATAACCAAATGTGATTTTATAATCTGAGATTATTAAATGTGCAAATATTTTTATTATTCTCTGTAGTTAAGTTGTGCGAGATATTTAAAATGGCTTGTTACAATTTTACTAAAGTCAGTCGATGACTGTCCACTGAGTTACATACTTGTTTTTACCGTTGGTAGCTCTCTCTTATGTGTTGCTTATTTACAGAGAATTCAGCTTTGTATAAATAAATTATCTATTAAAAATGAGTTACAATATGTTTCTTAAGTTCAGGCATATTTTTCGGTTTGACGTCACACTTGTGGCATTTCAAAGGCGTCTCCATCAATTTTTTGCAAACTTCGCGAGGGGGTAAAATTATTTTGCCATTCTTCTCCAAGTCTCTTATCACATCTGAAAAAAACAAGATTGCTCTGAAACGTCAATAACTGTCAGCTGACATGAAATTTTCACAGCAGGCTTGACCATATTTTTTACCTTCCGATTTCAGAAAAAAATCAGTAGTAAAACTGTTCCAATGCTTCTTCGTTTTGACACTTTCTGAATTCATATCATCGCTGATAACGTGTAAATGTAGGCGGCTCATGCTCGGTTCCGCATGATACCCTATTTTGAAAGTGCTCTCTTTGTGCGTATCACGACTTATCAACTCCAAAGCAACTTGTTCCATGTGTTTTAATAAAGACAAGTGTGTGGAAGTCACTGATTTTATGCTGGTGATGTTTTCCTTGGCAAGTACCAAATAGTGAAATTTGGCTTTTGGGTACTTGTCTTTAATAATGTGGACCAAGTCGTCGGATTCCACAAATAGTTCTGGGTCATCGATCGCAGCAAGAAGGCCCATACTCCAGTGGCCATTGGGTTTATTTTTTTTAGGTCCATTTTCCAGAGAATCGCTTGATTTTCTTTTAGACATTATTTGGGCACAAAATCTGGTAATACGTGGTTGTAACACGAGAAAAAACGTTTTACCTTCTGAGAGGAAACAGTTTTAAAAATTAGACGAGCTGGAATTGGAGATTATCAGATGAAATTTGAATTTTTGATACGTTGTCACGGACTATATTTGAAGTCACCATTTTATAACAATTTTGACACTACGGTTTTAATTAAACTGTTTGTTGCACCTTGTATCAAGAAGCTATTCCTTTAACATTTCTTTTTGATAAATTGTGTCATTATTTAGTCAAAAACATGTATCGACTGTGTTGTAACTTTACCCACAAGCTTCTATAGCCCGTGACAAGCTATATTTTTTTCTAACCTTAATGTTAACTGAATTCGTAAATTCTATTCCTCCTAAAGTTTGAATGGTTTTATTAATCGACTCTTGGGCACACGTGAAAATCTACAAACCGGTAAAACGCACGAAAAACCACAACACTTAGAATTAACGAATCTCACAAACAAATCGCCACATTTCTAGGAAAATGACGCCCAGACGATCATTTCACTTGGACCGGATTTTTAGCTTTTCCGATATTGATTTTATCATAGCAAAAACTAATTTGGAGTTTTAATTAGTTAATTACCTAGATTTTTTTGTTCTCGGTGATTTTTTTACGTGTTGCTAAAACTGTATTAAGTAAAATTATCCCAAATTATCCCATGAACTGATGTCGAAATTACAGGAACCTGTAGTGTATAGGGGGCGCTCACTTCGCCATTTGTGATTATTTATTTACATGGCGGTCCAAGATTACATCCAACTTCTTTATTTAACTTGTGTTTTAATTGTGTAAAATAAATGTAAAATGAGTGACAGCGACGACGAAAACTTTAACAGAGACGAGGACTGTGTGGACCTCACCGGTTTCCTCTTTGGGAACATCAACGAACAAGGGCAACTCGAAAGCGATGTTTTGGATACCGAATCGCAAAAACAACTTTCCAACCTCGGGAAGTAAGTCTCATTGTAATACTGGTGTAACACGGGGCGTAAATAACGTGATTTCAGGCTGGGTTTGGGCTCAACCCTTAAAGAAATGATAGGGGTTGATAGCATCCCTAAAGACGATTCCGACAGCGATTATGATACTTCCGAGGGGCAAAAATCGAAATTTGGGGATGAAAATAAAGAAAGCAACAGTGCGGAGTCGCAAAATAATGAAGATTCTAACTGTGAGGGCGGTTTTTGTCACGTAAATTAACATAACCTCACTTTGTTCCAGTCGAGTCAAAATCGCCCAGTGCTGTTGATTTTTCCGATATAAATGAACTCGCTGAGGAAGAGGAGGAGGAGGAGGTGAGTGTTTTTGTGTTATTTCAGTCTTTGTTAATAATTTTTAGACGAAACCTGAAAATTACGATGCTGATGATGAGCACCCCAGCGAAATTGATAACAAATTAATGCCGCCACCTCCAATCCCTACAACGAAAGAAATTTCCGAATCAATCATCATAACTGATGATGGCGATAAAAAGAAGCTCGAAACGCCTCTCGCGGCAATGCTGCCGTCCAAATACGCAAACATTGACGTTACGGACCTTTTCCCTGATTTCCGGCACGGAAAAGTATGAAATTTTTTTCGAATTTTTACGTTTTAATCAACTTTTTTAGGTGTTACGTTTTTCGCGACTCTTCGGGCCCGGGAAACCGAGCAGTTTGCCGAATATTTGGAAAAACGTGAGGAAGAAACGCAAGAGAAGGAAGCACAAAGACAGTGTGAATCAGCACGATTCTGATTCGAACTCTGAGGATGAGAAGCCGAAACATCGGGGCTGGTTTCTTGATTATGCTGAGCCTCCGCCCCCTGAGCAAATTAAAAGCGATGATGAAGTAATTTACGGTGGATTTGCGCTCCTTTTTGTTATTTTTTGGTTGTAGGAGAAGTTTCTGAAGCCAATGGAAAATGCGACCGTTGATAACAAAGCTGAGACCCAATCGAAGGATGACACGGGGCCGAAAGTGGCCGATTGGCGCTTTGGCCCCGCCCAGATCTGGTACGATATGTTGGAGGTGCCGGAGACAGGGGAGGGGTTTAATTATGGTTTTAAAGTGAAAGAAGACCAGGTTTGTTTCAATTAAACGCATTTAAAATTTGATTTTTTTTGTACAATATTCTAACTTAAAACCCAGTTGTTTTTATCCAGAATTCTTGACAATACTAAAAAAAAAATACATATCGGGAAATATTTTAAAACGAATAATAAATTTTTTAGACAATACATTTGCTCATCGCTGTTTTTATTAAATACAGTTTGAAAATCGATATATTTACAACAAAATTTTAACAACAGGGTTGTAGACAATTTATTACTAAAACTAAATTTCACAAATATTTACAAAGCCAGTTGTTTAATCACTTGATAACAAAAATGAAATAAGGGTGTCTCTTGAGTAAGTGTAAATATTTTAACCTTAGATTAAGCATTGAAAGTAAATTGATATTTTTTTCTAAAAACTTTTTTTTTAATACTGCGATGTTTGTTCTGATGTCGACCGCATATTATTTTATTCGAGACAGCAAAAATTTTAAATTGAATGCGCTTTCAAATTCTGGTAATACCAAAGCCATACCTAATTTTAGCCAATTCCGAGCAATCCAGCAAGTTTTTAAGCTTAAAAACTTGCTGAATTGCTCGGAATCCAGCTGGATTTTTCCGAATTTAGCAAATACATTCTTTTGTAACATTTTAACCTATTTATTTATCGCATTTATTACTGAGATACTTTTTAATCAGATTTTGCTAAAATACATTATTTTAGCAAATTCTAAGTTTTTTAGGAATGTATTACTCTGTTTTAGATCAGGAATTCACTGTTAAACACTTGATGACAACAAGTTTATTTTCGTCACTTAAGGCCGAGCAATAAATCATCTCGAAATATTTAAAATCGCCTCATTTTGGCTGCAGTACATTGATTTTCAACAATGTCTTGCTTAAAAACTAGCGAAATTACATAGGAATCGTTCACACCTTCTTATTTTGGCACTTTTTTGTTTTAACAATTAACTTGCTTAAAATGACCCAAATCTCTTGGAAATAACTGAAATTTCTTTATTTCACTTCAAATAGTTCAAATATTGATTGATTCAAATAACTTTACACTTTTATCGATTTCGAGGAAACTGAGAAAACAAGTTGTAAAGTGAGTTTCTGGCTCACGAATGAGCTAAAAAAAAATTAAATTTGCTTAAAATAACTTTTTCTAGTTGATTTCACTAAATTAATTAGTTCCTGTTTCAGAAACGAGTTAAATTGCTCTGAAATTTGGTTATTCTCATTCAAAACAACGTTTATTTGGCTAGTTTCGATAAAATCAACCGGTTGAAGTAATTTTTTAGATCAAAAGCCTACCAAATCGCAAAACTGGGAAAATATAGCTTAATTAAGTATTAAAAATCGGTGTCATTGTTCTTGTTTCGTTCAAATACATTAATTTAAGTGAGTTATTGGCTCAAATCTGGCTTGGAATTGGCTGAAATAATGTAATTGAGACCGATGATGTTAATCATTTAGAATTGTCTAAGTTTCATACTTGAAACGACGATTTTATTTGCTCATTTTGGTAAAAAATTTTAAAAGTGAGTTTCTAGTTCAAAAACATGCCTGAAATGGACTGAAATTGAGTGATTTAGACATAACAAGAAGTTTTTTTCAGATTGTTTTAAAATCATGCATTTCTACTTATTCGGTAAAATCACTTCAATTTGTCAGTTGCTGTCTTACAAATGATTTAAATCGTTCGAAATTGCCTGGAGTAGAGTAATAAGTTTCTGACCTTGAAATGGACTAAATCGCTCAAAATTAATTTCAGTAAATTTATATTTGAAACATCGCTACTTGAAACGATTATTTTTGGTAAAATTTGTCTTCGTAAATGAGTTTCTGTTTCATAAATAGAAAAATAGAGAAATTCGTACGTAAAATAAGGAATTGCTAACCTAAAAACATGCTAAATTGAATTGGTTGGTAAATCTTTTATCAGTTTATTTTGAAATAGCGATTTTCGACTTGTTTCGTTAAAAACTCTTGAATTTAGTTAATTTCTTCCATAAGAATGAGTGAAATAAACGTTAAATAAATGTTTTTGGAATTTTGGATTCTGCGTTTTGTACCTCAAAAAATAATCGAAATTGTTGAAATGTTATTTCGTTTGATAAAAAAGGGAAGTTTAGCCCCCAGAGCCTACCCCTGAAGTTACCGAACCACGTGAAGGTGACGAATTCTCTGACGATGCTTTCCTTATGGTCACCCAACTGCACTGGGAGGACGACGTCGTGTGGGACGGCAACGACATCAAGCATAAAGTATTTCTTTCAGTAATTAAAAAAAGATAGATCTTTCTCTCAGGTTTTGCAGAAGTTGAATTCGAAAACGAATGCTGCGGGTTGGGTGCCATCTAGCGGAAATCGGACAGCTCAGGCGTTCAGTCAGCCCGGAAAAGGCGGGTTGTTGTCCGGAAGTTCGGTCCGGTTACCGATTCCGGCACCGCCACTGCCCGGAATGAAGGCCAAGGCGCAAATGTGAGTGGTTATGAAATGTTTTAATAAATAAATTAAAATAAAAATTGGAATTTTAGATTGAATAAGCCGCGCCCGGATCCAGAACAGGATGACACGTGGTATTCGATTTTTCCAGTCGAAAATGAGGATTTGGTGTATGGGAGATGGGAGGATGATGTTATCTGGGATGCTGATAACATGAAAAATGTTCCGAAGCCGTCGATTCTGACTCTGGATCCTAACGATGAGAATATTATTTTGGGGATTCCGGATGATATAGATCCCTCAAAACAAATTGCAGGTAAGGAATCCGCTTGAAAGATTTTATTTTTGAAAATTAAAAAAAACATACTGTTCAAATAAACACTTCAAAAGAAAAAAAATCTCAATATAATGTACTATAAATATTTATTTATTTACAAAAAAAAAATATTTATCTAAATGTTTTTCTTTTTTTTTTCTGATAAAATATGTTATGGTATATTTATTAAAAAATGTTTAAGAAATTGAAATAAAATTTGTTGTTTAAATAGAAAAATAAGCAATTACCACCATTATTATGCGGTTTACAGAATAATTACGAAAAATATCTAGAAGATTATGTTATTACGATACTTTATGTGGCCAAGCTGGACATTTATTTATTTAAATGTATCGATCATTTTGACGCACTTCTCATTTTGGTTTTTCACAAAAAAATATCGATCTTCAAAGCTCTCAGATCTTAAAAACAAGTCTGTATTACGTTACATATTCTTAATATTCCTTTCTTATTCGTTTTAGTGTCAGGTAGGCAAAAGTAAAAATACTTAGGCGCAAAAGTAAAACTTTATTTACTCTACGGTCGAAAAATTTAACTTTTACCTATGGCATTTAGTCATAAAAGCTGGCACTTTTGTGACGCTTCCGGGTGAAAGCAATTATGTATTTAATTAGTCTTTAAAATAGTCAAGTTTCTTTGTCACTCTACTAAAAAACTATAACAATAAAGTAAATGATCATTTTAGTTTATGCATTTTTTCCTCCTTGCGAAACGAAGGAAGAGTCTGTTTAAGTGTCATGATTAATTTTACTTAAATACAATTTCTAGCTCTATTTTGACAAATTAAAAAATATATAATAATATAACTAATTAATTTTATTGTGCGAACAGGAGTAAAAAATCGACAGATTTTCCAGATTTTATCAAAAGAGGACATTGTTTTATGTCACATTTTTTAGTCAGAAACTCGATAAATTTTACTAAAATGTATTACTGAGCTATATCTTATGTCGCCAGATTTTATACCGAAATAAGCGGAAGAATCGTCGCTTTAGGAGGGTAGTATTCTCTGTTTTAGACAATTTCGAGCGATTTAACATTTTACCAAAATATCTTTTTTGAGGCTGAACTGTTATTTTAAAAATTTATTATTCAATTCAGATTTTGTTAAAATAATTTAAAAGATCGTTGTAGTTTTGATGTACGTTATTTTATCTAATTTTGCGTGTTTTTTGAGTTAGGAATTCACTTGTATAGACAGATTTTCTTAGGACAAACTGAAAAACCGTTATTAGAGGACTTTACCCTGTTTCTGTCAGTTACTTTTTAGGATGTTTTTAGACCAGAAACTCATTAACTGAAACTAAGCAAAAAGACGTCTTGAGTCTGAAATATGCAAATTCTGAGCAATTTAGCACGTTTTTGAGTCCGAAAGTCACCTAAATAAGTGACGGATTTTATGTGGATAAATCGAGGGATAATAAATTAATTATTAACATGGTCAGTAGGTTTAAAGTATGAAACTTACAAACCATTTACAAATTTTAAGAAAACCTAGAAAAATTTTGCAATTTCCAAAAATGTACGTATTGGCTTATTTTTCCTTATTTTATTTTTGAATAAATATCCTACTACGTCCATAACACGAAGAACTAAACGAAACAAGTTACAGAATAACTCGATTTTCTGTATACAGCAATTTAGGAAATTTAATTCTTTACAACTGTATCTTACCGTTTTTTTTTGTATCTATAACCATTTTCGTAGCGGGGCGTTGTGGAATTTGGTAAAAGTTAAAATTTTTACTTATTAATAAAGTTTTCGAAGATTTATTAGCTTTATCTCTTACTAATGAGAATTTAATCTGCCCGTAATTTTTTTTGTTTTTTAAATACAGCTATTATTTCATTTTACAGGTTAAAATTCTAGAATTAATAAATGCTTTGGGAGTTATAAATCTACGGCATTACAGAATTACTTTGTTCAGTTGAGTTCAACTGAAAAAGCTTTTTAAAAAAAAAACATTTTTTTATATACAGGGTGTTCCGTTTTTATTGTTACAAATTTAAACAGGTGATAGAACATTCAATTTTAAGACAAAAGTTTCTTATAAACATGTATCGAAAAATTCTTCGTAAGGGAGCTACACCCCCTGAAAGGGGTGCTTTTTTTAGTGAATTTTTCTCGATATTTCAGAAACCATTACAGATAAAATTACAAAATTTGGTGCAGTTAACAATCTTTATACGCCAAATAGAATTCGAGGATCGAATGTAGAAATTTTTAATCAGAGGGGAGTAGAGTAAAAAATACCCTAACTTTTTTGGATTTAGTTTTTTAACATTTTCAGCAACAAAATCATAAATTCCATAGTTTTTTACACAAAAATTGTCTCTTTTGCTGTTTCGATACAACTCACCGTTTTTAGGTAAAATTAATTTAAACGTTGTCTAACAGACCATAAACAGTATGAAAATCAGGGATGAACAGAGGCTATCGTGGGCAGAACTTGTCCTGAAGATGCCCCTTGCAAGAACGGACGAAACGTCGACATTTTGTTACAAATTGATGCGGTTTAACCCCAAAAGACCCATATTTCAATTTGGTTCTGGTCATCTTTCCTGATTTTCATACTGTTTATGGTCTGCAACAGAAATTTTAAATCGATTTTACTCACAAACGGTGAGTTGTATCAAAATAACACAAGAGACCATTTTTGTGTGGAAAACTATGGAATTTACGATTTTGTTGCTGAAAATGTCAAAAAATTAAAGCCAAAATAGCCAAATTTTGTAATTTTATCTGTACTAGTTTTTGAAATATTAAGAAAAACCCACTAAAAGAAGCACCCCTTTCAGAGGGTGTAGCTCCCTTACAAAGCATTTTTCGATACATGTTTATGGGAAACTTTTGTCTTAAAATTGAATGTTGTATCACCTGTTTAAGTTTGTAACAATAAAAACGGAACATCCTGTATTTTTATTTTTATTTGAAGTGAGTTAAATGACGTGTAAAAAATCACAAAAATTGGGAATATTTAGTTTAAAATTGATCGTTTTGAAATGGAATTACGTTTTTGGGAAAAACCTGATGAATTGATTACATTTTTTTTCTTTTCTTTTTTGATAATTGATTCGGGTTTTGTTTATTATTGTTTAAGGTCAAGCAACCCCCGTAAAGGTAAAAATCCCTCACCCTCACGTGAAAAAATCGAAAATCCTCCTCGGCAAAGCCGGCGTTATCAACGTCCTCCAGGAAGACACTCCACCTCCACCCCCCAAGTCGCCAAACCGGGACCCATTCAACATCTCAAACGACGTGTACGTACCACGTAATTAATTTAAAAAATATTTTCAATTCAATTTAAAGTTACTACATGCCACGATCATCCGAAACCACCATGCGTCTCAAAGTCGGGGGCGGCAACCTAATCCAACACTCCACCCCCGTGGTGGAGCTCCGCGCCCCATTTATCCAAACCCATATGGGTCTGATGCGTCTCCGCAATTTCCATCGGCCACCCATGAAGCGTTTCTCGCATGGGCCTTTGGCCCATCCAGGGCCGCATCCGGTCATGCCGTTGGTCAAGCATATCAAAAAGAAGGCAAAAGTGGGGTAAATTAAATTGTGATGGTTGTATAGTAATGGGCGGTTTTAGCAACGAGAGGCGGAGCGTATGGCCTCAGGGGGCGGCGATGTGTTCTTTATGCGGACTCCAGAGGATTTGACTGGAAGGGACGGTGATATTATTTTGATTGAGTTTTGTGAAGAGCATCCGCCACTGATGAATCAAGTTGGGATGTGTTCAAAAATCAAGAATTACTACAAGAGGAAGGCGGCAAAAGACTCGGGGCCCCCTAGTTATAAATATGGGGAGACGGCCTATGCTCACACTTCGCCGTTTTTGGGGATTTTGCATCCGGGACAGTCGATTCAAGCCATTGAGAATAACATGTACAGGTACGTTATTTTATAGAATTTTGTCAATTTCCAGCTCAAAATCATGTTAAATCGGCCGGAAATAACATAATTCAGACCATAAATGATGATTTTTTTTGCAAAATTGGGACTTAGGGCCGGTTGCTCAGTTCGAGCTTAAGCTTTGGCTTACGTAAACTCGGCTCAAATTTAAACTAAGTTTAAACCACAGTTGTGTTGCTCAGTGGAAAGTTTAGCTAAGCCGCGCTGAACTTGTCACTTATGCGGTTGGTAGTACTGTACGCTTGCGCACTTCAACTTGTTTTGACAGTTCTGATTTTGAAAAGTTAGGTTCAGATGAAATAATATCATCACTTATCATTATTTTAGTACATTGGAGGAACAATATCGCTATAATATGAATCTTATGTTTAAAAATGTATCTCAATATAATTATTATTACTAGAATGGTTTTTTTCTTATTTCATGGAGCTCTTTCATGCGCGGCACATTCAAATTGTGCTTCCTTCGGAAAAAATTCAATTCATCGTTTCCTTTCAGAGCACAGCAATAAATTGATTTGCACAGTTTATTTGTTGCCTTTGTGCATTTAAAGACTTGGGCGTCCTCAGTTTTGAAGCATAACAATTTTATATAAATAATTTAACTGTCTTAAAATTTGTGCTATAATTAAAATCACATAAGATTTACATATCAGTAATTTCTAATATCATTCATTCCTTGACTGCCGAATTCTGCTGCAGCAATTAAAAAAATAATGTTTATTCTTCGACACTGTCAAAATTTACGGTTTTTCGCCTGTGTAAGGAAGTTTTGACAACTGTCAATATGAAACGTCAGATTATTTTTAGCAGATTTAAAGCAATTTTAAGCTTTGTTGAGTCTAATTCGAAGAATAAAATGTTGTATTCAACTTGTTTTCGTGTAAATCGCTTCATTTATTTCACCTCGTGGATGATAAACCTCTCGTTGTCACTCGACGTTTAAAAATCCAGTTGTGAAATAAAGCGTCCGATTTACACTCAAACTCGTTAAATAAATAACTATTAATACTAGAATAAAAATAAGTAAGTAAATTATTATTGTTATACTTTTTTTAGTTTTTTTTAATATACTAACTTACAACATGTTGTTGTCATGGCCCTTTACTCATTACTGTTATTGTTCAAATTTATTTGTTTATCACAAGTTTAACTCAAACTGAACTGAAATTTATTAAAAAAAACTATTTCTGTGAATCATCAGCAAATTCACTGTCGAATCCGGTAATTTATTGGTTCCTTATCACTAATTATCACTAAAAGCAGTGAAAGTAAGTAGTACCGGGTGACTTTTAATGATTGAAGCAAAAAAATCATTTGGCAACATTGAGTTATTGGCGCCCCTGCTAGCTTGTTATGTGGAACCGTTTCACCCTGACTGCTATCAGTCGGAAGTGAATGACAATTAAATATAAAATTTTGACATTTAAATTAGATAGTCAATGTTGCCAAATTCAGACTTCAAATTAGTTGCCAACCTGACGACAAAAATCACAATCTTTAATAGTCTCTCGGTATATGGGCTTGATGGCCCTCCACCAGTCGATTTTTTATAACGTTGATCTGCATATTTTATGATTTTTTTAAATTGTCGCATATTTTTCGTAATGTAGCAGCTACTCTACTGGTGTCTGCTGTTGCATTAAATCTTAGTGCAATTTGGGCCATGGTCTATTTTTTTCATCGAACAAAAGCAAGTAACTTTTTTACACTCTAGTGTTAGTTGAATAAAATTAACCAATTTTATTTTCTTTGCGCGTAAAATTGCTACTTCGGTTTCTTTTATTCATCTGTTAACGATTTCAATAAAATTATAAAGTTATGTATATTAATAACGTTAATATTAAAAGTATTTAGAGATAAGCCAATGCTTAAGCGGCCAACATCGACCGCTTAGTTAAACCAATGCTAAGCTTTGGCTTAGTCGATATTTCGTAACTGAGCAACACTCGGTGCCGGCTTAAGCTTAAGCTTAGTTAAACTCGGTTTAAGCTCGAACTGAGCAACCGGGCCTTAGACGTAGACTGTTATTTGTCAAATTTTAGGAGAGTCTCTTGCTTCAAGTCGTATGAAATTGCTTGGAATTTGCTAAAATTACATTATTCAAACTTAAAACGATGATTTTTTGGTTAGTTTTGTAGAAACCTTCTGAAAACGATGATTTTTTTATGAAAATTTGCCGATTTGTAAATGAGATCCTGGTATGAAAAAGTGCTAAAAATCGCTTCCTAGTACATAGTGATTCAGACTTTTTTTAATAACGATTTTTCAGGTCTTAAAAACGTGCTAAATGGTACATAATTAACTAAAATAGTGTAATTTATACTCAAAACGACAATTTTTTAATTTTGAAAAAACGTATCGAGTTAAGTAAGTTTAAGTTAATTTAATTAAAGTCGTTAATTCCAAAAAATCCTTCGGAATTAGCTAAAATGATAAAGTAAATCACACGTAAAACGACGAATTTTTTGACTTATTTCGTAAATACAGGGTCGCTAAAAAGTATGGATGCAGCTAAATATTTTCAGAACGGTTTAACAGAGCACGTTGAAATTTGGGGTACAGTTAAATGCGTTTAAATTCTATCATCTGAGATTTTTTTAAATTTTCTACCGTCATTTATTTTAAAAATACAAGGCTAATTTGATTTTTTTTAATGGCACGAAGGGTTAAAATTAATAATTTTGAAAGAGCATTTTTTTCTGAATTTAGTGATGTAACATATTCTCACCTTTATTTTCATTAAAAGATAAAAAAAATAAATATTCAAAAATTTTATTCTGGATTTCTGCAAAAGTAAAACTAAGGTAGCTTTGAAAATACTGTCATTAGCGATCTGTCACTTGTATATTAGCCAAAAATTAAACTTGTATGCGATAATTAGTTTAAGAATGGGACATTTAAGTGAAAATGAGTGTACAGAAATTCTCATGATGGTTGGTTATAGCGACAGAAAGCCAAGAAGTCAATGGAAATCATTTTGAGCAACATCTTTTGTTGTAAAAAACATTTATTTCGTGTTTTGCTTTTTTTATTAAAATGTGTTCTTTTTAAAAAGTGTTATTTTAACAATTATTATTAACTTTTACTTATTTTTTGGTCAAAGTTCAAGCGGCAAAGAGCTAACGATAGATAAAGTCAACATTTCCAAAGCTAATAATATTCAACATTTTTGAAAAATTTATTAGTTCGATAATTTTTTTTTAAGTTACGATTAAAATAAGGTATGCATGTGTTACACCATAGAATTCAGAAAAAATTGCTCTTTTTTAAAATATCTAATTTCACCCTTCTTGCCATTTAAAAAAAATCAAGTTAGCCTTGTATCCTCAGAACAAAAAAGCTAGGAATTTGATAAACATCTAAAACGATAGAATTTATATACTTTTAAGCTTATACCAAATTTCAATAAGTTTTGATGAATAGTTTTTAAAATATTGAACTGTATCCATATTTTTTAGCGACTCTGTATAACTCTGTTTATGTGAATTTCTTAACTAAAAAAATAAAAATCGTTTAGAATTTTCTAGCTCAAACCCAAAACGGTAACTTTTTCTTAGTTTTGAAAAAAATTTGACTAAAGATTTGCTAAATCACTCGAAATTGGCTAATTTTGATTTAAAACGCAAATTTTTTAACTTGCATCTGTAAAATCTGTCGCTTTAAGTGACTTTCTACTCGATGAAACTCAAGAAGTTCACAAAAAAGGGTTAAATGGCTAATATTTGACCAAAATAGACGTAAAACATCGATTTTTGTGTAAGTTTTCGGCAAAATCGAGACTAAAAAATTCGTTAAATCACTCTAGATAAACAAAAAAATTATTAATTCTGACCTAAACAAAAACGAGCTAAATGGTTTAAAAATAATTAAAACAGCGCAATTTAAACCTAATACTATATTTTTTTTAATTATCTTAAAAAAACATCGATTTTAAGTGAGTTTCTACTAGATCGAGAACTTGCTAAATCGCTCGTGATTAGCTGAGATTGTGTTTTGTTTTTACTACTTAAAATAACGATTTTCAGTGTTGTTTCAACTTGATCATTCGATTTAAGTCTTCATTTTCAAAAAATCCCTCTGAATTAGCTAAAATAATAGAGTAAATCACACGTAAAACGACGACTTTTTGGCTTATTTCGTGAATATCTTTGCTTGTGCGTAAAAAACGTGATAAATTCTGCTAAAATAATTGAATTCAGATCAGGAACGATGAGTTTTTTATTAGTTTCGGCAAGGTTCTGACTAAAAAATTCTCCAAAACATCCGAAATTGCTGAAGTTTGTTGATTTTTCAAATTTCCTCACGAAGTTAGTAATCAAAATGTGATTAAAATAGCAACGTGTTTTTTTGTAAAGTTTTTGCAAAATTGGTCGATTTAATTGAATTTCTGACTAAAAGATCAACTAAATTACCCAAAAATTGGTTAATTCTGACCTAAAACGATGATTTGTTGGTTGACTCAAAAAGTTGACTCAAGATATTTAAAGCAGGTCACATAAAGTATTAAATAGCTAAAATTTTGTTGAAATATCGAAATTCAGACATGAAACGACAATTTTGTGCAAAATCGGTGGATTTGAGTGAGTTTCTAATTTTCAGGGCCCCAATTTACGAGCACGATAAGCCATTCAGCGACTTCCTAGTGATCAGAACAAGACAACAATATTACATCCGTGAAATAGACGCTCTCTACGTTGCAGGCCAACAATGTCCTTTATATGAAGTTCCAGGACCAAACTCAAAACGAGCGAATAATTTTGTCCGAGATTTTCTACAAGTTTTTATCTATCGATTGTTTTGGAAAAGTCGCGATAATCCCCGACGAATTAAAATGGAAGATATTAAGAAAGCTTTTCCTTCACATTCCGAAAGTAGCATAAGAAAAAGACTGAAGTTATGTGCTGATTTTAAGAGAACAGGAATGGACTCGAATTGGTGGGTGATCAAACCGGAATTTCGTTTACCGACAGAGGAGGAAATCCGAGCGATGGTCTCACCGGAACAGTGCTGTGCTTATTTCAGCATGGTGGCGGCCGAACAAAGGCTCAAGGTTTGGTGTTAACAAATTTTTCAATTTTTTTATTTTCTCAAGTACGTCAAAACTATTCGAAAATGTAGAACTATTTTGGTCTAAACCTATGTAGAATGATCCGGGGAATTGATTGGTGCAGAGAAAATCGCCAAATTCCCAATAATTTTTTAGTTATGATTTTTTTAAAATTTGACCTACTTTTCCTTTTTTTATAAATTTTCTCGAAAACTATCAGTCGGAGAACAATAATCTTTTTTGAAAAAGATAGATAATTAAAAGAGCTTTCCAACGATAACAAACTTTCATAGGGTTATCTCTAACAGTTTCGGAGTAATTGCTCGATAAATGTTCCGGTCACCGGAAATCGACTAAAATCGCGACAAAATTGGAAAAATAAAAATTTTAGAAAACGAATCTATTGACTTTTTTTCTACTTCTAACAACTCCAGAGGCTTGTAAAGGCATAGAAAAGTCCATAAAACTTTGCTAGAGTGAATTAAAAAAAATATTTTTTTTTCCATTTTTGTGAAGGAAAGTGCCTTGACCATTAAAATTTTAAGCAAAAAAAATCAAAATTTTAAATCTCGTGAAAAGCTAATTTAATACGAAAAATGAGCCGTAGAATTCACTGGAACACACCGTTTTGCTCTACGACTTTTAGTTTTTGAATTACGAATTTTTTTGTTGAAGAATAAAGTACCACAAGTCACTAGGCTACCCTAATTTTGAGCAAAAATTTTCAAATTTTTAAATCTTGTAAAAAACCGATATAATATGTAAAATGAGCCGTAGAATTCACTGGAACACACCGTTTTGCTCTACGACTTTTAGTTTTTGAGTTACGAATTTTTTTAATGTAAAACTTTAAATGCCTCTGTACCCGGAACCGTTGCCCGGAGCGGCTCCGGGTTTTGACGAGAAAACAGAGAATTTCAAGCGCTATCCGATGCTTTATTGATTTTTGCTCTAAGTCTTATAGTTTTCGAGAAAAACGCAAAAAAAGGTTGCCATTTTCACTTTTTTTAAATTTTTAAACGGCGATTACGGCGAAACTATTAGAGTTAGCGAAAAACGGTAAAAGCGATTAGAACCGGTATAAAAAGTGCTACAAAATGGCATAGGTTTCAAGGCGATATCTCGCAAAAAATTTTCAATTTTCAAACGTCGATTGCGGCGAAACTAAAAGAGCTAGAAGAAAACGCTTTATTCCATCGTAAAGAGCACATCAAAATCTATCTGATGAAATGGGTTTTAATTGATTTTGAGACACTTTAAAAATTGCTCAATTTGTAGGGGGGGGTGTTAACAAATTTTTCAATTTTTTTATTTTCTCAATTACGCCAAAACTATTCGAAAATGTAGAACTATTGTGGTCTAAACCTATGTAAAATGATCCGGGGAATCGATTGGTGCAAAGAAAATCGCCAAATTCCCAATAATTTTTTAGTTATGATTTTTTTTAATTTGACCTACTTTTCCTTTTTTTATAAATTTTCTCGAAAACTATCAGTCGGAGAACAATAATCTTTTTTGAAAAAGATAGATAATTAAAAGAGCTTTCCAACGATAACAAACTTCATAGGGTTATCTCTAACAGTTTCGGAGTAATTGCTCGATAAATGTTCCGGTCACCGGAAATCGACGAAAATCGCGACAAAATTGGAAAAATAAAAATTTTAAAAAACGAATCTATTGACTTTTTTTCGACTTCTAACAACTCCAGAGGCTTGTAAAGGCATAGAAAAGTCCATAAAACTTTGCTAGAGTGAGTTAAAAAAAAATTTTTTCCCATTTTTGTGAAGGAAAGTGCCTTGACCATTAAAATTTTAAGCAAAAAAAATCAAAATTTTAAATCTCGTGAAAAGCTGATATAATACGAAAAATGAGCCGCTGAATTCACTGGATCAAACCGTTTTGCTTTACGACTTTTAGTTTTTGAGTTATGAATTTTTTTGTTGAAGAATAAAGTACCACTATAGTCACTAGGCTATGTTACTTTAAATGCTTATGTACCCGGAATCGTTGCCCGGAGAGGCTCTGAGTTTTGACGAGAAAATAAATACATAGGGTGGTATGAATAAAACGAAGTATTTGCTAATACTCGTAATAGAAGCAAATGCTCCAAATCTATATAAAGTAAATACTTCTGAAAAAAAGCATTTACTTCTGACACGGAGCACTTGCTACAGACACGAAGCATTTACTTCAAATTTGAAGTTTTTTCTCTGGATCTGGGTAGCAGATCTTACTATCCTACTATCGTGGACAGACCCTGGCCACGAAGCATCCACACTTGTAAATTGTTCTGTGAAAGAACACGTAGCTTGTACATTTATGGAGCAAAATCTCTTTCTATTAGAATACTTCTCTCCTTGAATCACAATTCAAACGTGTACGAAATCAACAGCACCAATTATATTCGGTATAACACAGTGTTCTTGTGCTTTTTGATAGACAGTTTCTGGAAATCGAATCCATTAATGTTGCTTCTCAACAATTTTTTCAATAACATCATTAATAGTCTTTGGCACGGTTGACTCTGATGAACACCTATATCACTTCCAACTCCTATTTGAAAACCAGGATCTCTAAAACTTGTAAGGAAAACTTCCATTTTTTGCACAGGTGATAGAGCACCACCACGCCTTTCTACTGGATTCATCCAAGAAGTGATCAGCCAACCATTCTACATTTTCCCTCCCAAAACTTAAAGAAATTCAAAATTATTTTCCCTTATTTCTTTAAAATTGTTATCAGTAACGAAATAATTTCCTGTATTCGCGAGCATTAAATGTTCTTCTTTATACAGGCTGATTCTTTTAGGGCCTACATTAGAAACTTTTTAACTTCTAATATAGCTAGAGCTTTAAAATTTTGTGTACGATCTAAATCGACCATTCTGAATTCCATTAAATTATTTTCAAAATGGCTAAACTTCCGGAACTACGAGAAATGGGCGCCAACTTTGAAATTTTAAATAGTAACCCCACATTTTTATTGCATTTTTGAATTCACCTTCTCAAACTGACTAAAATGTACCTTAGTTGTTGGTACTTATCTGTCATTGTTTTTGACATTTGTCAACTTTTTTGTTAAAATTTTCATTTGCAGGAGTTTATTTAAAATGTGACAGTCCTTCAACCTTTTGCGATAAGTGAATATTTTTTTTTGTATTCGATAACGGAAGGTTTGAAGAGCCTTCTAGAATTTTCAAAATTGTCATCTGTCGAAATTCAAGGGTAGTGTGATTTTTTCAAAATGGTTATTAAAAAACGGTTATGACTCAGTTTTTTCAAATGGAACGACCCTATTTTCTTAACGGCAATTGAAAGAACATCGACATTTATGGTGACTTTTATGTACATGTCCTATACCTATCTCGTACAGTTTTTGAAAAAATCACAAAAAACGAATTTTACTTTGTAATTTTCATCGTTAATCAAGTAGGTCTTGTAAAATAGTCAACAGTTGTCAAACTTCAACATTTTATTTAGTTTTTAGATGGTTCATAATCGAATAAGCAGTAAAACAATAATATTTAATTATGGTTTATTATAACTTAGTGAATTATGTAAAGTAACTCAGTCAGTATGCCATCGAATTTTGAACTTCTTGAATGAAAATTAATAGCACAACTTTATCGCATTTTTCGAAAGTTTACTCAATTAAAAATGAAAATAATGAGATAAAATTAAGTTTTTTGCGATAATTTCAAAAACTGTGAGAGATAGATATAGAAAATGTTGATAAAAGTCTCCATAAGAATCGATGTTCTTTTGATTGCCATTGAAAAAACAAGGTCATTCTACTTGAAAAAACTGAATTATAATCATTTCTTGATCATCATTTTCAAAAAATCATAGTAGCCTTGCAATTTGACAGTTCAAAATTCTGAAAATTTTAGAAGATCCTTCAAACCTTTGGTTATCAAATGCAAAAAGAATTATTCACTTACTGTAAAGGATTCAAGAGCTGTGATATTTGAAATAAACCCCGGTAAATGAAAATTTGCACAAAAAAATTGACATACGTCAAAAACTATGACAGATAAGTACTAACAACTAGGGTATATTTTAGTCAGTTTAAAAAAGCGAATTAAAAAATGCAATAAAAATAGGTGGTTACTATTTAAAATTTCAAAGTTAGCGCCAATTTCTCCTCGTTCCGGAAGTTCAGTCATTTTGAAAATAAGTTAGTTGAACTCATAATGGTCGATTTGGATCGTATACTAAATTTTAAAGTTCTATCTATACTAGAAGTAAAAAAGTTTCTAATGTAAGCCCTAAAAGAATCACCCTGTATAATACTTTATTGACCTCTGTTGTATCAATAATTCCGCCATATTATACAAACACTTGAGAAAAAACAAACCGCGAAGTTTGCGGTAAAAGTGAAGTATTTGCTTCAGCTGATAGCATTTGCTTTATGTACTATAGTAATTACTTTGGTATATAAAGCAAATACTACGGATTTGTAGTATCTCTCTGTACTTATGAAGTAAATACTTCATAATGAAAGAATTTACTTCATTTGCGAAGCATTTACTTAAAGACTGAAGTAATTACTAATAGTATTAGCAAATACTTCGTTTTATTCATACCACCCATAATTTCAAGCGCTATCCGATGCTTTATTGATTTTTGCTCTGTCTTACAGTTTTCGAGAAAAACGCTAACAAAGATTGTCATTTTCTCTTTTTTTTAATTTTTATTTATAGTCGATTTTTTTTTATAATCAACTGTCAAAGAGCCGTCAAGTTGGCATTACCATAAATAGTAAATTTTTTGAGTTTAAGTTGGTACACTTTTTTACCTGGTAATTTCAGTTTAAAAATCGTTACAAATTTTTGAATTTGTCTTTAAGTTAACACATGGAGTTATTTCAGCGATTAACGAATTCAAATTTCAGTGACTGCGTAATTCAACCTAAAACTTACGTCCATATTGTCAAATCTGGTGTGCAAAATGTCAAATACCGAATATAGCTAGTTCCGAAAGTAGTTGAACATGAACTTTTAGGGTGATATAGTCCGGTCTTTATCAGAATTTTGACACTGACAGTTGATTATTTAAAAAAATTAACTGTAGATCATAATTCGTATAATATTGAAAAAACTTTCGCAAATCGCTCTTTGTTAATAAAATCTCTCATAAAATATTTCAAATATGATTTTTCAAAAAACTATTACAATTTAAAAGGCATTCGATGGAAAAAATAATATATAAAACACTTGTTACAACCTTTGTTATTTAATGCACTATTTCAGGATGCTGGATACGGCGAGAAATTTATTTTTACACCTGCGGAAGATGACGACGAAGAAATGCAACTGAAAATGGACGATGAAGTGAAGGTGGCTCCCTGGAATACGACTCGAGCGTACATTCAAGCAATGAAGGGGAAATGTTTGCTACAGTTGACAGGTCCTGCTGATCCTACAGGATGTGGGGAAGGATTTAGCTACGTCAGAGTCCCCAATAAACCCACAGTAAGAGAGCAATCAAATAATGAATTTCTTTATTGTTGTGATTTTTCCGTAGCAAAATAAGGAAGAACAGGAATCGCAGCCTAAACGTACCGTTACGGGAACCGACGCCGATTTGCGTCGTCTCTCCCTAAACAACGCCAAAGCTTTGTTGCGCAAATTCGGAGTCCCGGAGGAAGAAATCAAGAAATTATCCCGATGGGAAGTGATTGATGTCGTTCGGACACTTTCGACGGAAAAAGCCAAAGCTGGCGAAGAAGGAATGGATAAATTTTCACGTGGTAATCGATTTTCAATCGCCGAACATCAAGAGCGTTACAAAGAGGAGTGTCAACGCATTTTTGATTTACAAAATCGTGTTTTATCAAGCGCTGAAGTTCTCAGTACCGACGAGGGCGAAAGTTCGGACGAAGGCAGCGACGAAGATATCGAAGAAATGGGCAAAAACATCGAAAACATGCTTGCTAATAAAAAAACAAGCACTCAATTATCGCTCGAACGGGAGGAACAAGAACGACAAGAGTTGCGTAAAATGATAATGGAAGGTGATGAGAAGAAGGGCAAAGATAAGAAGAAGGACGATGACGATAATCAGGATCAGACGAATTATGCACAACAGGGACGGATTTTGAAAATTGTTCGCACGTTTAGGGATGCAGAAGGGAAGGAGTTTACTCGAGTCGAAACTGTGCGAAAACCGGCGGTGATTGATGCCTATGTGAAGATTCGGTCGACAAAAGATGATGCGTTTATTAGACAGTTTGCGACGTTGGATGAAGCACAGAAGGAGGAAATGAAGAGGGAGAAGAGACGGATTCAGGAGCAGTTGAGACGGATTAAGAGGAATCAGGAGAAGGAGAGGCTGGCTTTGGGACTTGCATCGTCGTCGAATCCGGCCACAGGCGGCGAAAAGTTGGGCTCGAATGACAGTAAGTAGCGAAAAAACTGATTAAACGCTCGAAAAATCTATTTTTTCGGTTCGTTTTTTTTAACGAAGTTTTTGTCTGGAAAACGTGCCAAAGTTACCCAATTTAGTGATTTTTAACCTGGTTTAATGCAATTGTAGAGCTCCAAAATGAGCTAAATCCTCGAAAAATAACGCTATTTTAGACCTGATTTTGTGGTGGTTTTTGACAAAGTTTCTCGGAACTGGAAAACTTGCCAAAACGCTCCAAAAAGGAAAAGATATATTGCCATTTTTGATCCATTATAGAAATTTTTAATTCAGTTTGAGAAAATCTCCTGGAAAACTTAGTTTGTTGAGCTCCTCAAAAACTTGCTTAATTGCTCAATAAACAAAACAAAAAAATTGTTTATTTTCCACGAAATTTTCCAGTTAATAGCGCTTCTGGTTGGAAAACGTAGAACGGCAAAGATAATATCGTTTTGATAGATTTTTTGTTAAAACTAGCTTTCAGTTCAATTTTTTTTTAACTAGAAAGAAAGCCTAAAATAACACAAATTTAGCCTTAATTTGATGAGTTTTTATTTTTAGGCTCATTCTTGTCAAAATTCCTCGAAATAATTTCGTTTCCGACTATAAGACATTGCAAAATAAATAAATAAAAACTAGTATTGAGCCCAAAACGTACTTAAACACTGAGAAAAGGTAAAGAAAACATCACTTTCAAACTTATTGTATGATATTTCGTTTGATTTCGTTGATTTTTAAAAGCTTTTATTTAGCTCACAATGTTATCTTTCTGTCTGCTATTTTTTCGGAGGAAAGGGTTCCTGTTGTCCCATTGAAGTGAAATTTGGCATACTTACATAATCTGCGTGACAATGCAATCCCATGTAGTTAATTACCCCCTAAAGGTGTTAAATGGGGTTTTGAAGTTTTAGGTTATGTTTACAAAGGGGTTCTCGATTTGTACATACCGTAACTTATACCGACATAGACGGTATGTTGGTCATTTGGACGTCACGGAAGATGCACAGTGTAATAACAATAAATCTATGCAAGAAATACCAAAAAATAAAAATATATAAAAAAATGTTTTTTAAAAAAAACTTTTATTTAAAAGATGCACTAAAAAGTAAAAAATAATGTATTTCAATCACAGAATATTTTCTCTTACAGGTTAAAATTCTAAAATTTATAAAAGCTTTGGGAGTTATAAAACTCGGCATTACAGAATTACTTTGTTCAGTTGACAACTCCCAAAGCTTTTATAAATTTTAGAATTTTAACCTGTAAGAAAAAATATTCTCCTGTGATTAAAATACATTATTTCTTACTTTTTAGTGCATCTTTTAAATAAAAGCTTTTTTTATATATTTTTATTTCAACTTGATCTGGCAACTCATTTTTGTAAAAGTGAAAAAATATTGCGTTCTGACTAAAAAACATGCTTAAACGTTCGAAAAAGGATCCGTTTTAGTGATTTTTCGAATCCGTTTAGTGAAATATCGTTGAAAAACTGAGTTCTTATTAGCTCAAAAAACGTGCTTAAACAAGTGAAAACTTCAACAAAATTGAGTGATTTTTCTGCTTATTCTTGAAGAAATTCCCCAAAATAATTACATTTGTGGGTGTGAAGTTGACGTAAGTTAACGTTTTTTTGACTCAATTATCACCGAAAAAACATAATTTCTAGTTCAAGATCGTAACTGTTGAAGAAGCCGAAAATAATGCCATTTTTGCCATAATTTGATAATTTTTAGGCGAAAATTTTCAATCTAGTTAATATTTGATATTATTTTGTACCCAATTCCTTGAAACAATTGCGTTTCTCACTGAAAAATGACATCATTTCTGACTGAAAATACTCGAACAGTAATAATATCTAATTTAGTAAATTGTTTTGGCCAACTAACCCCCGGTTTCTTGAACGAGTTATGGTTAGATAAATACTATCGGTTCCATAATTTCTATAGAAACACCAATCAGTTCATTTCTAAGGGGCTGATTTCAAGTTGGGTCGCAAAGTTGCGTGGGTTGCAGTTGCATAGCAGCAACCAATGTCATTGCTAGATTTGCGTCGTTGCCTATGTCAAGCCTATGTCAAGCCCCTAACTTAGCAACTATCCAACCGATAAAATTTATCTAACGATAAATCATTCAAGAAACCAGGGGTTAGTCAAATAACTTAATTTGTATTTCAGTAGACTATTAAACCAAGAATATTCTGGTTACTAATTTATTTCCTGGTTTGGCGTATTTCAGTTAAAGTCTTAACCAAAGAAAATGTGTCAGGTCACCAACTTTTTTTCAGGGTGAATAAACGGAGAAAAAGACAAAATTGACAGTATTTTCCACAGAATTTATTGGTTTTTGGACTGATTTTGGATAGAATCTTGCGAAATAATGAAATGCTCCAAGTTTACACCATTTTAGACTTGGTTTGGTGATTTATGGTGCAAATTGTAAATAGCAAAATTTTTCGAAATATCGGGTTTTAACTGTAAGACGTAAAAACGTATTTTTCCAGAAAACCAGAGACATCATCTTTTTGATAAAAATTTTTGTGGTTCTTCAGTTTAGCCGTTTGTGATCAGATTTTGTAATATTTTGATCTGGTTTTAGCGACATTTCGCGAAATGAGTTAGTTTTCAGTATTTAAGAAAACTTGAGTTTTTAGTTCAAAAATGTGCCTACTCTTACTTTTATCTGACTGCAATTGTGCTGAAATAATCAAAAAAGTCAAAAATGCTATTTTTGTACTCATAGCGTTTAGATATCTATTTCCCGTTTATCTCCAGCGTGTGGGAAACGGACTTTCCCGCACTGCGGTGTTTTTTACTTTGCAACAATGGCTAGGGACATTTAATAGGTTGGTATCGCTAACGTTGAGATGGAAACGGTTATTTTTTTTATGATAAGTGACATTTCTTGTCAATTTTTTTATTGTTTGACCTGTTACCAACCCATTAGCAAAAAACACTAAATTATAAAAAATATTAATTTTTAATTTTTTTTTAAGAGATTCATTATTACAAAAATTATTGTACCTAACTTGTTTGGAAAGCAATTTCCTACATTTGCATTTCGTGCAACACTCGCTGCGCTCGTGTCGCAAACAAAGTGCCCATGTGGGGAATTGTATTTTACAAACACATTAGGTAAATAACTATTGTGACCTAAGTTATAGCCAGTGTTTGGTCGAGTTTGGCAAAATGTCGCAATTCTAGTGTTTAAACATTTTCATCATTCAACACTATTTCTGCGATTCTTTAGTACTTTTTCGGTTTATTTTTAGTGAAATTTCGCGAAATAATCGTGAATGTGATTGTAAAACGTGCTAAAATGCTAAAAATGGCAAACATAAATAAAACCTACTTTGACGTAATTTAGTAAATTTATTTTACTCTTATTTTTGACGAAATTCCTTGAAATAATTACGTTTCTAACTAAAAAACCTGTTAACGCTTTGCAAGATATAATAGCTATTTATTTAATGGGTTAGAGTGTAAATCGTGTTTTTATTTTACGAGTGGATTTTAACATCCACGAGGTGAAATAAATCAACCGATTTACACGAAAACGAGTTGGATACAACATTTTATTTTTCGAATTAGACTCAACAAGGCTTAAAATTGCTTTAAATCTGCTAAAAATAATCTGACGTTTCGTACTGACAATTCTCAATACTTCCTAACACAGGAGAAAAACCGTACATTTTGACAGTGTTGAAGAATAATAGTATATTATAAGTGATAGAAATGCATCATTATACAGGGTGTTCCGTCTAAACCCCACATTAGAAGTATTGAAAGTTCTAATAAAGATATTTATCTGAGAGTTGGTACTCAGGCATAATCCGTTGAGTTATGCTCAATGAAAATATTTTCAAGATGGCAGCACTTCCGGTTATACCGGAAGTCGCTATTAACTTTCTTGTTTTAAATGGAAAGCTATATTTTTCACTGCGTTTTTGGATTAGTTGAGTTATTTTAAGGGAGTTTTTATTAGTTTTCCCTATACCCGAGTTTAACCGTTTTTAAGATATTTAGGATTTTTGAAAATTTTTGAATTTGCACCTGTCCCTTAAAAAATCGGTAACTCGCTTAGTTTTAGAGATTTCGAAATCATGTTTGGAGAATTGAAAGAGAAAGCCTATATCTGTTGTTTAGTGTGATCAAATTTGAAATTGAAGTTAATAAACCCAAAAATTTTAAGGTTAAGTTTGGACAACTGCAAGTACCCAAAACTTAATTTTTTCAAATGGGATGTCCCAATTTTTATTCTACTAGATGGAGGAGAATTTTTTTCTGCATCAATCTGTATTAGCATTCCCTATACCTATCTGTGATAATTTTCAAGTTATGTTGGTTTTTTTGTTATTGTAGGAAATTTCTTACTAACCACAGCTATTTTTGCATAGTTTGCCATAAAAACATTTCTGATTAAACTTAAACGACAAACTCTGTTCAAAATTGTGTTATCAGACTGTGAAAACAAAATAAATTCATTGGTTGGTTTGAAAAACTTTAATTTCTCACCTTTTTTCATTCGTTTCCATGGCAACCTATGAGAAAGGCCTATGGCTAATGAATTTCTCAATCCCAACAAAAAGGTATTGTAACTTGAAAACTATTAAACATAAGTATAGGGAATGTTAACACAGATCGAAGCCGAATTAAATTCTCTACCATCTAGTGAAATAAAACTTTTATCATTTCATTTGGAAAAAATGAGTTATGGGTGCTTAAAGTTTTGCAAAACTTAACTTTAAAAATTTGGAGTTTGTTATTCTTTTTTAGAAATTTGAAAACACCAAAGGAAAGATCTAGGCTTCCTCTTCCAAATGAGCTCAAAAATATTTCCAAATTTTTAAAAATGGCAGAGTTATCGATTTTTGAACTGGAAGGTGCAAATCCAAAAAAATATTTCGTAAACGGCTAAATTTATGTAAAGGAACAGCTTATGAAAACTACCTTAAAATAACTCTAGTAATTCAAAAACGCATTAAAAAATATAGCATTTCATTTAAAATAAGGAAGTTGATAGCGACTTCCGATATAACCGGAAGTGCTGCTATCTTGAGAATATTTTCATTGAGCAGGACCTAGAAGATTATGGTTGTACACAAATTTTCAGATAACTATGATTATTAGAACTCCCAATATTTCTAATGTGGGACACTTCTCATGAGCTTTATAATGGCATTTCGATCACGTGTGATATACGACATTTTATCTTATCTTATCTTATTTTATCTCACACCATTGTACATTATACCATTGTTTTTGGTGAGAAAAATCAAATTTCTCTCACAAGAGAGATAAAGCTGTCAGATTTACTCACTTGTGAGTAGAAAAACAGCTTTATCTCTCTTGTGAGAGAAATTTGATTTCTCTCACCGAAAACAGTGGAATAATGTACCTAAAAAACTGCACCTATAATTAAAAATAATAAAATTTTGCATTGAATTTAGTGAACGTCTGCAATGAGAAAAATATGGAAGCAAACCTATTCGATTTTTGTGTAGTGCCACGAAAAAATTACTTTTTTAATTTCAGGTCCTTCGAGTCAATCCTTCAACATCTCCCCCAACAAATCGGCGGTAATTTCTCCGCCAAAATCTCGCCGAAAAACCAAACTGAAACCCGACTTGAAGCTAAAATGTGGCGCTTGTGGCAATGTGGGCCACATGCGAACCAACAAAGCGTGTCCTTTGTACCAAAACAGCGGCTCCAACGCCCCCATGAATGTCGCAATGACCGAAGAACAAGAAGAAGAAATCGAAAAACAACTAAACACCGACGACGAAGATTTGGTCAACATTGACGGAACCAAAGTGAAATTATCGAGCAAATTATTGAAACACGCCGAAGAGATGAAACGCAAGACTTTACTGCTGAAAGTCCCCAAGGAGGCAATGAATGCCAAACGACGAAGAAGAGGCATGTCCGACTTGCATTGCGACTATTTGAAGCGACACAACCGAACGGCAAATCGACGAAGGACCGATCCAGTGGTCGTTTTGTCCACAATTTTGGAGAATATTTTGAACGAAATGAGAGACATGCCCGATGTGCAGCCCTTCCTGTTTCCGGTGAATCCGAAAAAAGTGATGGATTATTACCGCATTGTGCAAAGACCGATGGATTTGCAAACAATTCGCGAGAATTTGCGACAGAAAAAATACCAAAGTCGGGAAGAGTTTCTAGCCGATGTCAACCAAATCGTCGAAAATTCAACGCTTTATAACGGGGCTAAAAGTAGTTTAACTGTGGCGGCGCAACGAATGCTAAACAAATGTGTCGAGAGGTTGGGCGAGAAGGAGGAGAGACTGATGAGACTTGAGAAGGCGATTAATCCACTACTTGACGATAACGATCAAGTCGCCTTGACGTTTATCCTAGACAATGTGATTAATACGAAATTGAAAGCCATGTCGGAATCGTGGCCGTTTCTCAAGCCGGTTAATAAAAAATTGGTTAAGGATTATTATAGTATCATCAAGCGGCCGATGGATTTGGAAACGATTTCGAAAAAAGTTGCCGGTTTGTTTTTCTTTAATCAAAAATTTTACATTTATTTGTGTCTCGTTTTAGCGCATAAGTATCACAGTAGGCATGAGTTTTTGGTCGATATTGAACAGATTTTGGAAAATTGTATTTTGTACAATGGACGAGATTCACCGTTTACCGAAAAGGCGGAACAGTTGGTTAAGATTTGTAAAGCGACTTTAGATGAGGTAAGTGTGAGTGTTAAAATGAGTTAAAATCTTGGTTTAATTTTGACAAAATTCTTGAAATAATACGTTCCTGGTGGAAAATCGCGCTTAAACGCCCGAAAAACGAAAAAAAACACCCTTTTTTGACATAATTTAATTGATTTTCGCCTTATTTTGAAGGAAATTCCTCGAAATAATTGTATTTTTGGTCGAAAAGCGTGTTTAAACATTGAAACACCGTCTAGTTTAGTTATTTAGTAAAATTTTGCTGAAAAAATGTGCAAGTAATTTAGTGATTTTTCGGCTTATTTTAGAGGAAATTCCTTGAAATAATTGCACGCTGAAAAACTTGCCTAAATGTTAGAAAAATGAACAAGAAATAGTTATTTATTTAACGAGTTTGAGTGTAAATCGGGTTTTTATTTAACGAGTGGATTTTTAAACGTCGAGTGTTAACGAGACGTTTAACATCCACGAGGAATAAGTTAACCGATTTACACGAAAACGAGTTGGATACAACATTTTAATCTTCGAATTAGACTCAACAAGGCTTAAAATTGCTTTAAATCTGCTAAAAATAATCTGACGTTTCTTATTGACGTATTGTCAAAACTTCCTTACACAGGAGAAAAACTGTAAATTTTGACAGTGTCGAAGAATAAAACTTATTTCTTGGCCTTTTCATTATTTATTATTATTTTTCATCTTGTTTCGGACGAAATCCCTCGAAATAATTGCATTTCTGTCTGAAAAACGTTCTTAAACGTTGAAAAAAAAAAGAAACTAATTTTTGCTCTAATTTAAAATGATTTTCCGGCCTGATTTAGCGAAATCGCAGGGAAACTAAGTTTCTTAGATGATAAAATGTGCATCAACATTCGTAAAATCAAAAATACGAAGAACTGCTTAGTATATTTTAGTGATTTCCGCTTATTTTAAAGAAACATCGTTTGCCGAAAAATGTGTTAAACGCTGGAAAAAACTAAACAATAAAGACAATTTTGTTCCAATTTAGTGATTTTTCCGGCTTGATGTTAGAGAAATCTCATTGATATAATGTAGTCATTTTTCCCCGCTGTTTTGGACGAAATTTCTCAAAATAATTGCGATTCTGTTTGAAAACCTTTGTTTAAACGTTGGAAAAACGAAAAATAACGCCATTCTTGGCTTAATTCATGATTTTTTTGCTTATTGTAGCAAGAAATTAGCCATTTTTGTTATAATTTGATTATTATTAGGTTTATTATTTAACAGAAATTTTTTTGAAGTAATGGAATTTTTGGTTGAGACCGTAACCAAAAAATGAAACCATTTTTGACCTATATTAATTATTTTTCGGCCTATATGTTAGTGGAAATCTTTGGAAATTTTGTCCTAATTTAGTCATCTTCCCCTGATATGGGGAAATCCAAAAAAAACGTGTTTAACTGCTTAATAAGACAAAATATCCGATCGATTTTTTTACTTTATCTAGCCAATTGTTAACCCAGTTTTAATTTTGTGAATAATAATGCATTTCTAACTGATGAACCTATTAAACACTCAAAAAAAGGCAAAACTCATCGTTTTTGAACCACTTCAACAATTTTTCAGTCTGATTTTTTTCAAAAACCTGCTTAAAAGCTTAAAAGTGGCAGAAATTTGGTAAATGTTTGGCTTATTTTTGACATTTCTCGAAACATTTGCATTTCCGGTTGAAAAATGTGTTAAAAGACAGTTGAGCTTCTCGCTGAAAACGTACTAAAATATTTGAAGATGGCAAAAATAATGTAATTTTGAGTGATTCTTTGCCCTGTTCGGAGAAATTTCGTGCAAAATTAAGATTTCAACCTAAAATCTTTCTTAAAACTACTAAACAGGCAAAAATAATATCATTTCTTGCAAATAATTGCGATTCTGGCTGAAAAATCTGTTAGCACTCAAAATTGGTAAGAATAATGTAATTTTCAATTCAATTTAGGGATTTTTCGAGCTGGTTTAGCGAAATATCGTGACGAAATTTAGTTTTTAGCTTGAAAACGGCTTGGAAAAGTAAAAAATATCGGTAATATTTCGTAAGATAACTATAAAAGGAAAAAAAAATCATTTTTGTCATAATTCAATGATTTTTGGCTTATATTTTTACAAAATTTTGTACATATCTAGACCTTTAAAGTAATTTTCGAAAGTCATGTATGCTTATACATTATACAAATTTTCAGTTTCATTTAACATTTCATTTTAATGTTTTTTAATTTTGTTAAAATTAATAATTTGCATTTCCGGTTGAAAAACGTGTTAAAAGAGAGTTGAGTCTCTCACTGAAAACGAACTAAAATTTTTGAAGATGGCAAAAATAATGTAATTTTGAGTGATTCTTTGCCCTGTTCGGAGAAATTTCGTGCAAAATTAAGATTTCAACCTAAAATCTTTCTTAAAACTACTAAACAGGCAAAAATAATATCATTTCTTGCAAATAATTGCGATTCTGGCTGAAAAATCTGTTAGCACTCAAAATTGGTAAAAATAATGTAATTTTCAATTCAATTTAGGGATTTTTCGAGCTGGTTTAGCGAAATCTCGTGACGAAATTCAGTTTTTAGCTTGATGAAAACGGCTTGGAAAAGTAAAAAATATCGGTAATATTTCGTGAGATAACTATAAAAGGAAAAAAAATCACATTTGTCATAATTCAATGATTTTTGGCTTATATTTTTACAAAATTTTGTACATATCTAGACCTTTAAAGTAATTTTCGAAAGTCATGTATGCGCTTATACATTATACAAATTTTCAGTTTCATTTAACATTTCATTTTAAGGTTTTTTAATTTTGTTAAAATTAATAATTTGCATTTCTGGTTGAAAAACGGTTAAAAGAGAGTTGAGTCTCACTGAAAACGTACTAAAATATTTGAAGATGGCAAAAATAATGTAATTTTGAGTGATTCTTTGCCCTGTTCGGAGAAATTTCGTGCAAAATTAAGATTTCAACCTAAAATCTTTCTTAAAACTACTAAACAGGCAAAAATAATGTCATTTCTTGTAAATAATTGCGATTCTGGCTGAAAAATCTGTTAGCACTCAAAATTGGTAAAAATAATGTAAATTTCAATTCAATTTAGGGATTTTTCGAGCTGGTTTAGCGAAATCTCGTGACGAAATTCAGTTTTTAGCTTGATGAAAACGGCTTGGAAAAGTAAAAAATATCGGTAATATTTCGTGAGATAACTATAAAAGGAAAAAAAATCACATTTGTCATAATTCAATGATTTTTGGCTTATATTTTTACAAAATTTTGTACATATCTAGACCTTTAAAGTAATTTTCGAAAGTCATGTATGCGCTTATACATTATACAAATTTTCAGTTTCATTTAACATTTCATTTTAAGGTTTTTTAATTTTGTTAAAATTAATAATTTGCATTTCTGGTTGAAAAACGGTTAAAAGAGAGTTGAGTCTCACTGAAAACGTACTAAAATATTTGAAGATGGCAAAAATAATGTAATTTTGAGTGATTCTTTGCCCTGTTCGGAGAAATTTCGTGCAAAATTAAGATTTCAACCTAAAATCTTTCTTAAAACTACTAAACAGGCAAAAATAATGTCATTTCTTGTAAATAATTGCGATTCTGGCTGAAAAATCTGTTAGCACTCAAAATTGGTAAAAATAATGTAAATTTCAATTCAATTTAGGGATTTTTCGAGCTGGTTTAGCGAAATCTCGTGACGAAATTCAGTTTTTAGCTTGATGAAAACGGCTTGGAAAAGTAAAAAATATCGGTAATATTTCGTGAGATAACTATAAAAGGAAAAAAAATCACATTTGTCATAATTCAATGATTTTTGGCTTATATTTTTACAAAATTTTGTACATATCTAGACCTTTAAAGTAATTTTCGAAAGTCATGTATGCGCTTATACATTATACAAATTTTCAGTTTCATTTAACATTTCATTTTAATGTTTTTTAATTTTGTTAAAATTAATAATTTGCATTTCTGGTTGAAAAACGGTTAAAAGAGAGTTGAGTCTCACTGAAAACGTACTAAAATATTTGAAGATGGCAAAAATAATGTAATTTTGAGTGATTCTTTGCCCTGTTCGGAGAAATTTCGTGCAAAATTAAGATTTCAACCTAAAATCTTTCCTAAAACTACTAAACAGGCAAAAATAATATCATTTCTTGTAAATAATTGCGATTCTGGCTGAAAAATCCGTTAGCACTCAAAATTGGTAAAAATAATGTAATTTTCAATTCAATTTAGGGATTTTTCGAGCTGGTTTAGCGAAATCTCGTGACGACATTCAGTTTTTACCTTGATGAAAACGGCTTGGAAAAGTAAAAAATATCGGTAATATTTCGTAAGATAACTATAAAAGGAAAAAAATCACATTTGTCATAATTCAATGATTTTTGGCTTATATTTTTACAAAATTTTGTACATATCTAGACCTTTAAAGTAATTTTCGAAAATCATGTATGCTTATACATTATACAAATTTTCAGTTTCATTTAACATTTCATTTTAATGTTTTTTAATTTTGTTAAAATTAATAATTTGCATTTCCGGTTGAAAAACGTGTTAGAAGAGAGTTGAGTCTCTCACTGAAAACGAACTAAAATTTTTGAAGATGGCAAAAATAATGTAATTTTGAGTGATTCTTTGCCCTGTTCGGAGAAATTTCGTGCAAAATTAAGATTTCAACCTAAAATCTTTCTTAAAACTACTAAATAGGCAAAAATAATATAATTTCTTGCAAATAATTGCGATTCTGGCTGAAAAATCCGTTAACACTCAAAATTGGTAATTTTCAATTCAATTTAGGGATTTTTCGAGCTGGTTTAGCGAAATCTCGTGACGAAATTCAGTTTTTAGCTTGAAAACGGCTTGGAAAAGTAAAAAATATCGGTAATATTTCGTGAGATAACTATAAAAGGAAAAAAATCATTTTTGTCATAATTCAGTGATTTTTACCTTATATTTTTACAAAATTTTGTACATATCTAGAACTTTAAAGTAATTTTCGAAAATCATGTATGCTTATACCATGTGATCATTTGAATTTACAATTAGGGTAGGCTTTGTCAGTTTTTTAACTTGGATGAAAACGCCGATTGTGATGATTAATCAAGCTGAAGGGTGAAATAATGGTGTTTTGAATGATAAAATTCAATTAGAATAAATTAATTTTTCTCAGTTTGTACTAGTTTTCTAATCACAAATACACAAAACCGCCTACTTTAATTATAAATTCAAATGATCGCATGGTACATTATACAAATTTTCAGTTTCATTTAACATTTCATTTTAATGTTTTTTAATTTTGTTAAAATTAATTTGTTAAAAGCACACATCAGTTGGCGATTACAAGAAAAAAAAATAAAACGCACTCACCTTGTAGCATCTACTTCTGCTACCGTTTGTAGTAACCTCATCTTCATAAACGGACCTACTGAAATTAAAAAAGAATACAAAATCAGTACAAAATGCCATTAAATTTATTGAAAACATTACAAATGCAATGTAATTTTAACATTATCAGTAGAGTATGTTATAGTTAAATAAAAGTAGATGTAATGGAAACTAACCCTTTAATCCGGATTGTTTCCACCATTCCTCTACGGAAAACCATTGCTTTGGCACACCATTCGAATTTTTTAAAATCGCGTCTCATTATTCGACACTCGAAAATTTACACATGCATTGATTCAAATTTTATTTTATTTGATAAATTTATGAAGCGTTTGTTCGCGACAAGAACTAAGCACAAACTGAATAAATAAAAAGGCACATCAATAATTGTGTAACAATATCCGGAAATATCGTCACTAACAAAAAATATTATGTTATTATGTGCAGAGGTTTGTCTGATTTGTTGGATTTTGTTACGACATTGCTTAATCTTTTTGGGGTGCATTTTTCTTTTGTAATTTTGAATTACATTTTCTTTATCGAAATATTGAAAAATTCAGTTTAGTTCAGTTAATTTTAAAGTTACTTTGTAATTTTGATTGATTCATTAGTGTCAAATTTTATTTTAATTCATTTTGTTTTTTTTTTTTATTTTTAGTACGACGAACATTTGACACAATTAGAGAATAAGATTTCTTTGGCACAAGAACGAGCGATGCAAGACGACGATCAAGCTTGGATGGGAGGAGAAGAAGAGAATTACACAATTGCAGAACCTGACCGAATTGTAATAGATTTTTAATTCATTTTTAATTTTTCATTCATTAATTAATTGATGTTTTTTAGAGCCAGGCGAGCTCTCCGGACCACAGCTTATTCATAAAATCAAACATGGATGATTATGATTACGTGGACGTAGAAGGCGGAATACAAACAAGTGAAGACGTTACAGCTTCAGTGTCAAGGCCGCGAAAACGCAAAAAGAAGGACGAAGCTGCAATTCTTGAAGAAGGTGAGATTTCTGTTTTTTTTTTGAACTCTTTCTCTAGCAGATGTTAAGGGCATTGGCAACTTAAAAAACAACTTTGTCATATTATAGTAGTGAAAACCGTTTCTCTGTATCTGCTCTCTAACTCAAGTTATTTTGATTTAAGGGTGTCCAACGATTTGAGACGTTAGCATATTGAAAGCAAGTTTTCTCTCTTAATACACAACAGAATTTCAAGTATTATACATCAAATTAAAAGTTTTTTAATTCTACAGGCCGATGCGTTGTCATATTTTGAAAAAAAGTAAACTCCTTTAAAAAAAGGAAGAAAATGCATAAATGTTCATATTGAAAGCAATTTTACGCAGTTATTTTGAAAGTATTCGATCTGAGATTTTGCAGGATAATTCAAAAGAATATTTTATAGGCCGATGCGTTGAGGTTTTTTTTTTTAAATTTGTTTTTGAGATATTGTGATTGATGTAAAAGTCGCGTTATTTACTAGTAGACCTAAAAATTCGTTTTGTGGTTTTGGTATTTATTACAAAGTATTAATTTTCAACTAACCTAACAAATGCCATGTAATAAAACATTGTTGTTTTCAAATTATCAATGAATACATTTTGTCTTAAAATCCTCCATAGTTCATTGCTTTTGTCATTAGAGGCGTTGCTCGAGTATTGTTGTGATTACCATAATTTTCGGTTATTTAAGAAAACCAGTGGCTGATACATTTGAGCCAGAAAAGCAATTTTTCGGTTCGGAGATATTTTAATTTGAAGTTCACCTAACCATTTTTTTTAAATAACTGCTTTGTAGAGATTTACCTAAGATTATTTATTATGCATATGAATTTTTAACATATGACAACAAATGAGATAAAATAATGTATTATTATGATTATTATTACACTTATTATTTTCGCATATGTCATTGTCTCTATAAATTACTCCAAAACTTCACTTTTTCGGTGTAGAAAATAAAATGACCTGACCTGACCTGACCTGACCAGATTTGACATTGAAATTGGTACATAAATGCGTAATTTTTAAACTCGTTTTTCTTTATAGACTAAGTTTACACTAAGTCAAAATTTTGGTGAAGAAATGACATTTTTTTAATGTTTTTGTCCCAAGAAATTTGGTTGATAAATTAGGATTATGTTATGTCAAAATTGAGATTTTTGTGATTTTTGAACGAGGTATTTTTTTAAATTTTTTAGAACATCCGGCTTCTTCTAGATCTAGGGTATTATTTCCTGATGTCATTGGGCATTTGGTTTCCACAAGTACAGATTAATTTGCCAAAATTCGATCTGGAGTGGCTGCTAAACATGGTTTCTTTTTATCTACTATCAGGCCAACTTCTTGACTTTTTAATAGTGACTTTTTTAAAAGCTGTAACCGTTTTAATCTTAATGCACACATCATACCTCGTATTTATTAGTACAATTTCCACAAAAAATTACGTAATACATTTTCAACGATAATTTGTAAATCAAAACAAAAGTTTTACTGTGGTGATGGAGAATTATGACGTCCTAACCGGCTCTTGAGCAATTTTAGGATCAAATCGTTTTTGACTTTTAAGTGACACTGACAGAGTTTTGATAAACTTGACAAAATTCTCAGATGTTTTCGGGAAGTTCAAGACAAAATTTAGAACAGAAAAAAGTCGAGAAAATAGTTAATTTTTTATTTTGTGGAAAATGTTCAAATATCTGTCAAGTTTCTAGTGATTAAGAGCGTTCAGTGATAAGAGGATTCTGTGATGAGAGGCGGTTGTGACGTCAGAATTTCTTCCTTTCGGAGTGATTAAATTTTGAAAAGGCTCTACCGACATAAAATGAACCACATTTTCAATTTTAGTTCAAACATAAAACAGGTAAAATAGTTGCCAATGCCTTTAAAGAGTGCTTTGTTTCACCCAAAATAATAGATCAAGTAGCTTTTTAATTTTAATTTTTCTGTTAGTTCTGCGATGAAATTGCGTTATACGAATCCTAAAAACTAAAAATGTTTGGACGAACTCTTGGTTTATTTGTAATTAGTAAATTTTAATTAATTATTGCATTAAAACTTATGCAATTCTCTAAGTACTATTATTATTTGTTTCAGAACTATAAAAACGCCAACGTTGCATTTTACCGAATTATTATTTTTTTAATAAGATTGATAAAATTGTAAAATAGTTATTAATGATTAGATCTCTTATTGAAAGTTAGCTATTATTTTTTTGAAATGCATGAATAATTTATAACAGCTAATTTTAAGAGAAAATGCGACGTTGGCGTTTTTATAGTTTTGAAACAGCTAATAGTGTTTTTACTATGTATTATACTCTCTGTTTCAAAATTCTAAAAAGAACTGTCACTTTTCACAATTGATTTTTTCTTTCAATTAGTGGGTTTTCTTGGTACTAAATTTATTTGTCACTAGAGTCCAATTTTAAAAAATCAAACGGAAACACAGATTGTTTTAATTTGTGATCTACACTGGCCGGCAAAATTATCGCATCACAAGAGAAAATTGATTTTTTATTGCTTAATTGAAAAAAACAAATTAATCAAAAATCAATCAATTAACTACTTAACGTTAAATTAAATTAAAATTACAACTGTAACGTCATCAATTAAACTACTAACAAGTGTTCATTTAAAAAAAAAACTCTAGAGTGCTTTGAAATTAAAAAACAATCATTTTGCATGTCTGTGATTAATTCGTTCTCTCATAACCTTACTTTTTGACAATTAAAAAGATAACAGATTTTCATAAAAATATTTATTTATTATTTATAAAAACTGTTGGAAATGTCTTCCTTGTTGTTCAACACACATAACACATCGCCTTTGAACACAATTTATCAATCTTAGGTTATGAATTCTTGTGAGATAGTTTAGTAGGCAACCAACAATACAATAATAAAAATTGTTCTACGACTTGCGTAACAATCTCAGAGCATGCTGCGAGTTTTTTTAATAATGAACACCTGATACTTATTGATTATCAAAATATCCAAAAGTGAATTTAGTTTTTTGGCTTGGGTAAGGTCTACTGTGGCAACTTTGGCATTCGGAGGCAATCATTAACACCTACTGGTAAACTGGTATTACCTTAAGCCACAAAATCTTGCAATTTAAGAGATGGGATAATTTTGCCGGTCAGTGTATTTGACCCCAAAAAATGTAGGTCCGCTATTGCCATTTTTTCTAAAGTTTTGAAACAGCAAGTAATAATCATTACACTGGTTTACAAAATTTCACTTTTCGTCTGTTGGCGCAAATTTAACACTTGATTCTAAACACCGCTGAAGCGTAGACTTCAAATCTGGCATCCAAAAGATAAGGATAAAATAAAATTTTGCATGATTTTTATTTTAGATTTGCAATTTTCGAGCGAGGAAGAGCTGGACGAGGTGCCCTTGAACGAGTTCGAGGATAACAAGGGCGGTTTGGTGATTTCGGCTGAAATGCCCATCGAGGGTGTGAATGCCGACGATGACAGTCAGCAAGCGGCCGAAGCGATGGTACAATTGGGCTCGATGGGTTACTACCAGCAAAATGAGGGCGATGGTACCGATTTGGTGTACAAGGAGGAGAGTATGGATGTGGATCCGAACTATGATCCGTCCGATTTTCTCATGTCGGGACTGCCGATGCATAAACAGGATGAAATCAAAATCGATGAGACGGTGTTGCAGCCGCAGGATACTGCGATGAAGATTCATGATGATCTCGCTGTGAGTGAGAGCGAGGACGAAGGGGGGAATGTGGGGGAGGCGCCAGTGCAAGAGGAGGATGATGGAGGCGATTTGTGGTTCTAAACATTGTTTAGTGTGTTTTTATATTGTCAAATATTTATTGAATAAAATATAATGTAGGTACAAAATGGTGTTTTAATTTATCCATTCGCCTGCGTAAAAAACTGGATGCCTTTTCGTTTTTCTGTTATCCTAATACCAGCTCCTGATATTTTTAAAATTTGGCAATTTTGTGAAAAATTTGTTGTTTTCTGACAAAATTATCTCTTAAAATCTGCCAAAACGAGAATTGGTATTAGGATCACAGGAATGCATAAAGGTGTCTAGTAAAATAAATGCGATCCCACCAGATGGCGCTGTTACAGGTTTCTGTAAAACCGACCATAACAATTTAAAACACTTCTTCGCGTTCCTATGATCCTGATACCAAATCCCGATTTTTAAATTTTATAATTTCTTACAGTAAAAATTGGATAATTTAAAATATCAGGATCTCGTATTAGGATCATAGAAACGCGAAGAGGTGTTTCGGACTTTTGGCGGGTGAAATTTAAAACACCTCTTCGCGTTCCTATGATCCTAATACCAAATCCTGATTTTTAAATTTTCCAACTTTTAACAAAAAAAATTCCACTTGAAAACTAAAACACCCCTTCGCGTTTCTGTGATCCTGTTACAAATCTTGACTTTCAATTTTGTACTTTTTAATAGAAAATTTTTCTTAAAAATTGAATAATTCAAATTTCAGGATTTTGTATTAGGATCACAGAAATGCAAAAAGGTGTTTCGGCCTTTTGGGAAATTCAAAACACCTCTTCGCGTTCCTATGATCCTAATACCAAGTCCTGATTTTTAAATTTTCCAACTTGTAACAAAAAAAAAATTAAAATCCAAAACACCTCTTCGCGTTCCTGTGATCCTTATACAAATCCTACAACAACAGAAAATCTCCCTCTGAAATCCGAAATTTCAGCTTCCTGCTCCTGATACTTTTAAAAAAATTTCAATTCTTAGCAAAACATTGGCATTTTGTGAAAAAATTGTCTCTTAAATCGAACAAATCTGTCAAAACCAGGATTAGTATCAGGATCACAGGAATGCAAAAAGGTATTTCGAAGAAGTAAAATGCGTTCATGGTAGATCATTAAAGAAAATTTGTTGGATCATTTATTAACATTAACATTTACATCAATATCATAAGTATAACATCAAAATGAACAAAATTTTCACATGTTGCACACTGTTGGAGTTTCCTTGTATTTTATCCGATTTGCTTTCTTCAACATATCCTTGCAACACACTTTCATTTACTACTGCTGCAATATTTTTTTCTTCAGCAAAATCCCTTTCGTATATATCTTTACGTAGTAGATAATAATAATTGAAGTGAGACTCTGCAGTGATTTATGTGGGTAGATAAAAGTGTTCCTCTATTTCTTCCAGATTCTTCCAACATATGATTGTTGGTTGGTGTTGGAGACCTAAAGCAAAAAGCACCAATGAACTAAATAAGCTTAGCAATTGTTAAGTATTGTGTTAATCTTGTCGTAATTTGCCCGTTTTTTACTTGTCATAGTCATAACACAAAACCGGCGGTCATTAACTCCACAATTCACATTTCTCAAAATGCATCTAAAAACTTTCATTCACTTGAATAAGTAATTGCATAAACGCAGTAATTACAACTTGACTACATTACAAATTCTGTATAGAGTGTGTCTTTAAACATAAATGAATTTAAGTAAAAGTAAAACATTCGTCTATTTCTTATTAAAATAACGCACTTAATGACTCGATCATTCAGTCAATCAATATCGTTTCCATTCACAATTTTATAAAGCTGATAACTTTTTCTAGCAGCGAATGAAAAACTATACCATATATCACAAAACAACCTCCAGGTAGTTATTTTTATGGCCAAAACCCCTTTTTCGTAATTTGATCGTTTTGCAACTGGAACACAAAAGTTGACTAATCCGTGTCTAGTTGTAAGTTGTATGAAACTTTTGGTACTTGGAACTACTTCTTGTGCAAATCTGTCGTTATCCGATTTTTAAATCCAATTATATTAATAATTAATTAAGTGAGTCATGTCTAAAACTGACTAGTAAGAGTAAAACAAAATAAATGAACTTTCATTGCTCAAATCCGGTGGTGCAATTCGCCAAAGTTCAGAGACTTTCAGACGGAAAATTTAAATTATTGGTTATAACGTAACACGTCGGCAATGTAATAAAACCTCACAGTCAAGTCAAACCATTCCATTGTGTGTGAATGCGAGTGACTAGTGACCAAAAATGCTTTTTTTCTTCCTCCTAACTTTTTCAAGTTCGCGTTGTACCACCTTGGAAGAAAGTGTCATTGCCCCGACCTTTGAGATCACCCACCAATGGTCTTACATCAATTTCACTTGGGAAAGTTCCATCACCTACGAGCAGGCCATCGACTCCGGTGATTATATCCCGGAGAACGTCGCCATGACCGGAATCAAGTTCTACCGGAATCGGTGGTACATCGCGCTGCCCAAATTCCGGCCCGGAGTTCCGGTCACTCTCGCCTACATTTTCGCCGATGAGGCGCCGATTAACCCACTTTTGATCCCCTACCCGGACTGGGACTCCAACACCGACCCCACGTGCGAGGGGATCAAGGCGGTGCAAAGCATGGAAATTGACCGGAGCGGCGTTATATGGGTGTTGGATGGGTTCCGGGTGACTCCGGCCACCGCCTGTCCCACTAAACTCATTTGGTATGACCACTTTTACTGCATCTTAAAAACTAACAATCACACAGAAAGCAGCGTTTGCTATTAAATACTTTGTTTTTTTTCAATGCATGTGAATTTTTTCAGAATTTTTGTACAACCCCTTATAATAAAAAATAATATAACACAAAATCTCACAAAATATTTCTATAAATCCCATATATCATTAAAAAGTTTATCAAAAATGCTATCGAAATGTGAAATGTGAATTTCTCGGAAAATATTCACAGCCGACTTGGCAGTAAGTTTTCAAACCTACTTTTTTTATAACAAAAAGTTGAATCTTTCCGAAGCGAAGAGGGAGACCTATAATAGTTTTCACAAAGTTACACCCTGTGTATAATGAAAATATTAAATATCAAAAAAATTATAGACTCTGGGTGGCCCTGTATAAGCGTCGATTGTTTCATAACTTGTGTCAATATGTAAATCATAAAATACTAGTACAATGTGTTTTTAAATGATTCTCATCTAGTTAACTTTGAAATTGGTTTACATCTAAAAAAATTTGTGCTACTCCGCTCAATTGAATTCTCTGTTAATAAATGTCAAAACTGTCAGTTGTGAAATTCACAAATTGTCAAATAATTAATTTTAAAAATTCCGTTAAAATGCAACTAAATTGTTACACTGTGCAAGAATACACTTTTATCATCGAAGCTTATTTCCGAATTGGACGCTCTGCGAAAAAGTTCTGATTTTGGTCAACTTCAACCACCAATACCTACTAAACTATAAGAGATACGACTTTGATTTTTGTATATGTTACTGTTAACATCTTTCACTAAGTATTTACCAAATTTCAGTAATGTACATAAAAAACAATTAACATAAAAAATCACAAAATATCCATGTTTTCAACACTTCATCGAGATAATCTTAAGAACCATAATACGTAGATAAATCGGACTGGGACCATTTGAAAACACACAAAAATATCTAGTGGCATTACCCACTTCCGAAAAAAATTGACTTTTAATTAAAAAAATACGTTTGATATTTGTTGTAGAAAGTTGGTTATCTCACTAGATATAGTCGATTGAAACGATTTGGCGTTTGCCGTTTTTAAAAATGTTTGTTCGTTCTCGAGATTATCTCAAAAAACAATTTTTTGTTAGTTCTGGCACCGGCCACCAGCTGTCGCTTCAAATTTGAGCTGTCTGAATTGTCGCCTAAGGCAAAATATCTCCTCGGGTCCTTTCAGGTAGTGGAGAGTGAACCCCTCATTGTAAATTTTATTTGTCCTCATTGTTGTGGCAAAGTTGGAGTAAATGAGATAATTTCGGTACTCACTGCTTGATCTTTAGAAAAGGATTTACATTGATTTATAAAATCCTTTTCAAATTCATTATTAAAATTTTGATTCCGCCTGGCTCGGATTTAAAATCCATACATGTTAAAATTAAATTTTAATTGAATTAAATTTTAATTTCACTTTCTACAAATTGACCGACCCCTAGTACTAATTTTTTACTTAACAGATTATACCACTAATTTTTTGCTTTAACTATTGATTTTTTGGATTTGAAATTCGATTAGAAAATGTTTTTATACTCGTTTCAGTTAGTAAAACGTCAATTTTTTAGCATTCTAAAAAAATAACTCTTATAAAGTTGACAAATGTAAAAATTTAGTAAAAATGATAAGGAACTTCTTAGGAATATTTTTTTAATTAACGTTTGTTCAACCAAACCTACAAATTTTTGAAACATGGGTAGTACTACGAGAAATTTAAAAGATCGAAAAAGTGTCTTATTCAAACAACATTACTCATCAAATACTACATGAGAGTTCGACAAAGAAGAACATTATTTTCCAAAACATTTCTCAAACGGGTTGTCATTGGTCAAAGTTCAAATCAAATTTTTAATTTATTCACACTCTGTTTTGTACGAAGTCTATCGATAAATAATAATAATTATTACTTTATCGATAATAATAATAATACTTTAACTTCTATGGAAACGCTGATTATCATAATTTATCAAGCTGAAGAGTCAAATAAAAACATTTCCACAGGTAGTATTTAGTTAGAATACATTTTTCCCTCAGTTTGCATTAGTTTATCATTCACAAAGGAAAAAAAATTACAATATTCTTAGGAATATTATAACAAATTTTGCCAACAGTTATCTTCTTTATCTATTTGATTAAAAATTTAATAATAACAATTTAAAAATTAATAATTATAATTAGCAAAAATTAGCATAAACTCTCAATATTTCGTAAATACATGCATACGATGCCTCTCTGGAAAGTGGCATTTCTGATTTTACATGAGAAATTCACAGACGACTAGATGAGAATCATTTAAAAACACATTGTAGTTTATTATAGTATAAGTACTATAAGTAAAGAAAAATTGGTGCTAACATTTCCTAAAGTGTATAATACAACGACGTTTTCTCTTAAAGGTCTTGATATTTTTTTTATATTAATTTTTCCACCAATGGGATAAAAAAATCACCAGTAAGATGAAAAAAATCAAATGACCATGTTATTGTACGGGGTGATTTTTTAAAAACGAGCCACCCTAAATATCTCAGAACATAAACAAAAAATTAGAAAATCCTAAGACAGGTCAATTTTTATTTCCAGGGGGACAACTTTTAGTGTACTTTAGAAAATTGTAACACCAACCCTCTTTGTAATACAAACAACCCCTTTAAAATTTTAAATGGCATGACCCCCGTTATGATACCTATTTTGACCAGAAATTCGGCTGTGCAATTTTATTTGAGTTTCAATAATTTTTTATTAATTTACATAGTGCTTAGTTACTTGATAATCCACTGTTTAAAAATGGTTCTTTATCAATAATTCGACTATGAAATGTAAATTCAATGTGCCGCTTCGTTCAAATGACTACTGTAGTTTCTGAGAAATGTCATCGCTGTCAAATTTTGATTAGTTGTTTCTTTATTTTTATACATGTTTCGGCAAAGTTTCAATTGTAGTGTTTGTCTTGATTTGTGTTTCTTACTTGAGTCTGAGCTGTTGTTTTTCTGTTTGAAGCGTTTTTGCGTTATTTTGACGAATCCACCATTTCTGACAGAATTCAAAATTTCGATTAGCGGCACATCACGTTTAAAATTCATAGGTGGCTTTTAGAATAATTTGTTCTGCTATTCTGCTGTCTTGTTCTGCGTAATGTAAATAAAAATACTCAAAACTCAAAAAAAAATACACAGCTGAATTCCTGGTCAAAATACCTTTCATTTAAGGTGTTACAAAAGGGGTGATGCCATTTAAAATTTTGAATTACAAAGGGGGTTGCTGCTACAACTTTTAAAAATACACTAAAAGGTGTCCCCCTTTAAATAAAAATTGACCTGTCTCGGGATTTAGTTTTTTGCTTATTTTCGGAGATATTCAGGGTGGCTCTTTTTTAAAAAATCACCTGTATAGAGTAGGATATACAATAACTAAAAATAAATAATCTACCATAGTGACCACTAGCAGAAAAATAAAGATGTTACCTCTACTCGTATTTATGTATTATACAACATTATTAACACCTATAAGAGTAATATATTTTCAGTGATATATAATATTAGTTATCTAATTTTAATTAAAGAATTTCTACAATAAAAATGCTTAAAATTTACATGCATATGAAAAAAATTAAGTATTTAATAGCAAACGCTCATTTGATGATTAGTTTTTGAGATCCAGTAAAAATATACTTTTAGCAGACTTTCCCTGTACCTAGTAGACGAAACAAGATAACAAATCGCGCGATTTAAATTTTAAATTTAACAAATCGTTTTAAATGTATTTAAATTTAATAACCAGTTCACTAATTGCTTAGAAAAATGCAGAAATGTGGAATTTAATTACATTCTTAACAGACTGAGAAAAGTGACGATTAAAATTTTCACGAGAAACATTAGAAAAAAATATTTAAAATATAAAAAATTTGGGATCGGTACTCGGTCCCGTTTCATATTTTTCAAAACAAAATACCCTTCACAGTTCATACATAATTAAACAAATTTATCGTAATTTAAATAAGGAGAAAATATCAAACAATGGCCTTCCCAGTTCCCAGTGAAAAGGATTTAACTAATTTTTGGAAAAACATTTGGTCTGACAAAAAAAAGATGAGATCCATCGTCACCTTCCTCACTCTTACTATAAATAACTATTAAATGGAATAGTCAATAAATCACGTTATTGGGAAGCTTCCGGTATTGATAAAATTCTTAATTTTTGGTTGAAAAGGTTTACTTCAATAATCCTAGATTCACTACTTTTATGGCATTTTAACAATTTTATTGAAAATCCGCATCATTTTCCGGAAATCCGAACTCATGTAATCACTCATTTAAAATCAAAAGATCCGGACACTAAAAATTCATCTCCATAAATTTGTTTTTCCACAATTTATAAGATAATAATTATACCTTGTGTAATAATAATCTGAATTAATTTATGGTCATTGCTTAGAAAGTAATATAATTAACGAAGAACCAAAAGGTTGTATTAAAGGATCTATGGTTGTAACGAATAGCTTATTATAAACACTACAGTCCTCAAAAAAAAGGTTATAATTCTCTTCCTCATTCTTAAAATTTAAAAATACAGGGTGTACCTATCAGAAATACGTGTGCTAATTCTACCACGTAATAAAACTCATCAAATGCAACAACTTTTCTATACAACATTTTGCAAAATTCTTATTTATTATTATCACTGTTTATTTCTTCCTTTTTTTGTGCAAACGAGCCGGTCAGTGTTTAATAATTTTCATTGTTGTTTTAAGTTGTTTAAATTGTTCGTTTCTATCACAACGAAACTAGTTCGGCACTTTTATTTTGTATCCACGTTTTAATTATTGTAATTATACCACGAGTCAATAATGATAGCTATTATTCCCGAGGAATATTTACGAAGCGAGCGCTTACTTATTTAAAAACTAAACGACATGATAAGCTAGGAGATTATTTTTTGCAAAACAAAACAAGACAAAGTTATAATAATAATAATTGGCGTTTTTTTTCCAAAGCACTCTTTGCAAAAACGCTTTTTTAACTCACAATGTTATCTGTCTGTCGGTTATTTTTTCGGAGCCAAATTTGAAGGGGTTCCCGTCGTCCCACTGAATTGAAATTTTGCATACTTACTTAATCTGCGTAACAATGCAATCCTATGTAGTTAAAATGGAGTTTTGAAGTTTTCGGTTATGTTTACAAAGGGGTTCTCGATTTGTAAATTTGAGAGGGTTCCTGTAGTCGCAATGAAATGAAATTTAACATGCTTACGTAATCTGCGTAACAATGCAATTCTATATAGTTAATTACCCCCTAAAGGTTTAAAGGGGTTTTAAAATTTTAGGTTATGTTTACAAAGGGGTTCTCGATTTGTACAGGGTGCTGCATTTTGGATGTCCGAATAGGGGTTCTCCGAAACTAAGAGGTTTAGAGAAAAACGAGTGACACATTCTCGGGTCGGTTTTTTGAGAAAATAACTTTGGTCAAAACCGCATCCCGCTATCATCTTTTGTTTTCGACTTATTAAAAGTTGACATTTCAGCGAAATCTTATTTTCCTTATTATAAAAGATACACATTTGAAACAAAACGTTATACAGGCACTTTTTTACAGAGAATCTGATAATGTTATCAGCGATTTTTTTTAATCATTCGTTTAGCTGTAATAACATAAAGTTGTACTTTTTTAAATAGGAATCATAGGCGACTATGATATTTTTGAAAAGCTTATTTTTTTCTCATTTGATATGTCTATTTGTGTAATACATTATTTTTAAATATTAAAAAAAAACATAACATTTCGCTTTTTCTTTATAGTAGGCCATGAAAAAATTTGGGATTTTCAATTAAAACTATGAAAAATATATTACCCAACAAGTATTTATAATTTAATAATTTTTTAAAAACTAATTAATTCAAAAACAGCAAAATAAATTATTAGATCAAATTTTTGCAATTAATAAAAATTATTTGTTTTTAGATTTAAAATGGCAAGCTTACTTATTGCGATTCTATTTTCTAATTAAACATGCAATGTTGGAAAAAGAAAAATCTTATTAATTGTGTGATTGCTTTATTTTACAAAAAAATGTCAATCCAAACACCAATATCAAATCCCATCTGCGGTAAAAAAATACATAACATTATCAACGTCACCTCCATTGCACTTCACTAAATCATAAAAAAGTGCTATCAAATGGTAGTGACACATCGTTTTCAATTTTCTGCACATTTCTTATGTAATTAAAATCTGCAACGATCGTATATTTGTTCAATTGAAAATAACTTTAACATAGCTATTTTTATAATTTCACATTTTTTACTTTAATAACCGTTCACAATATTTCTAGATTATTTATGTGAAATAATTTTTCCATGGCCAATTACTTTCAAATATTTTAAATATATTTTTTATCAAAAGTATATAACAATATCAAACTGTATTTATATTGTTTTTAGTTCAAAAAAAAATAAGTTTTTCGAAAATGTCACAACCAACTATTCCTATTTAAAAAAATACAACTTTATGTTATTACAGCTAAACGAATGATTAAAAAAAATCGCTGATAACATTACAAAATTCTCTGTAAAAAGGTGCCTGTATAATGTCTTTATTTCAAATGTGTATATTTTATAATAAGGAAGATATAAATTTTTTAAGATTTCGCTAAAATGTCAACTTTTGTTTATAAGTCGAAAACAAAAGACGATAGCGGGATGCGGTTTTGACCAAAATTATTTTCTCAAAAAACGGACCCGAGAATGTGTCACTCGTTTTTCTCCCAACCTCTTAGTTTCCCCTGTTCGGACATCCAAAATGCAGCACCCTGTACACACGGTAACTTATACCGACATAGTCATTTGGACGTCACGGTAGATGCACAGTGTAATAACAATAAATGTATGCAATAAATAAAGACTAAAAAGCAAAAAATAAAAATATATAAAAAATGTTTTTTAAAAAAGCTTTTATTTAAAAGATGTACTAAAAAGTATTTTTTCTTAAAGGTTAAAATTCTAAAATTTATAAAAGCTTTGGGAGTTATAAAACTACGGCATTACAGAATTACTTTGTTCAGTTGACAACTCCCAAAGCTTTTATAAATTTTAGAATTTTAACCTGTAAGAAAAAATATTCGCCTGTGATTGAAATACATTATTTTTTACTTTTTAGTGCATCTTTTAAATAAAAGCTTTTTTTAAAAAACATTTTTTCATATATTTTTATTTGGCTCTATTTCTGGCTTCAGTCATTCCTGCAGCAAAACTTTTTTTTAATAAAATTGACTCAAAGTTGGAAACTTAAAATTATTGACAACTAATTGACAGACATTTAACAAACAGATAAAATGTCACCGTGTAGCTTGATTTATTTAAAGAGCACTTATGTCTGTAAGCCTAGTTTTGTTAAACGTTATTCATTAGTGCAGTTAGGCCTTACTATTGATAATTTAATGCACATAATTTTTCGTTATTTTGTACTCACCGTTACTTCCGTAGGTATGACTTAAACACACACCGCCGGATCCGGAGTTTCACCTTCCCGGAAACCATCGGACTCCGGAGAGGCGGTTTCCTGAACGACATCGTCGTGGACGACACTGGCTACGCCTACATCACCGACAACAGCGTAATCGACCCCGGATTAGTCGTTTTCTCAGTCCGGGAAAACCGGGCTTGGAAACTCCGGGACGCGTCCATGTTTCCGCAAATGGAGGCTGCGAATTTCGTGGTGAATGACTGGCCGTTCCGGGCGTTGGCCCCCATCGACGGGATTGCGCTAACCCCAAGGGGGAGCAACCCCCGGGTGGTGCTTTACTGCTCCTTGACCGGATTTAGCGTCTTTGGGTTGAGTACCGAGGTTTTGAAACGGGAAGATTTGTTGATTAGCGGCGACTGGAGGGCTTATGTCACCTATTTGGGGGATAAACAGGCGCAAGGTGACGGGATGGCGATGGACAATTTCGGGAATTTGTATTACGGTTTGTTGCCGCTTTACGGAGTGGGGAAGTGGGATGTGTTTGGGGGAACCCCACCCGAGATTTTGTACCAGAATCGGAGTACGGTGATTTGGCCTGATAGTTTTGCTTTCGACAACCAGGGTTACACCTATGTGCTTGCTAACACTATCAATAAGTTCGGAGATATCAATTTTAGGCTTGTACTAAACGATGAAATCAAGTTTAGGATTTTCCGGTTCTTTACCGGAACGCAAAGTTATTTGTTTTAATGTTGTTGTTACGAGTACTAATTTATTTTTAATTTTGTGTTTTTTGCTCAGTATTGGTAGGGTGTTAAGGTTTATAGCAACTTTTGTTGGTGTAGTACAAGTTAATAAAACGTTGATTTGATTTAAATGTTTTTAATCCTTTCTGAAAGTTAATTTACAAAAGCGAAAAAAATCCAGGAAAATAACTAAACCACTGAAGACATTACTACCACGTCTCCTTAATAACAAACTGAATTTAAGATTTTAACTTACAATTTAAGTTTTCGGTGGAAAATAGGTTTGTATTAGCTGTTTCAAAACTATAAAAACGTCAACGTCGCATTTTCTCTCAAAATTAGTTGTTATAAATTATTTATGCACTTCAAAAAATTAATAGCTGAAATAATTTATAGTTTCAGTCACAGATCTAATCATTAATAACTATTTTACATTTTTATCAACCTTATTTAAAAAAATAATTTGGTAAAATACAACGTTGGCGTTTTTATAGTTTTGAAACGGCTAATATCTATTTACTAAGTAGGTTTAACGAACAGGATAAATTGGGAATAATTATTCTAAAACTTAGGAAGGTTGGTCGATAAGGCCGTTACAATATTGCTAAAAAAAAAATGAAGACAACAAGGAGTAATAAATAGAAATTCTGGGTCTGGACGAAAAAAAGTTTCTAATCAAGAGCAAGAAAGCGATTAATAATAATAATAATAATAATAATAATAATCATAATAATAATAATATTAATAATAATAATAATAATAATAATAATAATAATAATAATAATAATAATAATAATAATCATAATAATAATAATTTCCTCAGATATTTAATTTCCCAATCATGTGAATACAATAAGGATCTCCTAGAAAACACTTGAACACTAGCGAAAAAAAATTGATTTATTTATTTTCATGCTTCTGCAGGTTGTATTTATAAATTCAATAATATCTCTAATTTTTTCGATCGATTTATTACTCTCAGGATCTTTATTTAAAAAGATAGATAATTAAAAGAGCTTTCAACGATGCTAGTGGGGTTATGGTTAAAAATTCCATAATTATTACTCGATAAATGCCCCATATACTGGAAATCGAGCAAAATCCCGACAAAAATTGCAAGAACCAACCATTTTAAAATTGAACTGATTGAGGTTTATTTGCACTTTTAAGGATTCTAGAGGATCTAAAGGCGTTGAAAAAAGGTTTTGAATTAAGTGTGAAGTACGAAACAAGTACGAATTAAGTATAAAACAGTTTTCGAAAAAAGAATTTTCACAGCGATAGAAAAAAAAATTGTCTACGGCCCAATACGTGTTCAGTTTTCAGGTTTTTTTTCTGAATTCAATAAAGCACTGACCACAAAAGACTTTCTCCCCTACAGCCCGAGTGGGAGAATGTATCCTATAAATAAGTTTTAGAATTGTTACTTAAAACGGCGGTAAAACACAAGAAAATGTCTGAAATTCGACGCTTATTAACAGTATTAGACATATTATTTTAGGCAACCGATCGCGATACATTTCTTTGCATATTAAATTAAAAATACAGCGTGTATAAAAAACAGCGCATAAGCTCTCTTGTACGTTACAGGAAACGTTTCAGGAAACCTCTAAAAAATGTAATAAAAAACGAATTTATCCACACAAAACAGTTTGGCAAAATTGGTACCATTGTCAGTACTGAGTGCACTTGAGTGTTTTCGCTGTACCTCTATTTTTAATTGTTGTAGAGTAGTTTCAATTGTAACAATGGATTTTTTTTACTATGATGACGGATCAATTTTTAGCTTTCTGGATATAAAAATCACAATTTTGAAAACTTTACGTTGATGATTACTACAAATAATTTTCAGTTTCATTGACGTGGAAGAGTAGAGGAACTTGGTCACTTTCTTGGTTCTACCATCGATTAAAAATATATACAAAATATATCTCCACTTTACTTCTTAATACTACTGGTATGGATAGTTGAGAATTTTTTTTATTTTTCTAAATTGATTGATAACCAACTGGATATTCGGGAATGCAGACACATTTAATTTTGGTAGATTATTTATTGTCTACGTTTCGCCACCTTTTTGGGGCTTCTTCAGGAGTATAAGGGGAACATTTTTTCAAAACCAATCACAATACATTGTTAAATAACTTACCAACAAATTTTTCTAAAGTTTGTTGGAAGGTGTGCCATAGCGTACTAATTGGAGCTTATGCGATAATTTATATACACCCTGTGTACAAAATATCCGGTAAGCAGATGGATTAAGGACGACTCTAATTCAAATTTTAGACTAAATAGCCAACATGTTTTTCACATTTAGAGAGGTCATCCATGATTAAACCTAGGTTACCCCCAGTTTGTTATTATCTATTTTTACTTCAAAGTCGACATTAGATATAATATGGTTGACTTCATTAACGTTTCCAAAAAGCATAAGCTGAAATTTTGTGGGATTTAAATGTAAATTGTGGTCAAGAGCAAACTTATTTAATAAATTTAACGGAATTTGAGAGTACCGTCGGCATAACTATGACAAGAGTAATATTTTATTCTTTTATAAAAATCAAGGGTATATAAAAGAAACAAGAGAGGTCCCAGGATAGAACCCTGAGGGACATTACCACAGTCAAAAGTGAGATCTCCCAATTTAACTAACTGCTTTCGGTTGTGCAAAAAAAGATACTTCCTAATGCATCAGATAACACAGTGTAAATTAAGATCATGTCGACAGTGAAACCCAGTAGCACTAAAACCGTAATCTTTTGTTGACCAATTTCAGTTATATTATCATCAGTTACTTTCAAATCCGTTAAAAATGTATTCATTTTTATAGAATAAAATTTTATTTCTATAATTTTTTTGGTTAAAGAGTATGCTCTAAAAATGACTTCTAAATCAATAACTTTGTTTCTGGACCAGTGCTTTTTCAATAAATTATTAAAGTTGCGAGCTCATTACGAAAACTTGACAGAAGAGGTTGCTTCCATGCATGTTCCTAATTTGTAGCAAATTTGACGCTGACTTTTTTGAAGAGAACTCTCTACATCTTTGTTCCTTAAACTTCTGTATCCTCAATCAAGCAATCTTTACCAAAACAAACACAAAACAGGTTTTGCATCGGTCAATAATTTCTTTCTTATCGATTTATTTTTCCAATATGCTGTATTTCGTCACACCAAAATAATTATTATCAGTCTAATTACCAAATTTGTATGTAATGAAAGTGACCCGAAATCCGATTCTATTTTAAACAATCGAAAGGGGAACACATTTGTATAAATTAAACCACAAACGTATGAAAATAAAATTATATTTGGCAACCAAATATGCATAAATGTGTAAAAAATGACTCGAAAGTGTCTCAACCTACCTACTCTTTGTGTACTCGATCTAAACCTAATAACAAGAAATCAACAAAAATCACAATAAATAACTTATTCTAAATAGCTCTTCGTGCCCGTGAAGTACTTGAAAATTTTGAACATGACTTCCTGGCTCAACTTCAGCGGAAAACCCGCGTCCATGTACTTATTAATATTGTTGGTCAACAGTCTCAAATTCCCAAACTCGTCAAAGGCGAAACTCCCCGTCCAGACCATATTCTTGTCCTCGGCCATGATCTTCGCCGTGGAAAACTCCTCGTGCATGTTCCATTTGCCCACCCCATACAAGGGCGGGAGTGTATAGTAGAGATTCCCCTTGTTGTCCATAATCAAGCCATCGCTCTGACTCTGTTTTTTCCCCACAACCTTGATCGCCCTCCTCCAATCGCCACTATTGATCAGTCGTTCATTCTTCAAGACCTTGCTCTTGATGGCGTAGAGGTTCATCCCGGCTAGGGGAGAGTAGAACAAGAGGCGGTTCCGGGTCTTGGGGTGTATGGGCGAGAGGGCAATCCCGTCCAGCGGTGCCAACCCCTTAAACGTCAAATTCCCCACAACAAAACCGGACGCATCCTCTTCGTCGAACATCGTGCGGTCGCGCAGCTTCCAGGCCCGGTTTTGGCCCCTGGAGTAGACGATCAGGCCCGGATCCAGGAAACTATTGTCCGTGATGTAGGCGAACCCCTCATTTGTGCTATCAATCACGATGTCCTTCAGGTGCCCCCCTTGACTTGAGCAAATATCCTTCGGGAAAATGTACGAAAGTAGTTCCTTTCCGTCGTTGTTTAGGTCAAAAAGGACCAGTTTTGGGGGACAACGCGTGTTGTTGTTGATCCGGAAGCCGTCCAAGACCCACATGATGCCGCTTTTGTCGATTTCCATGTTCTGGACGCTTTGCAGCGTCGTGCAGTCTTTGCTGCGTGGTTGGTGCTCCCAGCTGGGGTAAGGGTGCACCAGGGGGTTGCTTTTGGGGGCGTTTTCGGTCGAGATTTTGCCCAGAGTTACCGGAACTCCCTTCCGGATTTGGGGCATTGCGAGGTAAAGATCGCCTTTGTGGTACTTGATTCCGGTGATTGCGACATTTTCCGGGACGTACTTCCGCTTGATCACCGCCTTTTTGTAGTCTTCGTAAGTTGGCCACGTGAAGTTGACATAGTGCCACTGGTACTCCAACTGGAACGTTTGGTTCTTGATGGGTTTGATGGGTTCATTTTGAACCTTGTCATTGAGACAATAATTAACGAAAAGGTACCCGAGATAGGCGCACAGAGGGTTCATTGCAACGCTGGCAATTGCACTAAACTGGCCGTTTTTGCTCTAACATATATTTATAACGTGGGTTGTTCGATGGAAGGAAGTCAGAGGGGGCAAATTTTATTGCATGGTCAATGATCTGGGGAAAAAATCGAATCGCCCAGAGCGAGATTAGTACGTGTCATGGGCACGCGATGGGTCAATTTTGGGATGTTCGGTGAAAGTTATCGAAAGTGAAAGAGAAAATTGTTTGAAAAAAATTTGTGTGCGCGCAAATGAGAGGAAAAGTTGTGATTTAATACGTGGTTACGTAAGCAAAACAAGATCAGATATTTGAATAACTTCTCACGACACTTTCCCGAGGCATCTCGGATGTAATCGCTTCCGACTGGAAGGTGAGAAGCAGGAAATTGTTTTTAAGTATGATCCAACAAAAGCCAATACGCATTTACACGTTCATCATTTTTGCGCTACTGCGAAACATTCTCGAATAATTGTGAGAAATTCCTATTTTTCTCGCTCAAAATAACGCATAAAATTTTTCGTTCCGGTTTGTCTGCGACTTCCTTTCACCGGCTAAAGCCCCTTAAGACATTCTATTAATTCGTTCAGTGATTAATAATACAGGAATTACGGTTATCGTGAAACACAGGTGGGTAAATATTTTAAAAATGGATGAACGTACGAGAGAAACGTACGAATTTTTAATAATCGAGGCGTTGTAATGACTGGGTTTATGCAATCGGTCTTTATAATTATATCGATGCGAATAAAAGTCTAACAAACTTAAAAATTCGGTCTAAACTGACCTGCAAAATAAGGAAATAAAGAATAAATCCAGAAATACCAGATTAAACTTCCATGCAAACTAGAAAAATATAACATGTGTTCAATATTGGTTCTGGTCGTGGTTGCTGTGGTGAACGTAGGTTGCGTGATAAGTTCATATGGTTTGCTATCAACTGCCTTATTTTTGCATTTAGGAGTTTTTGATAAAAATCACATTGCAAATCATGATAATTGTATGCAGACGTTCAAGAATTTACTCTGCAAGCGTTATCTCAGTTGAACGTGTGAATTTTAGGCCGCGGAGCACTGACAGCGGTCATGTGTCATTGTTTCCGAGACATACGTTTTTTGTGATAATTGCCACACATAGGTGATCTGACCAGAACCAATATTGAACACTTGTTATTTGGTTGCAAAAGACAGTTTTAGAAAAAAATTACGTCCAATTACGTTACGTCCAATTTAAAAATGTCCACAATGTGGATCAAATTTAAAGCATTGGTGAAAAAGCTACTACTGCTTATTTACATATTAAATGTGTGGAGAAAATGATGAAGAGGCTGGGAACATTTCATCCGAAAACATCGATCAAGAAATGTTCGTGCATAGTTGGACCCAAATGTTTAAACACAATCGAAAACTTCTACGTTAATTTTAATTAACAATAAACAGAGTAAAATAAAGAAAAACATTGTTTCGCAAGCACCTAAATTTTCGTAAATTAAGGTAGGTACAAGTGACACACATTCTTGAAATTAAAATTTCTAGAGCAGCAATATTCTCAATTATTGTGCTTTCATATTGACTTTTCGTATCGGTAGGCCAACACAAATATTTAACTTGCAAACCAAACCAAACGTAATGAGAGCCATTAATTTTTTGCAAACCTCAATAAACAATCATTTTTACAAATTTATACGCATAAACTTAGAAAATGATAGCCTTTACTAAATAATAACTACGGATATCTAAAACTTAGGATATGAAACGAAGTACAAATAAAACGTCCCCGTCCTCGATAGTTCCGTTATTGTCACCAGAGGCGCAGTTGTTCCACTACTGTCCAAGTTTTCAGAGCAATGAATTTATAAATAGTTGTAATTAAATAACGGTTAGCACAAGGCGAATAAAAAAAATACAGGCAGATAGAGTGGCAAATTCTCAATAGTAGGAGATAAAAATAATGCAAAAATTATATCCTAAACAATATTTAAAAAAAATTCAAATGTTTACCAATTTGCATTCGGCCCCATATTTTTCAAAACGCTGCGAATACGGTTACACATACAAGAAAAATGTTAGGAAGAAAGTTGTAGAGAATTGAATTTCCTTTAAAAAAGTCCGCGAGACCATATCCCTATCTTCAACCATTTAGGCCCCGAAGTCATTTAAAGACGCTCAAGCGACGGATTTCCTTCATTTTGTCGGTGGTCAAGTGTTGGAAAGTGAATTTATAGCTAAATCGTTGACGATAGAAAGATGGTGTCGCGGACTTTTTTGTAGAAAATTAAATTCTTTACAACTTGGTTCCTTACACATTTTTGTATCTTCAACCGTATTTGCTGCGTTTGCAAAAATATCAGGTGGAACACAAATTAATAATTCTAAGCGATAATTTTGCGCACTGTCACCTATTTATCAAAACGCTGCGAATACGGTGGAAGATACAAAAAAGTGTAAGGAATGAGCTTGTAGAGAATTAAATTTTCTACAAAAAAGTCCGCGACACCATATTTCTATCTTCAACGGTTTAGGTATAAATTCAGTACTTGACCACCGGCAAATTGAAGATATATACAGGGTGTAAGCGAAATAAGTACATTAATTTTAACCAGTGGTAGAACTCATCAAGACAAACACTTTTTCTATGTACCATTTTTTCAAAATCGCATTTTTTAAAATATTTTTTTTTCCCTACAAATTGACGAGCCTTTTATGAAATGCTCCAACAAAGAAAAGTAATAGTAAATTTTATTTTATTTTCATGAACTTGCTTGGAAACGGTAATCTTGTCGACTAGGTAACTTTGTTTCCAGTGGCGTGTAAGAAAATTGTGTAAGATTTTAAAATAATTTTAACTCAAAAACTAAAACGTTTTGAAAAAAAAGTTATTAGGAAAAATTGTGGGTCTTGACGAGTTCTATTACCAGTTAAAATTAATGTACTTATTTCATTTACAGCCTGTATATAAAGATATGGTCTCGCGGACTTTTTTAAAAGAAATTTAATTCTCTACAGCTTTCTTCTGAACATTTTTCTTGTATCTTTATTCATACTCGCAGCCTTTTGAAAAATACGGAACGAAGCGCAAATTTTAAATAATTTTTTTCTCATGTTTCTCTTAAAAATTTTAGTCGTCAGTTTTTCTCAATCTGTTGAGAATGCAAAGCTCAATATGTCTGCATTTTTTTCAAAGTAATTAGTGAATTGGTTGAATTTAAATTAATTTAAAACGATTTGTCACCGAGACGGTATAACGTTCGAAGCGCCCTCATTTTACTATGTCGTACTTTTTTTTTTTGGAAAAAGAATATCGTGCGATTTTGTAACTTGTTTTGTCTCCTAAGTTACAGTCCTTGGTAATAATAACAAAAAAAAATAGTAAAAGCTATTTAGAAACTAAAATATTGCGTAATACTACTAAACTTTTTAAATTTGAAGTAATACCAAGCAAGACTCATTATTTTGACTAATTTAAGTTAGGTGTACTAGTACACATTTACTTCCTTCATTTGGCTTTTGATAATGGCAATTAAAAAAAATAAGTAATGAGTAAAATACAAACTAAGTAAAAATGAAACTTTTTTCTTTACGGGGTTACATAAGTCGATAATGTGAAAAAAAATAAAACACTAAAAAAACGAAAATATTGACAAACACTCAAGGTTTTGATTTTTTCAATTTTTTTTAATTTATTTCTTTTTTCTTAGAAAAATACTGTTTTAATGTATTTTAATTTATCTGTTTATCTCTGTAAAGAAAAATTGTATTCCTTTTTATTATTTTACATTTAACTAATTTTTGATCATAACAGAGATCATATAATTAATTTTTCCTTGTCACTATCAAATGCTTATTTCTTAATACTGTTTTAATTAAATTAAAAACTTTTACTAGAATGTTTTTCACCATTCGTTATTATTTGGCAAATGCTATAATTCCCTAGGTTTATGCGTATGAGTTAAAACTCGCCCTGTATTATTTCATATCTTGTGATCAAAAAAAAAACAATAGATTTCAAATTTTAAACCACAGCTTGTGGGACCTTTGCTAATCATAATAACTATAACAGAATCTCTTATCTGATTAAAAAACAAAGCACAACATTTACAACAATATTACTTTAGTTATTAAATTTGCGAATTCCTTTCTTAAAAGAATAAATTAAACAACACGGTCCTAACTTTATGACTTGTTGCCCTCAACAAGAAATTAAATTTTGTTCCTAACAGTTTGTCTAACTTGAAACAATTAACCGCAGGCACTCAACATTATCAAGCAAACAACTGTCAAAAATTTGACACATGTGATGTGACAATGCGTTCAAAACCCAAAATTATTCTGTCAGTTATTTTCACAAAACTCAGACTTAATGAATTTTCGAGCGAAAAAAACGCCCAGTCCCGAAACCATCGAAATAAGTTTCCTCAAACAGGACGATAGTTTCTCCTGGCCAAGCCCACAAAGTGATGAACTTGACGGTAAACGCAATTATTTAATTATGACGACTCACCAAATGTTCCAGAAACACCAGTCATCACCCCCAACTGCTCCACTTGTTCCCTTGATATGAATTTTGACAAAAACAGCGTCATCAGCGAGTTATCTTCAGTGTCAAGTCTGGACGGACCCATCGAAGACATTTACTGCAAACGTCGGCCATCCAGACGTACCACACCCTTAACAAAAAATCCCTGAAAATAATTAACAATTTTCAGTCCGGTTTAGTAACCGCACTCGCATTGAACCCTCACTCCTCAACCACGTCCTCGACTTCCTCTCCACCTGCTTTTGGAAATGTTCAACGGGTTGTCAGCAATTACCAGACAAGCATTTTTAATTATTAATTTTTTTTATTATTCTTACAAAAATAAATAAAAAATTATAAACCAAACCGGGCCGGTGTTCGCCTCGGCGTCGCCCCGGCTGAAACAATCTCCTGGCCCTTGTTCAAGGCCGCCTCTCGTTTGTCCGCCGCCTCCTTGCGGGCCCTCATCTCCTCCTGCGCCACCTGCATCTGGTTCTCCATCTCTTGGAGGTGCTCGGCGGCTTGTTTCTTCTTGGCTCGGCCACTTTTCCCGGTTTCTTTCAGAGAGAAGAACATTGGGCCTAGTTCGGCCAACCAGTGGCCGTCCACCGCTGTGACACACTGCATGTACTCGCGGGCTGTCATCACCAGCTCGTGGTAGACGACGTAGTCGGGGGTGCTCCCGAGGCCGAAAAGGGCCGATGTGGGGTGCAGGTGACAGGGCATGCCCGTACGGCAATTGACGTACTCGCCGATGCCCTTCAGGCGCGCTGCTTGGTGGAAATAAGCTGAAAAAATTACAAAAAGATTTTCTATAACAAAAAAAAGAGGAGAAATGAGTCGTCTTGTTCCAAAATCGGCCATCTCCACAATTTTACAAAATGGTTATTATTCCATAAAAATATTCATTACACACTTTTACACATTGGGTGCAAGAGGTTTGGACCAAAACTGGCTAGAATACGGCTAAAACGCATGATATTGAGAGTCAGAACAATCGGATTCGTTCCACAAGCGGCCATCTCCTTAGATGTGCTTTCCAAAATCAATTATCTCTGCGTAATAAATTTAACCCAAGTTTTTGGAGTTTATGTGTTTGCAAGCCCGTGATATGAAATCGCAAAAAAGCCTTAAAAGTGAAGTATAATTTTAGAAACATTTCTTTCCGCCGAAAACGTAGTTTGAGTTTTTTTATTTAATTCCACTAGCTAGTCTTTTAAATCTTTTTTTTTGACCGCCTATAGCTATAGACGGACCAAAAAAAAAAGATTTTTAAAAGACATTTTGTTCCATAACCGCCCTAGTTTGTTCCAAAACTGGCCACCTCCAAACTTAAAAATTTTGCAGAAGCTTTAAATTTAAATTATTGTAATCAAAGTACAGGGTGTTTCAAGTTTTAGGTCCAGTCAAAAAATAAATACTTCTAGTATTCCAAAATAAAAAATATATATCGCAAACGATAGAGTTTCTAACACGCTTCAATTTGATGCTTTGCTGATATCCCAAATTTTCATGATATAAGCGTAAAACGCAAAAAACTACATTAAAAAAATTTTTTTTTCAAATTATTCCAATAATTTTTTTATAATAAAATTCCTCCTATTTTTTAAGTAAGACTTCCGAAACTGAAACAGTAAAATTGGAATTTCAATTGCTTGGGTTTTTTACTGTTTCAGTTTCGGAAGTCTCACTTAAAAAATAGGAGGAATTTTATTATGAGAAAACGATTGCAATAATTTGGAAACAAAAAATTTTTTATCTAGTTTTTCACAATTCACGCTCATACCATGAAAATTTCGTATAACATTAAAGCATCAAATTGAAGCGTGTTAGAAATTCTATCGTTTGAGATATATTTTTTTTCTTTTGCACAACTAGAAGTATTTATTTTTTGACTGGACCTAAAACTTGAAACACCCTGTATAGGTCATCGAATTCTACTTTTGTATATGTGTAATTTAAAACTTATTTGTTCAACAGCATTTGTATTAAACATTTTTTATTTCTCCTGAAAAAAATGCTGGATAGAGATGGCGGGTCTTGGAACTGGACGACTCAAATATAACATAGATAAAAGTTTGAGGACAAAAACACAAAAAAAGAACAAACTAAAAAATAAATTAATAAAAAAATAACTCAATTAGCCTTCGTCATGGTGCAATGTGGTCAAGAAACAAGAACGAATTGCAAACTTTATATAACTATTAATTTGATAGTTAATATAATGGCAGTGCCTCCGCTGCCGGCAACGGTGCCCATACCAGCTGCCGGCAACGGTGTCCGGAGAATTTTTAGAATTTGCTATTAATTTCACACTTTTCTAAACTAGAGGTGTATTTTCTTAGCTTAAAATGTTTTTTTAAAACGACAACGCTTCTAAAATAATTATATCTCGGAAATTAGGTGTTATTCTTGTTGCTGGTTTAACTATTCTTATAATGCAAGTTAAATTACTTTTGCTTATTCTTAGTTCTTATACTTTTTTAAAGCTACCCTGCGTGTACGGACATACATTGTACTCATCAGTCAAAAAATAATTTTGTTTAAAAAAAAAAACGTTTCAAACAGTATTACGGTATTGTTTCAAAAATCAAAATATTTAGATCGTAAGTCGTATCCTAATGTTGAACCAAAGTCGTTTCAGTTTCTTTACCACGATTTGTTTTCTTTTGTAAATTCCCGGATATTCGCGTAACAATATACCTACTTGGTTTTATAAAAGCCTTTTTTTTTGTTCAGCATCATTTGGAGTGTAAATATTTTTTTTTCTGAATCATGTGTTTCCTCCAGAATTTTGATCGAATAAATCTAACACTTCTAACAGCTTCTAGGCTTTTTGTCATCACAAAACTTTCGCAAACCACTCTTTGTAAATAAAATTTCTCAAAAATATTATCTAAAATATAGTTGGTTGGGTCGTTATCTAAAATGATAGTTGAAAATTCCAATTATCGTTTTTGTATTGTAAGGTTATGCAGTTGACAGCCTAAAGCCTCCGCACAGGAATCTGCAGCCATCCCTCTATTCATTGGGCACCGTTGCCGGCAGCGGAGCACTGCCTAATATAATACAACGTAAAAATAGTAAAATATAGTTAAAAATGACGTTATTTTTGCTTTATAGAATGTTTCAGGTACGTTTTTCGCAATTATTTCACAAAATTCCCCTAAAAATTCACCCAATTGGACAAAAAATGGTGTTATTTTTGGTTTTTGGTAGTTTTTTTTGATTTAATTAATTACAAAATGAACAATGTTATTTTAGCTTGCTTTGTTTACTTAGTTCGTTTTTGAAACACAGACATTTATTTTGCTCAATTAGCTTGTTTTAAGCAAAATTGCGTCCGAATTTAGAAAAAAATTGTCAACTTTACTTTTTTTCAAGCTTCTAAACACAATATTGCGCTAAATTCCCAGTTTTTTGTGAGATTTCGCTAGAATAAGAAGAGAAGAATCAACAAATTAAGTAAAGTAAATTAAGCTTTTTTCGAAAGTTGAAGCACAGTTTTGAACTAAAAACTTTTTATGTCTCTCAACTTAGCTTGTTTTTAAGTTTTTCAAGTTTCTGAACTAAATTATCAGTTTTTTTGTGAAATTGTGCTAAAACGGACCAAAATCACTAAATTAAGAGGAAAATTATATTATTTCTGCCTTTTCCAAGCGCGTTTAACTATATAGCCAGAAACGCATTTACTATACTTACAGATTACTTGCAGATTAAATTAATGACGCTTCCATAAACCGACCCTATTAAGACTTCAAACATGTTTTTAAACTAAATTACAGATTTTTTGTGAGATTTCGCTAAAAAAGATTGAAAAATCACCAAATGAAATCGAAAATTACATTATTTTTGCCTATTTCGAGCCGTAAAGTATAACTTGAATGAGAAATCATTAAATTACATCGGAATTGATGTTAAGCAAAATTGCATTAAAAAATTCGGAAAACCATAAAGTTTTATAGAAACTTGGTTACTTTACCTTTTGTAAAACTTCAACGTTATCAGGTTTTTGTGAGATTTCGTTATAACAAACCGAAAAATCACCAAATTAAATCGTAAATTATATATTTTTTTCCTTTTGAAATGTTATATACATAGATAGCCTGTAACGTAATCATTTCGCAAAAATCCGTGAAAAAAACAATATAATAATGATGTTAATTTTGCTCTATATTTGAGTTTCAGCATATTTTATTTAAAAACATTTTCTGAAGTTGGGCCGAAATTGATGTTATTGTCATTGCTTGAATTACCTTGAAGTTTCGAAGATTTTCAGCAAAATTTCGTCAAAAATAATCCGAAAAGTCGAATCATTTTAGCAAAAATTGGATGAAAAAGTATCAAATTAGATACAAATTGTTATTTTAGCAAGTTTCGCTCGACGTAGTTTATTTTTCAAGCAGACTCGTTTATTTTGGTCAATATAAGTGTAAAAATCGCAAAATAAAAAATTAAAATTCGTGTGATATTTTACTTATTTCACTCGATTTAGCTTCCTATCTGGGCGAACTGTCTTCCAAAAAAAGTCAAAACAAATTACGTAATACTTGTCTTTTCAACCGATATAATACGTTTTAAGCAGGGAGATAATTATTTAGCAAAACTACTAAAAACCAGCTGAAACATCACCAAATGAAGCTTAAAATTCTAAAGTATAAGAACATTTTTTAGCTAAAACCGTTGTATTTTTTAAGGAGCGCATCGACTTATTTAATTATAGACTTGACTAAGATATACTTATGGTCCTTCAAGCCGGATGTAAAATCGAATTAAAATCAGAAATTTGTGTGAAACAACTGCTTTTGTAGTTTCCGTTTAAAAAAAAACAGTTTTTTATGGCTTACCTGAGCAAATGCACTTTCGGACGATATCCCAGTCGGTACCACACGACTTAATCTCCAGTTTTTGTTGCACTAGGATATCCTTCAGCTGCTGTCTCACTTCCCTCACTTTACGCATCGCTTTGATGTGGATAAAATGCTCGTTACACCAATGCGATGAGTATTTATTTTGTTTCCACTGGTTGTAAACGTTGAGGTAAGTTAAGTGGTCACTTTCCGGAACTTGAAACTTTTCTCTGACTCCATCGGCTTCCTCCTCCCGTCCTTTAGGCCTGTAGAAAATCGACGGTACTGACAACATTGATACTATTATCAAAATTTCGGCAGTACACCCCATTTGACTTGACACAATCAACATTTGACACTGAGGTGGATCTAGGGGGAATTCGGCCATTTGTCGGCCGAGTTTTGTTAGGACGCCAGTATGGTCAAGGGCGCCCAAAATCCATAATTGGTACAAAGAATTGAGAATATTATCCTACAAAACATAAAAAAATTGATTGTTTTGTCAAGACTCGGATTTTTGTAAAATTACTTGAGGTGGAGGGTCCATGAAATGAAATTGGAGCAAATCTTGTACTCCCAACGATTTCAGCAGCAGAACCGTATTGGCTAAATTCGTCCGCTGAATTTCAGGTACTGTCGTTACGAGCAATTCTTCTTTGTACTGCCTTTCGGTGTAAAGTCGGAAAGCCTGACCTGGACCAGTACGACCCGCCCTTCCCGACCTTTGATTGGCATTGGCTTGGCTTATTGGGTAAATCTGCATTCACAAAAAATTGCCATCAATTATAGATAAAAGCACATTCAGGCGATTTTTTTTTTGCTAAAACAAAGCTTTTTAGAACTCTATTGGGTATTTAAGCACACATTTGAGGTGAAAACTATAATTTTTAACAAAAAACTTTGCTAATAGTTTTGCTAAAAGATTAACTGGGTTTAGTTCATTTTATAACAAAAGCAAAAACCCGAAAGTCTAGTCAATAGTGGTGTTATTTTTATCTTTTTACAATTTTAGACACGTTCTTAAATTTATTGTCAGATTTAACTAAAACAAACAAACAAAACACAAAGCTCTCGTGTTTTAGTATATTTTTCAATTTTCAACTTGACTAAAAAATTATTTCGTTACATTTTGTCAAAACTCGGCAACAATTTTTCAAATCTGGCCAAAAAAAGTGTTCTTTTTCCTTTTTTGCATTGTTTTTCCAAACATTTTGCTATGACTGGCTGAACATATATAAATAAAGAACATAAATTTACATCGAAAATGAAAGAGAATTGAAAGATCTTGTAAAACATGTCCAAAAATAAATCCAGGTTCGCAATATTTTGCCCGTTTTTAAGATTAGAAAAAAAAACACAAAATTCTAACGAAGATTTTTACATTTTCAGGCTTTTAAGTATGTTTTTGAATTAAAACACTATTTTTCAAGTTTTTTTCTAAAACAGACCACAAATTGGCTGAATAAATCGGTAGTAACATAATTACGTTTTAGCACGTTTTTCAGCCAACATTTTGTCAAAAATAAGCCAAAACCTCACCAAATTTGACTAAAACTGATTTAAGTTTGTGTACTCTGCGTCTATTTTTTAATATTTTAGATACGTCTTCGAACTAAATTCTCAAGTTTTTTGTCAAATTTCGCTAAAACATGTCGATGAATCACCAAACTAAACAAAAAACAACATTTTTTGAAGGGTTTGGGCACATTTTCAACTATAAACGCAATTATTTCGTAAAATTTTGACAAAAACAAGCAAAAAGCTCACAAATCAGTTGACTAAAAGTGTTTATTTTTGCCTCTTTCAAGTATCTAAACACACTTTTAAGTTAAAAACTAATATTTTTCCGAAACTTTTTACTAAGAGTGGATAAAAAATTAGCAATTTCACTCAATTTAGCTAATTTTTGAGTAAAAAAAACGAAAAACCAGAAAAGTGGTGTTATTTTAATCTTTTTATTAAGACTTTATTATAGGTACGTTTTTGAACTAAAGTCTCCAGTTTTTTGGCAGATTTCGCTAAAACAGACCAATAAATCACCAAACTAGACAAAACTAACATTATTTTTGTATTTTTTAAGCGTTTTAGTAAACTTTTAGCTAGAAACGGAATTATTTCTTTACATTTTGTCAAGAACAACCCAACAATTCTTCAAACCTGCCCAAAAATTGTGTTATTTTTGCCATTTTCGAGTGTTATTTTAGAAATAAAAACTGAGATTGTAAAAAAAACACCAATTCACATCGAAGTTGATATATTATTTCAACTTATTATTTTGCAAGATCTTGTCAAAACACGACTAAAAATCTCCCGAATAAATCCAAATTGTTAGTAGAATTTTGTTGTTTCACTCGATTTAACTTACTTTCGTACGAATTTTTGTTACAAAAAAAATAAAAAACCACAAAATTCAATCGAATGTGAAGTCATCATTTATAACTTATCAATAATTAAAGCATGAGATTTCGTTAAAGCAGACCGGAAATTCACCAAATACATAAAGGCGATAATTACGTAGTTTTTAACTAGTGTTTCAGCCACTTCGCAAAATTTCATTAAAAACCAGCCAAAAGCTCACCAAGGTTGACCAAAAGTGATTGTTTCTTGCTTATATTTCGAGTGTTTAAGCACACTATTGAGGTGAAAACACTGTTTAAAAAACAATCAGCTTGTTTCTCTCGATTAGTTTGACAACCACTAACCAAGGATTTCCAAAAATAAAATAATGAAATGTGTTTCATTTTGTATTTAGTGTTTTGCGATTTTTGTATATTTAAGTGCATAAACGTTGTGCGCAGACTTCCTAAAATTATATGAACCACGCTGTACAGTATGTTAACAAAATCAGCGTAAAGAAAAATGCCATAGATTTAAAAAAGATTTTAACTTTTTGTCGGATCACGAGAGGCCTAGACTCAGAAAAGCGAAAAAAAAATTCTACTATAGTAGGAACCAGAAATATTTGAGATTGACTTATGCAAGCTTTATTGAGGGTTAAGCAGCTTTGCGGTTACCCTAACAATTTTTCACAGCCGGTGGCACCACCCTGAAGATTCACAAATGAGCCGTATTGAGTAATTTTCATAGTAAACTTTTCATTTATTCTAAACTAAAAGTTTCAAAATTCATTAGATTAGTTAGTTTCTTAGATCACTTTATTCGTGAACAAACATTTTAAAAATATACCTAAATAATAATAAAACTGTATTAAATATTTGTTTGGTGAAAGCCCACAAATTTCAGTTACGGTCCATCACTCCGTACAAACGTTTGAAAGGTGCCTGCCCTAAGAAGTGTAAATTTGTTTATGGCATCTTTACCGCAAGGGACATAAACCATTGTGAGGGGCAATCGGCTTATTCTATAATGAGTCTCAAATATTGTTGGTTCCAACTATAACTATAAATTCTAACTCCGAGTTTGCTCCAACATGTAATAAAACCAAATTCGGACGGTTTTTTCGTTTTTTTTTTTTATCCGAATACAAAAAGTGCATTTTTATTTCCGCATAAAATATTTTGTTCCAGTTATTCTCACCTGAAGTGCATCCATACCAATCCTGGGATTATAAACCTTCAACTTGCAATAACCCGAATCGATAACAAAAATAATCCCATCAACAGTCAACGACGTTTCGGCGATATTCGTCGCCACCACACACTTCCTGATCCCTTCCGGTGACCTTTGGAAAATTTTCGCTTGCAGATCGGACGGCAGTTGCGAATAAATCGGCAGAATGGACAATTCTGGAGCATTTTCAATCTCTGCCAGTCTCTCAGCCAGGACTTCACACGTCACTTCGATGTCTTCCTGACCGGGCATAAAAATAAGGATATCTCCAGACGGAGGTTGGAGGTGAATTTGTAGTGCTTGTTTGACGGCAGCGTCCACATAATCCTCGACGGGATTTTTACTGAAGAGAATTTCCACAGGGAATGTGCGACCGGGAATTGTGAATGTGGGCACATTCCCGAAAAACATCGAGAATTTGCTCGAGTCCATGGTGGCGGAGGTGACGATGAGTTTGAGGTCGTGGCGGCGAGCCACGATCTGGAAAAATCGGGTGAAAAAAAAATTTAAAAAAATCACACTTAAATAAACAGATCGAAAAAAGTTAGGGATATTATTGAATTTTAAATAAAATCTGCAGAAGCAATAAACATGATTTTATTTGAGTTTTTTATGATTTTTTTATTATTTAGAGTTACACTGGTTTCAGAAAAAAATATCACCCTTAGAAACGTATAATCTTAAAATGCAAATAGATGCATTAAAATACCAATATCCCTAATTTTTTTCTATTTCCCTCCAAAAAATGCAAATACGCTGTTGTCATTTTCAACTGAAACACCCGATATACAGTGCTTTCATTTCAAAAGGAGCCAGTCTCAATAACTTTTGACATTGAGCAAATATATTTTTAAGCAAAAACAGGTCGATTAGGATCGCGAGGGGGAAGTTCAAAACCAACATTTGTTACATTTTAGGTTTCATCCCTTAATCGCTAGCTACCCCTACTTTAAAATTTTAAATGGCACCCCCTACTTTTTCAAACATTTTCGGAAAGAGAAAAAATTTGCGTATCTAACTGTCAAAGAAAAAATTTTTTTGTTGATTCGTTTTTTAATTAAGGGTGGATTAATTTTTGAAATTTTTAATCCTAGTAGCCTTTGATTTGAAGCCAATTTAATTTAAATAAAAAAATTGTCGATTATAGATGCGATGAGAGAGTTAATACTAACATTACTTACATTTTAGGTTTCATCCCGTAGTCGCTAGCCACCCCTACTTTAAAATTTTAAATAGCACCCCTTATTTTTTGAAACATTTTCGAAAAGGGAACAAATGAGTGTTTCTAACTGTCAAAAAAAATTTTTTTATTGATTCGTTTTTTAGTTAGGGGCGGTTTTATTTTTAAAATTTATAGTCCTAGTAGCCTTTGATTTGAAGCCAATTTAATTTAAATAAGAAATTTGTCAATAATAGGTACAATGAAATAGTTCAAATTCAAGATAAAGTACATTTTACATTTCATCCCCAAATTTCAAATCATCCTTACTTTAGAATTTGAAATAGCACCCCCAACTTTTTAAATATTTTTGGAAAGAGGATAAAAAGCTTATCTAACTCTAAAAGCAGAAATTTTTTTTCGATTCGTTTTTGAGTTCAAAACCAACATAAAATGTTTCAAAATGTTGGGGGTGCTATTACAAATTTTAAAGTAATGGTGGTTAGCGACTAAGGGATGGAACTTAAAACGTATTTTATGTTGGTTTAGAGGTCTCCCAGTGCAATCCAAAACAACTTGCCTACTTTTTATTTAAATAAAATTGGCTTCAAATCAAAAGCCACTATAACAAAAAATTTCAAATACAAAACCACCCCTAACTAAAAAACGAATAAAAAAATATTTTTTTGATAGTTAGATACGCCAATTTGTTTCCTTTCCGAAAATGTTCCAAAAAGTAGGAGGTGCCATTTAAAATTTTAAATTAGGGGTGGCTAGCGACTAAGGGATGAAACCTAAAATGTAACTAATGTTGGATTTAAACTCTCTCATTGCATCTCTAATCGACAAATTTTTTATTTAAATTAAATTGGCCTCCAATCAAAGGCTACTAGGTTTAAAAATTTCAAAAATAAAACCACCCTTAACTAAGAAACGAATAGACAAAAATTTTTTTTTCCTTGACAGTTCGATCCGCAAATTTTTTCCCTTTTCGGAAATGTTTGAAAAAGTAGGGGGTGCCATTTAAAATTTTAAAGTAGGGGTAGCTAGCGATTAAGGGATGAAACCTAAAATGTAACAAATGTTGGTTTTGAACTTCCCCCTCGCGATCCTAATCGACCTGTTTTTGCTTGAAAACAGATTTGCTCAATGTCAAAAGTTATTGAGACTGGCTCCTTTTGAAATGAAAAGCATGAAATGTTCCTGTGAATCTTGTGATCTAAAATCCCAAGTGCTTTTTTATTAATTACTTGTGACACAGTTTTATGCTGCATTCGAAATATTGTATCGTTTATCAAATGGTAAATAAACGAACTGTTTTGTTTTCTGGTGCCCTCTAGAGGCGCTGTTACATTCCATGATAAGCAAAAATCGCGCGCTCTTTCATTGTCATTTGTTGTGAACATTCAAAGTTCTTCGCTTTAATTCCATAAAGAGAAAGTTTGAAGTGGTCTCTATACGTTGCTTCTCTCACGTACTACGTTCATCATGGAATATGCATATATCGACGGTAAGTACGGCTCAAATCTCGTTGTCATTGCTTCATTAGATTAATTAATATATTCATAATTTATAATTAGTCTCGTTGACATGTTTTTATGAAAGTCAATAAACTCGGGTTTTTGTCGGTTATCGGTTATGTTGACGGAAATAACACTGCGAGATAATTTCAAAAAATGTTAATTGAAATAATTATTATAATAGGAATAGGGGTTACACACTAACATTAAACTTTGTTAATGTGTGGAGAATTACAAAAAAAAAAACGAACTGCAGCGTAAATATTATTTTCAAATTTCAAACAAGCTGATAATGCGTTATTTTTAGAACAATAATACATAACACTTATCATTTGTAATAAAAATTAATATCGATGTTTAATAGCAACAGAAGTTTATCGGTTCCTAAAACACAAAAAAATTATGACTGACTGACTTTTCTGTAAAATTTGTGTGCATTTTTAAACATAATCCTCTGTTGTTTCGATAGTATGAACTTTATCAGTCTGGTAAAGCTATTTATTTGAGATAACGTGACAAATGTCACAAATACCTACCAAACATTCGAACTTTAAATTGCTTAAAATAAATTTAAATAATTTGTGCAACAATTATTAGTCTGAAAATGACATTATCTTTGTGGCTCTTCTCGGAAATGTTAGTGTTCTTTTTGTTTTAACAACCTTGAATAATAAAACTATATCAACAAAACGTCAATTTTAGTCAAATTGCTTAGTATAAAAATTCTTTTTGGAATTTTAGCAAAACTAAATTTAAACTTGGTGATAACATCAAATTACTGCCAAAAATAAGCTTTAATTGTGCCAATTTTTTTTCTTTACAACAAATAAATTTGTTCAATTCAAGGTTACGTAATGGAGTAATTCTGGCACTGTATCAAAGTGATAATTCTTCCAGGTTTTATAAACCGAGGCGATCTAATTCCGTAGTCAAATTCAAGGAAAATTTCTAATTGTCAAGGTCATGGCAATTAACAGGAGTTGGCAGCTGTCAATTTTGTAAATTTGGCATAAGAATGTGACTTATACAAATTTCCATAGAACAATAATTGTTAAATTTGGATTTTTTATTTTTGCTTTGGCTACAACGGTGAAGTGAATAATATTACAAAGTGTTAATTAAAAAGCAAGTTAAAACCGTAATAAATTGGACGATAATGAACACAATCTGGTTCACAGGGCTGCAGGAAATTTTACTTTGCACAAATTGTTTGTAACTGCTAACCAGGCTGTAATTAAAAACCTCTTTAAAGTTTAAACTCTTGGATATTGTTTGTAGTGCCTTCAAGTTATTTTGACAACTAAAGGAACATAATCTTCTAAAAAAGTGGTTTATAGGAATAATAAATAACTAGAAAGAATGTGTGTTTTGTATTTTACCATAATTTAATTTTATTTTTTTACTATTTAATCATTTGAATTTATAATTAGAGTAGACTTTGATTGTTTTTGAACTTGTATGACAACGCTGACTGTTATAATTAATCAAACTGAAGAGTCAAATACCTACATAATCAAATTTGGAACGAAAATATTTAGTTAGAATACATTTTTTTTCTCAGTTTGCAATAGTTTATCGATCATAATTATAATTTAAATAATCGCATGGTATAAAATTGAACTAAATATCCTAAATTGGCCCAAAATTCGATATACAGTGAAACTCGGTTATAACGAACCGGACTTTTAACGAACGCTCGGATATAACGAACAAAATTGAAAGTCCTGTATTATAGTAACAAATTGGTTCGGTTTTAACGAACAAACGAACGCTCACTTTTAACGTCCAATATTTTGACAAAAAAGCGGTCTCCGGTTATAACGTATGACATGCACGCACTTTTGTTACGTTCTCGGAAACAATTAACATTTCCGATATTACAGAAAGATTCCAAAAGTAAAGTAAATAAGTAAATAGAATATTTGCCATATTATCATATGTATACCTACGTAATTATGTACCATGCGGTCATTTGAATTTATAATTAGAGTAGGCTTTATCAGTTTTTTAAGTTGGAAGAAACCGCCGATTGTGATAATTAATCAAGCTGAAGAGTCAAATAATAATGGTTTGAATGGTAATGTTCAATTGGAATACATTTTTTCCCTCATTTTGCACTATTTTTCCAATCACAAAGACATCAAACCGCCTACTCTAATTATAAATTCAAACTATCGCTTGGTATCTAATAAAATTAACTAATACTTTATTTCCTGTATTTATTTCAAACTTTAGAACTCATTTAACTTAAAAATTACTCCATAGATATAGAAGGACGTTCGGTTAGAGCGAATAACAATTGGTTATAAGTTATAACGAACAAATTCTGAGGTCCCTTAGATGTTCGTTATAACCGAGTTACACTGTAACTCCTAATAGAAAAGTGTTATTAAAAATTTAAAAACATAGATATTCCTGCATACAAATTGTACTATAGAAATTAGAAATAGAATGAAAGTTCACTGTTTTTCTCGAACTTGCAAATAAAAAAGTTCTACCATACTAGTCTGTACTGCTCCCTTTCGTTTTTTTTACAAATATTTTTGGATAAATAACAATGTGGAATATTTTTGATAATGTGCCTTCAACTAAATCACAATATCCTGTTAAGTTGGCAACAGTTGATATGATAAATCATCTGACTATCTTATTCAAATTTCAGAATCACCGAAATTGAGTAAAAGGCACGCTACAACATCGTTTTAGCACTTTTTTGGGACAATACTAATTCGCTTTCTCTCTAATTTTGGTAGTATTGTGAAGCAACAGTAAAATCCTTGCATCTTACAAAATGGCTTCAAAGAATATGACCTTGATATTTTGACAATTAGTTAGCTTTCTAGAGAACAGAAAATTCGGAAAAAAAGGAAAACATACAGGCTGACCCAGGGATGCGTAATCGGTCTATAACTTTTTTGCTATTTGTAATATTGCCATGCAGTTTTCATTATCCGATAGATCGACTTAAACATCACAAACTAAAAATATTTTTATTATACACAGGATGTTGTATATTTTTTTAAATAGAGCACCCTATATATTTTTGCATATTTAGATTCTACGCAAAAAAATTATGTAACTTTATGTAAACTATTATGGGTCTATCTCTTTTCATTTCGGAATTATTCAACTTTTCGTTATGAAAAAGACCAATTTTTGAAAAATCACTGCGAAGTCGCCAATGAATATTTTTCGACAAATTTGCAGCAGAAAAACTCAGAATAGCCTGTAGTTTTAGCAATAGTCGACTTTTACTTTAAACACGCAGATAATGTACAGGGTGTACCAAAACGCAAAAAGTTGAATAACTCATTTTTTTCAAATGGACCATGTATTTCTTCACACGTATGGATAGCATTTTGCATAAGCTTTCTAATGATATGCGGTTTGTATAGCAAATTTGAAATATTTCCTAAAGAGTTCAAAAAGAAATTTTTCTTTTTTTATTTATTTTATTATTAATTCTTGATGAGTGAAATTCCTTTATGTATCAAGTAGTAATTAGATTATTAATGTAATTAGTCACATTAGTACATATCAAAAAATAAATTACCATTTGACTTATTAGTTATTAGATTCTAGGCTAACAAATTTTTTTGTATTAAAATACAGGGTGTTCCGTTTTTATTGTTACAAATTTAAACAGGTGATTAACATTTAATTTTAAGACAAAAGTTTTCTATAAACATGTATCGAAAAATACTTCGTAAGGGAGCTAGACCCCCAGAAAGGGTGCTTTTTTTAGTGGGTTTTCCTCAATATTTCAAAAACCACTAAAGATAAAATTACAAAATTTGGTACAGATAGTAACCTTTATACGCCCAATCGAATTCGAGGATCAAATTTAGAAATTTTTAACTAGGGGCGTTCCAAACTAGGGGAGTGCAGGGTAAAAACTACCCTAACTATTTTGGCTTTAGTTTTTTTACACTTTCAGCAACAAAGTCTTAAATTTCATAGTTTTTTACATAAAAATTGTCTTTTGTGTTGTTTCTATAAAACTCACCATTTTTGAGTAAAATTAATTTAAACGTTGTTTATCAGTCCAAAACACCATGAAAATCAGGGATGAACAGAGGCTTTCGCAGCCGGAACCTGTCTTGAAGATGCCCCTTATAAGAACTGGCGAAATGTCGACATTTTCTTACAAATTCATTCAGTCTAAACCCAAAAAACCTAAACTTAAAATTTGATTCTTGTCGTCCTTGATTTTCATGCTGTTTATGCTCTGCAATATAAGTTTTAAATCGATTTTACTCAAAAACGGTGAGCTGTATCGAAACAACACAAGAGACTATTTTTGTGTAAAAAACTATGGAATTTAAGTTTTTGTTACTGAAAATGTCAAAAAACTAAAGGCAAAGGAATTAGGGTATTTTTTACCCTACACCCCCCAGTTTGAGACGCCCCTGATTAAAAATTTCAACATTTGATTTTCGAATTCGATTAGGCATACAAAGATTATCAACTGTACCAAATTTTGTAATTTTACCTGCAGTGGTTTCTAAAATATTGAGGAAAATCCACTAAAAGAAGCACCCCTTTCAGGAGGTGTAGCTCCCTTACGAAATATTTTTCGATACATGTTTATAGGAAACTTTTGTCTTAAAATTAAAAGTTCTATCACCTATTTAAATTTGTAACAATAAAAACGGAACACCCTGTACATTTTTTTAAAAAATCTCGAAAAATATTTTAAATTTGCGATGCAAACCCCATACCTTTAGAAAGCTTATCAAAAATGCTATCGACACATGAAAAAAAAAATACATGGTGTTCCATTTGAAAAAAATGAGTTATTCAACTTTTTGCGTTTTGACACACTGTATATTATCTGCGTGCTTTAACTAAAAGTCGACTATTTGCTAAAATTACAAAATATTCCAAGTTTTTCTCTTGCAAATTTATCGGAAAATATTCATAAGCGACTTCGTAGTGATTTTTCAAATGTTGGTCTTTTTTATAACGAAAAGTTGAATAAGTCCGAAACGAAAGGAGATAGCCCCATAATATTTTATATATTTATATTTTATACAGAGTGTCCCACATCGTAGTGCATATATTTTAACCATAGATTGAGCATTAAAATTAAATGGACCCGTATTTTTTATTTTTTTCCAAAAAAATTTTCTTGTTGAATTATTAGCCCCCAAAGTTGCTCCAAAAATACAGATTATAATTTTTATCTCTAATAATACTTATCCCATTTTTATAAAATTAGGCATACAGTCGTTATTTTAAACACCCATTTAACAGTGCAAATTGTAAGCTTGTAGGGCATTGTTGAAGGGGGCTGCCGGGACCCCCTTGGCATAAATTGTTTCATAACTTTGTACCACAAATTAGTTTGGCTTTGGTGCTACTAGAATTTAAAAGGCTATTGAATTTAGAAGCTTTTTTGTCTTTTGTACATTTTTTGTAAAATGTACCATTTTCGAGTAAAATAATAAAAAGTGAAAAGATACCGTCGATATCAGCACAGCCACAGTGTTTTTAAACAAAGCGGCATTAAGTTCAGACCTGTTAAAGGTGCAAATATTATTGTCAAATCTCGTTTCACACTTTGTCCGTTATGGTTGCTTATTTCACAAGCCAGGAATTTGAAAACGAAATTTGACAATAAAATTTTCACTTTTGACAGGTTTGAAATCAAAGTCGTTTAGGTGCAATACTGATGCTGATACCGACTGCATCTTTTCACATTTTATTATTTTACTCGAAAATAGTAGATTTTACAAAAAATTTACAAGAGACAAAAAAGTTTCTAAATGGAATAAGCTTTCAAATTCTATTAGTATCAAAGCTAAATTAATTTGTGATACAAAGTTATGAAACAATTTATGTCAAGGGACTCTGGTAGCCCCCTTCAACAATGCCCTACAACCTTACAATTTGCACTGTTAAATGAGTGTTTAAAATAATGTCTGTATACCAAATTTTATAAAAACTGGATAAGTATTATTAGAGATAAAAATTATAATCTGTATTTTTGGGGAAACTTTGGGGGCTAATAATTCCACAAAAATTTTTTTTTGAAACAAAATGAAAAATATGGGTCCATTTAATTTTAATGCTCAATCTATGCAATCTACCTCGTGGGACACCCTGTATAAAGTTACATTGTTTTTTTGCGTAGAACCCAAAAATATAGCTATAGGGTGTTCCATTTAAAAAATATAACTTTGGTTCACCACCCTGTATACAACACCCTGTGTGTAATAAAAATATTTTTAGTTTGTGGACCTAGTCGATCTATCGGATAATAAAAACGACATGGCAATATTTCAAATAGCAAAAAAGTTATACACCCCTGGATCACGCTGTATATAAAAAAAACACGTAAAAAGTGAGCATACCTACGCAAATCCTTGACGATAAGATATTAATCATTAATCAATAAATCATATTTCTTCAAGAAAAGTCAAAATTGCATTTATCAATTCAATGCGAGGAAGAGAGCGTATCGCAAGTTTCTTATCTGTTCAAAATCGCATTCAACCTTCACACAAAAAAACCATTAGTGTTCTCTTCTTCAAAATTGCGATGATAAAACCTTATCGGTGCGTTTTCAATTTCGAAAAAATGCCCAAAGGCTATTGCGATAAAATTCGTTATACATTTGAAAAACAATGTGTATAATTAACCGTATCGTCGATTGGCCGATCGCACTCGTCACTTTTTCTATTTTAAAACTTCGCCGAGTTTTATTGAAGTCGACGTAATACCTCTTCGTTTGCCTTCGTTGTGTAATCAAACGTCGACCCAAATTAAAAAATCGAGTGCGAATTTTCGCACACCTGAATCGAGCCGCGCGCGCGATTATTTACAAAAAATCTCTTATCAAACGTGATAAAACTCACACTCTTTGTATACCAACAACTCGACCGAACGTATCACAGTAGTGTGAGAGTGTGAGTTGAGTACTAATCCGCAAAAATGATGACAGAAGCCCTCGCCAACATCCACCTCAACAAGCAGCAGCAAAACCGAAGAGAGCGCAACGGAAACCTCCCGAAAGTGAGCAGCACAACCACAGTGTTCCAGCTCAGGCAGGAAAGCGTCAAAAGGACCGGAAGCTTCGTGGTCGGCCAAAAGCTCCGAGAGTCCAAGTGGTTCACACATGCGGAAATGAGCGTTTTTTGCGCCGTGGTCGAGTCGGGATTCATCGTCGAACAGAAGGAAAACGACGCTTCGAAGTACGGGGTTGCCATTTGGGCGCCCAACTTCGGTAAGTAAGCCCCCAGTAATCATCTCTACAAAACCTTACATTTTTTCCCATAGAAAAGAGCAAAAATCCGGAGTATTTAACGATCTACACAATCACCGAAACCAAAGGCAAATTCAAAGTCCTGCCCTGTAAATTGGTCGAGTTCTGGCCCGAGGGCACCTGTGTCAAAATCAACAATAAATGCGACAAGACGGAGACGCCCTTACCGGAAGACACCGTCCGGAATCAGATTCTTGCGGCCGAAAATTCGAAACGGAAGTGGCACAATACCGAACATTTCGCCTATTATTGTCGGTACGGTCCTGTCGCGACCAACGTCAGAATGAGAAAGGTGAGTGCAGTTTTTGCGTGAAAAAATATTTACAAGTTGAAGGTCGCGTTTTTATAGACAGAAATTTTAAAAATTATAACACGTGGTGACAATTGGCAAACTAGTGATTGACCCTAAAAAACTTTAAGGATAAACATCCCACATTGCCAATGACGTCCAAATTAATTTTGTAATTTTGTAGAAAAACAAATCTTTGCGTACTGGCCTCCTCTAGTGAGTCTTTTGTGCAATTTTCTCCAATTTGCGCTTGTTATACTGTTTTTAAAACGTAAAAAAAACAATAAATTTTACGTTATTAATCATCACAGAAATTAAATCCTAACTGTCACTTCAAGATTTTTCCGACTCGGGAGATGGGTTAGAATATTGAAAGTAATTTACTTGCAATTAGAAACACAAAAAATACACTAACCATCTAAAATAGTCCTTTAATAGCGTTATGTGGCGTTATCAACTTATTAAGGGCGCATAAAAAACACATTTCAACACTTTGATTTAACAGTTATTTATATTCGAGTGTGGCAACTTACAATACTTACATGTTAAATAAATTTCGCCCTGTAAAATGGTTAACACTGAAAAGTTGTATTTTTGGCCAAAGATTTTTATTAAAAAATCAAAAATATTTTTTTTATTAGTTGTCAAAATGACCAGCACTGGATGGGGTCATTTCAATCAGGGTTAAAAATAATTTCTGTCATTCAACAATTAAAAAATTGTGTAAAATAGCGTTTCAATAAAAATCAGTTTTCGGATTTATCTTATACATGTGTCTAAAGGGTAGTTTTCAGTGAATTTTAAACGTACTGAAAATAGTTTGTAAAAACGTGGTTTCAATAGTTGTCAATCGAATGGTAATTTGATGAATAAAAGTTAGGGGGGCAAAAAACATTTTTTTACAAACGTCATAAAAGTGACGTTTTAATGACTAAATTTTGTTAGAAGAAGTTTCATTTACATGATTAAGCAGATAAAGTATTTATATGATTAAGCAATAAAGTCCAGATGACTTGATTAAATAGAAAAACGTGTATGGCTAGCCATTTTTTATTGTTAATTTTTATAATATAAGCATAAGTTTCGCAGAATAATTTTTCAACATATATCCCATTTCATTTCATAGTTGATTTTTTTGACAGCGCATTTGAATTTTTTGGAGGGAAATAAAGCACAAATTGAGAATTTATGTATAAGAAAAGAACTCTGTGTTAAGCTAAATTCCAGCGACAAATTTTGAGCCAAGAAAACCCAGCAGAAACTCCAGAAAATGCAAATATGCGTTGTTGCAAAATTCTACAATGAACTGAAATGGGATATAAATTTATTGTGAAAATATTATACGTTTGGAGAAAAAATTGCATATATTATTCGGAGTAAAAACGCTTTAAAATTTTATTTACACTTCTAATAATAATATTTAATTTCTACTAAACTAAGCTCCATATTTTTTAGATTTAGAGAAATTATTTAGCAGATAAAAGTGTTAATAGTTTTCAAAGTACAATAGTTTTTAAGTTAAATACGTAATTTCTTCTCCAACAGTCAAAGATTTTAAAGTGAAACCGCTGAAATTGTTTGGCTTGACCTTTTATAATAAATTTAAAAAAATGAAAGAAGTACTTTTAAGCAAGGAAATGAAATTTGAATTCAAGCCGCGTAGCTGCGAGTAGAGGAACAAACGACTGCTTGAATGGCGTTCTGTAAAATTATTTTTTTAAATTCGGTGTGTAAAAATTATTTAAGGAATTGACAAATTATTTGGAAAGTGAAATAGTAATAAAGATCGATTATAACTTATAATATTTTTTAACATAATGTATAATGAACAAAAAACAAACTTCATATTATACTTAAAATTTTCTATTTTGTTTTATATTTTATTTTATTCCATCGTAAACGATAAAACGGTATTTTATTCATTCACAACAATTGCTGTTTTTTTCATTGTTGAATTTTTTGACGTTTATAACTGTCGATCAAAATAACTCAGTAATTCAATCGAAATAACGGTGGATGGAATATAATTTTGTATTATTTTCTCAAGAGTTTTTAAAAACTGCCCTCGAAGATAAAATAAAATTTTATCGTCTTGCATAATAAATAATTATTACAATTCTGTGAATTTTTATTATTGATTTTTATTTTTGCAATTTATAATGATGATTCAAGTGTTAAACTAATTGGTTTGTTATTCGCTATGAAAAATCCATCGAAAAAACAATGAAAATAAAAACAGTCAGCTTGTTGTGAGACCTTGACGGCCGTTATTTTGAAAAAACAATTGCCACACCTGCCATTACCCAATTAGCAAAATGCGACTTTTATGGAACAATTAATTAATTTTCCATTTTATCAACGTTTCGTTGAGTCATTTTATTACGGATTTGTTCAAAAGTCGCTTTTCTAATCATTGTATGATAGTCAAGTTCAGTACAGAGTTTGCGTTGCACCACTGATATCCAGATAATGTATTTACGTGTGAAAATGTACACAAACAGAGATAATAAAAGGTGATAATTTTCGGCGCCACTCATAAGTAAATTTTGTTGCAGATTACGGATCAACTGCGACTAAACACCGGCGGGTTCTTCCTCAAAATTCGAAGTCTGACAGCTAAATAGTCCCTTAGGTTACGTAATCAAGACAAAATTGTATAAAAACTAGTATTATGTTAAAGTTAAGACTGTTATTTATTTCTTTTATATCGACTTGTAACGACTTATTTTTTATAAAAGTTGTAGTTAGGTTTAAATAAAAAATGACGATTGCATTAAACCGTGTTTACTTACCTCTCGCAGTAAGCCAAAAAGGACGTCAGTACTGAGCGACCTCTCGTGAGCTTCGTCCATAATTACGGCACTGTAGTGGTCCAAATCAGGCTCCCGGAGACTCTCCCTCAGCAAAATACCGTCAGTCATGTATTTGATTACTGTGTTTTCAGAAGTGCAGTCTTCGAAACGAATGGCATAACCAACATCGTCCCCTAACATTTTTTTTATTATTACATTAAAACACAAAAAAAAATTCTACCTAATTGGGTCCCCATTTCGTCACTAACACGTTTGGCTACAGACATGGCTGCAACTCTTCTCGGTTGGGTACAGCCAATCATCCCATATTTGCTATACCCATCCTCGTGCAAGTATTGGGTGAGCTGGGTGGTCTTCCCGCTTCCGGTCTCCCCTATAACACGATACATCCATTTCATTAAAAAATTTCATTCATTATCGTGGAAAACAGGAAAACTGTATCGTGGTTTGTGGATTGTTTAAAATTGGAATCAAAATGTAAACAATAAACAAATTCTAGTCAAGCTAAACAGTGACTAATGGAATTATTGTTGAGCTAGGCTCAAGGAAATTTTCATTTTGTTGCAATTAGCGAAAATATTTACGAATCAATTTATCAAAACACACAACAATAATTTGTCTCAACCAAGGCCGAATTAAACTCTATTTTTGTGTTTGTTTTCATTTTCAATAACAATTTCTTATCTCAGTTAGGATGTACGTAATGATGTTACGATATTAAGGTCACAGAAAAGTCAAAACGTGTTACAAAACTAAAATCAAATTGTACTTTTTTTGAAAAATAATACAAATATGGTTTTTAAACTCGAATAAACCATTTAGCAGCGCATTTTAAATATTTATAACTGAATTTTAGCTCAGCTATGAAAATAATTTAGTTGAACTCAGAACATAGAATATAGCTCTAGCTATATTAGAAGCTAAAAAGTTTCTAATGTAGGCCCTGATAGAATCACCCTGTATGAACAGGCCATTACAATACACCTAAAATAAACAAAAACAAAATAATATACCGTTTTTAAATAAAAAAAATGAAGTGGGCATAAGTATTTATTTATTTTATGAGGTGTTTATTTTGAATTTTTCAACTCGTTACGAATTGGGCTTAAAATATTGTACAAGAAATAAATTATGTAAACAAAACTGCTTATTTTTTTTAATTCATTTTTTTTAACATTTAATCATTCTCAGAATAGTGCAGCTTTAAGGCGATATTTATAAAGACAAAATGTGAATATAGAATAATTTTCTTTTATTTTTCTTTTATTTTTTCAAATATTTCTTATCAGTTGTTGTTCACAAAATTCTGTTATCTTCTACACCACCATATCTTCGTGAAAAACTACTATATAGATTTAATATCCACAATTCCAATCTAAGATTCCCTAATTTATTATCCTTACCATATTTTCATTCGCCCATGTTTCAACGTTCGTTTACTTATAACGCAGTATCTGTTTATAATAAATTAAGTGCACATTTAAAGTCGTTTCCTATGAACAGTTTTCGCAAAGAAGTTAAAAAGTTTTTCTTTTTGAGTAAACAGTCTAACAGCGATTGTTAATAAAAGTCAATTATTTTTCATTTACTTTCCTCTTTTTATTTTTATTTTCATTCTTATTTTTATTCTTGTTTTCTTTCTTGTTTTGAACTCATTTTGTTTATCGCCTTAATTTTTGTTGTTTAAGCATAATTATAATTATTTTGTTTCTCTGTATTTTTTTTTATTGGGTTAAGATGGAGTAGCTTCGGCTAAACTTCGCCCATAATAAAAACTATTTATTATTATTATTATTATATTATTTTTAACAATTTGTATGCCATAGTAAATAGCTGAGTGCGATAATGTTTTTGAGTAGATAAAATTTCTTTATTCACATGTATCATAATGTAGCTCTGGTAACTAATTCATTTGCATAAATGTTAATATTATTAATTCAATGAACTCCTAAAGCAAGCAAGTACAGTGGAAGTTCCAGGTCTTTCATTTGTTTTAACATCTGCCAAATTTTTTCCTCGATAAAGGTAGTCCGAATTTTAATTTTTACTTTATTCGTGTTGTCAAACAGTGTTAACATTTTATTTAATCTTTTGATTCATTTCATTCATCCGTTTGATTAAACTATTGTTTTAATATATAAAAGGAGCATTTTATCATAATTGAAATTTTTTTTCTTCATTTTGTCTATTGTTTTTCATCAAAATTAAGATTTTTTCTTTGTAAATGGAATACTGAAGAATCCTACTTCAATAAATTATTGCGCATCTCAAATATTTTGATGCGAGTTATCTAAAAATCGTCCTCGTTTCTGTGATAAGATAAGCCTGTGTCACTTAATTCAATTCTTTTCTCCGATTATTATCGATTAATCATGGCCTTACCCACAATAATAACAACCGAATTCTCTCTGATAACATTCAGCAATTCTTGTCGGACGGCAAAAACGGGCAAATATCGTCTCTGTTCGAGAATAGTCTTCTTCTTGGCGAAATCACTGGAGGCTTCTGTCGATTTCATATGTTCGGCAAATTTCTGATCGGTTTTGTAATCAGCAGTGTCGTCCTCTTTATTGAATCGTTTATCTTCTTCGTCTTCCTTTTTCTTGATTCCCATGATGTTGCCGATTTTGGTGCCCCCAAGCTCCCAATGCTTTTTTTGGGCCTTTTTGCGCTCCTTCTGCTCACGGTAGACCCGAACAAGGTGCGAACCTTTGCGAGAAACTATGGCCATGTCAGAAGTGGGGTCCCTAAACAAAATATTAATAAAAATTAGTTGGCAACAACGAAAAATTTACAGTTATAAAAAATTGCGGTTTGAAAAATCACATTATTAATAAAATAAAAAAACACAAATTTGGTAATTTTCCGACTTATTTTTGTAATTTTTAATTAATCATTTTCAGGCCAACAAATAGACTAAATTGCTCAAAAAAGTAAAAACTTTTTTCATTTTCGACGTAATTTAGTAAATTTTAGACTAATTTTTAACGAAATTTTTAAAAAAAACCTAGGTATTTATTTCAAAAAGAAAAAGTTAAACACCATTTTCGAAGTCATTTGATGACTTTTCGTTACTCTTCTGGTTGGAAACGAGCTAAAAATTTCAAAAAAAGAAAAAAACAATATCAATAATATTTAGGAGAATATTTGTTCTGTCTGTCAAAAATTCAATGTTGCCAACTTCATTTCAAAATCTGACACCACTTTAATTCAGGGAACTCATTTACCTAACAGGAATGACCGGTTCCGGCTGTTTGGTGAAGACAATCCTCCCGTCCAGAAATGGGGGCACAATATTATGCACCAACAGGTGGACCCGATCGATGGATTCTTCATCGTAGTCTTCATTAAAGTCAATGGAATGTACAGCCCCCGAAGTCAACATTCTGTTCCTCTCCCACAACTCGTTATCCTTATTGATCTGTCTCTGTTGTGCTGAAAGCCGCTTCTTCTTCCTTTGCTCTAACTGTTCTTCTTTTTTCTTCGTATATTCTTCACTGACGCTCGAAAAGGGGTTATTTCCATCATCGTACCCTTCATCCATATTGTACCATTCCCTGTCAATCCTCTTCTGTTCCTCCTCCCATAATTCCCGATCGACGGTGTTATCCCACTTGATAACCCCATCTTTGCCCGGCATGGGCGTAGCCCCACTCCGCTTTCTGTCTTTGGCCCAAGAATTGTATTTGTGGGCCGGCGTAAACCTCGCACTCTCATCCTCGTATTTCCTTAAATAAATAATATTTTATTGGCATTTTTTCGAACTCATTACGATTAGACACTCGCCCACGGCTCGTGTCTTAAGCTGCAGACGCTATTTTTCCTACGAGTAACTTCTAAAATTTATTATAATTTATTTAATTAGATTGTCCAGTTTTGAAAGTCCTGTATGCATTTACTATGCTTTTAAGGTGGCGAAAGTCGATGAGGACGACACTTATTCCCGCACAGGGGTCGCTCAAATCGGAATATTACCGAAAATGTTTGGGCCTAAAATGATTTATAACAGGGCTGAGTTTCTCTGTCTAATAATTTACAACCCCCTCGTAAGCCCATGGTCCCAACTTCAATAAACGTTGGGACCTTTATCTCAAGCAGGTTGTACTTCGGATAGGGCTAGTGGCTTGTTATGAATCGAAATATTCAAAATATTACTCATCGTTCTTTCACGAGGAATCGGTCGTTTCGTTGTGCAATGTTCGATTCAGAGAGGCATCGTATGCATGTATTTATGAAATATTGAGAGTTTATGCTAATTTTTGCTAATTATAATTATTAATTTTTAAATTGTTATTATTAAATTTTTAATTAAATAGAAAAAGAAGATAACTGTTGGCAAAATTTGTTATAATATTCCTAAAAATATTGTAATTTTTTTTCTTTGTGAATGATAAACTAATGCAAACTGAGGGAAAAAATTTATTCTAACTAAATACTACGTGTGGAAATGTTTTTATTTGAGTCTTCAGCTTGATAAATTATGATAATCAGCGTTTCCATACAAGTTAAAGTATTATTATTATTATCGATAAAGTAATAATAATTATTATTTATCGATAGACTTCGTACAAAACAGAGTGTGAATAAATTAAAAATTATTTGATAAAACTTTTTGTAAACGTTTTGTATCCGCAGGGTTCCAAGCAAATTATAATGACCAATGACAACCCGTTTGAGAAATGTTTTGGAAAATAATGTTCTTCTTTGTCGAACTCTCGTGTAGTATTTGATGTGTAATTTTTTGTTGTTCCAATAAGACACTTTTTCGATTTTTTAAATTTGTCATCGTACTACCCATGTTTCAAAAATTTGTAGGTTTGGTTGAACAAACGTTAATTAAAAAAATATTCCTAAGAAGTTCCTTATCATTTTAACTAATTTTTTACATTTGTCAACTTTATAAGAGTTATTTTTTAGAATGCTAAAAAATTGACGTTTTACTAACTGAAACGAGTATAAAAACATTTTCTAATCGAATTTCAACTCCAAAAAATCAATAGTTAAAGCAAAAAATTAGTGGTATAATCTGTTAAGTAAAAAATTAGTACTAGGGGTCGGTCAATTTATAGAAAGTGAAATTAAAATTTAATTCAATTAAAACTTAATTTTAACACGTATGGATTTTAAATCCGACCCAGGCGGAATCAAAATTTTAATAATGAATTTGAATAGGATTTTATAAATCAATGTAAATCCTTTTCTAAGGATCAAGCAATGAGTACCGAAATCATCTTATTTACTCCAACTTTGCCACAACAATGAGGACAAATAAAATTTACAATGAGGGGTTGACTCTCCACTAGCTGAAGGAACCCGAGGAGATATTTTGCCTTAGGCGACAATTCAGACAGCTCAAATTTGAAGCGACAACTGGTGGCCGGTGCCAGAACTAACGAAAAATTGTTTTTTGAGATAATCTCGAGAACGAACAAACATTTTTAAAAACGTCAAACGCCAAATCGTTTCAATCGACTATATCTAGTGAGATTACCAACTTTCTACAACAAATTTCGTTACTTTCACAAAGATATCAAACGTATTTTTTTAATTAAAAGTCAATTTTTTTCGGAAGTGGGTAATGTCACTAGATTTTTTGTGTGTTTTCAAAGGTCCCAGTCCGATTTATCTACGTATTATGGTTCTTAAGATTATCTCGATGAAGAGTTGAAAACATGGATATTTTGTGATTTTTTATGTCAATTGATTTTTATGTACATTATTGAAATTTGGTAAATACTTAGTGAAAGATGTTAACAGTAACATATACAAAAATCAAAGTCGTATCTCTTATAGTTTAGGAGATATTGGTAGTTGAAGTTGACCAAAATCAGCACTTTTTCGCAGAGCGCCACCTTAATATTTTACTGTGCATTTAATCTGAACAGAAATGGAATAATTTATTCATCTAAAGATCTGGTCATAGTCACCTTCGTTTACTCTCGCGCGAGCTTCGCTTCGACTCGTCGTACTTCCGCGACTTGGTGCTCCGCTCCGACCAGTCGCCACCGCCCCCTTTGTAGGTCGAAGGCGTCGGGAAGTCCCACGAGGACTTTTTCGAGGGCCCCACATCATCATCGTCATCCCACGACGATTTGGAAATCTCGTCCTTGTGCCCCAAATTCGGGGTCTTGGGCTCGTCCCGAAACCGTGGGGTTTTGGACCGGTGCGAACTCTCCCTATCTCGGTGGCGCCCCCTGTCCCTGTCCCTATCCCTGTGTCTGTCTTTAGTGGTCGCGTAAACCCCCTTTTCTTTCTGTTTGTTCGACTTGAGACGCTCGATGAGGCGCTCGCGGGCCTCGTCACTGATCCCCCCAGTGTACGTGGGGGTCTCATTGTGGGGCGACCGAAATTTGCGACTGTCTTTCGAGTGTTTTTCCCTTAGGAGTGAACTTGAATCGTCAGTGTTGTCATTGTCGTCCATCGAAAAAGACATTTTTCGTGCTGCTTCCTCCTTTTCGCGACGCTTTGCCGCCGCTAGACGGTCGAGGCCTAGGAGCGAGGGTTGGGGCACTTTGAACGTTGGGGGCTTCTTTTTGACGATCAAGCCCCCTTTTTGGTCACTTATGCCTTCCAGGCGGTGCAAATTCTCCTCAGGTTCCATTTTTTTAATAACGCAAAAAATTGTTATGTAAATATAACCTCACTTTTAAACTTACATAACCTTACTTTTTCAAAGGTTGGTAGCTTACTGATCCAGTGGCGTGCCAACTTGCAGAAGTAGTAATTAATTTGTTTTTTGGGTTATTGGTAACAAAAATGATAACTATGGCTTGTTATTAAAAAAAATAAGTGTTAGTAAAATGAAAAATAATTTTATAACCATATTTTGCTTCAAAAAACATAATTTCTGGTTATTTTTATTTATGAGTGGTGGTATCACGTCGATTAGGGATTCTAAGCATAGGCGTCTCATATACTGGGGTGAGGACAAACAAAATGCTTTTTTTATTAAAATAACTGTTTATTTCGTACAAAATTCATGATTTAATTGTTTTCGTGACGTCTTCGTTCTTTTCCCAATTGGTGGTGACAAGATGTAGCGCTTTTTCCACACTATAGTAATCCTTGCCCTTCTCTTTTTGCATCTCATCATCATTCGGAAGGGCAAAATGAACAACCGGACTTATTAAATCGCGATGTACCGGAGGATCGTCATTTTCCAACACATAACTAATCAATAAACCGCAAATTATTGTAACAAACGCTCCGACTCCGGTGTAGTAGTAATGCGAAATTCGGAATAAAAAAAATGGTTTCGGTTTTTCTCCAACTTCGGTCCTGTAACAATAAAGATCAGATAAATATGATATTTAAATACATGACTCACGTTTGAGTTAAATTGCTCAGTAATTGGGTTATAGTCGAGTTTTCGGTGGTAGTATCTTCTATTGCCAGACTTTCCAATGATGATAAAGTAGAATTAAGTGTGGTAAGAGGTGAAACTGTTGTAAAATTCGCAAAACAACCATCTACAGATGTCGGTTTTGGTAAATCAAGTATGCTTCCTTGTGCTTTGTAGTACTGGGCCATTGTGACAATCCATGATGCAAATAGTAGTGCAATAATCGCTCCGTATAGAGAACCCTACAAAGATTTAATAAAATATAAATTTGAAATATTGATACGAGCCACCTAGCGGCGAGTGAGCAAACAAACAATTGCTTGAATGGCCTTTTTAACGAGTTAACAAAAAAATTAGTCAAAAACTTACTTTACTCGACGCTTTCGGGAACAAAATCCCCAGTGTGAACATGCCCAACAAAGGCCCTGAGGTAACCCCTCCCAGACTTATAGCCAGGGGTAAAATCCCTCCAAGATGCTCAATAACAAACACTAGAGCTGTACACACAACTCCGGTTACAACCACCAACAATTTCAAAATATAAGTCGTGGTTGTCTCCTCCACGTGCCCAATTATTTTCGAAATGAAATCCTCATACATGGTCCCTGCCAAGCAATTGAGACAAGCGGATAAAGTGCTCAAAGCGGCGCAAAAAATCCCGGCAATGAAAAGTCCCGAAAGTCCCGGAACATAAGATGCAACGTCCATAACATAGTAGGGCAAAAGTTGGTCGTTTTTCTGCACAGTTCCGGTCGTGAAGGGGTCACAGTTGGCGTAGCGTGCGTACATCATGAGGCCAGTGAAGACACTAAATGACGACACGATGGATATACCAATCGAAAAGTAAATAACACATCTGGAAAATTTTGGAAGAAGACTATTGGGAAAATCCAGAATTTGGGCTTTACTGTTTTGATTCCTGGAATGTGGACACGGAGAGGAACTTCTGGACGCAACTTTGGTGAATCCCCGCCATGGCGAGCCACCCTATGGACATGCCGATGGACGAAATCCAGAACGAGTCGCGTTTGGTGGGGTCCGGGTCAAAGCTGGAAATTAATTAATTACTGAATTCCATGTTAGAAAATGAATCTTGTTTTCACAAAAACCGTAGATGCTAACCCCTTGACTCCAAACTATTACAAACTTATGTTAAAAAATTGAACATCCTATACAGGGTGATTCACATAACTTTACGACCCTGACGAATTTTAAATGCTATCAGTAATTGTAATTGTAATTGCAAGTGTAATTGTCACTGATGCCAGGGGAGTCCGGATTTCATGCTAATTAAACATAACTAAGGATATCAAGTTATAAAGGAATAATGTATAATAGGTTGCAATTAAAGTTCGTCAGGGTCGTAAAGTTATGTGAATCAGCCTGTATTTTTTGCATTTTCGTATGTACAGCTCTTAACACTGGTGTTTTTAAATTGTTATTGGACTTATTTGGCCGACTTTGCTTAGTTTTTGAAATTATGTGATCACTTACTCAAAAATATCCAGGCGGTGCCCCTCCAGGGCTTTGGACCAGATGGCCCCAAAGCCGCCGCCCGCCCTGACCCCAATCACGAAAATCGCAATGACAGCCCCTGTTGTGATGGTGAATTGGAGGGTGTCTGTCCAAACCACGGCTTTCAAACCTCCGAGAGTGGTGTAAAAAATGCAAACTCCACAAACTACCGGAGTTATGTAATGGATGTTGATTCCGGTAGCAGCTGATAAGGCTAAAGCCGGGATGTAAATAACAATTGGTAGGTACAAAAACAATCCTAGGGCGAAAAGAAACGAGGCAAACATCCGATTTCTGTTGTCAAATCTTCGTTCTAAGTACTCGTAAGTGCTGGTTATTTGCAGTTTGTAGAAGACAGGGAGGTAGATGTAGATTGTGGCGAAGGTGACGAAGATAGCCGCGATGATCAGGAGCCAGTAGGAGGCTCCATAGCGGTAGATGTCCGCAGGTACCGCCAAAAGAGTGATCCCAGAAACATGGCTGAAAAATATACAGAATTCTTGAAGATTACGAAAGTTACGAGCCTATCAAACGTTTTTAACTTCTGAATTTTACCCAAAGAGATTGAGCGGTTTTCCACTGTACAGGGTGACTCAAAATTGGCAGATTCCGAGTTCAGCGCACTGTAGAAAATCGCTTATGTAGTCCAAATAAAGAAAAAAAAAAGATTCAGGGCTTCCCCACAAAGATACATTGATTTGAAATCTTAAATTTTTGTAATTTGCTTACAAATTTTGCTACAATGCATGAACTCGGAATTCGTAAATTTTGAGACACCCTGTAGAACAAATAAATTTATTTAAATGTAGGGCTTCCACCGTTTTGCTCTACGACGTTTAGTTTTTGAGTTACGAATTTTTTTGTTGAAGAATAAAGTACTAAGCTACCCTAATTTTGAGCAAAAAATTTTAAATTTTTAAATCTTGTAAAAAACCGATATAATATGTAAAATGAGCCGTAGAATTCACTGGAACACACCGTTTTGCTCTACGACTTTTAGTTTTTGAGTTACAAATTTTTTTAATGTAAAACTTTAAATGCCTCTGTACCCGGAACCGTTGCCCGGAGCGGCTCCGGGTTTTGACGAGAAAATAGAGAATTTCAAGCGCTATCCGATGCTTTATTAATTTTTGCTCTAAGTCTTATAGTTTTCGAGAAAAACGCGCCATTTTCAATTTTTTTAAATTTTTAAACGGCGATTACGGCGAAACTATTACGAGTTAGCGAAAAACGGTAAAATAGATTAGAACCGGTATAAAAAGTGCTACAAAATGGCATAGGTTTAAAGGCGATATCTCGCAAAAAAAAATTCAATTTTTAAACGTCGATTGCGGCGAATCTAAAAGAGCTAGAAGAAAACGCTTTATTCCATCGTAAAGAGCACATCAAAATCTATCAGATAAAATGGGTTTTAATTGATTTTGAGACACTTTAAAATTTGACCATTTTGTAGGGGAGGGGGGTGTTAACAAATTTTTCAATTTTTTTATTTTCTCAATTACGTCAAACCTATTCGAAAATGTAGAACTATTTTGGTCTAAACCTATGTAAAATGATCCGGGGAATCGATTGGTGCAGAGAAAATCGACAAATTCCCAATAATTTTTTAGTTATGTTTTTTTTTAAATTTGATCTACTTTTTCTTTTTTTATAAATTTTCTCGAAAACTATCAGTCGGGGGACAATAATCTTTTTTAAAAAAGATAGATAATTAAAAGAGCTTTCCAACGATAACAATCTTCATAGGGTTATCTCTAACAGTTTCGGAGTAATTGCTCGATAAATGTTCCGGTCACCGGAAATCGACCAAAATCGCGACAAAATTGGAAAAATAAAAATTTTAAAAAACGAATCTATTGACTTTTTTCTACTTCTAACAACTTCAGAGGCTTGTAAAGGCATAGAAAAGTCCATAAAACTTTGCTAGAGTGATTAAAAAAATTTTTTTTTTCATTTTTGTGAACTATCAAAATTTTAAGCAAAAAAATTCAAAATTTGAAATCTGGTGAAAAGCTGGTTTAATACGAAAAATGAGCCGCTGAATTCACTGGAACAAACCGTTTTGCCCTACGACTTTTAGATATTGAGTTACGAATTTTTTTGTTGAAGAATAATATACCACTATAGTTACTAGGCTACCCTAAATTTATCCCATCTCACAACATTTGACAAACAAAGTTGTAAAGGTCAAAGTTTTGTCCAAATTTACACTTTTATGGGATTTTGCAAGCTCTTTTTTCAGGTCGAAATTTAATTCTGTTATTCGGCTGTTTATTTGTTTGGTTCCCGTTTATTATTTTTCAGTACTTCAACTTCGAAATGACGCCGATCTTGCCTTGAATTTTACATTTTACTCCGTTTTGTTAAAGACGAAAGGAATTGTGGTTTTTGTAAAGTGATTCACTGAAATGCGATCGAATAACAAAATTAAAATGAGGAAAAGTAAAAAACTGAAACAAAGATTTCAAAAATTCAAATGTAAAAAAAATAGTATAATACGTAAAATGAACCGTTTTGCTCTAGGACTATTAGTTTTCGAGTTATTAAAGAAAGTTATGGGTGTTTGAAATACCTATTTTTGCGATTTTTTATCATTTACTGGCAGAAACAGACTAGGTACAAAAATTTGGACGAAATGGACTATAGCAAAAATTTCAACCATCTTTTGAAATGAACTCGATGCTGATATAATAAAATTATGTTTACATTTCTTCAGCTTTAATTTAAAATTGTCACATGTTTGACTCTTTACCCAAACGCCATTAACTTATTATTTTTCATCCTACAAATTCACAAAAACTCGTGGCTGTATCCAACTTGCTCCTGTTTTGTGTTTTTTGCCTCTTAAGTTTTTCAAAATAAGAATGACCTACCTGGCAATCAGTGATACGGAAATCGGGAACACTTTCATCTTCTTATTCCCCATCAAATACTCATCTGCTGACCTTTGCTTGCTGCCAAAACACCCGAAATACACCCCGATCAAAGCACTCAGACCCAACATGACACAAAAAAGGATGTAGTCGTACCAAGAGAACGACACTTTCGGTACGATTTTGGCAACATCGGGAAGAAGTGTCGTTAAACCAGCCATCGCGACTTCTTCTGATTGACTAGAAGTGGCGTTTCTTCTTCTTAGACATATATAAATAGTCTCAGAAGGTTTACTCAACTTATCTTATTTACCGTCCAATTGCAGAATCTAATATGACTGGCATCTTTTCATTAAAAGAAGTTTGGCTGATCTTTCATGACGAGAAATTTTAACAAGATTTAATGCAAGTTAAATAGTGTGGCGATAAGATGTAATAAAAATGATTTATTCACATACGAAAATTCTAACACAAACTTTGAAAACGTGTTTATCTGTGTTTGATCAAGTTAACAATTAATTGTGTAATGAATTGGAACATTTTGGTCACAATAGACTGCTGTGGCGTCAGATATAAAATGTAAATAATATAATTATTTTTGTAACAATCTTTGTTTTCAGTCAAGTTTTGTGTCTGTGACTTTGAAGTTAAATTGGCAACTGTGACTACTGACTAAATCAGGGTTGCCAACACGGTGTAAAAAATACACAAGCTAAAAAGAAAAGATTTATTGTTTGATGTAAATATCATCAGAAAAGTTACACTTTTTCGAAAATATCTATAATTGACATCAACATTTTGGCAGCAGATATGTGGTAAAATACATACAGCGTTACTATTGTCAGTCATTTGTTTCAATAAACAATAAAATAAATAAAAACTTTGGACTAGGCCCGCTAATAAAAACCGACACTAGGACCGCCCTAACTGTCATAGCCCCTCCCTTACAAGGGGCGGGGCTAGGCCAAGCCACGGCTGCAGACACAGAGTGATATGTCTCGTTCAGTCAAATTTTGCGAATGAAGCCACTCAATTGGCCACTTTCAAAACAAAAACAACATCGTCGAGCCAATAGTACGATTGTTGCAAATCGCCCTCGCACAAGTAGGGAACCCTGGTCCAGGACACGACTTCGTATCCTGCAGGAGTCAAAACATCGTCAACTACACTTTTAACTTGTTCCTCGAAACAAGAACCGACGATTGGAAGCAGTTCGGTTGGTTTGTGGTCACGCGAGCCTGGAACAAAATGGCGGTGTTTCACGAAATGGCGTCGGGGGCACTGACCTGCTTCCACGTATGCCGAAAACGGGAGGACGACGGCCAGGAGGACTAGGCCGTCTGGTTTGAGCGATGTTTTTATTTCGCCGAGGAGCTGGTTGGGGGTGTCACAGCGGTCGAGGAGGTTGAGGCAGGAGATGAGGTCGAATTTGCGCGTTTGGTGCCACGAGTCGATGTCCAGGAGACTGGAAGTTTGTAAAAAAAAATCTTAAAGATGGTAGTTTTTAAAAACTTTTATTTAACTTGATGTTAACGTGTTTTGTTGTTGAGAGGTTTCCTGTTATCCGAATAAGCATTTTGCATAGGTACACACGCAGTCGCCGTGACAATGCGATGCTATTTAACCAGCCCTTTTTATAAGTTTTAGAATCCTAAGGTGCAAGCAAAAATATTTTTCTGTGATTAAAAAGATATTAGAAAAGAAAATAAAACCTTTTAAACAAAATAAGTTTTTTTTATAGTTATTTACCTAACGTATTTGGAAATTGCTTTCCAAACAAGTTAGGTACAATATTTTTTGTAATGAATCCCTCAAAAAAATTTAAAATTAATATTTTTTATAATTTAGTATTTTTTGCTAATGGGTTGGTGACAGGTCAAACAATTAAAAAAATGACAAGAACTGTTGTCACTTACCGTAAAAAAAATAACCGTTTCCATCTCAACGATAGCGATACCAACCAATTAAATGTCCCTAGCCGTTGTGGCAAAGTAAAAAAAACACCAAAGTGCGGGAAAGTCCGTTTCCCACACGCTGGAGATAACCGGGAAATAATTATCTAAACGCTATGAGTACAAAAAAAACTTTTTCTTTTGTTTTTTAATAAATAATCGATAAGAAAAGTACAATAGTTTTGGGTCATAACATTAAGTTGGCAATACCGTTTTGACGGCCTCAAAAATTCACCAGATACGAGCTGAAAAAGTCACCAGATTACCAGATTTATTAATATGAATTTGAATGCTGGAAAAACAAATATAAGATCATTTTCAATCTAATTCTGGGATTTTCTACTTATTTTTAATAAAATTTCGAAGGAAACATACAAAATAACATCAATTTCGAATTTATTTTCTGATGTTTAATGTTTTGAAAATAATATCAATTAAGTGTTTCAGTCTAACCTTTTTTATGAGAAAAACTGAGTAGCTTAGGCACATGAAAAAGACAATTTCCATACTATTTTTAGTTAGCGTAATTTGGTAAATTTTATTCGGCTTGTTTTTAACGAAATTTTGTCACGTTTCTGACCGAGTTTCTAACCTAATAAAAATATATAAAAAAATGTTTTAAAAAAAGCTTTATTTAAAAGATGCACTAAAAAGTAAAAAATAATGTATTTCAATCACAGGAGAATATTTTTTCTTACAGGTTAAAACTCTAAAATTTATAAAAGCTTTGGGAGTTGTTAACTGAACAAAGTAATTCTGTAATGCCGTAGTTTTATAACTCCCAAAGCTTTTATAAATTTTAGAATTTTAACCTGTAAGAAAAAATATTCTCCTGTGATTGAAATACATTATTTTTTACTTTTTAGTGCATCTTTTAAATAAAAGCTTTTTTTTAAAAACATTGTTTTATATATTTTTATTTTTTGCTTTTTAGTCTTTGTTTATTGCATAGATTTATTGTTATTGTCACCTACCGTGACGTCCAAATGACCAACATACCGTCTATGACGGTATAAGTTACGGTATGTACAAATCGAGAACCCCTTTGTGAACATAACCTAAAATTTTAAACCCCATTTAACACCTTTATGGGGTAATTAACTATACAGAATTGCATTGTTACGCAGACCACGTAAGCATGTTAAATTTCATTTCATTGCGACTACAGGAACCCTCTCAAATTTACAAATTGAGAACCCCTTTGTAAACATAACCTAAAATTTCAAAACCCCATTTAACCCCTTTAGGGGGTATTTAACTACATAGGATTGCATTGTCACGCAGATTAAGTAAGTATGCAAAATTTCAATGCAGTGGGACAACGGGAACCCTTTCAAATTTGGCTCCGAAAAAATAACCGACAGACAGATAACATTGTGAGTTAAATAAAAGCTATTAAAAAGAGCTAAAACCAAGGGGTAAAGGGCAGAGGAAATCGCGTTGTGCACAGTTGGGGAAATCAGAGGAAATCTTGAGGAAATCACCGGACATCATTAAAAAAATAACAGGAATGTTGAGAAAATCAGAGAAAATCATGAAGAAATTACAGAAAATCTGGTGTACAAAATTTGAGGTGCGATTTACCCCTCGGCTAAAACGCTCGGAAAAAGCAAAAGTATTTATCGACATAATTTGATGATTTCTCGGTATGTTTTATTAAAATTTCAGAAAAAAAACTGAGTTTTTAGCTTAAAAACGTGCTTGGAAACTCAGAAAGTTAGAACGTTAAAAATAACACCATCTTCAATCAAATTGCGTGTTTTTTTGGCTTGATTTTGATGAAAATTCACTGAAAAGAGCATAAAGCTTGATGTATTTTTGTGAAACAGTCGTTAAAGATATGCTCCTGTTTCACTATATTATCAAAATTAATATTAAATTTAGTAATGTTTCATTAAGTTTTTAGCTCCAAATAAACTGAAAAAGAAAAAGAAAAATTGGACCATTTTCTATCTAATTCTGTGTTTATTTGGCATATCTTCAATCAAATTTTGAGTGAAACAGACAAAATATCATTAATATCAAGCTAAAAAAAGTGTTTGCCTCAGTAACAATCGAAAGAGACAAATTTAATAGTATTTTAACCTGATTTCACAAATTTTCGGCTTGTTTTTTAACGAAATTTTGTCATAATATAATCACGTTTCTAAGCAAAAATAAGTTATCATCGACTTAATTTGACGATTTTTCGATACCTTTATTAAAATTTCATTGCTTATTTTAAATTCTTATATGTTAGAAAAAGGTAAAAATAACATTGTATTCAACAAAACTGTGCGTTTTTTTGGTTTGTTTTTGAAAGAAACTTGCTTAAAGTGCAAAATACACGCATACATATTTTTTGTGAGAACAAGCTAAATCGAGTGAAACAGCCTAAAGTAACATCAATTTCGGCCTACTTTCGTGATTTTTCAGGTAGCTTTATAAAGATTTTCGAACCAAAAAGTAATAATAATATAATGCCATTTTTCGGTGGTTTTTTGCCCCGATTTAATAAACTTTCGGGACGACAAAACATAAATTCTTGAAAAGGCAAAAGTGATATTAGTGTTTTCAAACTAATTGGGTGATTTTTGGCATAATTTATTACATCAAAAATGTTGTTCATGAGCTAGAAGTTCAATAAAAATTACCGTGTTATTAGGGTTCTGTTACAGTGTTACCAGTGTTACCTAAGCCGTTTTTTTATATTTTTAAACTTCTCTCTTAATTTCTAGGTCACAGATCACTATGATCAGAAATTTAATTGGGTACACGGTGTTTCTAAAATTAGGCTAAAAATTCAAATTTTAGGGGAAAATCGAGGAGAAGATACTTGTCTGAGTAGCCTAATTTGGAATAAAAATTTGTTTCGTGCTCGTTTTCGTCTGATTTTTTTTTATAAATTTCAAAAAAATAGTCAGAAGTGTGATTTACAGATCCTGACAATTTTTTAATTATTAAAATGTTGGCGAAATAAAGCACTTGAAAAGCTCCAAATGTCTCTGCGACCGTAAATTGGATTATACTGAAGGTAATTTAGTGTTTTTCAGGCTGCGCCACCTGCTCGGGTTATATCAATAATTTAAAAGCTGTAAAATTCGTGTCGGGCTAATTAAATTCGAGACAAATACACCGAAGCATTTTTAAACATTGTTGCATCTTCCCTAATTAGTCGAATAAATCTCGACCAGCCCTCGTAAACCTAAATCGTCCACCCGAGAGCTCTTGTCCCAATCTGTTAAGTAAGTCTTAATTAACTCTGCACTTAGTTTTATGGGCGAAGTTTTACTGCATCGAGAACTCAATTAACAATCTGACATGAAACCGACTTTAATTACTCGAGATAGCTGAATACTCATCATGCAATTAAACAGTATCGCAGATGCAACGAAATTGCATTATTCAATCTGACGCTTTATTGCCAAACGTAAAAATCGAATGAGATACCCACGAGTAACCGCGGTTTTGGAGAAGTGTTCGCATGGTGGTGGACACCTCCGTCACGTAGGTCTTGTCGAAGAGGGGCGCCAGGTGAGCGGTGACCTCGCCGTCGCCGGCACCCAGGTCCAGGAGGGCCTCCTGGTGCCAGGAGTCTTCAACGCGAAGGAGTTTGAGGAACTGCTGGAGGGAGAGCACAAACATGGACCCCCTTTGCAGCCATCTAAAATAAATGAAAACCTTTCAATTACAAAAGACAAAGTAATAATTAAAAATTTACAAAATTTTACTGAATTCCTTGCTAAATTCAGAAGATTCTGCTGAAATAATGGAGAAAATGTTTTTTGCTTCTTCTGTTAGATTTTTTTTTAAACTATGTAATGTATGACTTTCTATCTACGAGTATTTCGAAACATAATTCAACGATAACGTTACAAAATTTTGCCAAAACTAATGGAAATTGAAAATCGTTAAATGAAAAACTCACTAAATTAGAAAAAATTTCAAAAGTAAATTATTAGAGGATTTTTCTTCCTAAATTAACAGAAATTTATTAGAGACTTTCCATGAACTTTTAGGATCTCAGAAAACACTAATTATTTTTAAGAATTGGGCAAAACAAAGTGGAAAACCGTTGCTGAAATTTTCTGTGAATTGATAGGAATCTAAATTAGAAGTATGACAAAGAAATTAATTAATCCTTTTCCTTTCAAATGGTTACATGTTTCTGCCAATAATTATTATTTGGCCATCCTCAGGTGATGAAAAGAAAAAAAGTGGAAAAAAAAAGTGAAAAAAAAAGATTGTAATTTGATGATAGTCAAATAATATTATTGCCCGAAACATGTGGCATTTTAACAAAAATTTGAGAAGAAACGACCAATTTTATTCATGAATGGATCGAGATAAATTAATATAGAAGTATTTTGACAAAACAAAACAGAAAAGCTAATGCGTTATTTTTTCTCAATTTTGGAACAAAATATTTTTCAGTGACAGACTGACTCACACTAGAGATACTGTCACAAAGAGACAGAAAACTGTAAAATTATGTGCGGAATGCGTTTTTTGAGCTTGTTTTGATCGATCTAGTGTTTTTGGCGAAAAATTCGATGTTTTGCAAAAAAAATCGCTAAGTAAATTAAATCTGAAACACCTTTTAATGCAACTTTTGAATAAAGATTAAATGTAAAATCGTTACATCAGGTTTAAAATGTGTTATTTGTCTTGATAAATTGAGTTTTTCTAATTTTTTTGAGGTAAAAATTAAGACTTTCTTCCACAATTCTGCTAAAATTGCTGTTTTTAAACAAGAATTTTTTTTACAAAACATGTCACCAATACGCCTAAAAATCACAACAATCGAAACTGACATACCATTCCGTAATTTTTTAGCATATTTTTTCGTGCTAAAACGTTTACAAAGACAATAGCTATTTGTTCAAAGAGATGGACAAAAATGAATTTTCCTAACGAGATGAACACCAGATTTTATAAAATTCGGTGGGGGATTTTAAACATTCAATAATTATTTTAGTGCGGAAAAGTGCATTTTTTCTTGAATCTTGACTCGGGAAAAGTTGCACTTTTCCACATTCAAATAATTATGGAAAATTTTAAATTAAAAAGTTGCACTTTTCTTCACTCGAATAGGCAAGTACTGAAAAGTTTAAGAATTCCTCATCGAATTTTACAAAAATAATTCTTGATTCGAGTTTCAACTTAATAATGATTATTATTGGCCATTTAAAATAGATTATTCTGGTTTTTTTTTGAGTGGGAGTAATTATTTTTCTGATAGCGCACAAAAAATTGCAAACAATTAATAAAGTGTTTCTCATTGGGTATTGATGGGCTAATGTATACTACCAACTACAAAACAGACCAATTACAAGGCGCTAAAGGAGCACTTTTATATGAAAAGCTTCTTTACTTTTAAAACATAAATATTTTGCGAAAATGTAGAAAATTGTAAAATAAAGTGGAAAATTGTTGGTAAAATTAGGTCTAAAATTTTCTGAAAATTTAGTGACTTACTAAATTAAAAGTATTTTGCCAAAGCGAAGTAGAAAATCGAATGCATTATTTTTTGTTAATTTAGGAATATTTTTCAGTGAAAAACTCGCACTAAAGCAGAAATATTCTGACAAAAAGAGAGAAAAGCATAATATCCAGTGCAAAAAGTGTTTTTTGACTAGAAATTCTATGAATTTGAAAGATTTTTACCAAAAAAATTCGCTAAATTGAAATTTTAGTGTAACTTTTTGAATCAAGATAAAGTGTAAAATCGTTAAGTAGTCCAAAAATTTATTTTCTGTGAATGTAGGAACGTTTTTAAATGAAAGACTACTAGACTACTAAATTAAAAATATGTTGCAAAAATATAAAAAATTGCAAAATTAACACAGAAATGCGTTACTTGCATTTGTATTTTTTGATCAGAAATTCACAAAATCCGAAAGATTCTGTTGAAACAATGCAGAAAAAATTTGCTTCTTCTGACAGATTTATTGTAGCATTTTTCACAAGAAACTTATTAAGTTCAAACGATTTTGCCAAAATATAGTAGAGAATCGGTTAATTAAGTCAATTATTTCTATTATTTAGGAACACATCTCAACGGTAAAAAACAAAATTTCAAAGATTTTGCTAAAACAAAGTGTAATATTGAATTAATTTATGAGAATATGAGAGTATGCAAGCATTCAGTTTAATGTGCGTCGTGTCAAGCCAGAATTGTATGTTTTCATATTTCGTATATTATTTAGTTCTAAGATGTAACCAAAAATATCTACTAATTGCACTTATTACCACTTGCATAGTTCGTTTGATTTTTATAAACGTTAATTGAATCAACATTGGTTTTTTATCTTTTAAATGTAATCGTGGATTAATTTTGAATTTTTTTAACGATTACCGATTTGGTCAGCTGGAATCAGTATTGTTCTACTATTATTTGCATATTAAAGAAATCAGAAATAACCCAATATATTGATACACCCTGTATTAATGCCTTTATTGGTTTTTTATAACGTTTTTGGCAGTAAAGTATTATTATTTATTAGATATTATTACAAGTATGATTACAAGTATTATTATTGTTATTATAAATAATTTAGAGCATTTTTCGTCAAGAAATTCATTACTGTAAGGAAAACTTATTAAAAAAAAGAGGTAAAATAATTTTGTTGTTTGGCGCTTAGGAATAATACCTACTTTTTATTTTTATTTATTAATGATTACATAATTTCTTAAACGTGACGTGGTGGATTTAATTAGGTCAATATTTTTTAATTCATCAGTGCCCTAAAATCTATAACAAATATTAAAGTCTTTCAGATAAGGCATATAAATCAGGTAACTTGTTTAATTCAACTCGTCTGGAATCCGGGTAATAATCGGCCTTAAACCGATTAAAAATTCAGTTTGTCCATCCGATTAGAGCCAAAACCCTCTCGAATAATTTAAATATTGCATCGGTCCGATGGCGTGTTCACCCGCTCCTACAAATATTTAATTGGCCAAGAAGCCAATTACGCCATTACACCGAAATTAAATAAGGAAAAGGCCGACATATCTAAGGTGGAATTGGAGAAGTATAAGAGAGCCACCGCCCTGCTCTCGTCGTCTTGCCGCCCTCAATCATTTTCAATATGAAATTTTTATGTATTGATCGAGTTTTTTAGTCTCGGGGAGGGCGGGGGATTGATTGAGGGGGAGAAGAGGGGCGATGTGTGCTGTCACTTGGCTGGACATCGACGGCTAGGAGATTTTTTTAATAACACAATCACGGAATGTGATAATTATGTAAAGTAGGCAACCAATTATACACGGGAGGGGCCACAACCCTGAGCGTAATTACGACCAACACTCTGTCATGCAAATTACACATGTCCCTACTGTTATTATTACATCAATTGCTTTATGACGAGTGTTGTGATTATTCAGTGCTTAATTGTTTTTAATTACTCTTCTTGGACGTGACTCATACGAATTGCTCAAAGTGGTTAAAATCCCAACTTGACCCAATAATAAATATCATCTTTTGTTCTACAATGCTAAATGAAATTGTAATAAGTAATAACACTAATAGCACATGCGATTGTAAACGTATTTAAATGGATAACGGGAACATTAACAGTGTTCGAGTTAATGATAATGTTCGCACGTGTAATTTCTTTGTTGAAGAGCGGACTATTTTTTTGGTGGATTTTTTCGGACGTAATTCTGTTATTACGTTGAGTCATACATCAGTCAGCAGAATTATTATAACAGTTTGGTAAATTAAATGAATGATTCATTGTAATTGCGTGAAAAAACCTTTTTAAATTTCGCGCGCTGTGCAAGAACTACCGACAGGTGACGCCACCTACTTTTTAGTAATTAATTAGGGGTGAACGCGTCTGATTCAAATTCGTGAAAATAAAGTGTAAATCTTGAAAATGAAAGTGTTGTGGTCGTTTTTGGAAGGTGAAACGTGTCCTGTCCTCGAAAAGGTCAGATTTTTTCAATATTTTCCCCCAAATCGTATTAATTTGTTTAAATTTCAACAATGATGGACCGGTCCATTATCAGTCAAAATCTGCGTCCCTTGAACGTGTGATTAACCAAATTTCAAAAATAACAATACGAATAATTCAATCGAAATTAATAGTTTTAATTGGAATTTAGGTTTATCACGTTGAAAATCAGTTTATTTCCGTGTTTTACCCTCGGTTTATGAAAGGGTTAATGACCTTCGATTGTCTTCGATTTAATATCGATCACGTGATTATCTGGCTTTGAGCCAACTTTGAATTTCGCTCACTCGCAAGAATTTTTTTTAGACGCAAAGCCACTATTTTTTAATTACTAATTATTTTTAATTGTTAACATTTCGTGGGTTTAGAGGTAAAAATCATTAACTAACATTTTCATGTTTTTGAGATATGTACGAAATAAGAATAATTAGATATAAAAAACTAAAATAATTCAAAAAGTTATTTCTACATAAACATTAAAAGAATAACTGCTACTTATCAATAGGTGAACGTAATGTTAAAAAGTCGCAGTATAAAATCAAGAAAAACGCTCGTGTGCACTTAATGCATGTTTTCTATTAAATATTTTTTTACTTTGTTAATTAATGAAGATAGTAATTTTAATTTTACAATATTAATATCTATACATTTTTTAAATATAAATTTTTTAATATCTATTTTATATTTCTTTGTTCTTTGTTGCATAACTTTATCAAATCCTTTTTCGTTAATTCTACCTCGGCCTTTTACACCGATTCTTTTGTACTCAGAATGATGGTCATATTATTGATACAAAATAATTCCTAGGGAGATTTTTTTATGTTGTAAAGATTTTATATTCACCCACTATACTACATTTCCCTCTTCCTCTTTATTATTTTTGTTTTTAAGTGATTGTACAGAGTTCTCTAAAATCATCAAAATCGTCGTATTTAAGTTCCACTACTTAGTATGGATTACTCCTTTTTTGAAAAATTTAAAAGTTTAAAAATGTATTTCTAGTCGCTCATCGTAAAAACATTTTTTTTTCTTATGTTTAATAACGGAGTGCATAAAATTTAATATTAGTAATATTCTCTAAAATGAACAGCTTTTGTGCTTTAACAATAAAATGTAGGTGTTGGTAGGTAGTTAATGAATTCTAAAGTTTGGGAACTTTGCTTTTTTCCATCACATTGTTTTTGTAAGCTTACTACCAAAAAGAAAACAAATTAAAACATAAGTAACCGCATTTAATTTTTTTTTTATTCTAAAAAAATATGTCCACTATAAATCCTTCAAATTTATTAAAATTGATAAGTTTTTGTTTTATTACTTGAACGAACGGGGTTGTGAACCGTTTATTCATATTTATAGAATTACAAAAAAACAGAAGTTTTTTTAAGTTTTCAATTATTTTATTGTTCGATTTTGGTTTTCGATATTATCAAAGGCCGAAAACCATTATTTTGTTGTGTCCCATTTTAATTTTTTAAAATCAAGCTTAGAGAAGATGTTTTTTTGTCAATGTTAAGTCGCTTCTCAGATATAGGTATAGATATAGGTACTAATTGTTGATGTTAAAACTGAAAAAACTTTGGCTTACTTTTTTATTCACATTTAAGTTTATTTTCCTTTTTTTATTACATATTAATAATTCCTTTATCAATTTAGTGCTCTTTTCTGTCACCCTACCCTTGATCTGCCTCTCCAAGTAAGTTCATATCAATATGCAACACCATGAAAATTTTAATTCTAATTTTTCAAATTGTTGATGTTGAGCCTCGAACAGTCTATGCCTAATGCATATTTTTATTTGTATTTATGATTACCCATTATCATTCTTTATTACCAATTTTTATAAAATTGTAAAGTGTACCTATTATAGTATTTTATAAAAAAAAAATGACCCGGAGATTAAAACTGCCAAGTTCTCTCCCTACTTAAAGGTTTGTGTACCCAAAAAACTTGTTATTTTTCAAATGTTTACATTATTAATCAGACTATTGCCTTCGAAAAATTTAAGCAAATCAAAAAAATGCAATTTTTCATCTTTAGCCAATAACGGTCAAATTGCAGCAATAATTTCCACTAGTGCAAATTGGCGATAATTTTGCTGACAGCTTGACATAACTTGACATAATGTGACATAAGTTCATTTTTTCGGTATAAAAATTTAAAAAAACAGTGTTTAACACACAATTTGGTTTATTTCTAAGTATCATTTAAATTTTTCTCAGGAAATAGTTTGCAAAATATTCGTGAATACACAATATGGATGCACTCAGGATATTACTAGTATTTAAAACTTTGACTTGACTGAGTGAAAACTAAAACGTAATTTTGAGATTAATTTGTTAGTTTCACAAAATGTTGCTAATCCCAGAGATCGTTATTTTTTCAAAATTTTCTGTTACGAATGTATACACGGTGATTTGAAAGGATCGCCTGGAATCACAGGCACAGGGGTACTTTTGTAATTTTTCGAAGGGCCGTTTTTACAATCGTCCGATAACTTTATCCCAGGGATAGACTTTAAAAAATTTATTGTTGAGACAATTGTAACTATGGTAAAAATACGAGCCATACAAATTGTCAACGTTGTAGTACCTACATTGCTACATTTTGAACCAATTTTTTTGTCAAGATTCACTGGTGGATTAATTGGTTATTTATGATTTTCTTTAATTGATTTTGCCTTTTGGTGCGTTTTGCCGTGCAAACCGTTGGGCTTAGTGTCGGATAATCATTCGTGTGTATACTAGCTGTGGGTGTCGATGGTCGAACACATAATCCCGCCGATATATAATTTTGATATATTGCAATACGACCTTAATGCGCCACTTTTCAAAGCGATTGCATTCGTATATAAATCACTTATTAAACGCAGAGAACTCGGCCGTCCAGGCCGTACTTACGTGTAATTTTCTATCCTCATCCATTTCAGCCGCGATTAAAAACCGCGGCCGGTAAAGCCAAGATCGTTGTTAACGCCAAAGGCTCGCGGGACCGCCGCGAGACCAAAGATACCATCTTTGTTCCAACTCGCTTTAATTGATAAGAGAGAGTGTGTATTGATGGAGGTGTCGGCGATTTTGATGCGTGTTGTGAGACCGTTAACAGAGGCCCTACAAACTTTGACAGCGATAATTACTACAGTCCGGATTTATTATTTGTGGCTCCCAGCCCCGAAAATATGTGTTTAGCCCTTTTTTTATTATTAGTATTGAGGATACCATCTCAAAAATAGAACAAAAAACAACAGTAGATCCCAAAATACTGCTCTGTATGCAATCTGAAAAAAATAAGGAAAACATTTCGAGCCTATTTGCCATTTTTCCCAACGCACGCTGATTCGTATCAGTTAAACGGCGAACAAACAAAAACCGCATTCGATTTAAAATTTTAACCCAACTACACACACAGGTGCGCTTAATGCCCGAGAAAAACGAGGAAAAAGTCCGCGTGGTTACTTTTGTTACACTGTATATAGGTAAGAGGAGTCGCTCGGACCGGTCTTCCTCGTGTCTTTGACTATGTTGGAAATGCAGGAGTTGGTATGGACGAGTAGAAGACGGGCGCGTTCATTTGCCTAATGGCTGGCCTATTGTTTCTGGACAGCAGGCAGCGCTCGCAGACACAAGATATATGTCCCGTGTCCGATATGTCCTCTTCACTTGGTCGCGGTGTGGACCCGACCATCAGATTAATTAGAAACTTTATTTTTTGGCTTGCCGCCTTTGTCGCGGTCGCGTACGCGAAAACCTGATCTTGAGACGATTTCTCCGAGATCTATAGTCTCCGAATTTTGACGTTTCGAAGAGATAAAAAATGGACATATTTCGATATTTGGTAGATTTCCACAATGGGAAAGATTTTGCAGGATACTTGTTGAGATAAAAAATGTAAAGCAACTAAGGTTACAAAGCCATACGGTTGCAGAACCCCTTTTTTGAATCACATTTTCAAACTGCATGGTTGTGTAAACTTTTTCTCTTAGTAAATCTCGTTTGTGCTTTTTCCGACTTAACCATGATATGTTAGCATATTTCCAGGCCCGTGCTAAGGTAGATGGCCGCCTTTGTGAAAATTAGAAATTACCGCCCCTAAACTTAAATGAGTTTTTTTTAGTATGAACCATCAGTAGACATAAAAAAATTTGCTCATTGTGTATCAAACTTTTGAATTGTCATTGAAGCCAAAAATTGTCAGGAATTCAACGATAGCCGTTGGAGATCTTTGAACCTAAATAGATGCTAAATCAACTGTGTTATTTATCCAATCTTTGTAAATGTAGAGAACTGAACTTTAACTTAATTTTTCTGACAATATCTCATTAGTATGTCAATTTTTATAACCTTATTTGCAAAAAGGCAAAGTTACCCAATATAAATTTGTGATTTTTTGACTTATAAAATTGTCATGCTTGTACCAGTTTTTTATGTCCACCGATGGTACCTACCGAATTTCTATTTATACTTAAGTGATAAGTTCTAAATCTAATACAAAAATCAAACATTTTTCAAAATTATTTTTAAGTAATCAACAAGTATTATAAAATATTTCACGAGTGGATTTTTAAAAACGAGTTGAATACAACATTTTTTCTTCGAATTAGACTCAAAATGGTTTATTAACAAAGAGTGATTTGCGAAATTTTTTTGATGACAAAAAGTCTAGGCACTTTTAGAAGTGTTACATTTTCTTTAAATAAAAGATTCAATCAAAATTGTGGAGGAAACATATAATTCAGAAAAAAAAACACTGACACTGCAGATGATGTTGGACAAAAAAAAGCTTTTATAAAACAAAGTCTGTTATTAAAAGAATCCCTAGTAAAAAACTTGAAACGACTTTATGATCTAAATATTTTAACCCAATACCGTCATGCTGCTTGAAACGTTCTTTTTTAAAAACAAAATTATTTTTTTAATGATAAACGATTCTTTTGTATGCCCGAAAATTTACGTACACTCAGGGTAGCTTCAAAAAATGATAAGAACAAGCAAAAATAATAAACTTGCATCATAAGAATGTTTAGGTGTATTACATAGTGAAATAAGAATAACCTATTTTCTGAGATATAAGTATTTTACAGTTTCAGTCGTTTAAAAAAAAACATCCCAAGCTAAGAAAATACAGCTTTCGTCTAGAAAAATATTAAATATTAAATATTAAATATCAAATTCTAAAAATTGTCTGCCGTCAGCTTTTCCGGATACCGTTGGCGGCAGCTGGTATGGGCGCCGTTGCCGGCAGCGGGGACACTGCCTAAATTTTAACAGAGCTTTCTATAAACCGGTCCTTAAAGTTGCTTTAAAATCTATTAAAAATCATCTGACCTTTTGTATTGAGAAGTGCTAAACATTTGTTTGACATTGTCGAAGAATAAAAAAATCCAAAAAAATGTATAACAAATTAAACAAATAAAAAACAAAAAATAACAATTCGGTATATTAAAATAATTAAAAATTAACTCGCCTTGCTTTGTAAATTTGCAAAATAATGAATAATATATCACTTAATTCTAATAAATCAATTGTTTCATTTTCTATTTAAATAAAAGCTATATTTGACAACCTGTCTTGCAACACTGTAGTGCGTAAATAATTTTTAATTAGTTTTAACTTTGAGAATAATCTCTCGCTAGAAGCAAACGTTACAGATAAAGTTAAAGAATTCTCAGAGCAACTGATAAATTTCGAAAAACTGACGATAATTTGTTGACTGTTAAAAACTGCAATAATGTATTTATCAAAAGAAGTACAGTGTGATTTTAGTTAAATTTTTAAGGTTTTAAATGTTTTAATCTCTTCTAGCAGTTCTTCTTTCTGACACCTAGCAGAAGATAATGTAAAATGTTTAAGTACCAACACGAATTAAAAAAAAATATTTTTTTTAAACGGCTTAAAAATGCCGCCCTTCGGGGAAGCCGCCTTTGTGAATCCCACAACGTGAACAACCGTACAGCACGGGCCTGCATATTTCTACGAGCTGCTGAGCGGCTTTTTGATCGTCCCTGTATTTTAATAATCTATATTTGTGATACTTGACCTTTGGTGAAATCGCTAACTTTTCACTTAGCGTTAGTTCGCGCCTCTAGCTCGCGATATCTCATCGTCGTGTCGCAGCTGTGTGATTATGTCTTTTTCCTTAAGGCAAATGTCCGGTACGGCCCTGTCTTGGGGCTTCAAATGGGCGTAGGACGCGTGAAGGCATCCAACATTGCATAGCTCGCGGCCGCGCTTATTACCCTAATCACCCTAATCGAAGATTTACAATAAACGCGCATGCGTACCGATTATGATTGAAATTTAATTTTTCACTGGAGGCCATCGATTTTCTGCTTTGCATAATATATTGCCTCGGATGAGATACAATATTTTGTGGGAATTGTTGGGTGTCTGTCTATAGATAATTAAAAGAGGTCTGGCAAGGATGTTGAGGATTAAAACTATCGGAAAGTGGTGTGATAAGGTTCACGCACGATTTGTTATTCGTAATAATTCGTTAAGTGGCATTTTATAGCGCCCTCGTAACCGCCCGAGTGTATTTTATCGGTGTAAGTGCGGATTTGAATTTATCTCATTTACATTGAGTTTACTGCTTCGTCGTGGCATATCTACTCAAATCCGTTTATATTAATACAAAGTATACGACGGTCGGGAGCTCGTTTGGCGCATCCGAGAGCGAGCATTGTGTGTCTTCGACGGTTTTAATGATTTTCACATTCGATGAAACAAGAAAAACTAACGATTCTCACACGAGAAACGAGAGTAACGACGCCACATAGAGAGGAATCGAATACCCGGTAAACAGGGTGTCGATGATCATTGTGCGTTCAATGCAAGCAATATTTTCTCACTTTTTCAGAGAAAAATATTATTTAAAAGTAAATGCAATTGCCTGGTGGTGCCTAATTTATAGACACCTGTATCGCATCCAGGAGCTCATATTTAGTTTGCTATTCGCTAAAATAGAATCAATTAATTGTCACAACTTGTAGTTTTCTTCAATTAACTTAAATGGTTTTACTGAATATGAAATTTATGCTGCTATAAAGTAACTATCAAGTAAATGCACTGCTGGTAGTGATCAAGTACTCATTTTTATAATCAAAGATTATGCAGCTGTCTTTGCTTTTATTCACTTTACTTAATCACCATTGAAAAATAGAGAAGCTCAAATTTTTACTTTGCCTCATGGCATTATTCGCAACACCGCACCGCCTCCACTTATGAAGACGTCTCCGGTAGTAACATATCTGTCACGGCGTTTTTCGTCCAACGTTGATTATGAAAAGATTTTTAAATGTTTTTGCTACCGCTCTTTATGCCGTCTTCGAACGTCGTTTTAGAAGATTCGATGCCGCCTTGTATTCAACATAGCGGCTATTGTTGATGGTGGCTTGCCACAAAGCGATCGCTTATTTCGTGTGATATTGTATTCTCATCTCTTCAAAGGCAACTCTTCTTGTAAACGCGCCGGCGACGTTCCTCAGCGTCCACCGCCACTCCATCTGCTTAGACTTAGATCACTGTGTTAATACCATCAACTACAAAAAACTAAATTGGCTTTTTGTGCCCGGATTCCGGAAGACGTAAACGATCCACGGCCGACACCAATTAAAATATGGATCGGCGAATGACTGTTTGAACAGGCTGTCTCAACAAAGCGAACGACTTTTCAACACAGACTGATTTAACTAAGACTTCCGAGACTAATACCGGGTGGCTACAAAAAAAACATATCTTGTTGAATTCCTTATATCTACGAAAGATAATAGATTATTTAATACAAAATCAAGAACTCAAAAACAAAAAGCAAATTCAAAAATATTGTTCTTTTACTAAAAAAATCGTCGTAGTAGGGTGTCATTTGCCAAAAAAAATTTTTTTAATTACTCGAAAACTAAAAGGAATTTCGAAAAAAATTATTCTTGAAAAATGATAGTGCTTGATAATGTACTAATTAGTTTTTTCGTAAGGCACATAGTTTAGGCGCAAAACGCTTGGTTCCAGACTTTTGCTCAAGGATGTATGTAAAATCCCACTGGTTAAATAGTTCTTCTCCGGGGTTTAAAAAAGGGACTGTATAAGGAGGTATAATTACACTGGTCAACATGATTTTTTTTTCTAATGTCTAGTACGTGTCTCTTATGTACTTTATTATGCAGATTCTAAAAATGAACTCAAAAATTTGCCATCACGTCAGGTCTCTGAAAAAATTTGTTAAAAATTCATTAAAACCTTATTAAATTTTACTGTATCCAAGCGTATTTTCTTTTATTACTTTGAATAAAAATAAAAAGTCATAATAACTGACATATTCAAACATGTTTAAGAAGCTGGTTAAATCAAAATAGCATTGCTATGCCGTTTGCTAAACCTATGGTTTGGCGTGCTTAAACGGATCATTCAAATCATTATTAATTGTTACTTTTGTTGCACTAAGATCTTTCAGAATGTTCTGACAATCAATATTAAAGACAAGTAAAACGAAAAACTTTATAAATATGCGGTATAATATACACAAATTTAATTAGCATGAAAATTGATTTATTTAATTTATTTTCTACAAAACCTGACGTGTTAGAAAAAAAATGTTTTTATAGTTATTATCCACAATATAGGATAAAAGTAATTTTATAATAAATAAAATGTAATATAATGTATGTAATATATATGTAATATAATGTAATAAAAGTAATGGATATAATTTATTAAAAAAAATAAAAAAAATTGAAATTTGTTGTCCAGTGTTACTCAAGGTGATCATGAGCTTGAATGAGAATCACTACTTCTTGATTCCTATTCCTATGAAAGCTCACGTTATCCATAAGAAAATGAGCTCCTTGCACACCATCATTATTTAAATAATTAATTAGGGACGTAATTAATTCAGAAAAATGTTCGATATTATATCTATCTACATATCTATCCTGAACTTAAAATAAGTACAAAAAATTTTTTCATTCATTTCCGCAGCAATTGAATAATTGCATCCTATTATAGTTGAGCTTTAACTTTCGATGCTAGAGTATTTTTAGTGATCTTCCATATGAGAATTAATTAATTCCGTACACATCAATGAACAAAATTGTGTCTCTTTCAAGCATAATTCTGTTACATAATCAAAACGAGCTTTAAGTGGTATCAAATAGTACATTTCTTCTCTCGGGGACCAATGAAATTCTTTTAACTGAATAATGAAAATTCTGTAAAGCTCTGTTGACTGTAGACAATGAAATCTGAATCTGGCCACTGGGTCAAACACTTTTCTTTCAATTGTTGAAGAGTTAAAGACCAATCTTGATCCACCCAATCACAAATTTGTTCTGTTTGACTATCACATAGTTTCTGTGGTTGATGCCCAGCACTTCTTTTGGCAGTGTTTTGAGTTTTTCTGTATGTTGAATAAATTTTTCTTACTGGCAAAACATTAAATTGTTGTCCAACGTTATTTGCCGTTGAACGTTCAACGTTACTAATTTTATTATTTCTTCGTCTTTGACGATTATCCATCCCAATTGTAAACAATTACCACAACGTGAAAGTCAACTGACAAATAGTGAAATAAATTTGGGTCAGTTAAAGAATTTACTCTAAAAATCATAGCTTATTAGGAAAATAAATGGGAAAATCATTTAACAAATTGTGAAACACAAGAAGAAAACCAAAAGAAAAAGACTGTAAAAACGATTCCAAAGAGGACCTAAACAAATTCGTTTTTCTATCCATCCAGCATTTCATTTGTTTGAAAATGGGGGTTTCCAGTGGTTTTCTTTAATTTTTTTAAATTAAAGTTTAATGCAATTCTATGCAAAATGTGAGATTTCAGCGGTCAAAACTTTTTCTAAATGCTCTAAAAAAAATTGTAAAGTATAAGGCGGGAAAGTGGCGAATTCAAAGCGAAGTCTTATGACGACTTAAGACAAAGTTGAGTTTGCGTGGTACAAAGGCTTGTTGCCAAATTTCTCAATTGAATTATTTTTTGAAAGGCTTGAAAAATTAAAGAAAACGATGTAAAAATTATCTTAACATATACGGTTTTATATTTTACACCTAATACTATGCATTGAACATAGTAATTTATTTGTAACCTCATTTTCTTGGGCAAATATTCGTTCACAACAAGTTGAGATTTGACAACGTGGCATGTTACTTTAATTTTATTGGTTCAGCGGTTTGCCGCCGAAACAGTCAAGTTTAAAATGGTTAGTTGAAAACTTGCTTTTTCATAATTTTTTGTAGTGACTTTTTCTCATTTATTTTTTTAGATTCGTAGGTTATGGGGTATGTACTTTGAATATCTATTAACAAATCTTTATTCTACCATTCATTGGAAACCCCCATTATTGTAGTAACAGTACAGTGTAGTAACTGTGCTTGAGTCCCAAACATCACGAAAATAAATATCCTTTTAAAGATTACGATAGGACCGAGGGGTCGTATAATTTCATAATTAAGCCGTGATCTAATAGTTCTATAAATCGCCGTCAGAAATCGTGGCTCGGGTAATCCCCCGCCCTTCCGTTGCGTAAGACGGATGCATCCGGCTCGTTTAAGGGGTCGCGGCCCCCGACACAAGCCACCCCCGCGCAATTCGCGTTTCGACCCCTAGGTGTCGCCGGTGTCCTCGGTAGGAATGCAAAAGGAGTACAGTAAAAGGACGAGGAGGACGAAGACGACGACGACGACGGTGCGCGCTCGTCCTATAATAGAAGAATGGGTGAAAACAAAATGAAGCCACCCGTCGCCGCCCCCTTTCGGCCCCAAGTGTGAGATGTATGCATTAGACTTTCAAAGTGTCCCGGCCGTTTCCCTGGCAACGCAGCCTCGGCCTGATATGACGCCCGGGCAATTTAATAAGATTCTGCGTCCCGGGTTCGCGGCCCGCCGCCCCCCGACGCCGCCTACACACGCCGGTTATTATCTTGACAGGCGGCCGTAACTAGCGCTTCTTACCTGCGGCGGTGGCGGCGGCGAAGAGGCCACCGGGACAATATTCGCCGCCACCACAGCGGCCCGAGGACACCTGTCGAATGGGGGCGGTTGATGGATGGATAGGGGTCAAGGTTACGGGAGGTGGTCATTCGTTCGTCCCCAAAAAAAAAAGGGACGGAATGCCGAAAATCGATAAATTGTTTGGAGGGGCGACGACCGGGGAAGCTATTTCAGGATTAAAATTTGTATAATTGGGGAACTTAAGACAATGTCGATTAATTCGTTTTTCTGGTTGCCGAAAAAAGCTCTTAAACCCGTTAATATCGCAATGTAATAACTGCATCGATCAAATTGCAAACCTAATTTAGTACCCATCCTACTTAAGATAATTGACTTTGGAATCATTTTTCCTTCCACTCTCATAACCCGATAAAAAAGCTTCTTCAAAAGGTTTTCGACATTATTAAAGGACACATTACAAGAATGCAAACTGGCCCGAGCTTAAAAGCTCGCTTATGTAAACAAGGCCAACCCAGAAAATTCGAGATTTAATAAATGTGAGGAGAACCGACGAGAAAGAAGCGTTTATATATTCAGGTTCTTTTGAAAATCGCACAATATTTCAACCGGCGAAATAATAGTTGGCGAAAAGAAATAACGAGGATTTTTCAACAGGATATAGTTTTAAAATGGCGTCTCTAACGATCGGTTTAGAGACGAAAGAAAAAAAATACATTTCGATGCATATAAATTCGTTGTGTTCCTTTGTTGTGGTGTTTTTTGGTGTCGGCGTAATGAAGGAATGAGCGTGAGTAAATTTACGCGAGTGTTAAAAAAGGCTTGTAATTGAAAAGTGAAAAAAATTTTAATGAATCATTTCGAGAATAAATGAGGTTTCTCGGAATCTCGTCCGTTTTTATTTTAGACATTCAAAAAATTCCTTTTGAATCGTTAACAATGTGTTAATGTTTTGTGGATTGATCGTGGTCACACTAAAGCCGCGTCCACATCCGAATCAAATCGTCGGATGGAGCGTGAGAACCAATAAACAACGATAATTACAACAATCGTCCGATTTGGCTCGATCTCCCGTCAAAGTTTTTCCTCGGAGTCGCTACGAATTAGTCGATCCCACAAAATACTTAATAACCGCCTTCTTCGTCTCGTGGTCACGTCAAATTAAAAAATAAACATTTCTTTCGGTGATGGTGTGGTGGAGGATCTGCTGGAAGTGGCGATGGTGTCGCTCAAACAATGAAACGGGCGGCTCGTTAGACACATGTTGCGCGCCCGTGAATATATTATAACCTCTGACGCAGCATAATTTTAATTTGATTTGATTGCTCATGTATAATTTGATAATAATCGGCTTGGGATACTGACAGGAGAGGAATGCCGCGATTGTTTTACGTAAACTATAAGAGACGAGGCGGAGGTGCACCCCAAGGGATCTAAGATTTAACCATATGGCACTCGATCATATTCGTCTTCATTTATCTTTGCGGGTTTTGTACGCATTTCCTCTTCTTTGTTTCTTTGTACGAAGCGAGGACTTTAATTTACCCACTTTCCTTTTCTTTTTACAAAGATTAATGCATTTATTATCAGTCGGCATAAAGACTAAATAATTATATAGATCGTCGTAATGCCCTCATTTGTATTCGAATGCAAACGTGGCTCTAATTTCTTCATTCCTGATGCTAAGATGATGTATGGAAACGGTTTATTATGTCGGTCATTAGATAAATACAGGTAGGACAAAACTGAAAATTGACAAGAAATAGACTAAACCAAAATAAAATTGACAATTGATTTTTTTTTCATAAAGTGAATCTTGTTACAATAAGGCGAGGCTGAAAAAAATAAATCCTGGTTAAGTCCTCACACCTCTCGAATGCTTTAATTTGAGATTTCACTTTTATTTTCTGGTGATATTTTAATGGGGGTTTCCAATGAATGGTAGAATAAAGATTTGTTAATAGATATTCAAAGTACATACCCCATAACCTACGAATCTAAAAAAATAAATGAGAAAAAGTTATGAAAGGTCACTACAAAAAATTATGAAAAAGTAAGTTTTCAACTAACCATTTTAAACTTGACTGTTTCGGCGGCAAACCGCTGAACCAATAAAATTAAAGTAACATGCCACGTTGTCAAATCTCAACTTGTTGTGAACGAATATTTGCCCAAGAAAATGAGGTTAAAAATAAATTACTATGTTCAATGCACAGTATTAGGTGTAAAATATAAGAAAATGAGGTTAAAAATAAATTACTATGTTCAATGCACAGTATTAGGTGTAAAATATAAAACCGTATATGTTAAGATAATTTTTACGTCGTTTTCTGTAATTTTTCAAGCCTTTAAAAAAATAATTCAATTGAGAAATTTGGCAACAAGCCTTTGTACCACACAAACTCAACTTGGTCTTAAGCCGTCATAAGACTTAGCTTTGAATTAGCCACTTTCCCGCCTTATACTTTACAATTTTTTTAGAGCATTTAGAAAACCTTTTGACCGCTGAAATCTCACATTTCGCATAGAATTGCATTAAACTTTAATTTAAAAAAATTAAAAAATCATTGGAAACCCCCATTCCTATCAACAATAGAGTTTTTTTCAGCAAGAAGTTTAGTTGCTATTATCAGTTCCTTCCACTTCCTATATCACTTGATATTTCAAAGAATAAAATGATCATCGACCTTTATCCTTGTTAATATATTCGTATTGCTGTAGGATACATGTAGTATGAATGGAGCTTAATTTAAAAATTCTCTTATGGATCACAGGAATAATTATAGGTTTAAGTCAAAGGATTCGTCGAACCCATTTAAATTCCTCGTAAATGTCAGAAATTCGTCTAGTCAAAAATTGCATCCTGGCCGAGTGTGTCTTTTGCAAGAGTAATTAGTCGAAGCTCGGCATCAAAGCTACATTTAGTATTATCAATACACTCTCCCATTCATAAATATTTATTCAGGTACGTCTGCAAATAGCAAGAAATTTAATTACGTCCTGACCTTGACGAACATAATCTCCAAGTCCAACACTCTTTGTGGAGGACAAGGACCCTATTAATGTTTTTCTTTGTACACTTATGTAATTGTACGAGTGATGGTTCCCGACCCTTTCTCTCTGGCCACACACGTGTGAGTGTTTGAATTTTTCACCAGATAAATAATAATCCAAGTTGTTTCGATTTTAATTGGATTATTAAAGGCAGAGGGTGCGGCGTAGAGTCTGTTTTTATTATGCACATCGGGCCACCTTTACGTCTCTATCAAAGATGGTTTATATCTCCTGTTTCGATATTCAATAACACCGTACGCAGTTATGTGACATGTGTATGAATTAGCTCTTTCGCATCTGTTCCTCCGTCATATTTTAATATTATGTTGATTTAAAGTTCGCGAGCGACAGCTTCGACAAGATCATATTATCATTCAATTTAGGGCCAATAACTCAAAACGGTCGGGCCCTGCCCACAGATAAGCCATCGACCATCGAAGAAAAATCCTCTCTTGACGTTTGTTAAACAATGGCAGGACCATTAATTACGTCTTTCCTCTTCGCTGACTTAACAAAGCGACGATTAGCCGTTTTCTAAGATATTACACACATTCACCTGTAGCAAGGCGAGCTGAGTAAGGAGTCTAAAGAGCAGTTAATTACCCGGCAATCACGAATTTATCCGTGCGCGCGAGCCACAAAAGGGCAAATTATCCGGGCGCGAACGGCGGTGTCGTTGCCAAAGACTGGCATAAATCACGACGAAGGACATTAATTAGGACGAAGAGACACGACGCAATATGTAGATGCACGCTCAGATTAATGTTATACGGCAGGATTATTATTTAAGCCGTTTTTGTGCGATACATTAGACGGCTCAAAGAGATAAGAACGCATTCCCAAATGGAAAACTCTACCTTTTTGCGTACGAAATGTTTCGAATAGTTCAGGTGAAAATATGAAACCAGTTGCTTTTCTTATTTACTAATTCATATTTTATCAACCGCACTCTTCGTCCTGGTTTAAGTTATACACATTGTAACTACAAAAAATCACATTTTACAGTTTTTTCGTAGCTTGATAGAATTATAATATTTATAATCCATGAAACAACTCACTATAATCTAAGTGTTGTAAATTCTTTTACGAAATCTTTTGCGTTTTATTCTTTATAAAGTGTTCTAAGTTTGTAAAATAGGTATTGATCCTTCAATAACATAGATATTGGACACCCTGTGTAACCAAAAACGTTTTAAGCTTCTTAAGTTGAAGGGAAAAGCTTTAAGCTTTTCTCTGCATATTTTACTTACGGTTTATTGTAGATATGTATGTATAAATTTTTCCAATAGGAAACACTTACTGTGAAAAGAAATTGATAAGTTATATGAAAATCAGAACTATTAGTGTTATTTTTTATACATGTCCTCACGTCCAGTCTTTTGTTTTTTTATTTTATTCTAGGCTCCATGCAGACAATCTTTAAAAATCAGTTTCTCATTTAATATAACATATTAACTGTTTCAAAACTATAAAAACGCCAACGTCGCATTTTACCGAATTATTTTTTTAAATAAGATTGATAAAATTCTAAAATAGTCATTAATGGTTAGATCTCTCATTGAAAGTATAAATTACATTAACTATAATTTTTTTTAAGTGCATGAATAATTTATAACAGCTAATTTTGAGAGAAAATGCGACGTTGGCGTCTTTATAGTTCTGAAACAGCTAATAAATATAAATAAAGGGTTCTTTCACAAAGGTCAGTTTGACCTCTAATACAAATCTATATATATATATATATATATATATAAAATTGCTTGGCCTGACTGACCAATCAACGCACAGCCTAGACGGCTAAGGATAGAAACTTGAAATTTTTAAAGTAGATAGCTTTTGTAACGTAGGGGTGTACTAAGAAAGGATTTTTCGAAAATCACCCCCTAAGGGGGTTAAATAGGGTGTTAAAATTTGAATAAAAATCCGTCATTTTTTAAGTTATATCTTTGAAAATTAGTATTTGGGCTTTCGGTTAAAAATAAAGAAAGACTTGTTTCAAGATTTTTGGAAAATCAACCCCTAAAGGGGTTAAATGGAGAATTGAATTTAGAATTAGAGTTTAGAAAATCTGTCATTTTTAAAGTTACATTGAACTTACATCCTTGAAAATTAGTATTTGGGCTTTTGTTTAAAAATGAAGAAACACGTATTTCCGGATTTTCGAGAAAGCAACCCCTAAGAGGGTTAAATGGCGTAATAAAATTTGTATAAATATTCGGAACTTTTGAATTTACATTAATTGAAGCTGGTATTTGGCTTTCAGTGAAAAGTGAAGAAACACGTGTTTTAGTTGGAAATACCAACCCCAAGGGGGTTGAACACGCGTTACAATTTGTATAAAGATCCGTAATTTTTAATTTGTATCCCTGCAAATGGTACTTGAGCTTTCGGTTAAAGATGAAAAACGTGTGTTTAAGAACATTTGGAATTTCCACCACTAAGGGGGTTAAATATAAACATCCGTAATTTTTTAACTTATATTTATAAAAATTGGTATTTGGGCATTCGGTGAAAAATAAAAATAATAATATAATAATAAAAAATAAAGAAACAGGTATTTTATTATTTTTAGAAATTTCACCCCCAAAGAGGGTTAAACATAAAAAATCATCATTTTTGAAGCTATATTAATGAAAAATGGTATTTGATCTTTCGGATAAAAATGAAAAAAGACGTGTTTTTGGATTTTGGAAGTTACACCCCCAAGAGGGTTGAATATAAAAATATGTCATTTTCGTAGTTATAACCAAGAGAACTGGTATTTGGGCATACGTCTAAATATAAAAAACGCGTGTTTCAGGTTTGTTGAAAACTCCACTCCAAGGGGGTTAAACAAAAAATCCTTCATTGTTGAAGTTATACATATAAAAAATTCTTTATTGTTGAAGTTATCAATTGATATCTTAGACATTCGGTTAAAAAAGAAGAGGCGTATATTTCAGGATTTTTAGAAATTCCACCCTCAAAAGAGTTCAACGCAAAACTCCTGCATTTTTGAAGTCATATCCAAGAAAATTGGCATTTGGACTTCCGGTTAAAAATAAAGAAATTGTGTTTCGGGATTTTTGAAAATTACATCCACAAGAGGGTTAAACAGGGAATGAGTTGAGAACAAGCAAAATTTACTCGGGTTCGCATTGGGTCACGGTTTTAAAGTTCACAATAAAATTTTGTGTTTCTACTTTTTGTTATACTAAGTTTTGCATTGTTTTTCTGTGTTTCAAAGTAGTTGTGGACATGCGTGCGAAGCCGTGGGCAACTGCTAGTCACGACATAAAAATGAGAAAATCTGGTAAACCAATTAAATTTTATGTTTTGGGATGTGAAAATGGTCTTCAATTGGCCACATATGACGCAAAAGTTTAGAGATTAGTTGTATCTGGCTCCGTCTTGTTTGTCTCATTATTTAATTTAGCTAAAGATTTACACCTTCCGTTGTGTCCCATCTTGACAAGGATATGACTCCTCGACGCATTATTATAAGTCTCTTGATAAGACACGGCCGTATAAGTCGCATAAATCAACTCCTAAGAGAGGTGATAGCTGTCGACTCTTCTTAAATAATATCGAATGAAGCCTTTCGAATGAAAATTACATTAAAACACGTGCTTTCCGCGTCCGCTAGATGGCCACCGTTGTCTTATTCGTGGTTAATTTGTTGTTTTAACCGAAAAATCCATTGCGATTATAAGTGCACTCTGATGGGACATATCAATAAAACATATTTACACGCCAGAAATTGTTTAATGGTAATAAAACAGTCGTAAAATAAATTATTTTCTGTGCTCGACAGTAAAAGGAGTGTAGGTATCGATTTTGATATTTATGTAGGGAAATGTCATATCGTCAACTCGGCGGTAAATGCCATTGACGATTTTATTATAACAGGATTCTAATTACTAGTTGGAAAAGGTTTCGTCGAAACAATACGATGCTATCATCAATCACTTGAACGAATCGTTTTAAAATCTGGAAAACCCTCCCTAAAAAGTTAATTATTGGCTGGCGTTTTGCGCATTTCGAGAGGGGCGTTCATTGTCTTTGGCCATTCGGCGTTAATTAGTGCCGAGTTGGGTGTCCAATGAGGACGAGTTTGCCGACTAATGAGGCTGTTAATTAGGGCGGAGGCTGTGGAAGGGTTGGTCCAGCGCGCGCACGATTCCGTCGCGGCGCCAATCTAGCAGGGCGGATTAATTAAGGGGTGGCCGCGACGCCGCCACCGACGACGATAGCTGCGAGAATTAGTCGAGTTGACCTATTACAGCGGCGGCCAGAACTCAGACAGGATTAACCAATTAGGGGATGCCGGAAGATGGTTTCGAACGAGAAACGGACTCCGGGTGGAGGCTTCCAGACACTTGCAAAAGCTCATTTTAACAGAAAATAGGAGAAATGGAACCGGAATTTATGTATAACTATATGTAGTTCTTTCTACGATCTAGGAATAACTATACAGTTTTGCATATAATTTAAGGGGTGATAGTAGAGCTCAAAAAAAGTCAAAATAACTCGACTTGCCTTATCCGAATTTTTGTTATAGTTTCTGAGATATAGAGGGTAAAACCTCCAATTAAGCGTCGGAATATTCGTCAAAAAAAAAAAATTCAACGTATACGAAGTTTACGTATTTTGAGTACTTTATTCCGAAGTTTACATGGCTAATAATCGGTGATATTTGAGAGAATGAAATTCGGTTCTTCGACAAAAAAAATTGATACGAAATTTCTACCTTTTTTATAATTTTTTTTAATGTGAAGACACGTTTTTCAGTGGCTGTTTTTGCAAATTATAACATTTTTTTAATGTAATAGGTTATGAAGAATTATCCTCAAAGATCATATTTTTTACAATATTCGTTGGTAAATTTTAAAGTTGCACCGCTTAAGTGGAGGTTTCACCCTCTACATCCCAAAAACTACAGGGTGTTTACGGTCTGGGAGTTGAAACATTAAGAAAATGATTTGCACGATATAAGAATAGTAATGCCGTAGATAAAACGAAAATTTACGTTGTAAAGGAAAAACATTTATTTTACACAATTTGTTTGGGAACTGCTGTCAAAGTAAATGTTCGAAGTTGGCTCCATTGCATTGAAGGCAAAGGCGGACGCGTCTTAGTAACAAGCGACAAGCTTTTTTTTTATTATATATTATTATATCAAACTTTGGGCCTATATTTAAAAATTAAATAACATTGATATAAATAACAATTTTCCGAGTTTTCTTTTTCGGTTACACTATTTCTGCACTATTCTATTACCAGATAAAGTTTCGACTCGTAGACCGTAAACACCCTGTATAAACATTCGAATAAGGCAAGTTGAGTTATTTTGACTTCTTTTGAACTCTACTGTCACCCCTTAAAATATATTTATTACTTTCAAATTCACCTTGTAGATAACTCTTTAAGGTCGCCTCGATTTTAACGTAATTATAATAAAATTGTAATCTAATAATGCCCAACTCTGTAGGGAACAAAAAAGTGAAAAAACTTTCGATATTTATTGTAGAGAGTTCGAAGCTTTACTTTCAACTCCTGAATAAAATACGAGAATTTCAATCAAGCATCTTTCAGATTTTTACTTTCCTCTCTTCGTACGAAATTAACCAACTTCATACAGATCAAAGGACGTTTTTAATTCAGTTTTGTTCATTGACCATTTATTACTTGCTGTCAATCCTTAAATACCTCTCCTTCAATTAGCCCGCTTCATCTTCTGTGTGTGGCCATAAAGTAGCTTCGTCACTGATGTATCTGACAATTTTTTCGTTTAAATGATCGAAAAGGTAGTCATTTGTCGTGATTTAGCTCCAGTAAAAATAATTCGCGTTATCCGTGCGGCCATTACCGCTGTTGAAAATCGTTTCGAATCATATTCCGGGAAAAATCGCGCCAATAAAAAATGTCAAAACTGCAACAACTTTTAAAGACGACGGGCGCAATAAAATAACACGAGAGCATCTCAAACTAGCCCCGTAAGTTATGGGCATGCAGTGCGCGACTCGATCCTTTTCGAAATGGCCTTTATGTTGGACGATCTTAAGGATTTTCGCCGCGTTCTCGACCGGTGTAATAACGCGCCTCGTAAAATTAACCTCGTGCAATGCACGACGCAATGCTCGAAAACGCATAAAAGTCCACATAAATAGTCTCGGATATCCAGGTGGAGGTCCACCTCCTCGAAATGGTGATGTTATTGCTTATTGGCATTCGCAATTACCGCCGGCGTGGGCCAGCTACGGCTCTGGACAATCCTAATACACCTCTAATTAAAAATAATTTCCCAATTAAAACGAGAGATTCGAGTAAATCAGTGGAGACGCTTCGTGGTGGACTTATCTGATCTATGACAGCATGCAGGCATTAATTCTCCAACAAACATGGAAATTAGGCTCTAACGATTGGAGAGAAGAGAAAAAATATTTTCTTTAAACGTGTCGAAAGTTTCAACAAACAACAAAGTTATAGATTTTCCTAACATGGCTAAATTTACAACGTTTTCGCTACACTTGACTAACTTTGTCGCCCAAAGTTTTTCGATTTTTCTCGATTATCACATAACTTCAACTTCATAATTATTTCGACGTGCTTCAAAAATACGCGACAGTAATTTTACGACAAACTACGAGAACACTTTTCTCCAACGATGACGTAAACAATGATTTGGTTTATTTGCGATTTTTAGCTTCAAGCTTTGTGCAACCACATATGAAATACCTCCCATGAAGAGAGAGGAACAATTTGCAATTTTTCTGTTATTTAGTTTTTCATATGATAAATATGCGTCTTGTGTACCTAAACCCATTCGCCAAGCGGTATTTCGCTGTTTTGAAAATTAGCAAATTTTTAGTTTTCTATTTTCTTTGGAAAAGTTAATTGGTTGATGGAAAAAGATTGGAAAACGTCGTGAAAACTTTGTTTCCCCTTTTCTCTGCTGGAGAGAAACAAATTACAATTTCTCCTTTTTGTTTATTTCAATTTTTTCGAGTGTTTTGTCATATGCTTGTAGCTTTATTCAAATGGCTTCTCGTTTGTCAATAGATCGGTTGTTGGTTGCAGGAATCCGCATCCTCTGCGGTAATTTACACTCGTGCTTCGTCGTATCGTTGACACAAATCTGATAATTTAGCTGACGTTGACCGCGGGTGGTTCTCCCGTATTCATTCTCTCTCCGAATTTCGATAAATTTCCTTCTGTAAATAACGTCCCCATAAGTAACTCGTCCGTGTTTGTTATTAGGGACTTTTATTTGTGCATCAGCTTCATTTAGGAGTCTCACTCGCAGCTGTAATCTTAATAAATTAAGTGCTAAGGCGAGATTCACGTAATTGATGTATTATTTAGTGGTTAAGCCGGTGACCATTTGTATAATCCTCTGGGCGTTTGCTTTATGAATCGATTCGTAATTACGTCGATAAATTACCAATGAAAAAGCTGTTTTGATGAAAAAAGTCATCGGATAAATCACGCGTCGCTTTTCGTGGTTATTTAATAAAGGCGAGTCTGGATTAAGACGACCGGTCATAACTTAATGAAGGCTGAAGTCCTTTGGAATATTTGCAGACACCATCGACTTTACGGCCGGGCAATTAATATCAAGCAGGCATCAGAACCGTAAAGCGGTTAACACATTATGGGAGCACATATCCCAGTCGACCAAACGAAACCGGAGCTTTCCTCCCGGAAAGCTCCGGCCACGCCTTGCGTTGGCCGCGTTTGTTGGTAATTTGCAAGCCATATAAATTGTAATTACTGAAATGTCATAATTTCTGTTTTAAAACGCGTTACTAAGCTTCGTAATAATCTTGCACTGTTTATTGTTCAGATGCTACCTTAAACAAGAATTAAGAATAAATTCAATTTTGCATACTTGTTCACCTACGGTTTTATTCCCAAACGCAGCAAAACGCTGGTAATTAGAGCGACCGATTGATTGAAACTCTCCGAGAATGTCATTCGGAATATGAAAGGTAATTTTAAACAGCGATTGTGGCCGTGTCAAAAACGAGCCAATGTGACATGAACAGACAGCGAAGACGTGCATCGCCTACCATAGAAGACTCCCGTCATATTCCCGACGACACTTCCATGAACTCCAGACGAGAAGAGAACAAACCAACCACTCCCGACCAGATCTGAATTACGTAAATCGGCTAATGGTCGTAATTAATCTTCTGGTGCTCAAAGGTGTGGCCATAATTAATTATTATAAACGGGGGAATGTGTTACTACTTCTTTACCTATTCACACGAAACAGTAATTAAACCTTCACCTCGTTCCACTCGATCGTAATGGACGTTTATGGTAGAGGTGCTGCGAGAAAATCATTTTTCAAACAAAAGTTTGAGAAACGAGAGATTGATGTCAATAGCGCGGACGTGCGAAGGTATTTCAAGTGGGACGAACTTGGTCAAAGGAAATTCACTCAATTTTTGAGAAAAATTTCATAAATAAAGTCGCAGTTTGGAATTCTTATAATGAAACGTTTAGATGTAATCCAAATCCGAATAAAAAACGTAAATACCCAGTGTCGGACTGTGGGCTATAGGGCCCACCGGGAAATACCCTGGAAGGGCCCTACAAAAATAGTTTTTTAATAAGTATACAGGGTGATTTTAAAAATGGCAGGCGCTTTAGGATTTTTGTTTATGGCCCGATTTCAAAAATTACAAAACTAAAATAAAATCGTTTTTGACGTTTTACCTATAAGTTAAATAAGTTAATCCTTTTAAATTTTCTAAATGTCATAGTATTTTTTAGGTTAAATTCATTCAACATTTTTATTTTAAATTGGGACTCATCATATTTTTCTCTTTACAATCTGAAAGATTTTAGCTATTATAGTGCAAACATGTGCAATTTGTTCTTTTACTAGAAATTCTAGTTTAAAAAAATTAATAAAGTTGAAAAAAATTTAATAAAAGTTAACAGAGTCTGTCAGGTGGTTTAAGCACACACCTGGGCGGAACCTAATTGCGCACAAATGTAAGAGGGGACGCGGAGCAGTGGCGTATTTTTTTTTTCAAATTTGTTACTTTTTTAAACAATATTTTTTGTTAAAAAATTAATATCTTTTAAATTACGAAAAGGAAAATATACTTTCGAATTAAAACTAAGAAAGTTAAATATATATAGCCAAAAATATACTGACATTTACAATCGGGCCATAAACAAAAATTCTACAGCGCCTTCTGTTTTTTAAAATCAGCCTGTATAAGTGCAACATTTATCTAAATTAACCACAAAAATACGTTAGATTTTATCATTTCATTAGTTTATTATACCAAGTTTCTCGACGTTAAGTTTAACCTCGACCTCGAGTTTAGCTATACAGAGAGGTGCTGAATGTGGAATCTTTGAAACTTTTTAGTTTTTGTTTAGAAGAAAATAAGTCACACATTCCCAAGTTTATTTCTTTAGAAAATTTATTAGGTAAGATACCTACAGCTGATTACGAAAAAATTATAAATTATAAATTATAAATAAAAATAAAAATAATAAAATTATGAAAATAAGCAGAAGGTAGCGTTGTTATTGTTAATTTTATACCATAGATAATTTAGATGTTTGGTCAATTGTTGTTTTTTGTTAAATACTATTTTCTTGAGGGGCAATGACTATTTTTTTCCAACACTTCATGTTTACTAAAAATTAATATTATTAATTATTTTTTTTTGGCCGAGTCTGCTATACAGAGAGCTTTTTTACATTATTTTCCAATGCTTTTGTTATGTTCCTACAAAGTGTTGTGTTGTGAAAAGGTGTCCGCTATCCGGAGGTGTTCATTAAGTGAGGTTTGACTGTAGTATAGTTTAATAGTTTTGGCTGCAAAAGCGTTTGAGTTTTTTAGTTTTCAAAATTTAAAAATTAGCTAACAGCTTTAGCTTTAAAACAGTTGACACCGTAAATTTTCCTAAAATTTTACATAAGAAATTATCACTTTTGAGGCGTTCCGGGTTGTGCCCGGACTCTCAAATGTTTAATTCCAACTTCAGCATCCGAAAACGCTAAAAATACTTCACAAATACTCGTCGTAGAGCATTTTACCCGCTATATGTATGTATATACGACTTAAAGTTAAAACTATTTTTACACATTTTTGGAAAATTCACCCCTGAAAAATAAAAAATTGTCTCTTTTTAAATTCAGCCCAGTAACGTTTTACGCAACACGAATGCCTAAAAAATGAAGAAACGCCATTTGGTCCGATTTGTAAGTTGTCGGTTATTACGATTTTAATTTTAAGAAGAAAAAATTCATAAAATGGGTTTTCGAAAATTTTCTGAAAAATCAATTAATATTAATAATATTAATTAATAATAATTAATTATTAATATTATTTTCGTAAGTAATAGGAATATCACAAAAAGGTGAGAATAGATGGAAAATTATTTAATCTAATTTTTCGAAGTATTGTGACAAAAAATGGCCAAGGGCCCGATTAAACCTGTGGGCCCACCGGGAAAATTCCCGGTTTCCCGGCGGCACAATCCGACACTGTAAATACCTATACGAAAATTCAAAAGTTTTTTTCATAAAACAATGAATAGAACCTACTCGCCTTTGATCTTCTTTTTAATTGCGATTTTCCCTCTAATCAAAATGAAAACAAGTCTAAAAGTAGGCAACCTCTTTTCGTTTACAGTAGGGTTAAAATGGTAGACAAAATAATTCAGTGAAAGATAAAATTTGCACCAAAATGTGTTTAATTTCTGTGGCAACAACCTCTACAAATTTAGTTTGCAACTAAGAGAAAAAGGTACGAACAAGACTCCCATCATAAAAGTCATATATTCAGCAATTAAACTTCTTGTGGTATTTAGAGTTGATGTTATTGCAGCGATTACAGTTGGAGAAACCAGGTGGAGCCGCCTATATTCCATTTTGTTTATAAATTTATCACGCCTCACTAATAATGTTTCTTCTCAATGCCGTAATTACCAGAGTCTCGCACTTTTATTACGGCCCCACTGCATGCCCGGATTATTCACCACAAACCCAAACATCTGACTGTTATTGCACCGGTTACAAAAAAAGTAATCGATGAGGTCTCAGGTCGAGTCTCCGCTAACATTTTTCAGAAGGGTGTTGAAAATTCGGCACAAAAAGAATTGGATTAAAATTTGATTTAATGAAATTTATTATAAAAGGGTCGTTCGATAGGTCGTCGGCTCGTAAAGTGCCGGAAAAAGGTTCCGGTCCGGTCGATCGTCCAAATCCAGAGTATATTTGGTTAAAAGATGCTGCCGAGTGGAGTAACAATCATCTGTCATGTTCAACAGTTTACCATTTGTATAAAATATGAACGTTGATGTCGCTGTTACCTGTCAAAAGGTATTACAGCGGCCGGGACGAGTCTCGTCATCGCTGAAAATACGCCGAAAAAATCAGGCTGAAATTTCAGAGACTTCGACGTTATCGAAGCGGTGCGAAATAATATGCCCACGTTTTCAATAAAAGAGACAAAGAGCAGAGCCCGGAATGCACTCAAAATGGCGAAATGCAGTCTGCGGACAGACAGCGGCAGGTTAATAATGCATGCGGCGGCGGTTTCGCCGATGGAGACGAGGAGGAGAAGGAGGAGGAAGACGGTCTTCAGGGTGACGGATGTGATTGTCAGTGAGTGACAGCCGTCAGTCGGGTTGCTCATATAAGGACCACAGGAGAACGAGCCACATATCACACGTCTGTCCGGCCAACATGGGCCCAAGCGGACTCATCTGAATGCAACCGCGAGAATCGTGCGGCGGCTTATTAAAACTAACACATTCTTAAATGGACGGGAGGTGGGATTTTTGACACGGGGAGATGAACAAACGAGAGACTGATACAGAAGTTGCAGGATAACTAATGAGGAAAGCCAAGTAGTGAAGAGGAATCGGAAAATTTATCTTGCAATTCAGCAATGTATACCAATTATTTAGTTTTGAATGTTTTCGGCCAAAATATCCAATAAAACTCCAGATAAGTTATTCGTGGTACTCGTGGTAGTTGCAATTGTTTCAACAATGTATTTTTCAAAATTTAACCTCAGGACAAAGTTATCCGACGATTGTAAAAGCAACCCTTAAAGAGTATTTGCTTATTGACTTACTTGGATGAATTACAAAAGGGTAGTGATACATTTTAAGAGTGGAAATGTACAGACATTTATAAGTTTGTGGTGGAAAAATTAAGTACACTTGTTAGACCTACATCGGGCAAGTTATTTTATTATTAAACTTATTATTAAAATATCATTAAAAAAAAACTTATACAATACCTATGTAAAATGATTTGTAAGATTCGCTTATTTGAGTTAAGGTTAATAATTTCGGAATATGAGTATCGGCAGAAATAATTGGCCAAAATCTCGACAAAAATCAAAATCGAACAAATTGATGTTTGAAGGGCTCTAAGAGGTTCTACAGGCATAGAAAAATATACAGCGATATTTTTTTCACTCTGAACATACCCATTATTCCCTATGTTCAATCTGAAATTTCAACCTGTCAATTAAATGTTCCAAGATTATTCAACTAAAGAAAAATAATTTTTTATAAAATTTATTAATCATCATCAGGTAATAGTAACATGTAAGGAATGATAAATTACTTTAACAAATATTCGAAGTCACTTCAAATTGGTTCAAATAACTCGACATCAAATAATTACCTTTACATATCCTTGGTAACGTAAATTAGATCAATGCTTTGATATGTTTTTTTTTCAGATTGAACATAGGGCTATGTTCAGAGTTAAAAAAATGTCCCTGTACAAAACGTTGTTGGAGCGAATTTAGAAAGAGAAAATGATTTTTTTGAGTTTTTGAATGTTGGCATTGTATCTACCTATCAAAAACTCTAAACATTCTTAATCAACTTTAAATCATAAAAATGTTTCAAATTTGGTGCTTCAGACGTAAAATCACGTGCTTAACACAACTGTATAGTTAAAAATGCTCTCAAGTAAATAGAGAAAAAGTCTTTTAAATCCCTTAAGGCTTTTAAGATTGACCAATGACCAGAATAACTTTAGGAGAAAAAAATAAATAAAAATTACGGCGAAACTGTTGGAGCTAGCTTAGAATGTAAAGTAGGTACCATTAGAACTGGCTTAAAAAAACTACAAAATGGCATAGATTTCAAGGCGATATCTCGAAAAAAAATACAATTTTTAAACGCCTTTTAGTCGAAACTAAAAGGGCTAGAAGAAAACGTCTTATTCCATCGTAAAGAGCACATCAAAATATCTATTTCAGATAGAATGGGTTCCAATAGATATTGAGACATTTCCAGAATTGGTCATTTTTTTGGGTGTTTGAAAGTGTTTCAATTTTATTATTATTAAAAAAAAAGAAACTATTTTGATGTAAACCTGTTTACAATGATCCGATGAATCGATTGACGTCGAGAAAATTGCAAAATTCACAATATGTAGTTTTTTAAAAAGATATATAATTAAAAGAACTTTCCAAAGATAATAGACTAAGCTTAATGAGATTAGGCTAATAACTCCGGAATCATTGCCCGATAAATCCTCAGGATTAAAGCACAAAATTTAAAAATTCAAATACTGCATCATATTAGTAAAAATAACAAAAATAATTTGCCTGAACAAACCTTTTTGCTTTAAGATTATTTAATTTTCGAATTAAGAATGTTTTTTTATTGAAAAACTAAAAATGTAGCCGGAACGACTCCGGGTGCCCACCAATTTTCAACAGCCTTTGGATGCTTTTTTTCACTCTTACTCAGTTTTCAAATATTGCAGCCAGCGCAAAAGTCCGGTGGCATTGAAATCAGAGTAAAAAATCTATAAAATGGTGCCAGTTTCAAGACGATATCTCGTCATAGACAATTTTCAAACGCGGATTACGCCAAAATCAGAAAAGCTATATCAAAAAGTTCGATACTATCGTGTAATTAGCGCATCAGAAAATATTTGATGTGGTTACTTTTAGCCCCTCACCCATTATACTACAGCTAGTTAATTCTCTGACGAGTGAGTGACTTTCTCAAGAAGAAAAATAAAACTTGAGAGTACAGTTCTAAATAAAGATCTTTCAGAACAGCTTAACAATTACTCAGAAAAATGTTAAATGATTGTTTGAGCGAGAAAGCTTAACAATTTATTAGAGAAACATTCAAGCCATGTTCAAGGTTTATTGAAACAATTAAATTAATAAGCAATGAAACCTGCTCCGAGTGGTAAAATTGTTCAAATTCTAGCGAAAAACATTTGGGCATTGAAATTAATTTGAGACGGATATACCTAACTGTATTTAAATCTGTTTTTTGATCGTCATGAGCACATTAAGCTTTTTCAGGCGATGTAATTACTGGAGAAAAGTAACTAAATTATTGAAAACAATAATTATCTCGTTCGAGTGAGTGCTCAACAATGTTAAATCCGCAAATCGTAAGTTGGTACCACAAATTTTTCACTCACGTTACCTTTTACTTTATCGTTAATGGCAATTTTTACAAAAACCTTCTCACATACCTTTAAAAAAACCTGATAATTGCCACTGGTTCCTTGATTAGATTTGCATTCCTGGCCACAGGTACCCGCCACTAGAACGTATTTAATTATTCCGGAGTCGAGCTGCCAACAAATTGTTTTCGTGGTCGTTCATTATTCATTCTTTTAACAAATCATCTAACCGTGGAAATAATCTTACTCGGCGTGCATTTTAAACAAAACTTAATTATTATTTCGTCGCTACCGCGTTTGGTTCCACATGTGTCCGGCGAACAAGTTGTAAACATCGCAGAGGCAATTAGTAACGCCAGTTCCGGATTTTCAAAATAAAATTGAAAAATTTCCAAGTGGTGGACTATTAATTTCGAGTGCCTGGCCCGCACCTACTTGCGCTATTTATCACCGGATTCTTCTCATCCCGAGATTTACATATTCCATCCTGTTTTAATTAAAGTGACTAATGTTTATTTAACATAACAAAACGTATAATCATAAAAATCAAAGCGGGGAGCAAGGCGTGTGGCCCACACCTGGACAGGTATGCACGATCGAGATGCTGAGGAGCTACGGTGAGGACAGGAGGCGGACACACCACATGTTTAAAACACCACTACCTAAACTTGGCTAATGTGCAGCTTCTAGCCGCACTTTTCACAAAAATCTGAACGAAATTTTAAAATATCCGATGTTTAAAGTGTTCGTATTTCTAGCTAATTCAAATGGAATATGAAAGCTTCGTTTCGTGGCTCAAACAAAAAATTCACTTTACTTGAGAATCGATAAACTTGACGAACTTCTTATAGTGCGGTAACGAGCAAATTGCAGGAAACTGGGCTTATGTTTTGTGATTTTCTAGTGGGAATTCGAATTGATTGCGGCAATTAAAAATGCGGATATTTCAGTTGATTGCAATTGAAAAAGGTGAAAAATGTTTGAGTAGATTAGATCGCATCGTTTCCGTATAGCTCATCAGTTATTTCTTTGCGTTTTGAACCCTTCTGTACCTGCGATCCGTCGAAGATATAAATTTTTGAGTTCGGTCGGTTGTTAATTTTGATAGTCATTATTAATTATCTCGGCGGATAATGAAAATAATAGTGTCGGAATTCATGAATTCGTGTCCTTGGACGTGTTTTCGATTCGGTATAACTTAATTGAGATGATGGAGGTTGCATCAGCATTGTCTTGTGCCTCTGAAAAATCCTGGCACTTTTGTACGCTCGACTATTAATTAATGAGTTTTTTTTCACACAACTGGGACGCCGCTAAAGATAATACGAAGCTATGCAGTAGCTTTTATATAAGGAAACAATTAGTTTTGCTTGTCATGTCAGCTGCTGGTACAATCGTGAAACAACCATTATTTTTTCTCTATTATTCGAAAATATTTAGTGGCGTGATGACGTCCCAAAGCGTACAAAGAAAATTTTAATTATTCACTTTTTTTCCAGTTTGATCGGCATCATGAATCGAAAAAGTGTCCTAAAAGAATGAGGACCTTCGAGCACGTTTTGCCTTCGAACTAATTATGGTTTTATAATCAGCGTGGTTATAATTACTGCCAGATCGAGGTTCTTTGTTTGACTAAAAACTTAACACCGTAAAACGAAACACATTCCGATGCGAGCCGAGCAAAAAGCCGGGTCGGATTTCACACAAAGGACAATGCAGTAAAAACCTGTAATGCCAGCAATATATCAAACCAATTAATACGCGATTATTTATTATTATTAAGAGAGCTGCCGAACTATGCTGCACTTGCGGACCAGAAGTAGGTTGGCCTTGCGACAGACGGCTCGATGCTCTTTTTCGCATTCTTGCATGCTTTATGCCGAGATGTATGTAATGTAATTGAATTATGCGATGATATGTTGATGTAAACAACAGATTTCAACCACTTTCAACGTAATTTAATAAAAAAAACAAACGAGAAAATGATAAATGAGAGCTGGGAAGGGTCCTGAGGGTTACGCGCTTGCTCGCCTGTTGGGGTCTCCGGACGAAAGTTGCAAGAATCAGAAGTGTTAGTGCCCGAACTCGAAAAGTTCACATGTAAAAAAATTGTTCTTCATTATTTCACAAACGTAAATAATAGGAAACTTAAGTCATTTCCTAATTTGAATTTGCTTAAAGAGAAATGGTTTAGAGTTTTATTTAGAGAAAAATGTATTTTTTGGTCAACATGTATTTATTACAAAAAAAAAAATCCTGTGAAGAATTTATAGAGATAATCCAGGCAGAGAGAGTTAAGTATTTATTTTTGTTTTCTCATTTTGAAACTTTAGCTTTCGAATTTGCTTCTTTTCCAACTTTTTAACAAATAATGGCCGCGGCTTTATCGCATATTCGCCTTTTGTTGTAGCTTTGTGAAAATCTGTACCCGAAATTAATAAATCTTTATTGAAAGCTGCTTTTGAGCCGTGCAACTCCGCCTTCCAATATCTCAAAAAGCGTTAAGCTCATTTGAATAAAATCCAAATTGTTTCAGCATATCCTTTTAAAAGTTCGAATGCGGCCGTCTTTGAAGAGTAATCGATTCGTGTTTGTTCAGGACCTTCAATATTCTGCATCAATCGCTCTTTATTATTCAACGCTGCAACTCTATTTACTCGAAAAAAGAGCTTTTCGGGAAGGGATTTTCACTCGACGCTTAATTCCCAATCTAATTATAAGGCTAAACCCTTTTTGCTATGAAAAAAGTAACTCCTGTTCAGGTGCGAACTACAGCATTGATTTATAGAGAGAGTGGTAATTGGCGACGGTGTAATAAAGTCTTTATTGTAGGTTTAAACGTCCTGTCAAAGTTTCCGGTTGGTTGTAGAATTTTTCATCGGGAAATTTTCAGACTCCGGAGTCTCGTTGCGCTGAAATAAGCTATTAAAGCTCTCGCGAAATGATTTATTTAACACCCACATTTGCTAATGCAAGTTTAGAGCGTAAGACCCTCGAGAACATAACAATGTCTTGTAGACAATGACCGACGGTATGGTCACAGTCTCAAACCGAACGCACCGCCGGACTCCATAATATAACAATCATAATGTTATGTACTTAAATTTAAATTATTATTGCTCGGTTTTGGTTCAATCACAGACATGTTTTGTCGACTTGACGTCACTTCAACCCTTTGCTCCAACGCACATAAAATCGCGAACGCAAGTCGTTGATACGTTCGTAAAATCGGGCGCAAGATTGACGTTTACGAGCGTTTCTTTTTATTTAATTTTGTGCATTGTATTTTTAGCGATTTAAAAGTTGGAGTAAAATTTCAAGGCGTGACATTTAAAGGCGCGTTAAAACGGCACTTAAAGTATTATTTACAGCCAGTAATTAAGAAAGGTTTAATTATCACGACTGATTGGAAGAGAAGATTATTCCTAGAATTAACCACCGCAGGTAAGACTTTAACCGGCTGTTTAATTGCGAAATGTTGAGTCCGAGACACATCCGTCAGATTTGCCTCCGTGCATAATCGGCCTTTAATTAAACCCAAGCTTGATTATTATAATTCATTCGATTTTTTTCGATTAGGCAAATCCGCTAATTAAGTTGCCACGACGAGGTCGCCTATGGCTTTTGTATGGAGGTTTGCAATCGGAATAATTGCGGCCGTAAACCGAGTTCGAGTCGCTAACGGGCCGCTAACTGAAAATAATTAATTAATGCCAGTTATGGACAAACAAATTTTATGAGGGCAAGAGGTAGTTGCCCGGCTGAGAAAGTGGCAATCTATTCGATAATTATTGTGAATTAAAACAATATTTTCTTTCAAATTCTGAATTCTGAATAAGCTACGAATTCGCAATTGCAACAAAAAAACGATGAATTCAAAAAATCCTGAAATTTCCTTTCAGACCGTTCAGAAAAATTCTAGTGGTGAGAATAATGATGTTTTAAGATTAGAATCGTTTAAATCTTAATTTAATATAAAAAACTAAAAGAAAATTAGTGGTGTGGCCTTTTCCAAGTTTGGATTTAGTGTCTGGATCAAACTAGAAATTCTGAATACAAAAAAGAATCTAGAAAGACAAAATGTTTTGTTTATAGAACATGCTGCTCAAAAAAAATCGCCTTCTCTCATCGTTCTCCTAGAATTCTCTAAATTTTAAGTTATACTTTTTTTTGAAGTTTGGAGGTTGGAAATAAAATCATAACTTAGACTTCTCTTCGCCTTTGCATTGCAATATGTAGCAACTAAATCTTGCGACACAAGCAAAGCCCACTGCCGATGACTACCTCCTGTAAGAATGCGAAGAAATTAAACAAAACAAAAGAATATAACTCGGCAACAGTTGTCCAACGGTGCGTTATTTTTACACCTCCGGGAGCTCTTTTCGACCCTCTGTTTAGCCGAAAGCTCGTCCGTCTGGATGCAAAAACGTCCGTTTAATTGTTTCGAGAGTTACATTGCAGATTCGGACAATAGCGAGGGTGCGGTTAGCACCTAGTCCGTTCTCGGCCGTATATCTACCTGGGCCGCTAATTAATGACCAACACATTCCCAGTTAATTACTCCATCCGAGACTCGGCCAATTAATGCACCGATTCAAGAAACCCGCTTTTAATTATCCCACATTTTATTATTCCATGTCATCCCAGACAAGCATTATACCCAAAGACTTTTATTTGTAAACAAAATGTTAACGAAAAAACATTCATTAGAATTTTAAACGGCCCCCGATAACATTTCGTGTGCACGTTCCCAATTAGAAGGTTAGTCTGTGGTGCCATGGTCAATGCCAACCGAGATTTCGGCGTGATGGTGGAAATGCGATTCGTTTGGCCGGAAGTTATGAATAAAATTTGGTAAAGCTTGCAAGCTCGTTAATTTCTCAAACAATCAAAACACGAAAAATTCGCCGGTGGTGAAAGCATGAATAAAATTACAATTCATAAAATCAACCCTTGTTTGCCCGGGCGGCACGCCACTAATTAATTGCACGCATATTGCCATATCAACCGATGATAAATCTCTTCGATTTGTTGTCCTCTTAAGCGCACTTTATTCATTATTTATGATTATTTGAAAATGTTTATACACGATATCGATTTGCATTGAATTAAGCAGTGTCATTTGTTAAGATCAGACGATGTTCGAATTACGCCACGTGATTAGGCGTTTATTTCATCTCGAGACGTTTAGAATTTTAAATCGCTGCTTTGGGACTGCGACACCAAGGAGAGAAAAAAATCAACGACACTAATCTGAATTATAATACGAGTTTATAGGCAAGAGCCTGATTGTTCTCGGCCAGAAGTGATGAATTAATACGACTGAGGACCAAGGTTAGAGATAGAGGGACCTCGTTTTATACCGCAGACGAAGAATATTTATTCGAAATGAAAACGTGGACGATTCAAATCCCAGTGCAATGATTTGGGTCCATTTTTTACCGATTCAAAGCAACACAAAAACACACAAATGATTAATTTTTGTTTTTACAGTAAACAATGTATTTCTGTTAACACATACAGGGTAACCCAAGGGTGCGTAATCGGTCTATAACTTTTTTACTATTTGAAATATTGCCATGCCCTTTTCGTTATACAATTGATCGACTTAAAGTCCACAAATTAAAAATATTTTTATTATACACAGGGTGTTGTATACAGGGTGGTGAATCATAGTTATATTTTTTTTAATGGAACACCCTATATATTTTTGCATATTTGGATTTTACGCAAAAAAATAATGTAACTTTATAAAAACTATTATGGGTCTATCTCTTTTAGTTTCGGAATTATTCAACTTTTCGTTATAAAAAAGACCAATTTTTGAAAAATCACTGCGAAGTCTACTATGAATATTTTCCGGCAAATTTGCAACAGAAAAACTCAGAATAGCCTGTAGTTTTAGCAATAGTCGACTTTTACTTGTAACACGCAGATAATATACAGGGTGTACCAAAACGCAAAAAGTTGAATAACTCATTTTTTTCAAATGGAACACCATGTATTTCTTCACACGTGTGCATAGCATTTTTTATAAGCTTTCTAATGATATGCGGTTTGTAAAAAAAATTTGAATTTTTCTTAAAGAATTCAAAAAGAAATTTTCCTTTTTTTACTTATTTTATCAATAATTCTTGATGAGTGAAATTCATTTATGCATCAAGTAATAATTAACTAATCAACTAATGCAATTAGTCACATTAGTACACATCAAAAAATAAATTACCATTTGACTTATTAGATTCTAAGCTAACAAATTTTCTTGCATTAAAATACATTTTTTTGAAAAATCTTGAAAAATATTTTAAATTTGCTATGCAAACCCCATACCATTAGAAAGCTTATCAAAAATGTTCAGTTCATGAAAAAAAATACATGGTGTTTCATTTGAAAAAAATGAGTTATTCAACATTTTACGTTTTGACACACTCTGTATATTATCTGCGTGCTTTAACTAACTAAAAAAAAAAATTTAACTTTGGTATACAACACCCTGTGTGTAATAAAAATATTTTTAGTTTGTGTACTTTAAGTCGATCTATCGGATAATAAAAACGGCATGATAATATTTCAAATAGCAAAAAACTTATGGACCGATTACACACCCCTGGGTCACGCTGTATTTAAATTTTCAAACCGCATTTCTATTTTTTAAAATTGGATGTTCTAAATTTAACACTCAGAATTTTGACTTTTAAAATCGAAATTCCGGGTTAAATTTATCATTACGAAATTCAAACTAGGAATTTTGAATTTCAAACTTAACATGTTATTCAATTTGAAGGTTCAACACCTATTTTGATTTAACGTTCCAACTTAAAATAAAGTAAAATTTTGAATATCAAAGATTTTGTTCTCTGTTGGGTCTTAAGAGGAGTATATGTACCTGGTCATTTTTGGTACAGACAGACTTCTTTAATTATTTGTCAGTGGAATAACTGTATTAGGGTAGGTAAAATGAAATGATTAGAGATGGTAAGTATTACCGTTAAGGATTCGAGAAAAATGTATACTCTAAAAGCGAGTAGTTTTAATAAATATTGTAAGATTGCTGATAGTCCAGGTCAAAGGCAGGATTAATAACTCGTGACAGAAGTTGAATAAGAAATAAGAAAATGGTTAATAGAGTCACCTTGTGGACTTTTATTTATCGTCTTCTATATGTGCGTAATAGCACCATCAACATTCAATCTGGAATAATTTATGTAAGCGTCCGTCCCTCGGAATGGCGTTATAATTTCTGTAAAAGAAGTCCATCGTGTTGTAGCGACACCTGTGTGCACCTAATTCTCGTGTCTAATGAAAAATGGCCACACTCTGCACGTGGTGGTCACGCTGGGAGTCTCCCGTCAATTCCACTTCTCATATTTATTAACGATCAAATTACGGTAGACGTAGAAAAATTTCGAAAATTGCTTGGAAAATATCAAATTACCCGTCCGAATAATTAAAAGCGTTGTCCGTTTTTTCATTTCTAATTTTACGGTGATTTCTAAGCGGCCTTTGCTCGTGTAGCGCTCGATCCGGTTATGTCTGTCCATCGGACGCTCCTTTCCTGGTTGTTATGCCGTACGGCTACTGTCTTACGCGAGGAATTATGATATTGATGATATCACGGGCCGTGGAGGCTCACTCTCGATAACGAGCTCCGGCACTCGGATGAAAATCACAACATCGAAGGCGAGCGCAACGCATCATTATCTTCGGATACCTACCTATATACGAAGGGCATTTGAATATGGACGAAATATGCGGCTGATGTCACATGACGACGACGACGACGCCGTCACTATCTAATCATCTAAATGGGGAACAGATCTCGAGGGAAGATTGCGGATATTGAAGCTCGAGGCGATTGTCTAGATGTGGATATGGAGCTCAGGACGTATGAATAATATGGATGGAAATGGACGGACACGCATCGAACACTCGATGATCCGTGCCGGCCAAATCGACACACATATGCCCAGAAAAGATTTATTAGGAAAAACGCGCAAACCTTCAAAAATCGTTATAAAACCGGAAATGGTCAAATCATACAAGACATAAAAGGATGGTACACGTACAGTATTCTGCAGAATTAATGTCACAAACTCGGCTCTCGAGCGGACGCGTTTCGGGTCGCGACTATTTAGGAGCATTACAGCATTACAGCAGAGATTTATTTTTACTGAATCTAGAATCTTGGTATGACATTTGATTTATTACAAAACATTTGCATATTTTACCAAGGGTGCAACCCGCTACGTGCAAGCTGGTAGCATCTTCGAATCTTGGGCCTGGCCCCTTAATCCTTTGTGGCCTAATGAAAGAAACAAATTCATTATTTTGTGGATTACTACACTTTTTCAAAAAGCTGATTTGATAAATGATGAAGTAGTAAACGAGAAGATTCCCAATTTTTTTATTTCAGTCGATAGCTCTTGACGTAAGAAAAAAACTTGTTAGTTCGTCAAATAAAGACGGCTTTTTAGGTAAATAATAAAAAATTAACACTGATTTCAGTTTATTCCAGGTAATTATTTTGTAAACTGGTGACTTTGGACAAAACTCTGAATCAAGATGATTCATTTTTAATTATAAAAAACCGTTTCAAATATTGTTTTATTCCTTTCATTAAAAAAGTCAAATGCGATAAGTGATTATTTCTAGTCAAAATTTTTTATAATTTGAGCGAACGTTTATCAGTCTTCACAACTGTCCATCGCCAGTCTTCTGCCAGTCCCATCTCTAACCCTCGAAACGACCCGAAACGCGTCCGCTCGAGAGCCGAGTTTGTGACATTAACTCTGCAGAATACTGTACAGGGTGCTGCATTTTGGATGTCCGAATAGGGGATCTCCGAAACTAAGAGGTTTAGAGAAAAACGAGTGACACATTCTCGGGTCCGTTTTTTGAGAAAATAATTTTGGTCAAAACTGCATCCCGCTATCGTTTTTGTTTTCGACTTATAAACAAAAGTTGACATTTTAGCGAAATCTTAAAAAATTTATATCTTCCTTATTATAAAATATACACATTTGAAATAAAGACATTATACAGGCACCTTTTTACAGAGAATTTAATAATGTTATCAGCGATTTTTTTTAATCATTCGTTTAGCTGTAATAACATAAAGTTGTATTTTTTTAAATAGGAATCACAGTTGGCTATGACATTTTCGAAAAGCTTATTTTTTTTTAACTAAAAACAATATAAATACAGTTTGATATTTTTATATACTTTTGATAAAAAATATATTTAAGATATTTGAAAGTAGTTGGCCATGGAAAAATTGTTTCACATAAAAGGTGTAAATAATCTAGAAATTTTGTGAACGGTTATTAAAGTAAAAAATGTGAAATTATAAAAATAGCTGTTAAATTTATTTTCAACTGAACAAATATACGATTGTCGCAGATTTTAATTACATAAAAAATGTGCAGAAAATTGCAAACGATGTGTCACTACCATTTGGTAACACTTTTTTATGATTTAGTGAAGTGCAATGAAGGTGACATTGATAATGTTATGCATTTTTTTACCGCAGATGGGATTTGATATTGGTGTTTGGATTAATATTTTTTGTAAAATAAAATTTTATTGACAAGCAATCACACAATTAATAAGATTTTTCTTTTTCCGACATTGCATGTTTAATTAGAAAATAGAATAGTAATAAGTAAGCTTGCCATTTTAAATCTAAAAACAAATAATTTTTATTAATTGCAAAAATTTGATCTAATAATAATTTATTATGCTGTTTTTGAATTAATTAGTGTTTAAAAAATTATTAAATTATAAATACTTGTTGGGTAATATTTTTTTCATAGTTTTAATTGAAAATCCAAAATTTTTTCATGGCCTACTATAAAGAAAAAGCGAAATGTTATGTTTTTTTTAAATATTTAAAAATAATGTATTACACAAATAGACATATCAAATCAGAAAAAAATAAGCTTTTCAAAAATATCACAGCCCCCTATGATTCCTATTTAAAAAAATACAACTTTATGTTATTACAGCTAAACTAATGATTAAAAAAAATCGCTGATAACATTATCAGATTCTCTGTAAAAAAGTGCCTGTATAATGTTTTTGTTTCAAATGTGTATCTTTTATAATAAGGAAGATATGATTTTTTTAAGATTTCGCTGAAATGTCAACTTTTGTTTATAAGTCGAAAACAAAAGATGATGCGGAATGCGGTTTTGACCAAAGTTATTTTCCCAAAAAACGGACCCGAGAATGTGTCACTCGTTTTTCTCTAAACCTCTTAGTTTCGGAGATCCCCTATTCGGACATCCAAAATGCAGCACCCTGTACAATCTGAATATGAACCTATCTTTAATTATTTTCAACTTCACGTTCCCCCAAAATAAATAAATAAGAAAAATGTTACTTCATTCTGAAGTGGTCTCAGAAGGGTATTATAAGTAGCCACTGCCTTTGTAATTAAAACGGACTTGGCTACAGAATTTAGTAATTTTAAGAGCAAGTTTGTGCACCAAGGGGAAGAAAAGTGCGCTTCCCTCCCTGGTATTTCCATATTTAAGCGCTGCATTTATAAAGACGCAACGACTTTTCCTCCCAACGCGGATCCACTATCTAATATTAATAACACGAATAAACTCCATCGGGAACGGAATAATAAAAGCAAATCTCCAACAGATGCACGAGTAATGCATTTTTCTATAAAATGTTATAATAAGAGAAGGAATGCGGCTCGGAGAATACTTAATAGAATCCCGTCCCGCAAGAAATCCCCCAACAAAAGACAAAGAATCGTATCGAGATCGATGTCGGACCGAAAATTATTCATCAGCAATTAGATTTTTTGTGTCTGGTCCGAGCGAGCGATCATTGCACGTTTTCTTCGGCACTCTCTCTAGTCGTACAATGGGAGTAACACAGGTAGCGTAAATGTGAAGAGGCCGTCAAGTGTGCAGTAAACAGCCTCGGTTATACGACTAGGAAAGCTCGTTTATCGGCCGAGATAAGGCGTTCCGTCAAAATATTCACCAATTAAATGAAGTTATTTTTAATTTTGGAACGTCACGGTTAGGTAATGAAACCGGCCGTCGAAATTATCGAATTGATTAAAAGGTTTGGTGTTCGAGAAATAAAGTATGCGTTGAAAATTTGATAATTCTTTAATAAGCACACATCCGGTAGGTCTTGTCTAACTGTTGAGTGCTTTCGTTGACGCTTTTTTCTTCTTCTGACATCGATTTCGGTACGACGCGTATTCATTCATAAATTACTTTCATTCTCTTCGTAATGGGATTTTTTTAATTTAAATGGTAGGGACGATTCGACAATCGAAGAATTTCGAGTAAACGATTTCAACATCTTGCGTTCCATCAATGAAAGAACTCATTACAAAAATTGGGTTTAGAACGCCGAGGTATGCGCTACTGTGCTGCCTTTAATAATATCATAACTTTTTTGTTTGATTTTTTTGGTCAGAGGTGTGGTGAGCAGTCAAGACGTTTCAAAGCTTAATCTCTAACGTGATTTGATACCAGCATCCTTAATTATGTTTTTGTCAGATCTGTAAGGGTAAAACCTAAAGATTCTTCACAACACAACATATTCTAAAAGGTGGAATCCCTCAAAAATCATAAAATATGATCGATCAACGTTTGGTTGCAAGAACTTTCTGCTCACGGGACACCATACAATCAGTTAAAACGTTCCATGATATTTTGAGCAATTCCGGGCGCTGAGAATTCCGTAATTATTGGTAAATATCGGTTCCGGGACCGGAAATCATCAAATTTTTAATAAATCAACTTGAGAATCATACTAAATGACTTTTTTCGAACTCCTGGGAGTTCTAAAAATTAAATTAGGAAAGTGCATAAAGCATACTTATTGATTCGAATTTGAGAAAAAAAAGTTAAAAAGCTTTTCGGCGAAGAGTTTTCGAAATATCGATATATTTTTACTTATTTCAGGCGCTTATACTATTTCGCTTCCAATTGTATCAGGTAAAACTGCAGAAATAATATAAATAAAATTAGTTTGAAAAAAGGACAATTCCTAATTTTTGATGGTATTACGCGTTGAAAATCCATCAAACTCTGTGGCAGTTCACGAATCGTAGAATTCCGTGTCATCCCACATTCCATCAATGGCGAACCTCATTACAATGCAAAAACTCCGCAAAATGACGTTTAAAACGTTACGGTATGCGCTACTGTGCAGGTATCGTCTTAATAATATCGTTTTTTTGTTGGTTGTGGTTTTTTTGTATGGAGGTGTGGTTAGCAGTCAAGAAGTATCAGGGCCCAATCTCTTTTATGATTTGTTCTGAACAAATCCGCGCTGTCGTCCTCTCTTATGAAATTATAAATACATCAATGTACCGATTGCATTCATTAACGTGGGAATGTTCTTTAATTGCTTTTGGACGCTGTAATTAACGTAATTGCTGCGAAAACATATCATTAGGCTTTTTTCGTCAGGGCTAATAACCATCAGAACATTTCTAATACATTGTGTAAGATGAGGTGCTCGAGTAATTATCAGGATCGGACCATAGCAACGGCCTACAAAAATTTCATTAACATTTACCGTTGAAGCTACGTTTTTTAACATTTCGACAAAAATAATTTCAATCATTTGGATTTAATAACGGTAACGGTACACATCTAAATAAAACCTAATCGAAATTCGATACGTGATGGTGTAGGATTTTTTTAATTCCAAAAAGGGTTTTTCTTGAATTTCCTTTGAGAAAGTCTCACAATCTGAGCCGAGTTAAGATGATAAATTGCCACGATTTGTTAGTCAACTATTACAGTAATAGTCGCGGCGTGTGTAGAATGGTCTTTGTATACGTATATAACATGTATGAGAGATGGATGCACGTCAAAAAATTCAAGCTAAATACTACTTGCAAAAGAAATAAATCAATTCCGTTTAAAAGTAATAAATAGTGACAAAACTATTCAAAGAATAATAATGTGACAAAAAATAATTAACAACTTCTTCATTCCTCGGAATCTGTCATTAGAAAGATTATTCGTTTCCTTCCTTCAAAGAAATCCAGTAAAGATTAATTTAGTTAGAATGTTTTAATTTGTTAGGCGAAGCTCTCAAGAGTAAACATTGCAATATAGAAGAGTTTCCTCGGTCCAACAGAAGCCACTTTCCTCTAAATGATTTAATTACTCTAAACTTAATTAGGACTACCGGATCTTTTCTGCCCTATTGTTTAATTGACAGTGCTGCCAACTCACGGACCCATAATTAAAATCATTAATTCTCTACCATGGCAATGGAATTACCGTTCAATTTCCGAATAAATTTCACCCATACAAAAACCAGCTTAATTATCACTAATTTACTTTTAAACCCAATCCATATTAAGTAAATATTAATTAAACTTTTTGTCTCTCAATCATTTTCTCCGGTGAAAAGCTCGAACAAGAGAGCTCCATTTGCTATGCTCGGCTGTCTCGTTCCGTAAAATTCGAACACAATTAAACGATGAAAACGTCTTTTTTCTCATGATTTTACCCGAATGAGTAAACATGTGTAAGATCATCGCGGCCGCGTCGACCGGAAAAAATCCTTTTAATCGTTGCCGAAGCAAAAAACCCGGAGAGTACATACATAATAAAAGCGCGCTTTTGATGAATGTCAGACACAATGCGATGTTTTGTTAATTTTTCTAATTGGTAATTTCCTAGCCCTAATGACGGGCCCATCGGACATATGGGCATAATTGCGGCCCATGCCTGAGGTAATGTGCTTATGATTGCAAGGTAAAAAGCGTACAAAACACATCTTCCTGTTTTTAAATTGTCATTCTTTAATAATTTTATAATGACGACGACGTGTGTGTGACCTGCGCTTTATTAACGCTTCCATTCACTGAGCAACACAAATGAAACCAAAATTTCACGTTAAATTTTAATTAAATATAAGTTTTTGTCCTAGAAAATTGAGAATCTTGAATTTAGTTTACTAAGAAATTTCTGAATTTTCATGTTGGTAAAGTTTATTATTGACCGTAAATTATTAATTATTTTTTCACAAAAGCCGTAAAAATATTTTCAAGTATATTTTGATTTCTGATTTCGCTTTCTGCTTTCTGCCTTCTGATTTTTGCTTTCTGATTTCTACTTTCCGATTTCTGCTTTCCGATTTCTGCATTTTGCATTCTGATTTCTGCTTTCTGATTTCTGCTTCTGCTATCTGATTTTTGCTTTTGCTTTCTGATTTCTGAATCAGAAATCAGAAAGGAATCAGAAATTAAAAAGCAAAAATCAGAAATCGGAAAGAAAAGCAGAAATCCGAAAGCCTGCTTTCTGATTTCTGCTTTTTCTCTGAATCAAAAATTAGAAGGGAGTCAGAAATCAGAAAGCAAAAATCAGAAATAAGAAAGCAAAAACAGAAATCAGAAAACAGAATTTAGAAATCAGAAATTATATCGAAAAAAAATATCCACTTACTTACTTACTTACACTTAATACACTTACACTAATAATAAAATAATACTTACACTTAATTTTTAATTCAGAGAAAAATCAGAAATCGGAAAGAAAAGCAGAAATCCGAAAGCCTGCTTTCTGATTTCTGCTTTTTCTCTGAATCAAAAATTAGAAAGGAGTCAGAAATCAGAAAGCAAAAATCAGAAATAAGAAAGCAAAAACAGAAATCAGAAAACAGAATTTAGAAATCAGAAATTATATCGAAAAAAAATATCCACTTACACAAATGGTTCAAAAGCTGTGCTTTTTATTTAATAAACCCCTGCTAACGAAAATTTCGACAAAAAAATCACATATGTCAAAAACTATGACAGATAAGTGTACTACATTTTACTCAGTTTGAAACGGCGAGCTCAAAAATGCAATAAAAATAGGTACTCGTAAGTGGTTATTAATTTCAAAGGTCTAGCTATATTAAAAGTTAAAAAGTTTCTAATGTAGGCCCTAAAAGAATCAGCCTTTATAAAAGGTGGTATAAAAAAAACGACAGACGCCGTAGAATTTTATTTATTTTTCACTTGTCTGTAACTGGTTGTTTATATCTTTGATACCAGATATATTATTCCCTTCATTTCGCCTTAGGACATAATAAGCGGGCGTTATGATAACGTCCGTTACTATTAAGTAAATACCCTTTATTCATTTCGCCATAGGATATAACGCCCGCTATATTAAGGTTAATAAGTAATAATCAATTTTAAAGTAGATTTTAAAGCCGGAGGCCCTCGAATATAAACATCGTTATTATGCCCTTGGTACATAAATAACGCTTGTTATTTTATTGCATTTTTCTATGTATAAACACACCCTCATTCAAGTTTTTGTAACGCAAAGCTCATTTTTGTCCATAACTTTGTACTTACGTGCAGTCTGTTGCTATCAGGAGCACTGTCTAGTGTCTCTAGACACAATGTGTAATGTCCTGATGTATGCATGCGAAGGACAAAATTGTACGCAGCCATAAATGTCAAAATTTTCAAAATATGACCTGACCTGACCTGACCATAATTGTTTTAACAAATAGTCTAGTTTTCAAAAAAAAATGCGGCTAAATTGCTTCCAGATTTCTCACAAAATGTTTGATCTTTTTAATTTCTGTTAATAATTAAAAACAGATTTTCGACATTACTACTTATTTGAAAAAATAATGGGATATTTTTGATTTGATAATAAAATGTTTAATTATTTTTAGCCAGCGGTGAAGAGGCGGTTTTTGAATGATTTTTTAAATTGTGCGTGTCCCGCATGGTTCTGCTTTCGTCCCCTCGCTTAGCGTCTTTTCGAGTCATTTGTTTTACCGCTGCGTAAAACAAGTGAATAAAAAGCAGTCCATACATAATTCACTTTATGGCAATTCGAGGTGTGCGCATACAATTTTTTCCATTTCGGTTGGTGTCGGCGCTCTTTTTCGCCGTTTATGTTCTAACAAGTGATAGTCCAGTGTCCGCGAATTAGCATTAATGCAATTCTCGCTGAACAATTCCGACAGCCCTTTGTGTAGGTTAGTTATGGCGGTCGGTAAGATTAATGCGACGAATTAATTCAGGATCTCGCCGTCTGGCAGTCCTGTCTTCTTCTCATTAAACATGGCGAAGCTGCGTCGAAATAGTTACCCGACAAAAAAAGTGCCCATGCATAATTCTATAAGTACCGCGGATTATTAAGCTGCTTCTCTTTTTTAAAAGAGCCGTCGCCGTGTTAAAAATCGCACAAATAAAAGCGCGGAATTCTCTCCCGAGACCGAGGCGGGAAAAAAAGCGCCGATTAATTCGACCAAAGAATTGCAATTTTAATTAAGTATTTCAACCGAATTGCAACCGACACAAAGGAACCAACATCAAAATGAAAAAATAGCACGAAACACAATTTTTCGATAGAGTTTTATCAATTTTCGGTACAAGTTTTTTCAGACTTTATTTTAATTAACCTGTCAGGATTCATGCGAGGAAGTTTGACAACGCATTTCGTGCAGATTGCTTCGTGTTTCGGATTAAACCAGCGCAAAGACATCTCACGAGAAAGGACTAAGTGTGGCAGTTA